>OY776266.1:6689348-7889348 GCA_963675405.1 Cosmorhoe ocellata | reverse complement strand
ACCTCAGCCAAGCTGCCATCCAATTCAACATGATCACGACTGCAATCCCCAGGCTCGGTAGATATCTCCTCAGACCTCTAGTTACTTAGACCTTTGAGGATATCTAAAGGGGGTAGTCAGAGGCACATCCAAACATTAGGATTAGGATTTCGTACGTGATAGGTTGCAAGCCCATCGCCGCTTATAAGAATACCTACTAATCTAAGACACACACATTCGAATTTTTGGTTCTAGGGTAGGTATGCCGGTTTCCTCACGATCACATTTTTTTCGAATGAAAAATCTCATTGATGCACGAATAGGTTTGAACCCACGACCTTCGGATCGTGAGGCAGGGGTGCTACCACTACACCACCAGCGCTCCAATAGTATCGTAAATTAAGACTTACCTATTATACTTCCCGCTGGTTGAAAACAAATATTTAGGGTCGATAGTGAAACTCAAGAACCTGCTATCTACCAAGTTAACATGCTGCTCGTCGCCAATCTTCACTTTGTAGGTATCTGCACTGATTACCACTATTTTCAAAAATATAGCAAAAACTAAAATCAGTGTATGATCCATTGTAGAAATATTGAAAATAAAGAAAATTATAGACGTGATCTGCTTTTTATTATTATAAACTGTGTAGGGAAATAGTTTTATGTTACGGTTAAACTACAAAAAAACAAGCAAGATAGAAAATGTCTGTCTAAAAGATCTGTTTTATTAAAATGTGTGTGTGTTTAAATTTACCTAGGTACCTACCTACCTATTTACACAGAAGGTATCTAAGGAACCTATTTACCTATTTACACCTACTTATAAAAAATATTTTTGGTAGTTACGAAAACTGTGCTATTAATAATAGGTACCTACCTACCTTCCTACGATGTAGCTGCATGCACCTAAAGTGCCACGGGAAAGTAAAATTTGGGAAGTTGAGGGGTTGGGAAGTGGAAGTACCATCCCTTTACCCGCTTTGTTTCACATAAGCGATGACTTGTTCCCACCTCCCCACAACTGGGACACTGGTCTTGAATTAAGTAGGTAGGTACCTACCCGTACCTACTTACCTAGGAAGGTACCTATCTATAGCCTAAATGGTTTTACCCTCAATAGGTAGGTATGTTATTCAACCAACAGTTTCTAAAATGTCCAACTCGCATAACTGACTGCAACATACCTAGCTCTGCTTACCTTAATTCGCAAGATTTTTCTTCGCATTCAGCAAATATTAAGAATGCGCTGTATTGAATGCCTTCGTGATCTAACAGCCATTACTTTTATCAAAACAAGCACGTTTAATTTTTATTGTAAACATTGCATAATAACTACTGTCGGTGGACAAAGAAAATAATTCTAGGTATCTACCTACCCACTTATTTTGTTTAATGACCTTGGTGGCGTAGAGGTCGAGTGTTCGACTGAGGTAAACGAAAACGATATAATCGGAATCGAATGTTCATTAAATTCAGTTGAATTCACAGGTGTTTCGTTGTGTAATTGAAAATTTCGTGTCCTCCGTAAGTAATCCTATAGTAGGTTTACGAGATCAATTGTCAAAAGTAATGTCGGTCGTTCTATCGTTCAAATATTTGCACGATTATTGTGCCGATATATCGTCGATCGTTTTGCGGAGTAGGCCCTTAGCAGATGGATCGGTATTAGTTTACTGCTTCGTGCAAGGTAGTATCTATCGGATATTTTCATGTTTTTTATATACTCACATCGTGCGTGAGTCGGTGTTAGTCAGTCGGTTTTCTTAACATAGTTTTTGGTTTTTTACGTTTAATGTGACAAAATCGAGTTTTTAACGAGCTGTTTTTGACATTGACATCACAAACTATTATGACATTGATTTATCTGTCAAAATATAATTTTCAGTGATGCCAGCTAAGCCTGAACAAAGCTAGATCAAGCATAAAAATATACAATCAAGGTGCCATGTGCCGTGTTCAGTTCCTATTATTTTAAACGAAAACCGCATAATTAGCTACACTTTTACCGTACAACTTTTCAACACAGGTTTTTCGAACAATTTATTCATGGAGAACATATAATTATTTTACATAACTTGCCAAAATTAATGTGCATGCTAGTTTAGATTTTGGTGTACTTAAACAAAACAAGATTCGTTATATTTTAGTAATTTTGAACAAACAAAATATTCACAATAAGTGATTTTACTGAAAATTAAAACATTTTTTAGCTCAAAAACCTTTTACTGCGTTGGCAGCACTGATCAAAAAATTGTTCAATGTCCTTGTTCAATGCGTTGTTGGTGGTGGGTTGTTGATGAAAATAAATTGCTTAATAACTTTCTTTATCTCTTGAATTATTTCGTGTTTTATCGCGTTATCTTTGCAATTTCAGTAGTATTTTGCTCGTAATCTCAATCAAGCATTGATTGAGAGCTTCGCTTCGTATTTGTAACTGTGTAATGTGTGCGATTGGTAGGTACAATGAGTAATGTTTACGCGATGTTCGTCCTCAATTAAATGTAAGCATGGAAGAGAATAGTGATAAAAAAGATGAAACCAGCGGTCAGAAAAAAGAGTTGCTGTCAAATTTGCAGAAAATATGCCTGGTATGTGGCGATAAGGCGCTAGGATACAACTTTAACGCCATATCATGTGAAAGTTGTAAAGCATTTTTCAGGCGAAACGCACTCACAAGCAAAGAACTGAAGTGTCCATTTACTAATAACTGTGTAGTAACAGTGGTGACGAGGCGGTTCTGCCAAAAATGCCGATTAGTGAAGTGTTTATCCGTTGGCATGGTCAAGGAGTTTATCATGTCCGAGGAAGACAAGGCTGAGAAACGGAGAAAAATAGAAGAGAACCGTGCGCGGAAAAGACAAAACACTGACACAGATGACATTGTATCTAGTTCTAAGAACCTAAAACGTGATGATGAAACCTCTAACTACACGCAAACTGAACACACTCAGTACGATGCTCTCAGTACCAGCTGCAGCCCCAGCAGCACAGTTCAATCACCGATGAGCAATGACTTGGAGTCGTCGCTACCTCCATACAACTACCAGCCGATACCACCAATACAACCTGCACAGCCGTATATAAAAGTATTGCCGATAGATGAAAAGTCAGTCATCAATCGGGCAGTTTACGATCAGCGGTATGATCATTATGGATATGACAATGTTGACAGTAACACATATACGGAACCTCCTAAACAGAGTAGTATACGGTAAGATTTAAATGTTTTAATGTTACATGCAAGTAGGTGGCTAAAAAGAGGTTGACTTGTAAGAGGTCAATTTATGGTCTGCTGAGTTTGCTTAAAATCATACTGCCATGAAGACTTTGGCTTTAACCTCCACTTGTAAATTGTAGGCCTGTTTTTTAGAGTTCCACACCCAAAGGGTAAAACGGGACCCTATTACTAAGACTCCGCTGTCCATCCGTCTGGCTGTATCTCATGAACTGTGATACCTAGTAAGACAGTTGAAATTTTCACAGACTAAGTATTTCTGTTACTGCTATAACAAAATACTCAAAAACAGAATAAAATAAATATTTAAGGGGCTCCCATGCACAAACGTGATTATTGACTTGACCAATATTTTTTATGTAGTCTTACCTACTACATTATTATGATTAATTGTATTATAGTATAATATTGACTTGTGACATTAAACAGTTTTTGGTAATTACCTACTAAATTACAAGAAAAACCTTAACCACATTGATAATGTAATGTGACACTATAAAGTGACTCAAATGTGATTTAAAAAGGTACTACTTCATATTCATCATTGACAGGTCACAGGAGTGTTTTGTCTCAACTGTCAGGCATAATCAGACATACAAGTGACGGAGAAAATGCTTGAATTGATATTTTTTAAATCTTAATGTGTAAAAATAATGTGACTAAGCTTGGAAACAACCTAACTAGTTTAAAATCTCTCAATCTAATTGATTCTTGAGATAGCCCGAAATAATTGTGATCTTGAACGATATTGTTCCAGTCTGCAAGGGACTTATTCAGCTCATCCCGCCAATCAAAGAGTAAACTGACATCTTACTTGCATTTCACATTATTCTGAGAATAGTTATCCCAGAAGTTAGTAAAATCCACCCTTAATCTAATTTAATTCACATTTCAGATCGCTATTAACAAATGCAGACTCAACTCTTCACCCGGTGAATGACCAGCATATCTGCGAGGAGATTCCGGCCGCCAGCACTGACCCCAATGTCAATAAAGCAAGAGATATACTGCAGGATGTCGAAAGGTAACACTAACGGCGGTATCTTCAGTCGTTCCTCATTTTAAACAATTTGAATTGATAAATTATTGATTCAGGCGTGACTTTGCGGACATCCATACAAATACTGAAAAGGACAGAAATATCTAATGAGCTTAACAACACAAACTTGAAATTTCTCAAATAGAAATTCGACACGTGTCGAATTTCTATTTGAGAAATTTCTATCCTCAGGACCGTTGACTCGTTCCGAACTGGTGTCTCTACCGAGCGCCGAAAGAGAAGAGCCTTCTCTTTCTAGATATTTCTGTCCTTTTCAGAATTTGAATTGACTTCAAAAAAGCAGTGATATTCTACAGTAGAATGTAAAAGAATAGTCATCGATATCTGCATTAATTATGGACCGATTTTAAAAAATATTTTTTTGATTGATAAGGTATACGCTTGAGGTGGTATATTAATTTGATTCCTGAGGGATTAATACTTTTCCAGAAAACTTAAAAACTCTTCCTTGTTATTTTCTACATAACACTTCATTCCTGTTGCTAAAATACTCGCCTAGATTTTAGAGTATCTTAAATGCACAGTGATAGGTAATCATGTCGTCATCTAAACGACTTAAGTACTTAATGAAATTCTTTAGCAACGAATTATCAATAAGAAATATCAAACATTTAATATTATTCAATCGTATGATGAGGGATTAAAATAAATTTATCATTAAAACTGATGCGCTGGTGGTGTAGTGGTAGCACCCCTGCCTCACGATCCGAAGGTCGTGGGTTCAAACCTGGTCGTGCTCCAATGAGTTTTTCCATTCGAAAAATTTATGTGCGCAATACCAGTGCTCTTAAACGGTGAAGGAAAACATCGTGAGGAAACCGGCATACCCTAGAACCAAAAATTCGAAGGTATGTGTCATAGGTTAGTATTCTTATAAGCGGCGATGGGCTTGCAACCTGTCACGTACGGAATACTAACTACTGTGCAAAATGTGGGCATGTACCAAATGTCATGTTTGGACTTGCCTCTGACTACCCCCTTTAGATATCCTCAAAGATCTAAGTAACTAAAGATCTGAGGAGATATCTACCGAGCCTGGGGATTACAGTCGTGATCATATTTTTTTTTTAAAACTAACGAATGCATTCGTCATTATCTTTATTAACACAGTTCTACCCTTATCACACACATTATCGTGTTTAATGATACCTATCGCTATGTTATTTTTACCCGACTGCGAAAAAGGGTGATGTGTTTGAGGCATAATGTATGTGGGTTCCTTTAGCTGTCGCTTTAGCCCAAATGGCTGGACGGATTTTGACAAATGAGGTGTCGTTGGATTCATCTGAATCACGCGAGTAACAGTTTATATTAATAACTAGCTTCCGCCCACGGCTTCGCCCGCGTTTTACCTTGAAAACAAAAACAAATCAATACCCCAGGAACCGTATATTTTTACGGGATAAAAAATAGCCTGTGTACTATTCCAGACTATAATATATATCTGTGCCTAATTTCATCCAGATCCGTTCAGCCGTTTCAGCGTGAAAGAGTAACAAACATACATCCAGACATCCTAACTTTCGCGTTTATAATATTAGTAGGATTAAATATGGTGGCTGTTTTCAATTTGTGATGAACACTATCAAAAATTGTAATTACGCAGGTTTCTTTATTTTTAAATAAATTTAGTTAATTTCCATATTTATGTTGCAGAATCGAACCTAACTCAATGGAGTCAATACTATGCGAGGCGATAAAACTTGAGTTTGAAGCGTATACATCAGTCAACCCGTGCAGTGGCTCCTCCAGAGAGTTGAATGAGGTAATCTAAGCCTTTATCTTTACCTTGTTTTTTGGACTGACCGCACAGCTCAGTTGGTAGTAGCTTTTAGCCTTCTGCTCTGCAGGTTGTGGGTTCGATCCCCACCCAGGACTAACATTTGTGTGATGAACGCAGATGTTTCTTCTGTGTCTTGGCGTTATTATTTATTCTATGTATGCCATTACGCATTTTAACTCTTAGCCATTTGAAACCATACAAAAATAAAATAAACAGAACAGTTTTATCGAACAATTAATACTGGCACATCTAGATGTAACTACCATACCTATGTTTTTGGAAGCGGGTTCTTACTAGACACTAAAAATGTCAATAGTCAATAGTCAATAGTCAATAATCTTTATTCAGTAATATCACAAGGATCATTTTGAATCGTCTTACATACTAGGTGAGTCTAGGTGCCAATTCCAGTCCTATCCCCAGTACGAGAAGAACTGGCAAGAAACTCGCTGGGCCCTAGCGCTTTTTTTTTTGAAGGCTACACATATTTAAGAACTGGACCCATGTTTGCGTTAACACTGTATGAAACCTGATCGACCATTGGAAAGGATTGTCAAGTCACAAAGTTAATTATAACACTGTTTCAGGTAGAAAGGGCGAAACTCAACGAGCTTATTGTAGCGAACAAGTCTCTGAACGCTCCCGTGGACGACGATATGTCCATGCTAGTCGGAGATACTGCCAACTCCGCTGGATTCAAAGTGAGTTTACCTGTTTAAAGGTACAGCTGTAAAAACCTTCCTCAGTTCAAAATCGTTCCTCATCCTTGTCTCAACCTCGACCGAGTAAGGTACTGCTTCATTCTTGCCGACAAAAACTAACAGCAAGCTAGGTCACAAATTTAAATTCAGTTTATTAGACTCAAAATAACATAACATATTATTATTTGTTATCTAATGCGTTATAGCCACTAGTTTGTCAGAGAATTAGCAAGCTGAAGTGGCAGTGGGCTGGCCATATCTGTCGAAGAACCGATAACCGTTGGGGTAAACGAGTTCTCGAGTGGAGACCGCGGCTCGGCAAACGTAGTGTAGGACGCCCTCCGGCTAGGTGGAGTGACGATCTGCGAGAGGCTGCTGGTGGAGGCTGGATGCGTCGAGCTGAAGACAGGGCGCAATGGCGCTCATTAGGGGAGGCCTATGTCCAGCAGTGGACTGCTATAGGCTGATGATGATGATGATGATGCGTTGTAGCCACTAGTACTTCTTAAGACTGATGTCGGTATCCCTAATCGTTGCACATATTTAATCGAAAGATGTTTATACAGCGAAAAAGTTATTTTCGTATTCCTTAATGAGGAATATGATGAACTAACTTCCGCCCGCGGCTTCGCCCGCAACGTACAATAAAATATAGCCGTCCCGTAAAATATCATCCTGAAAGTTCATTCTACACATTGGTGAAAGAATTTTCAATTCGGTCCAGTAGTTTCGGAGGCTATTCAATTCAAACAAACAAATATTTCCTCTTTATAATAAAAATAAAATAAATAAATAAATAATGCTGGACAGTCCACACAGCATCATCTAGCCCCAAAGTAAGCTACTCAAAGCTTGTGTTATGGGTACTAGATAACTGATATATTTAATACATTATATACATAGATAGATATTTTGTTTTATCATACATAGAAAACACCCAGACCAACGGAACAAATTTCTGCAGATCGTACACAAATTTGTTCCGAGGCGGGAATCGAACCCGCAACCTCTTGCGTCGCAGGCGGACTCTCGCCCGGTGCGCCACTGAGGTCGTCAAATAATATTATTAATATTAGTGTAGATGAGTAACGCCTTAAGATATCAGTCTAAGGGCAGATTCGTCCAAGCTATTTTAAGTATTAACCCCAGAATAAATCGCAGTTTTTTAGTAAACTGATATTTTCCTTGCAATTGACATTACATTATTCTGAGAATAGTTATACCACAAGTTGGTCAAATTCAACCTTAGTGTTTTAACGCATAGTGACCAGGAACTAACCAGAGACTGTTTATGTTACAGGAAACCGATGGAAAGCACGACCCGCGGTTAGTTACGATAGTGAACTTTACAGCGATAGCAATAAGGAGGTTTATCAAAATGGCCAAGAAAATCAACGCTTTCAAAAACATGTGCGAAGAAGACCAGGTAAATACTGTTACACGACGCGTGAGCCATTGCATTTTGTACTTTATATCAATGGCGTGAAGTTCAGTCTTTGGACGACTAAGTCTTGAACCTACTTTTTTTTATCATGTCCCAAGATATTAATAATCCCCACCAACCAGGATTAAACATGTTAGTGGAGAAAACGCCAAAAATGGTCATAATCCCCACTAAGGTGTCCCCACCATGGTGGTTATAAACCTTTTGAACCAGTCTTCTAAGCGTGTCACTTATTCTTCGAACTTTTTAGGCTCTACTACATGCCGGTTTCCTCACGATGTTTTCCTTCACCATGCGAGAACACTGGTATTTCCTTTAGTGCACGACTGGGATCGAACCCAGCACCTTAGAATCGGTAGGCCACCACCACTAGACCCCTCTTTTTTACAAAAAGAAGGTCAAACTACATAGTTTGGTTATTTATGTTCTAGATAGCGTTACTGAAAGGAGGCTGCATAGAAATGATGGTGCTAAGGAGTACAATGAACTATGATGGAACGCAGGATCAGTGGACGGTAAGCTTTATTTATGTTATGCATAGAAACCCCAGAATAAAATAAAATAAAAAAAAATAAAAATAAAAAAATGATCACGACTGTAATCCCCGCGCTCGGTAGATATCTTCCTCAGATCTTTAGTTACTTAGATCTTTGAGGATATCTAAAGAGGGTAGTCAGAGGCACGTCCAAACATGACATTTGGTACATGCCCACATTTTGCACAGTAGTTAGTATTCCATACGTGACAGGTTGCAAGCCCATCGCCGCTTATAAGAATACTAACCTATGACACACACCTTCGAATTTTTGGTTCTAGGGTGTGCCCGGTTTCCTCACGATGTTTTCCTTCACCGTTTAAGAGCACTTGCATTGCGCACATAAATTTTTCGAATGGAAAAACTCATTGGTGCACGACCAGGTTTGAACCCACGACCTTCGGATCGTGAGGCAGAGGTGCTACCACTACACCACCAGCGCTCTTATAAAAAGCAAATAAAAAGCGGGAAAGTGACAAACATATACTTTGCGCATGTGAAAAAAAGAGACCAACAAAAAGCGTCCCGGAATCTGTATGTTAAACGTAGAGGGCGCGATTCTCGATATTTACGCGAAAAAAATGTTCTACAACTTTATTGAATTCAATGATTCTTATCAAAGAAAATGTAAAGCTAAGTTTACTTCAATACCTCATAACTTCATCGTACTAGGTATCTATCTCTAACACAGCAGAAAATGAAAATTGCTGACGAGTAAAAGCTGTCAATTTTATTTATTGAAGTGCCAAAAAATGCTATTTTAAAATACCAATACTATCTTTCTTTAATTTCAGATACCGCAGACAAACAACGTAGCCAACATCCGCACAGACTTGCTGAAGCTAGCGAAAGGCAACATCTACCGCTCTCACTTGTCGTTCGTCCTCTCTTTCGCACCCGCCTGGAGCTCCGACGAGAATATCATCCTTATAATGTCAGCCATCTTGTTATTTACGCCGGTGAGGCCGCGGGTCGTGCATGCTGACGTCATCAAATTAGAGCAGGTCAGTGGCATTATCCACTTACATCCTTATTCACCCATCTACCTAAAACTCACTATCCACCCACGTATTTACCCATTTGTTCAATTTTCCCACGTAATATACCCATTTATTCAATTTACCCACGCAATTCACCCATTTATTCGATTTATTTACGTAATTTACCCATTTATTCGATTTATCCACGTATTTGTCTATTTATTCGATTTGTCCCCTAATTTACCCATTTATTTAAAATACTCGCGTATAATATAGACACGAATTGGCAAAAAAGAAAGAAAACTTTGAGAGAGACGATCTTGGACACAGCCAAAAACAAGGACGTTTTGAATGATTTGGTCAAGCAATGGGACAAATGGGTTATGCAAAAGAAAAAAAAGAATTTTATCTACAGAAGAGAAAACAAATGACTTTTTTACTTCATAGACAAAATCGCTGTTGATAGAGCTCATGCCCCAAATCGCAAATCATATCCACAAAACTTTGAAGTTATGTTTTGATCTTGACTACTTATTTAAGTAGATATTGGTAGTTCTTGATGAAATCACTTGGAGTTAGCCAACACACATTAAAATATAATTTCTGCCATTACAGAACTCCTACTACTATCTCCTCCGGCGGTACCTGGAGAGCGTATACCCCGGCTGCGAAGCGAAGTCCACCTTCCTCAAACTAATACAAAAGATCCTGGAACTTCGCAAGTTAGCCGAGGAAGTGACAGGGGTGTATCTAGACGTGAACCCCATCGAGCCCCTCTTAATGGAGATATTCGACCTGAAGCACCACGCGGCCTGATGCGGCCCTGGAGACGACGGCTTTTTGGACTGCGCGAGGGGGTTGTGTTGTTTTCACGCGTAAGTACTTTACTCCTTTAGAAAAATATATAAAAATAAAATAAGGCGTAAAATTCGTTAAATTCTTGTATAAATAGTCTGCATGATACGGTTAAGGGGTAAAATTGGTTAAAAATCTTGTGAAAATAGTCTGTAATACATAAAGTCCATATCTCTTTATACCCCTTTTGTTACCCCCATTAGGTTTTACGGTGAGAGAAATAATAGGGTGAATAGGGTATTGTGCAATTATTTATTTAAAATTAATCATTCCCTTTTGAATGGCAAGGAGCTTATTTATAACTATGAATTGAAAGATACATTAATTATAGATTTTTATATATGCGTGAAAACATCATGACTCCTAGGCTAAAAAAGCTGTTTTTGTCAAAATTTTATCAAAAAATTACATTTATAGGATCTGTGCCAAGGTATGAATATTTCTTCTCAATCTTAAATTATACAAAGGTTACAAGACAGTCAAATAAGTTTAAAATTTTTGAAAATAAATACCAAATTATACTACTTTATTTCCGTACCATAGATAATCTTGCAATATGAACATAATAAATTATTTATGTAATGTATAAGTACTTGAAAATTATGCATGTATAAAGTGTTAATAATTATTGTTTTTATTAAGATATAGAAATCATTATTATACGGTATCGGCCGTTTATAAAAAATATACATTTTGGCCATAAGTTACGTACTTTTATTTATTTTATTTAGTACATTATGTAAGTTGGTGTAAAAGTGTTTTTTAAAAAACGTATAGAACTGTTAATGTTGTGAAACAATTTGTTGTAAATATATTGTAATAATTACTTTAAATTACTGTAAATCAAGTGAATGTTGTATAGAAACGAATATTTTTATATATTACATATTGTATAATTATTTTAAATGTTACAGTTAAGGTGCAATAATGTATTAATTTAAGTGAACAAAAATATATTATAGTTTTGTTATACATTTACGTATTTTGCATTATAGTCATCTACCCTCCAGTGACATTAGACATTACATACATTTTATTAATTAAACTAGCTGATACCCACGACTTCGTACGCGTTACTTTATTTTTATGAGTACCTACCTACCTATGTATTGCAACAAAAAGGTTGGTTGCACTGTTGATTACTTTGAGTTTTTATTAGCTACTCAAGATGTCATCCGGTGACGTTTCGCTAGAATGCCCAATATGGCGACTGCGATTTGTCTCTCAGCACCATTAGAATTTAACAAAATACTCGACAATCCGAATTTTGCGGATATATGTTGTCGACTCGAAATCTTTATTTTTTTATGTTTTATTATTCGGGTAAGGTTTTGATCGAGTCTGCCGTACCCCTTGACGAAATTATTAATATAGATAAATAATAATTACAAGAAAAATAATAATAAAAAACAAAGAAATGAATAGGTATGCAAGGTATTTGATAAAAATAAACGCCTACAACAGACAAATAACAAACTAAAAAATGATGAATACAATACAAATTAATAACACAATTAAAAGTTATCATAATTTATTAATGTGCATAATGTGAATAATTAACATAAAATTATTACCCTTGAACAAACTTAAATAAAAACAATCAGTTAGTGATAGCGCGCACGGGTTACTTTTGTCGCCGTGACTGTCTCGTCACTCTTCAAGTCCGTGACTACGTATGGAGACGTCACCCAGTTGTCACGTCGTAGCGTGCGCGCATCTCCATACTAACCACAGACTTGATAAGAGTGACGATACAGCCACGGCGGCAAAAGTAACCCGTGCGCGCTATATCTTTATACACATTATTATAAAACCACAGATATTGTATTTTAAAAGCATCACTGGTATTTTCCTGTGGTGTGCTAACTAGGGATAGGGCCGAAAACAGCCTTAAACTACCCTTATTTATCTTCAATATCTACCCCTAAAGCTAATTTCATTTCCAAAGAATATTTCTCATCCACACGATCAAACTCTGGTTTCACGGCGACATCGCTCTCGTCAACACAATCTTGGAAAACCTCATCGCCATCACCAGATTCGTTCACCAACGGAACTTCATCCAACGACTCGTACAATTTAGAATCATCTTCAACTTTAGAATCATTACCGTCGAAGCCAGAATCATTCGCGTTAGTGCTTCCCTCTGCCGGGTTATCGAGTGTAAACGTCAGATTGACAGCTTCATTGACATTGACATTGTTTTCTGTCAAAGTTTCTGACAGAGAGACGTCTTGGTCCGGCGTGAGGGTTATTTCGCTTTCGTCGTAAGATTCAGGATTAGCGTAGGTGGGCATGAATTCGCCCGCGCGCCATCTCTGTTCTGCTGCATCCATGTGTACTTCGAGAATACGGGATACTTCGGGCAACTGGAACAAATAGATACATAGAATTAACACTAACTATACGTCCAATCACAGGGATCATTTTAAATCCTACTTATATTAAAAACGCGAAAGTATGTAAGAATGTAATATGGATGTATGTTTGTTACTCTTTCACGCTGAAACGGCTGAACGGAGCTACACAGAGATAGATTATAGACTGGAATAGGACATAGGCTACTTTTTATCCCGGAATAATGTACGGTTCCCGTGGGATAGATTTTTGTTTTTCAAGGTACCACGCGGGTGAAGCCGTGGGCGGAAGCTAATAGCCTCATAAAGCTAGGAAATAGGTTCTAAGTTCTATGCCAGTTCAAGCCCCAACCCTAGACTCACTAGGCCACTAACGCTTTTTGTTCTATCCTTGTCATTTTTGTTATTAAATATAATATTATCCGAATTATGTGATATACAACTCTAGCTCACAACATCCGGAAACAATGTCCAATTATTATTATTAAGAGCCTGTAGTGTCCCACTGCAGAGCAAAGGCCTCCCTTCATTCTCTCCAATCATCACGGTTTTGGGCTACCTGTAGACCAGCCTTTCAGTAGGCATCAATTTCGTCCCTCCACCGCCGCCTTGGTTTGCCGCGAGGTCGTTTCCCGTTCAGAGGCGTGCACTCCGTGGTGGCTTTAGGCCATAACGCATCCCACATGCGGCAGACGTGGCCCGCCTAATCCCATTTTAATCGAAAATAATGCCCAAAGAACATGCAAATATTTGTCCTGCCTAAGCAAACAGTGCTTTGTAAGTTAAATGAACTTACAGTGGCATCTTCCATCTGCTCAGAAATGTGTTCAATAATCGCATTGGTTCTATTGTCGATCTGTCCCGCGTGCGTGTTGATTAGATCGTATTGTCTGTACAACTCCTTCTCCTCGTACTGAAGAGTGCGGTCCAGGATCTCAGCTGCTACGGACTGGTCGATTTCAGCATTTTCTGATGCGTTTGAGTTGACACCTAAAATTGAGTTTTACTATAAAAACACTTGCGATTACAGTCTATATATATGAGAATGTCTAAGCTAGAAGGATGATAGGGGAGAGTGGAGGAAGAGAACCTGCTAATGTGCCGACCCCAACTAGAAGGATAAGTAAATTCTTAATACTATAGATAGGATATTATAGATGTAAATGTCTTAAGGAAACCTATTTATTATCTTGCATACCTTGTGAAGGGAACCTATCGTCTTCTTCAACCGAGCTAAAGGAATCTATGATGCTCTGTTTAGCTTCATTTCTATCCACACAAAGCAAAGTATCAAATTTATCTTTGCTTGTGCCCGCTCTCTCCGTTTTGGCATCTCTTTCTATTGCTTTTCCACCTCTCTTTACCCTACCATCCTGAGTAATTTCTACGGAGTCCTTTCCTTGTTCTTTTTTGTCATCTGTTGTACCTTTGTCTACTTTTGCATTATCAGTATATTTGAGATTCTGTACGCTTTTAGTATTGGAAGTTTTTTTGGTATCATTGGCTTTGGGGGTAGAAGCCGTCTTGGGTCGGTTAGTGACCCTTGTGATTGTAGTTCTGACGAGTGATTCTTCTTCTTCGGAACTACTCGAATCACTGGATATGACAATGGACTCTGTTTCGCCTGACGACGCTTGAACAAAGACAGATTTAGTTAGACCAACGAGTCAGTCTTATCTACTGACACCACAAAACAATACCAAGTAATATGTGCTCTAGATTATTCTTTTTAGTTGTTTAGTATTTATTTGATGAGCTATTCAAAAATTATGACTTAAAAGGTATTCGTGAAGTTGTGTTAAATTATTTCAAATGTGATTTCGAGTATCCTTACGAGCAGAATCCACTTTCTCTTCCCCAATCTCGTACTCCACGTCGTTATTGGCTACCTTCGGGTCAACATACTGATACAATATAGCACCGGGCACGTGTGTTAGTTTCGCTTTTGCTTTATCTGCAATACGAATGGAATCCGTTTTACTTGTTATTTTAATTTTAATAGTAATTAATACGTCTATGTATGTTTAGGTATCTATGTTACAAATCTCTATCACCCTTTGGTTCGTTTTTTTTCTAAAGATCTTCTTTACAAAGATTTTATACCATTCCTCCTCTAAAAAACTTATTTCATTCACTGAAACCAGTGAATAAAAAGCTTTTACTCACTGTTTTGGTGTTAGAATTTAGAACACATCAATACATTCGAACTCCATCTAAATGCGATACAACCAATTTACTATTACCAGGCTTGTCTCCAGCAGTGAGCTGGCTCAGCGCGACCCTGTCAAATGCATTGTCATTCTTATAGGTGGTGTAGTACGTCCTGTCAGTTTGTTCCACCGCGTGCGCCGGTACCCTGTCCTCTGCCTTGTGGAACTCATCCATTGTCTTCTTATCGTATAGTTTCTGTAAACATGATGTGTATTTGATGTTCCTTGAAATTATCGCAATAATATTTATCAATATTTTTTGCGCTGAACTTGAAATCTTCACCACACTTTATAGGGTCATCTGAGTCCGCACTGGATTCGAGATCTTTATTCATTCTTTGTTTATTTTAGTTTTTATCTCACTTACCATAAGTCTATACAAGGTTTTTCTATAAGGCTCTTACTCTTTCTAAAAGTTTCTTTCGAACTATGCAAGTGTTTTGAAATACTATTTGGTGCTAGGTAATGTAAACATCGTTGTCGTATCATCTTGCTGGTAATTTACTCACTTGCCAATAACATCTAAATCTTACTTTTATGATAAGATTTATTGAAATTCATCAATTACATTACCACTTACCATAGGGTCTACAGCCGGCTCCCCTCTGTCGATACGAGCCTGTCTTTCTTCCTGCTCGCGATCCAACTCAGCGAATAGCTCGAGATCTTCTGTGCTCGGCTTCAAATCTTCATCGTCTCCGTCATTGTTGAAATTATTCATGTAGTTTATAAGAGCTATTCCGTCACCTTGAGAATGAGCTGTTAAAATCGTATAAAATTAATATTAAGTGTGAACGACTTTAAGAAATCTTTGTTAAGGCTAAGCAGAGGCATGTCTAAAACTTTATCAAATCTAATAGTCTGATGTCAAATTAACCATTTGTTCATTTCTTTGTTTATTAACGCGAGAATATCTGTGTCAATTCTTATTCTCCTACCTTAATAAGTTCGTCTTACCAGTAGGTCTGTTATCTTGAGGTTTCGTCTCACTATTTCCACTTGAGCTCTTTTGCTCTTGCTTATCTTCATCCTTAGATTTAACATCTTCCTTATTACTGTCTTTAGCGTTACCATCACCCGCTTCGACCACGGCAAACTCCTTTATCGTAACCCTTTTCATTGGTTTGTTTACTTTAGATTCACTTTTTACTTTAGCCGTCTTATTATCGTGATCAATAATGAGATTTCCTTCTTCGGTTATACCGGTGACTTCTTCCACAAGGCCTTTGTGGCTCTTTTCAGATTTAGATTCTTGTATTTTCTGCTCATATCCGTCAATTATTTCAATGAGATGTTTCTTTTCTGCTACTGTTTCTGTTTTAGTTTTTTCTTCTTCAATCTCTGTTATCTTTGCCTTTTCTTTCTTATTTCTTGATTCTGAATAACCAAAAGTAATGTCTAAATACGTATTCAACCAATTCTTTATAAACTTTCAACTTATAAAATTAACAACCTTCAAGTTGGATTTGTAAGTTAAACATTCTTAGACTTAATAATTACCATACGAAGGACCAAATTCGTACCACACTCGACACTCAGCTCCACAACGCCATCCATGTCGCAAAGGATTGGACGCGATGGAAAACTTTAGTGTCGGAGAAGGTAATAATAAAAGGTCGCGACCCCCAGTAATGAAGAATCGACTTCAAGAGAAAGAGAGACTTAATAACCTTGAGGAACGGCGAAAATAATAAAAACTACAAATTATTCGGATTTCGCCCGAGCAAGACGAACCGTCTGTGCGTCGATTGTAGTAAGTATTCGTGTAGCAGAAGATTCTACACGGCTAGTTGCTAAAATTAGGTCGGTATACCTTCTAAGATTCTGGTCACTCCTTTCCTCTGATTCTTATTGAGCGGTGTCGGTTGATTGAACAACAAATTGCTGATGGCTTGCATATCGGATGCGATATTTCTGAAAGTATTAAGGTTATAAGGAGCTACAGACATTCTGCCACTGCCATTTTAGGATAGTATAACATATCAGAGCGCACTGACGGTGTAGTGGTAGCACCCCTACCTCACGATCCGAAGGTCGTGGATTCAAACCTGGTCGTGCCCAAGAGTTTTTCCATTCGAAAAAAATATATGCGCAATGCCAGTGCTCATAAACGGTGAAGGAAACATCGTGAGGAAACCGGCATACCCTAGAACCAAAAATTCGAAGGTGTGTATCGATGGGCTTGCAACCTGTCACGTACGGAATACTAATCACTGCATAATATTATAGTCATGTGCCAATAAAATAAATGATTCCTATTTCTATAATGCTGTGATGCTCATGCTAGGGAGCTGGGGCCTCACCACGAATTCATAATACATTGTTATTTTGTACCGTGACCTATGAAAATTGTATGAAAGTAGTGACGTTTCTGTAATGGAATCGTTACGGAATCGTTCTGGAAGACTTCGTGGTAAGGCCCCTGGACGTTAGTGTCCATTATTCAACCCACGCAGTCAGGCATGGAACCACTGGTTGTATCATCCTGACCTGTCACCAGCTACCGGCGTCTCCTTCGGCTTCAGGTCCCCCCGGTAGCCGTACCAGTAGTCCTCGGGGGGGGGCTGTGGCTGCTCGTCTTTCAGTTCCTGGACGAGATGCTTGCCGCGGTTTATCTGGGACCACTCGATCTTTGTTGTTGAAGCTTCTGGAAGTGTAAGATATTGTTTTAAGGGTAAATCGATACACCTAACAAGCGACAGTGATTTGGATTAGTTGAGCTATCTATAGATCATTTAAAATGGTCCTTAGATAGCTCAATTGTCAATATATTTTTTCCCGTTATTTCAATATTTTTTATTGATGCTTCGCTCTTATTGACTTCTCTTTTGACGACCTCAGTGGCGCAGCGGGCGAGAGTCCGCCTGCGACGCAAAAGGTTGCGGGTTCGATTCCCGCCGCGGAACAAATTTGTGTACGATCTGAAGAAATTTGTTCCGTTGGTCTGGGTGTTTTCTATGTATAATAAAAAAATATCTATCTATGTATATAATGTATTAAATATATCAGTTATATAGTACCCATAACACAAGCTTTGAGTAGCTTACTTTGGAGCTAGATGATGCTGTGTGGATTGTCCAGCTTTATTATTATTATTATATATTGGTCGTAGCGTCCCCTATAGCCAACAATAATAATTCAATTCGAACCAGAAGTTCTAAGATTAGGCCGTTCAAACTCTATTAATATAGATAAGTAGAAGTGAAATCACTTTGTTTTAACTACGCTACGATTCTAGTTGCACAGGTTTTTCATACTAAATTGTCTACTCCGCACCGAAACGAGTAACGTCACCGTAGCCTAGATCCGTTGACGTATAGATTTAGATTATTAGGTACCTTCTTTGTCACTATCATTGTCGCTGCTGTCACTAGTGCTGTCTTCCTCAGACCCCGTCAGCATGTCTTCCGCCACACCGTCCTTAGTGACGACCACCTTGCCATACTTCACTTCGCGAGGCGATGGCCCTTCTATCTCTTTTAGGATTAGACTCGGCTGGTTTTCTGTTTTCTCTTCCTGGGATAATCAAATTGCTTTCAAAGTTTTGGCGTCAGATTAGCACCATATTTTAGTCTCAATGCAAACTGGTGGTAGATGTCTTTCAAATTCGTAGTTTTTAGTCCCCTTACAGTATTTTCCTACGTCGTTGGTTGCTTGGCCGACCAACAAGGAACAGCAGGATATTTTGCACAAAGCATTATAATTATAATATGTTATCAAGATACAACTGAATATGTGAAAAAATAAGTAGTGTATTTGGACCTTCGCCGGAAGGCCCTGCTTCTCCCTTTCCTCCTGTTCCCTAGCTTCCTTCAGGGCTTTCTTCTCGTCCCTGATCTTGATCAGGTACCGCACGCTCTGCATCACTTTCTCCTGATCTTTCTCTATCCATCTGCAAACAATATTCCTTAAAACTTGGGATTCCGATAGGTATTTATTTAATTCAACTTGATGCTAATCTGTCGTTTCTGAAAATAAGGGCATTGACACAACCGCAGACAAACATCATCATCATTTTCCTGCCCGTATCCCACGCGTGGGGACGGCACAACATGTTTTCCTCTTCCACTCACTCCTATCATTCGTCAACTCTTACTACTCCTTACTACTCTTACTACTCAAGAGTTTACTCCTGTCACAGACAAACAACAGTGACATCTTAAAATTCCTTTATAGAAATTCCTAATATCTGAGGTACAGAATCTTGGAAGCCGCAAGCAACAGACAGTGGCTAGACAAACTTCATAGCAACCTTTTTGCATTGGAGGTTAAAATTAGGGTTAAGCGCTTTCCAGACGGATGTAATCCACCCAACAGGGGTGACCTTGCTTGTTGCCATGTAGACTGCAGATGTAATCAGAATTATAAATGACCTTCATCGTACCTACTTGGACTACAGTACGTCTACCATGAGCTGTCACATTTAGATCAGCTGACGTTACTACAGTAGTAATAGTTCGTTACTATGACATCTGTCGAAATTGTTACTCATGGTACAAAATTCTAAGCAAATTAATGAGCGCAAACTACAGTCGCTGTAGTACGCTGTGTCGTAGGATAGTTAGCTACGTGAGGTTTTAGTACCCAACTATCCGCTAGAGGCGCTGTACAATATTTTCATACATTTTTTTTAACTACAGTCTCTAGCGAGTGTAGATTGTGAAAACTCATGGTAGACCCGCAGGCGCGTGTTCCCATCCACAGTCCATCGTTCTTTTAAACAACGCTTCATCAAATTTCTTTATTTTTCGCCGTATTTGGGACAAAACTGCTAAAACAAGGCCCACTCTTTGAAATTTCGTCAAATTTGGAGCTATTTCTACAACACGATACGCGTAGATTTCACGACAGGTGACGATTCGCGACTGATTGACTGGTGAGATCCATGTAGCCGAAACACAATCCGCGCATGGAAACCAAGTTCTCACCAAGGTCACCTTTGTTGGGACGCTGGATTCCGTCTGGAAAGCGCTTTACCGTCTCCTCTCAGCGATCTCCTCCTGCACCCCGCCCCGCTGCCAGGCCTCTGCGCAGGCGCGGTCCCGCGGGAACACGGGCCGGTTGTCCAGGTTCAGTAGCTCCAGGAGACGCAGCGTCAGCGTCTTGCGGTACGCCGGGATCGAGCGGACCACGGGGTTGCCGGTCAGCACCAATACTGCAACACAACATAGTACCTAGTTCAAATTATTTCTGTTTATCGCATTTATTCAACCCCACGTTAAAACCAAGGTATAAAACAGATATTCTACATTATCAAACTGTTTATTTACTATTTAATTTTACTAAAACAAGTGAGAAAAGTATCAGATACCTACTGACAAAAATGTTTTCTAAAACAAAACGTGTTTAGGGACTCTTAAACGTGTTGCTATCATATAGCAAACATTTTTGTAATGCGAAGTAATAAAATAGGTCATATTTAGAGGTAGCTGTATTTGGCATGATTCAAAAACAACTAAGATACCATTGGATAGGTATTGAAATAGACTTAGAATCTGCATTAAAGAAACGTAACTTTAACTTTATATTTTTTGTTTTGTTTCAGTTTGTGTTACTATGTACCTACCTTTTTTTTTGCTCTCATGTGTAGGTACGGTTCAACAAAAAATCATGCATGTGCGATTTTCTTGCTCTCAAGTGTAAGTGTGGTTCAACATAAGCCCGCATAGGACACAGTCATCAACTAATTCGCTAGAAACTGCAGCACATTAAGACTCTTACAGGAAGAAGTTTTGGAAACCTCATCAAAAGCACTGACCTTTCAAAAGTGCCATGTCCGCCAGCACATCGACGATCAGCGGATCTTCCAACCGGTTGTACGATAGGTCCAGGACTGATAGATTCTTGCAGGTCACCAGGTGCGCCAGGTCCTCTGGAAGTCACAAAGAATACCTATACCTACTGTGATTGACTGGCTTCATAGTTCAGTTGGTGATAAATTTTGCCCTCTGCAATGCAGTTTGCGATTTCGATGCCCAGTACTAACATTTGTGTGATAAACACAGATATTTTATCTTGAATGTTATTATTAAATTAAAAATTTAAAAAACCGTTGACATACTTTGCTCCCTATTTTGTGGGGCGGCCATCTTGGATTTGAAATTTGTCATAGTGTATAGTATTCTACTTTTATTTGATACAACACTTAAACAAATAACAACACTCCCGACTAGTTCACCTTTCAAACAAATCGGTTCATACATTCGGGAGCTACGATGCCACAGATAGACACGTTAAACTTATAACACCCCGTCGGTTTTGCGTCGGGGGTTAAAAACACGTTAAAAAGTATTAATGTAAGCACTCACCGACACTGGTAAGCATGTTGTGAGCTATACTCAGGGTGTGGAGATCCGGCACCACATCCAGATTCTCGATCTTGGGCACAAAGTTGTGGTCCAAGTTCAGAGAGTCCAGTTTGGCGCAACCTAAGAAAATACCTAAGTTTATAATAATTCTTCTAATCGTTTATAATAAGCTTCCGCCCACGTCTTCACCCGCGTGGTGCCTTTAAAAACAAAAACAAATCTTTCCCACGGGAACCATACATTTTTCCGGGATAAAAAGTAACCTATGTGTTATTCCAGACTATAGGTAATCTATATCTGTGCCAAATTTCATCCAGATCTGTTCAGCCGTTTCAGCGTGAAAGAGTAACAAACATACATTCAGACATCCAGACATCCATATGTTCTTACCACCGTTCTTACAAACTTTCGCCTTTATACTCGTAATATTAGTAGGATCCCATCCCAAACGACTCGGGCGGTAATCAAAACTACGAACTTCAAGTTGATACTAACATTTTTTTTATAAGTAAGTACGTAGATACTTAGGTAGGTAGGTTACCCTATGTGGGGTGCAATAATCAAATTAAATAAATAGATATACCTACCTACTTATTTAGTTACCTTACGTAGGTACTCTCTACTAAATTAACATAACAATCAAAATGTGTAGGCAGGTAGGTAAGTAGATATTACTTAGATACTTACCTACCTGCCTATTTAGGTATAGGTAGCATGTTGTCTCTTATTCAAACGAGAAAGAGCAAGACAAAAGAGTCGACAAAATTTTATTGTAGCGCTCTTATTAGCCCGGCATTGTGAGTTGTAGGCTTTTAAAACATTAGATGTCCACTAACCTCCCAAGTTTTCAATCTTCCTCACAACATTATAGTGAAGGTAGAGACATTTCAGCTCCGACAGGGTGTCCAAACCTTCGATTTTCTGTATGCCATTGTTTTCCAGGAAGATGCACTTCAAACCGGTATATTCTTCGAGGTTTTCGATTTTGGAGAAGCCCTAGAAATAGGGTAATTACAATATCTGGACACGGCAGTGTGTCATGTCGGCCATTGCTTTTTACAAAACTAGGAAGAGTATAGGTTTATCTGCCCGGCGTTTAGGTTTGATAATTTCGACGCGCTACTCAGAGAGCAGAGTGGCGCAGTGGAAGCGTGCTGGGCCCATAACCCAGAGGTCCGTGGATCGAAACCACGCTCTGCTAGAAATCTTTTTGCGTTCTGCGTGAGTTGCAAAGAGTGATAACTTCACGATACCAATATTACTAAATAAATCTGCCACACACTATTTTTTTATAATAAATCTTTTAGATTTATAAATATTTTCCAAACTGAAAGATTTATTACTAAAACAAAATAAAATTACCTTAAAATGTAAGTAAAGAATATCATTCAAGTACGGAGTGCAGTAGAGTTTGTGCTCTTTGCAGTGGTTCCTTATGAACTCTTTCGTCATTCGGGGCGTTTTGGCCATCTCTTCCATCTCTTTTTCCATCTTCAGCTGGAACTCTCGCTGTTTCTCTCGCTCTTTGGCAGCCTCTGCTGCCTTTCTATTTGCTTGCTCTATCTTTAGCTTCGCTTCTTCTGATTGCACTACAAAATTTATAAATAGCTTTGTCAAACAATTTAGTACCTACAGGCTTGCTTCATTTTAGTGGTCACTACGTCACTTTTGGCTTGTTGTAGTCTGAAGACAGAATTCAACCCATTGATAATCGCGTAAAGGATTATATTTACAATGTTAATTACCTCCAGCCGAACTGCAGCGAGCCACAAAGACGATTGAGATCGGTATTAGATTTCTTTGCTAATAAAATTTCAGTTTTATTAGGACTTTATGGTTTTGTTTGCTATTTTTGCAAGGCAATTCTAGATTCCTTGTCTTAGTTTAGCTACATTATGGTTTAGAAACTAGAACTCATCGACTATAACCTGTGTACCTTAGCTTAGATACCTACCTTTTACTTCTCCGTCAATTGTTGCCAGTTGTGGAAAAGTTTCTTTATCAGCGTCATTTTTAGCTCCAATATGATCGCCTTGTGCATTAGCATCGATCTCAGAACTAGCCAGCTCCCGAATCTTACTCGTTTTGTCTTCAAGAGTCTTCTTCCTAATTTCTTCTCTACGCAAAAGGTTATTTGCAAGCCTCAATACTTCTTTATTATCCTTCATTTTATCTTTTATCCCGTAGAGCAGGTCGTTGATTCGTGTGTTACGATCAAGCTCTTGTTTTTTGAACTCCGCCAGTTTTTTGTTTTTAATATCTTTGTTATCAATATCGATATCGATATCCCAAAGTTCTTTTCTTACTTTTTCTCCTCTCTCTATCTCTTTATCAATTTTTTCACGAGTCACTTCTTCGGCCGTTTTTCCATCCAAGCTTTTCCCTAGATCAGTACTTGAAACATTCACTGGGTGCAATATTTCATTAGACTTTAGCAAAATCTCATCAACTTCTTTAATGAAAGTTTTACATTCTTCATTCCTTTGTTCGTATCTCACTTTGCTCTCGTTTATACGGTTTTCGTGACATTTTATCTCTGCATTTAGTTTACCGATTGCAGTATGAATATCATCGATTTCTTCATTTGTAACTGAACTGATTTTATTTGATTCTTCCTTTGTTTCAGCTACTTCAGTAACAATAGCCGTGTTATTTGACGCTCTCTCACGTAAAATTTCACCTTCCTCGTGAATTTTTTGATAAGCTATGTTAGATTGTCTAGAATTTTCTAATGCTACATTGACATCGTTTAAAAGTTCGTTCATACTGTTTAATTTATTTGTTATATCTTCTCGAATAAGTGTGCTTAGGTTCTCAGCACCTTCTACGATATTTTTTGCAAGGCTTTTCATTTCTTTGAACTCCATTTCCTTATTTTCACCACTCCCATCATTATTAGTTTCGAAAATATTTTCTAATGCATTGTGGAGAGTTTGCTCCATTTGTTCATCAAACCGTTGTTGGTTGCTTTGTGGCTCTTGAATAATAACAGAATCTAAAACGACCGTTTCACTGGCGGTTGTATTTATTTCTTGTTGATGCTCGTTCGCGTTACCTCTTTGAGCATTATTCAATACGGAGTTGATATCTCTCAGAGCATTTTCCGTATCTTTCAATTTAGCCTCAAAACTCTTAGGAAAAACTTCTTCAACGTTTATAATATCTTCTTTTTTTTTTACTTCAACTTTTTTTTTTGGAATTCCACTTAGATCCGGCACAACCGGATTATCTCTCATCGGAATATTCATGGCTTTATTGATGGAATACGTTTCTTTTACTTCTTCAAAAGTACTACGTCGTCGCTGTCCTTTTACTACATGAACTGAAGATTGCTTCAGCACAGGATTGTTGTTGTTGCCAACATTCTCGATGTCCCTAAAATCACTTGAAGATTGCGGATCATCGTACCTGTCAGCCATTTTCAATAGCATATCCTTGGTCTCTTGATATCGTTTCTCATAAGATTTATCAGTGTATTTGCTCACTTCTTTCTCTATAGCATCATATTCCTTTTGTTCAGAGTCTGATTCATCAGACTCAACCTTAGCTTCCGTTATTGGGATTTCCGTTTTGCTGCATTTTTTTTTATAATTACAAAGTGACGTCGCCAACGACTGCATGTGCTTATAGTTTATGTCATTTACTTGTTTTCTATCTCCTCCTGCCGAGTCGATTTCTTTTCTCATAGTATCATAGCATGCTAAATTTATTTCTTCCATCGGAATAGCTATCTCTTTGCGATCATCGGAGTGATTTGCTATTTGAATCTGGCGAGCTTTTTCGTTTATGATGGGACTATCCTTTAGAAGCTCTTTGATTTCTTCAACGGACAGAGGGTGATCTTGTTCCTTTACTGTCGTGAAGGGCTGGCCAGTCATGACGTCATACTCTGACTTCACTTCGCCAGGGGCCGACGCTGTAATGTAAGGTCTCTTAGCTTCCTTCAGAGGCCTGAGTTCGTTCTCTATCGCCCTGTCTATCGCCTCTTTAGAACATTTTGCATCTGCGAAGAACAATCGCAACTCCGCTCTTTTCTTTTCTATGTATTCGTCGCTCGTTTTATCTTCAGGGCCTTCCATTTAGTTGTTTTCAAGGAAGTTTATTTTTGTAGTTAAATCGTGACAAACGTCGTTGCTGACCGATTTGTTTATTTCCATAGCAACCCGATAACCTAGCTTTCTACTGTCTTGTTTGATCTTTATTTGAATAACGAATGGATAAGGTTTTAAGCGTGTATCTGGCGTATAGGTATACATCTTATACCAGCTTAAGTTGGCTGGCAGAAAATGCCTACTTGGTACTAAACCCACGATTCGTTAACTTTTTTTTTAATGTTTGTGTAATAAGTAGCTAGGTTAGGTAAACATTACTAACCAATTTGTATTAGTAGCTAAATGTCTAGGTCCCTAGGTAGGGACCTACAGTTATCTATCTTACCTTATTGAAAATAACTTCTTACAATGCTATGTTGGGTTTTTTTGACATTGTGTACCTACCTAAGTATACCTACCTGGCTGCCTATGACACTCTTGTGATCCAAACAAATCTAATGACACCTCATTTTGTCAAAATCTGTCCTGCTGTTTGAGCTCCAGCGACCTACATATAGGTACCTACTTACATAGGTAGGTACACCCCAAACATACTACCCTCCTTATTCGCTTCGCAGTTGGGTAAAAAATATATGCTTCTCTATAACTAGGTCATCTGTCTCAATAAAAATCAAAAACACTTGACAGCCAGTAAGTTGACATTGACACTGGCAAAAATGATTTACCTACCGTAAGAAAAAGAAGAAGAAAAAATCTTGTTCTTATTTTAATCTTCAGAATAAACTAGGTTTGTAGCTACACCTAAATAGGTAGGTAGGTACCTACTGTACCGACTATTAGTATTTTTGAAAAGATTGCAGCTGTGTGAAAGAAAATTATTTTATACCATTCCCACTCTAAAAAGCTTATTTTTTTCACCGCAAACAGTGAATAATGCACTTTTTAAATCAATATTTGTTTTGTTACATTATTCGCTCATTTGAGCAGGCAGATCGTACCGCCTAGTCTAACGTTAATTAATTTCCCCCGTTTTTTTAAATCTAACTTAAAATCTAACCTAACCTCTTAAATTAATATTCGAACTCCACCTCAATCTGTTCCTCTATAATGCATTGGATAATTATTATCTGCTAAGTTATTTTGAGTTTAATAAACTGAATTTGAATTTGAATTTGAATTTGAAATGCTATACAAAACCTCCTTGCGCAAAATAACTCGATACTAACTCTTTATGCAAAGCATATTCGCATACAAACTTCTTTTTAAAATAACTCGTCGAACTTTGATTGGTTGACATTTTCAAACAAGGAGTTTAGGATTTGAATAAAAACTGTTTTGTATTCTTTGTTGTCATTAGAATGGCGCTATTTTGAATATACTACTGTATGTTGTATGAACACAAAGTTTAGTGTTACACAGTAATCGATTGAAAATGCATTCAAGTGATGAAGAAGATAATTATGTTAACACCTGAGGTTAAGAAAGAGAGGGCGGCCGATATAGTAGAAAACTTGCTACCCTACAAATTACGCTTAAAATCTTTCTTTTTTACCTACAGACTTTATATACCATGACACCGAGTCATGGTATATAAAGACGTATTGTATGCAACTATTGAATAAAACGGATTTATATCGAGGGCCATGAATCACTCGCTTTGCTCAGGATTCTAACACTTGAATCACTTGCTACGCTCGTGGTTCAATCGTCATGAATCACTCCCTGCGGTCGTGATTAAGTCGTTAGAATCCTTCACTTACTCGTGACTCGTGGCCCTCGCTATAAATCCGTCCTTTAACCACTAGTTGCTTAGTATACTATTTTTACACAACAATGCAAACTTTTACAGAAATTGTCTGTCAGTATCAAGTGTCAATATCTACATTGTTAATGCTAATGATCTAAATTATCTTCCGCACGCGGATTTATCCGCGTGGTATCTTTTAAGAAACACCTAATCTATGTCACGAGAACCGTACATTTTGCCGGTATAAAAGTTGCCTACGTACAATAATCTATCTCTGTGCCAAATTCATCCAGATTCGTTCAGCTGTTTTAGCATGAAAAACTCAAACGTCCATAGTCCATACATACAAACTTTTATAGTACTATTAGTATACGTTTAAGGGAAGTAGGAGAAATCTGACATCTCAATAATAAACATTATTTAAAAAAATAAACAGATCTATCTTTAAGTATATAAAATACATGTGAAACAGTTGAGATATCTAAGGACCGTTAAAACAATCAATAGAAAGCTCAGGGCTGTACAACCCAGACACATTACAATCTTTATTAGTAGCCCCTTGTATTATTCGCTACCTCTCGTAGTGGGCGGTGGGCTGTTCGCTTCCCTCCACAACGCCAAAAAGTTTTATGAGATTTAAATTTTTCTCATAAATCTGAAAAAGGAAATAAATCATTATCACCTTCATCTCCATCTCGGGAGACATCTCAGATCTCAAGTTACTTGGTCCTTCAAGGATATCTAAAAGACAGAGACACGTCCAAGTTTCACACACGAGTTTATACATCGCACGTTGCAAGATCATTGGTGGTAGGAATACTAATCTAACACACGTTCTACATTATGGCCGGTTTCCTTGCGATGTTTTTCTTCAAGATAAAACCATCGGTACACGACCGCACGGGGGGGGGGGGTCACCTCCTGGTCCTCGTGGTGCTGCAGCTTCTCCAGGTGGTCGACGACCCCCAGCAGCTCCAGGCGCAGGCACAGCTCATCGCGCGCGCCCTCGTCCTCCGCCTGCGGGCACGAGCGTCGTTCAATCTCCGTTCACAGGCCAGTTCCGTCGTCGATAAATAAAGTGACGTCGTCAGCGCACCTGCAGCATGCCGGCGAGCCCGTCCAGCACGAGCTTCACGACGGCGCGGTCGGAGCTCCCCAGCAGCGCGCAGTAGGGCGCCAGGCAGGCGGAGGCCTGCAGCGCGCGCCGCTGCTCCGCGTCCCCGCGCCGCGCCGCGCTCGTCAGCGCCGTCACCATCCGCAACCGGAACGTCTCACTGCGGACACCGAGCGGAGGGAACCTGTAGGTCTACCATGAGTTTTCGCAATCTACACTCGCTAGAGACTGTAGTTAAAAAAATGTATGAAAACTTGTACAGCGCCTCTAGCGGATAGTTGAGTACTAAAAGCTCACGTAGCTAACTATCCTACGTCACAGCGTACTACAACTGTAGTTTGCGCTTATTCATTTGCTTAGAATTTGGTACCATGAGTAAAAAATTTCACAGATGTCATAGTAACGTACTATTACTACTGTAGTAACGTCAGCCGATCTAAATGTGACAAGTTGACAACTCATGGTAGACGTACTGGTCCGGCCCGACGCGACCCGAGACTGCGGCCTAGGGTTACCACCATACTTTATAATAACGTACCTATCCTACTTTATTTTTGGTATTTATACTTTATCGTTTAACAGACATGATTTTTTGCCGTTTTAATAGATAATGGTACAGAACCTTTAGTGCGCGAGTCCGACTCGCACTTGGTCGCTTTTTAGAAAACGTCGTTTACCAAAAAAAACCGAAGAAAGCTATAAGCACGAAGCACACAAAAATACGTTTTTAAGGCAATAAAAAAATGCAATATGAAAAAATACTTTTATACCATTCCCCCTCTAAAAAGCTTATTTTATTCACCGCAAACAGTGAAAAAAAGCATTTTTTTAATCAATATATTCGAACTCCATCTAAATGTTCTCCTTGCGCAAAAAACACTCGATACGGTAATGTTAATTACACTGCAACAA
Source organism: Cosmorhoe ocellata (assembly GCA_963675405.1). Taxonomy (NCBI): domain Eukaryota; kingdom Metazoa; phylum Arthropoda; class Insecta; order Lepidoptera; family Geometridae; genus Cosmorhoe; species Cosmorhoe ocellata. The sequence goes on along the minus strand of OY776266.1, from coordinate 7,860,073 downwards.
GGCTAAACCACTCCCGAGTTTTAGCACAGTTAAAATTAATAAAAGTGACTTTTACCACATACACTCGTGTGAAAACAGTGCCTTAACATAAAGTGGAGCTCGAAAGATAATTAATTTTGTGAAATAGCATAGTTTTGAACGTGAAAAGTGCTAAATACCAAGTAAGAAACACAGATTGATTTTTAGAATTACCCTCAAACTGGAAAATAAAATTGACAACGAGTTGACATTGCAACCTAACTGTCACATTACCATTGAGCTGTCACTAAGACTTAACTGACAGCAAGGTACATCTGCCAATTCAATAATACGTCAAGCTACGCCAATCAGTGGTCAATCTAAAGTTGCCAGAGTTGGACTTTTTCCCTAAATTTCGGGTAAAATTCGGTAAATCGAATATGAGTTGCAGCGGCTGTCCTAATCAAGAATTAAACAATAAATGTCTTACATGCAACACATGCAAGTCAATTTATTGCTATGAATGCCTAAATATTGACGTTAAGTGTGTGGAGAGCCTAACCCGAAAACAACTAGCCGCTCTTAAATGCCCCTCCTGTACGTACGTCACCCGGCGTAGGCTAAACGACGATAACATGCCCGTGGGAACGTCCCCTAGTAGGAAGATGGAACGCAGCGCTCCTGGATCTCACGCTCCTACACCCGTGACGCCATCATCATCGCTTGGTGAGCTGAAACATCCTGAGCCACTGTCACTGGAGAACATCAGCAAACTATTTGATGAGAAATTATCACTCTCATCTCCTTTTGTAGTGAGCTTGCGCGAGGCTCTAAAAGACGATGTTAAAGAGCTGGTAGCAGCAGAAATGAAATCGTCTATGACTGCACTGATCGCTGATTTTAACACCACAACTGATTTCCTTACATTGGAGCAGACTGATATCAAAAATAAGATTGCAGAGCGGGATCGAAAGATAGAAGAGCTTGAACAAGAAAATATACGAGTACAAAGAGAACTGTCGAACATACATAAGCGTATATCTGCTGTAGAGAAGATCTCCCGTGACCATAATGTGGAAATTCAAGGCGTTCCGGAAAGCAAGAGCGAAAACTTGCTGGGTATTTTCAAAATACTCTGCGACACAATTTCATCACCTATCTTGGACAGTGATATTCGCGGCTTCCGTCGTGTTGCGAAGATTGACCCGTCATCGCCCAGACCGCGGAACATTATCATTACTTTATCTTCGCCGCGGCTTCGTGATCATGTTCTGTCTGCTGTGCACCGCTACAATAAGGGAAATGCGAAGGATATGCTTAGCTCTCGGCACTTGGGCTTGTCTGTAGAGTCCAAGCGTATTTATGTCGTCGAGCATCTCTCGCCGGAGACTAAGTTGATACACGCGGCAACAAGAAGATTTGCACGTGACAATAACTTTAAATATGTGTGGGTTAAGTTTGGTCAAGTATTCCTGAGGAAGGATGACGCCTCCAGCGCTATACGGGTCAAGAGTGTGGACTTCCTCAAAACACTTGAAACTCGTTGAATACTGAAGAAATTAATTATTCTGATATATAGTTTTCCCGCGTTACCCTTAATGTTAAGTACTTTTTATCAGAATGTTAATAGAATAAGATCAAAGACTAATGATGTATTTTTAAATGTCTCAATATCAAACAGTAAAAAATCAACTAGTACATGTTTTGGTTGGTTTAATAACTATGTTTGTAGTTATATTAGTGGATATATTATATTAGTAGATATTATAAGTATTATTTTTAAACAATGGTTACAATTTTTTACCAAAATGTTAATAGAATTCGTAGCAAATTGTCACAGCTTTATTTGAATCTGTTAAACGCTAATTATGACATTGTGTGCCAGACGGAAACTAACCTCAATAAAAGCGTTTTTGATGGTGAAGTTGTAGATGCCCGTTACAATATCTTCAGAAGGGATCGCGTAGATTCCTCCTCCGAGAAACAAGAAGGTGGTGGCGTTTTACTGGCTATACTTAAAAAGTATGAGGTGGTCCGTCAGGCCTCATGGGATAGCGACTTGGAGGATGTCTGGTTAACTATATTGTACCGGAGTCTCGTGACTTTCCGCGCTTGAATATTTGTCTCTGCTACTTACCTCCAGACACTAATCATATTATTAGGGATGAATATTATTCACACTATCATAAGTTGATATTGAATGATTTTTCAGATGATAATTTTTTAATAATTGGCGACTTTAATACCCCAGATTTTTACACTGTCTCTCTAACTCTCAACTCTACTCTTTTATCGTCGGAGCCAGCGACACCTAGTAAAGATTGCCGCATTCTGAATGAACTGCTTTCCCTATGTAATTTAAAACAATATAATAATGTTCTCAACGCTAATAGTCGCTTATTGGATCTTGTACTTTCTAATCTCGATAACATTTCTGTTAGTGAAACACCCTCTTTGAGTCGCTTGGACAAACACCATCCCGCCATTTTAATTGATGTACCATTTTTTAAGGCTTCCAAAGGCCTTAAACGTTGCAAGTCAAAACTTCTGAATTTCTCTAAATGCGACCTTGATGAAATAAGATCTGAGCTGAGCTCTGTTAGTTGGCACGATATTCTGGATTTCTCTGACGTGGATTTTTGTATTGATGTCTTCTACGACAAACTATTCGAGATAATCAAGAAGCACACACCTTTGATGTCTATGAAACATTCATCTTTTCCTATTTGGTACAGTAAACCGCTAATCAAATGTAATGAGGAAAAAAACAAATATCACAAGTTGTTTAAGAAGTTTGGTAATCCTCGTGACTATGACACTTTCTCCTTGCTTCGCTCTAGATGTAAAAATCTCGCTGATGAATGTTACAATAAGTATATATTATCTATTGAAGACTCTATTGAGAAGGATATTAAATCGTTCTGGAGGTTCATCAACAATAGAAAAGGTCAAGTATCAATCCCGCTCACTATGTCTTTCCGAAATACATCTTCATCTGATGGCTATGGAGTAAGTGAATTATTTTCGCAGTATTTTGGTTCCGTTTTTGATAAAGATTACAGTCCCGAGACTGAAACAGGTGACGGTATGGTTTCTGTTGATGGCTGTTTTTTGAATACATTGTCAAGAGTCTCAATAACTGTAGTTGATATTATGTCTAAAATTAAGCAATTAGATACAAACAAGGGCCCCGGGCCGGATTTACTACCTACATCGTTTATAAAATCATGTGGCAAAGAATTATCGGTTCCACTTTGCATTTTATTTAATAAGTCACTTAAGTATGGCGTTTTTCCGATGCGCTGGAAGACAGCACATATTATTCCAATCTTTAAAAGCGGTGACAAATCTCGGTGCGAAAATTATAGACCAATCAGCTTATTATCATGCTTTGCTAAATTGTTCGAGTCCCTAGTCTATAGTCATCTTTATGGTCATTTCAAACCAATCATTTCTGAAAAGCAACATGGCTTTGTAAAACATAGGTCAACTGTAAGTAATCTGTTAGAATATAAACATTTCCTTTGTCAATCTTTTGCTAATCGTGGTCAAGTTGACTCTATCTATACGGATTTTTCGAAAGCCTTTGATAAAGTAAATCACCGTCTACTATGTCGTAAACTGTTTTCATACGGTGTTCATGGGAGTCTGTATCGCTGGCTCTGTTCCTATCTGGACAAGAGAAGTCAGCTAGTGGCTTTAAAAGGCTTTACTTCTACACCGGTGGTTGTGACCTCGGGCGTTCCACAAGGATCCCACTTGGGACCGTTACTCTTCGTGATTTTTATCAATGACCTCATTAAGCGTTTAACCTGTAATTGTCTTTTATATGCTGATGATTTAAAGATATTCAATGTCATTTCTAATCCTAATGATTGCGAGACTCTACAAAATGACTTATGTATTGTATCTCAATGGTGCGAAAGCAATCATATGTATTTGAATATCGATAAGTGCTTTATTATCTCGTTTACAAATAAGCGTCATAAAATCATTTACGACTACAGAATCAACGATCATGTACTTAACCGTTCTTATATTGCAAAAGACCTGGGCATTCTCTTTGATGATAAACTTACGTTTCGTGCGCATTACCAACATATTATCTCTAGAGCTAACCAACTACTAGGTTTCGTATTAAGATCTACTAAAAATTTCAAAAAGTCTCGTACTTTATTGTATCTTTTCAACTCACTTGTTAGAACCGTGCTTGAATATGGGAGTCCTGTATGGTCTCCAAACTATAAAGTTCACATTCAAAATATCGAAAGAATCCAGAGAAAGTGTCTCAGGCTTCTTTGTTATCGTCTGCAACCTGGTCGGCTTTGTTTAAGTTACGAGGAGCGGTTGTCCATATTCGGAATCCAATCGTTAGAAACTCGGCGTTATTATTTCGATCTTCTATATCTCTATAAAATAGTGCACTTTGTAATTGATTCACCTTTGTTGCTGTCGGTGATATCTTTTAATATTAAATTTAGAGCTCGCAACTCAAATAAAATCAATCTCTTTTCTCTACAGATTTATAACAATAATATTTCGTTTTATAACCCAATGACAAGAATGGCTCGTCAATATAACGAACTAGCTTCTAATAATATAGAACTCGACATATTCATTCCAAAGTTAAGCCAATTTATCAGAGTTATTAAAGGCATCCTCCATTTCTACAACTTGAGCCACTCTGACACCAATTAGGTGTTCTGAGTGGTTCAACACATAGGTTTAGTAGGTACGTTCCCGTACCTACTGTAGATATTTAGTACCTACCACTCATTATAGTATAATTATTCTCTTCCGTTTTGTTCAATAGTTGATATAATTTAGTAATAAGTTTTTGTAGTTCTGTTCTGTTTTTGCCTTAGCTTAGATGTGCGCACATGTTTTATGTTACAATCAAGTTCACAACTTCTTTGTTTGATACAATATTATATTTTGTGGTTGTAATGTGTTTTGTGCGTCTAAATAAATAAATAAATAAATAGATACGAACTCTTTAAGCAAAGCATATTCGACATACTCCTTTTTCAAATGACTCCTCGAGCTTTGACTGGTTGAAATTTTTGACAAGGAGTTTAGCATTTGAATTAAAACTGTTTTATGTTCTTTGTTGTCATTAGAATGGCGCCATTTTGAATGAACTACTGTGTGTTGTACGAACACAAAGTTTAGTGTTACACAATAATCGATTGAAAATACATTTAAGTGATGAAGAAGATGTGTTAACACCTGAGGTTACGAAAGAGAAGGCGACCGATTATAGTAGTAAACTTGCTACCCTGCAAATCACGCTTAGATCTTTCTTTTTCTCGGAGTCATGGTATAATATAAAGTATCAAGCAACTCTTGAATAAAACGGATTTATATCGAGGGCCATGAATCCCTCGCTTTGCTCAGTCAGGATTAATTGATCAGGATTGACACTTGAGGTATTTGATTTTGTTGTCATTTGTGATTTTATTCAATATTGAAAATTTCGAACCTCAAAAGTTATCGTTCATGTTTTGTTTATGTACGAATACTTACTACAAAAAAAAATCCTGACAAAATGTTTTTATATGTTCTCCAAGATGACAAACGTCGAAATAAATTGTTTCAAGCAGTGCACCGAATCAAATCATTTCGATGGACCTACTTAAGTATTTCTTAACACATTGTTTAACACACCGTTTCAGCGTAAAAGAGTAACAAACATACATCCAGTCATCCTGACATCCATACATTCTTACAAACTTTCGCGTTTTTAAATATTAGTAGGATAACATTGTGACGTCACAACCATGGTGACCAATCATGGCGCGTCTATAGTCACGTGATTTATTTATAAATTTCATCAGTTTTTAATTGTTTTTAAATTATTGAACTTTATTTTTTTTAAGTTTTTTGCATTAAATATCAATACTTATTATTAATAATAAGGTTTAAAAATACATAGAAAAACATTTTTTTTTTCAAGTACTCAATTATGAATCACTTCCTACGGTCGTGATTCGGTCGTTAGAATCCTTCACTCGCTCGTGATTCATCTACGGCCCTCGCTTTAAATCCGTCCTTTATTCACTAGTTGCATAATATACTATTTTTTTCTTCTAATAATTTTTTTTCTTATTCAAACCATTTTATACGTTTTCTTAGTCAAAAAAAGTTAGCAACCCTAGCGGCCTCACTCGAGCCCGGTGCGCGCCAGCACCTGCGCCAGCGGGCCCAGCACGTCGAGCCGCAGCGCGCTCGCGATGTGGCGCCGGGCGCCGCCCAGCAGCAGCGCCGCCGCCAGCGCCGCCGCCTTGCCGTCCGCACGGTGGCACGGCAGGTCGCGGCGCCGCGTGCGCCTCGCGCCCGGCGGCTCGGCCAGCAGCGCGCGCACCGGCTCCCAGCTGCCCGCCTCCAGGCAGCGATCCCGCTGGAAACGTTATATCCATGTAACGACCGATCGCATCGTCGGACCGGCTAGGACCCTGTTTCCAGATGAGACAAATTATATTACAGTGTTCGGTACGAAAGTGCTCAAAATTACAGTGTTCGATCCAAAATTACAATAAAAGTAAAAAAATACGGTGAATTGATTTTTGCCCGTTGAAAAATTACGGTGTTCCCATCCGCTGTAATTTTTTTTTTGATTACATTGTCCAGTGGATCGTGCGAAAATACAGTAGATCTGCTGTAATTACCGTGGATCTGGCAACACTGGGCTAGGAGCTAAACCGTGATGAACGAATGTAGGAGTGAGTCGGTCGGCCTAATTAGCGAAATAGCGATCGAGCGAACGAGTCCACGATCGAACAGGTGGAGGATCGAAGAATGAACGAACTCCGAACTCCATAGTGAACGAATGAACCGATCGGGTAATGATTACCCGATCGGCGATCACTATGGAGTTCACACTCCATTATGGAGTAGTGGGCGTACCTGTCGGTCGGTGCCGGATAGCATGTTGGCGAGCACGTGCAGCGCGGCCGCGCCCAGCCGCGGGCAGCGCGCCGGCAGCCGCAGCAGCGCCGCCGGGAGCCCGGGCACGACCTGCGCCGCCGTCACGTACCTGTCGGTCGGTGCCGGATAGCATGTTGGCGAGCACGTGCAGCGCGGCCGCGCCCAGCCGCGGGCAGCGCGCCGGCAGCCGCAGCAGCGCCGCCGGGAGCCCGGGCCCGGCCTGCGCCGCCGTCACGTACCTGTCGGTCGGTGCCGGATAGCATGTTGGCGAGCACGTGCAGCGCGGCCGAGCCCAGCCGTGGGCAGCGCGCCGGCAGCCGCAGCAGCGCCGCCGGGAGCCCGGGCCCGGCCTGCGCCGCCGTCACGTACCTGTCGGTCGGTGCCGGATAGCATGTTGGCGAGCACGTGCAGCGCGGCCGAGCCCAGCCGTGGGCAGCGCGCCGGCAGCCGCAGCAGCGCCGCCGGGAGCCCGGGCACGGCCTGCGCCGCCGTCACGTACCTGTCGGTCGGTGCCGGATAGCATGTTGGCGAGCACGTGCAGCGCGGCCGAGCCCAGCCGTGGGCAGCGCGCCGGCAGCCGCAGCAGCGCCGCCGGGAGCCCGGGCCCGGCCTGCGCCGCCGTCACGTACCTGTCGGTCGGTGCCGGATAGCATGTTGGCGAGCACGTGCAGCGCGGCCGAGCCCAGCCGTGGGCAGCGCGCCGGCAGCCGCAGCAGCGCCGCCGGGAGCCCGGGCACGGCCTGCGCCGCCGTCACGTACCTGTCGGTCGGTGCCGGATAGCATGTTGGCGAGCACGTGCAGCGCGGCCGAGCCCAGCCGTGGGCAGCGCGCCGGCAGCCGCAGCAGCGCCGCCGGGAGCCCGGGCACGGCCTGCGCCGCCGTCACGTACCTGTCGGTCGGTGCCGGATAGCATGTTGGCGAGCACGTGCAGCGCGGCCGAGCCCAGCCGTGGGCAGCGCGCCGGCAGCCGCAGCAGCGCCGCCGGGAGCCCGGGCACGGCCTGCGCCGCCGTCACGTACCTGTCGGTCGGTGCCGGATAGCATGTTGGCGAGCACGTGCAGCGCGGCCGCGCCCAGCCGCGGGCAGCGCGCCGGCAGCCGCAGCAGCGCCGCCGGGAGCCCGGGCACGGCCTGCGCCGCCGTCACGGCCGCGCCGGCGGCGGGGCCCGGCTCCGTCAGCCCGCTCAGCGCCCAGCACGCGCTCGCTGCGAATGTTGCATCCCACGTACTCTAGGACGAGCGAGGACGCCGCGGGAATCGAATCGATCCGGGTCCCGAAGAGGATCCTCTTTCGAGCAAAAAAGTTACTAATCTGGATGGGAAATGGCCGCGGGGCGGGCGAACGTTATATATTATGATCGTTTCGTGAGCTAACAGAGCACTACTTCGTCGTCGGCGCGCGCCAGCAGCTCGGCCAGGTGCGGCAGCGCCGGGGACACCGCCGCCAGCTCCACCGGAGAACGGTCCAAGACGAATCTGAAACACACGTCCTGAACTCGCACCGGGTCGAGGGCATCGGCTCCTTTAGCCGTGTGCCATGTAAATAAGCATTCATCCTAGGTGCAGTGCAGGGTGTCATGTAAGTAACTATAACTTGGTGCAGAGTGTCATGTAAGTAAGTAGGTACCTATAACTTGGTGCAGAGTGTCATCTAAGTATAACTTGGTGCAGAGTGTCATATATATATTACTTGTGGCAGAAGGCGGAGTAGGCGTGCACGGTGGCCCGCAGCAGGTCGACCGGCACGCCGGGCCGCATGTGCGGCAGCATGGCCCACAGCGCGCCCGCGCGCAGCACCGCGTCCCTGTAGCGGGCGCTCTGCCCGAGCACGCCCAGCGCGCGCGTGGCCTCCGTGCGCACGCCCAGCGCGCGCATGCTCTGCAGTTGCTCACGCATGTCCTGCGTGCGCGCGCGCGGGCCGCGCCCGGCGCCCAGCAGCAGCACGAGGCGCGGGATGGCGCCCGCCTGCACGGCAATACCGGAGGATTTACTTACATTGCCTTAATAAGGTGAAGGTCATTATCTTGCTTAGGATTCTCTATGGTTCTAGTATTTACTGTCTGTGGCCTTTCGCTCGCGTCGTCCGACCTGCGCTCGACTGTAGGCACAGAATAGGTCCTACGAGATAAATGTTTTAGTCGACTTGTTGATTCATCCAGCGTCCATGATAGTCCAGCGCCATGCCTCTTATGTATAATTTTGCAATGCTCGACAAGGGCAAATAAGTTTTTAAGTGCAATATTAAATATAGGAACCTATGTAACACTTATATAGCAAATAAAAATTCTTGATTCTTGATTCATTCATAATTATACGAGTAGATCGAGTTTTTTGTTTGCAAGTCGCATGAGGTATAGTTGCCTCAACGAATCTAGGCATTGGTGAAGTTAGCCACAAGAGCTGCGCAGTATCGTTTTTCGGGAGCAATTGGAGGTATGAGGAGGGGGGGAAGGAACTGTACATGCGCAAACTCGCACTTGTGGCTAACTTCACGAATGCCTAGATCCGTTGGATGAGCTATACAGATGGGTGTTCTTACATCGAGGATGGCGCTGCACACTTTGTCTGCGTGGCAGATGCCGGCGAGGAAGCCCACAGCCGCCCACTGCAGCTCAAGGCTGCGAACCAACACTTCAACATCAGCAGCATCCACATCCTATTCTTAAGCGAGATCTTATGCTGATAACACAGGAAGAGCTTGATACATTTGATAGCTACTTGCACTTACTACATATTATGATTGGATAACAGTGAAAAAATACAATACTAATATTATATTATGTGAAAGAAATTCAAATTATTTATATAAATAAGGACAAAGAAAAGATATTTAAATATTATTGGTTTTTTATCGGATTAGGTATATTACCAACTACACTTAATGATCCATGTTAAAAAAAGTTATATCCTGGTTCTCATAGTATTATATTATGCAACTAGTGAATAAAGGACGGATTTAAAGCGAGGGCCATAGATGAGTCACGAGCAAATGAAGAATTCTAACGACTGAATCACGACCGCAGGGAGTGATTCATAATATGTTAGAATCCTGAGCAACGCGAGTGATTCATGGCCCACGATATAAACCCGTTTTATTCAAGAGTTGCATACGATACTTTATACCATGACTCCGAGAAAAAGAAAGATTTAAGCGCGATTTGTAAGGTAGCAAGTTTTTTACTATAATGGGCCGCCCCCTCTCTTTCATAACCTCAGGTGTTAACACATCTTATTCATGACTTAAATGCATTTTCAATCGATTATTGTGTAACACTAAACTTTGTGTTCGTACAACATACAGTAGGTAGTACTCAAAATAGCGCCATTCTAATGACAACAAAGAACACAAAACAGTTTTTATTCAAATCCTAAATTCCTTGTGGAAAATGTCAACCAATCTAAGCTCGAGGAGTTATTTGAAAAAGGAGTTTGTATGTCGAATATTCTTTGCATTAAGAGTTTGTATAGACTTGCGCAAGGAGGTTGTTTAGCATTGAGATGGAGTAAAAGTGCTTTTTGTCCAGGGTTTATCTCAAGGAGTCTTGAGGAGAGTCCAGTTATGTTAAAGGCAAACACTACAGGTTGATACAAAAGACAATTCCAATAAAACCATGGTTATTTAATTTAAAACTCAGTAAACGTGCAACTACTGTCTTGATACGAATGCGTCTAGGACACGCTTGTACACCAGCTCATCAAGCGCGAATTAAAATTAAACCCGACCCGTACTGCGCTTGTGGAGATGATTTTGGTGATTTAAATCATATTTTCTTTGCTTGTCCGAACCATGACCGCTTTCAGTTTTTAAATGATCTTATATCCTTACACATTCCTCTTCCTTCTAATATTGCTATTCTTCTTTCTTCATTAGATACCTATACATAATATAATAATATAACATATAACTTATATAATAATATATAACAGCTTAGCTTCTTTCATATCTATTAATAATACTTTATCAAAAATTTGTAAGTAGGTATTGTATTTTGTTATATTTAATTAAATTACTTTTGTAAATACTATATTGACTCTTAATAGATATATATTTACTATCTCTCCTGATCCTTCTCCCGTTCCTACATAATACATTCACTGTTTGTGGTGAATAAAATAAGCTTTTTAGAGGGGCAATGGTATAAAACCAGTTTACAGTCTTTATAGGACTGCACTGTGAGAAATGTCTACACACAATTTACATTACATTTTGATTGGTATAGTTCGCTCAACGAATCTAGGCATTCGTGAAGTTAACCACAAGAGCTGCGCAGTATCGTTTTTCGGGAACAATTGGAGGTATGAGGAGGGGGGGAAGGAACTGTACATGCGCAAACTCGCACCTGTGGCTAACTTCACGAATGCCTAGATCCATTGGATGAACTGTACATACCTGACGTCACTGCCCAGGGCCTCAACCAGCACTGCTATTATGTCCGCCGTCATCAGCTGTTCTCGTTCTTTTTTAGAAAGACAGTTATTCGGGGGCAGCAACATGAAGCTGCCTGCCTTGGCAGCAAGCGTCTTGGTGGCCAACTCGTGGGACTTGATACCTGCAAACACATTGATAAATATCTTTCTTATTACTTGTACTTAGATAAGTATTTACTTTTAAACTTACGCAATCTGAACACATTATTATTAGTATTAGACGGGTATTTATCGCGTTCAAATTACCTTATATTTTCCCGACGTTTCGACAGGTTTGCACGCTGTCGTGGTCACGGGTAGACTACAGTCTACCCATGAAGACTGATGATGGGTAGACTGTAGTCTACCCGTGAAGACTGATGATGGGTAGACTGTAGTCTACCCGTGAAGACTGATGATGGGTAGACTGTAGTCTACCCGTGACCACGACAGCGTGCAAACCTGTCGAAACAGCCCTGACAGCATATTACGCCAATGCCTATTCTTGGTTTAATTATTCGATTGTACTGTGGGGAAATAGTGTTGACTTCAACAATCTATATCTATATAAGAGCTTAACCTGACTGACTGACTGACTGACTGATTTATCATCGCCCAGCCGAAACCGCTGAAGCTAGAAAGCTGAAATTTGAAAGGTGGGTTCCTTTTATAACAAAACCACCCACTAAGACGGGATTTTTGGAAATTCCACCTCTAAGGGGGTGAAAAAGGGTGAAAACGTTAGTATGAAACTTTTTAACGCGTGGAACGATTTTCATGAAACTTTGTTTGTGCACTGTAAATGCAAAATTAATCAACACGTGTTTCAGGATTTTTCAATATAACTATCAAAAAGGGGTCAAATGTGGGGTCAATTTTTGTATGGGAACTTTTTAACGGGTAATGCGATTGTTCTGAAACTTTGTTTGTGTACTGTAAATGCAAAATAAATGAACACGTGTTTCAGGATTTTTCAATATAACCTTCAAAAAGGGGTCAAATGTGTGGTCAATGTTTGTACGTGAACTTTTTAACGGGTGGTGCGATTGGCTTGAAACTTTGTTTGTGTACTGTAAATGCAAAATGAACGAACACGTGTTTCAGGATTTTTCAAAATAACCTTCAAAAAGGGGTCAAATGTGGGGTCAATGTTTGTATGTGAACTTTTTAACGGGTGGAGCGATTGGTCTGAAACTTTGTTTATGTACTGTAAATACAAAATGAACGGACACTTGTTTCAGGATATTTCAATATAACCTTCAAAAAGGGGTCAAATGTGGGGTCAATGTTTGTATAGGAACTTTTCAACGGGTGGTGCGATTGGTCTGAAACTTAATTTCGTGTTTTAGGATTTTTCAATATAACTCTAAAAAGGGGGTCAAAAGGGGGGTGTCAATGTTTGTATGGGATTTTTTAACGGGTGGTGCGATTGGTCTGAAACTTTGTGTACTGTAAATACAAAATGAATGAACAAAGTGTTTCAGGATTTTTCAATATGACCTTCAAAAAGGGGTCAAATGTGGGGTCAATGTTTTTATGGGTACTTACTTTTTAAAGGGTGATGTGATTGGTCTTAGTTTTGGTTTGGATACTTTAAATGCAAAATAAATGGAAACGTATTCCTGGATATTTCAAAATAGCCCTCTAAAATGGGTAAAATTGGATGTCAAAGTTATTTATGGGATTTTTTTATTAGTGTGGTTTGTTTGAAACTCAGTTTAGATACCTACTTTAAGTGAACGAAGTCGCGGGCGGGACAGCTAGTATCTTTATAAAACAGCTTGTAGCTGACATAGCATTATATCCTCTTCTATGTTTCTATAAATAAATTATGTACCTATCTATTACATACTCATTATAATACCAATAGACAAATTGCTGCGCCCTTACAGGGTACATGTACTCACCTCTAAGCTAATTACCACCTAAGCTAAAACATTGTAATAATGTATATGTATGCAATAAATAAATCTGAAATCTGAAATATTTATCAATGTGCATATTTTGAGTACTACCTACTGTATGTTGTACGAACACAAAGTTTAGTGTTACACAATAATCAATTGAAAATGCATTTAAGTCATGAATAAGATGTGTTAACACCTGAGGTTATGAAAGAGAGGTGGTGGCCCATTATAGTAAAAACCTTGCTACCTTACAAATCGTCTTAGATAAGTATCTAAGTATGTTTTTGATTGAGGCACCCACTTCACGATCGGGCTTTGCCTAGAGTGAAGAACGTTGATGACTACATATTCCTAAAATCCTAGAATTAGCAATCAACTTTAATAATAAGTATAAGAACTATTATCTTTGTTTCTATCTATTTTTAAGTTTTTGGCTAACAATAAATATTTTTTCATATTTTTCAATTTTCATTTTTCAATATATTGTTTAGTATGTTCCACAGCAATAGGGTAACTTGCACATCATACCATAATGTAGTGAGTTAATCATGCTTTCCAGTGGAAGTGCTGGAAATAACAATGGAGGTCACCCATCCTAATACAGGTTAGAGATAACAAGTTAAGGATGAAGTTGGGGATGACAAGTTAGGGATAAGTAGGTACATAGATACACACAGACTCATCGCATTTATCAATTATTGTATATTGTATATAGTACCTGTAAGATATATGTAGATACTTACTTAAGTAAGTAATATGTTACCTACTAGGCTTAAATGTAAGGTCATTATAAAGGCGGATAGACAAACCTTTTTCGATATCAGCGAAGGTGTACAACTTGCCGTCCATCTCCAAGCACCAGTCTTCGTCTTTAGATCTATGGACCATCCACATCTCTGTACTTCTGGACTTTCTCTCCTCGGGTTAATTGCGTACTGCGCAGAGAAGACAACCAGGTAGGTAGGTACCTACTCTCATTGATTATTCACTACCAGAATACCTATGTTAAAAAACTTATAAGTAAGAAAAATTATCTTTGAGCATGAGCACAGTAATGATGAGCAAAGCAAACGAGCAAAGATAATATAAATCACTAGGTACGTCAAACGAGCAACAAGGGGTAGATAGAAAGAGAAGTAGGTAGTAGGAGAGAGACTATTTTGTAGGCTGAAAAAAATACATAAAATACTTACCTTCTTCTTCTTCAAATATGGCATCTGTCTTCTTCTTCTTCAATTATGGCATCTGTCTCCTAGAGAACAATTTTGCCAGTGTCAAGTGTATTTATTTATAAGTATTGTCAACGTCACAGAGTCAAGTTGTCAAGTCAATTTTAAACAAAAGATGGCTGTTTTGTTGAAAATTCTCGGGATTTCCTCCGATGGAATTTGAAGAGAACTATTCACTCTAATTCTCATACTTTACACTCGCGTCAAGAACCCGGGCTTTATTGGCAAAATAACCACCAAAATTACGCAATGAAACTCAAAATAACACGAGAAAACATATAAAAACCAGAGCGACGACGTAACAAAACAGCCATCTTTTGTTTAAAATTGACTTGACAACTTGACTCTGTGACGTTGACAATACTTATAAATAAATACACTTGACACTGGCAAAATTGTTCTCTAAGAGACAGATGCCATAATTGAAGAAGAAGAAGAAGATTGTCACTGTTGGTTGGTTGTTAGATCTTTTTAAAGCCCTATTACACTACACTAAACCGAGAAGCGTTAATAGTAAGTCAAGAAGAGTTTAACCTAGATCTCAAAAATAGTTTTAAGTTATTGCCAATAGAAATAGAAAACGTACAAGAAGAATTTGATATGATTGAGAGATCTATTAAAGAAGCAAGTTTTAAAGTAAAGAACGTTAAAAATAAACTGAAAAAATTATCAGCTGAAACAATCAAACTTATAGACGAGAGAGTAAATATAGATTATAAAGATCAAAGGTATAAAATTATAGATAAAAAGGTTAAAAGAAACATAAGAAAAGACAACAGGAATTAT
Organism: Cosmorhoe ocellata; assembly: GCA_963675405.1. Lineage (NCBI taxonomy): Eukaryota > Metazoa > Arthropoda > Insecta > Lepidoptera > Geometridae > Cosmorhoe > Cosmorhoe ocellata. The sequence continues at coordinate 7,844,860 of OY776266.1, read as the reverse complement.
AATACAAAGTTATTTGAAATTGCATTAGAAAGAAATAGTTCATTAAAAACACCTAAACAATTAACTTCATTAGGGAAATCATGGGTAACATGTTTGAAAGATCACGAAGGAGCAAAACACCAAAACAGAGAGAAAATACTGAACATTTGTACAAATTTTTATAAAGATCTATATTCGGATTCCACAAACTCTCAAACACTATCTACTGTTGTTACACCTAATGTTACTCCTTACGCATGTCCTGATGATATCCCCTACATAACTGGATTAGAAGTACACAAAGTTTTAAGCAAAATGAAATTTAACAAATCACCAGGGAATGACGGAATTACCACCGAGGCCTTAAAAATAGGAGCACCTACTCTTCTTCCATACATCACCAACCTATTTAATTCAATCTTAAAAACCGAGTCCTTTCCGCAGTCTTTCTGCCATTCCAACATCATTCTCTTACACAAGAAGGGAGACAAAACAGATATTAATAACTACAGACCTATAAGTTTAGTCTCCCATTTATATAAGGCGTTTGTGAAAGTCCTCGAAAATCGCATTTCTGGACAGCTAGACCTGGAACAACCAGCTGAACAGGCAGGCTTCCGCCGAGGTCTTTCCACAACCGACCATCTTCAAGCGGTAAACCTCATAATCGAAAAACACCAGGAAAATAATATCCCTTTATACCTTGCCTTCGTGGATTATACGAAGGCATTCGACAGCATTACACACTCTTCCATTTTTCAAGCACTGACGAACCAACATATTAAACCCACCTACATCCAATTACTTCGCAATATTTATTCCAATAGCACAGCATCAATAAAGCTAGAATCGATAGGCCCATCTTTTAAAATCTGTAAAGGCGTAAACAGGGTGACCCGCTTTCTCCAAAACTTTTCAATAGTAGGTACCCTGGAAGAGGTGTTCCGGAAGTTGGCAGCTGGATGGGAAGGAAGGGGTATTGACGTTGGCGGAGTGAGGTTAACAAACCTCCGCTTCGCTGATGACATTGTCCTATTTTCCCCATCATCTTCGGAGCTGCAAGATATGCTGAAAGATCTTAGCATTGCAAGCCTTGAGGTTGGACTGAAGATGAACAGGTCGAAAACCAAGGTCATGACCAACAGCGTTAAATCCAGAGTAAAAGTAGACGGGGAAGAATTGCAATATGTCGAGGACTATATCTACCTTGGCCAAATAGTCTGTTTCAGTTCCAGGCAAGACAAAGAAATCGCTCGGCGAACTGAGAATGCCTGGAAGAGCTATTGGGCCAAGGGAGATCTAATGAAAAGTCCAGACTTTCCATTGTCGCTTTAGCGAAAATTAATGGACACATGCATTCTCCCCGTCCTCGTATATGGTGCGCAAACTTGGTCATTGACACATCTTCAGAAGGCCAAACTCAAGGTTTGCCAACGAGCGATGGAGCGCAGCATTTTGGGTGTCAAGTTAATGGATAGAATCCGTAACACCGAACTGCGCTCCAAAACGCAAATCACAGATGTCGCTACGAAGGCCGCCAAGCTGAAGTGGAACTGGGCTGGACATGTCTGCCGCATGCCAAGTGAGCTGTGGGCGAAGGTAGCCACCGAGTGGCGCCCCGACCCGGCGAGAAGGCGACGCGGCAGACCGAAACGGAGATGGCGGGACGAACTGGACAAATTTCTAGCTGACTGGGAGAAAATGGCACAGGATCGCGACATCTGGAAAGATTGGGCGGAGGCCTTTGCCCAGCAGTGGGACACAAACGGCTCATAATAATAATAATAATAATTACACTACACGGTTGGCAGGGCCCTGTAGCAAAGGGACACCCTAGTAAGGGTCCCTTGCTCCCTAACTCTTATTACACCACACTTATTCAGGGTAAGGGTCCCTGGAGAAAGTGTAGTGTAATAAGTGCTTTACTCTGAGGTTGTTAGACGTAGTGAAGTGAAGTGATTATTATGGCAGAATTGTGGCTTATGACACTGAGGCCAAAAATAAAGAAGTGAGTGAAGTGAAGTGATTATATACATCGAGTAACTTATATATAGGATTTTCTGCGGTGTATTTGCCTGACAACTACGTCGCTCTGGTTTTTATATGTTTTCTCGTGTTATTTTGAGTTTTATTGCGTAATTTTGGTGGTTATTTTGCCAATAAAGCCCGGGTTCTTGACGCGAGTGTAAAGTATGTGAATTAGAGTGAATAGTTCTCTTCAAATTCCATCGGAGGAAATCCCGAAAATTTTCAACAAAACAGCCATCTTTTGTTTAAAATTGACTTGACAACTTGACTATGACTCTGTGACGTTGACAATACTTATAAATAAATACACTTGACACTGGCAAAATTGTTCTCTATGATAGCCCTTTTATAGCCCTTTTACATGTTGGCGATGATTGGTCAGTGTGACAAGGACAAAAAATTTTGACAAGGATGGCGATAACACCGGGCGAGGCCCGGCGTGCCATTCACACGTTGGCCCTCGCCTCAGTGCGCTCCGATCAGGCAGGCAAGGTGCACGTCGATTTCGACTCGGCGCGCAGGCGAATTACGATCGATATTTTTTTAAAAAAAAATGAGGTCATGGATGGAATGAAATATGCAGCCTATATACCTATTCCTGAATGCATTACATAGAATAAAATAAGTCTAGGTACTTATTTTATTACCATAATATCACATACTTACAGTAGGTACTTACATACCTAGTAGGTAGATAGGTATAAATGACTACCTACTTTTTCTACCTATTCCTGAATGCATTATCTTTTATGCATAAAATAAGTCTAAGTACTTATTTTATTACCATCTTATATCACACATTTACAGGTACACTTAGGTACTTACACAGTAGGTAAAGTAGGTAGATTGGTTAAAATGACTACCACCTACATTATGCGATGTTATGGAAACCAGTGCTGTACCTATGGAACCTACCTAGTTACTTACATTTATTGATCATACCTAAATAAATAAATAAAAAAGTAGCTCAACAAACATCAAATACGTTCATTGGACCTGTCGCTCATTTTGCGACACGTATCATAGTGCATTCGGCGAGTAGACACGCACGTCCGTCCCGTGCGCTAGTTTGCAAGAGACTGAATAGCAAGCCAACGTGTAAACGGCAGGCGGGCCGCGCGGCCAACTCTCTTTGATCTTGGCCCAAAAACCGACACTCGACGGGATCGGCGGCCAGCCTGTACAGGCCTGTACAGGCGTCGGCGACCCTAGGCGAACCACCTTGCTACACGCTGGGCGTTGGCCATGATTGGGCCTCGCCCGGCAGGCCAGGGCCAACGTGTGTTCGCTACATTGAGACAGATGATTGACAGATTGAAGAAGAAGAAGAAGAACTTATATATACGGGCAATTATATTATTTATATTCTCTTTGACTGTTGCTGTTGTAGTGTAGTTGTAGTCAAGATATTTATAATAGGTACCTATTTATCTAGTTTATTTATTACGATACGAATGAAAGGCAAAAACAGTACAAATGCCTGAGAAAAATATGAAAATGACGGACGAGAGGAACTTTCGATCTTCCTACTACGAGAAGGTCGGCTGCAGGGGGGTCGAAGAGAAGAAATCCCTGGAAATTCTGATGAAGGAAAAACCCTGGGATAAAGTCAAGCTGAAACAATTTTGCTTGCGGTTTACCGTGCCGGCCGCGTACAGAAACCTAGTGTGGAAAGTGCTGTTAGGTAAATATACTAACTTAGATAAGTATCATGTTTTCTAGTCTAGCACCGACCATTTAGTTTTTTTTGTGAATGGAATAAGAAATATGATTAGTACACATCAAGAATATTTGACTCTTGGCTTCTCATAGTTGAAATTATCCTATTCAAATTATGCCAAGTTATCATAATTTTGACTGAATATTAACATCTGTTATTATAACTGTCATGTCACATAGAACCTAAAAATATCAAAGACATATTGTTTGTCAAGTCCATAAAAGTCACTGTTGTGCACTTAAATCCTTTCACAACTAAAGAACTCTTAAAAACTTATGGTCATGCACTTTTATTTTTCAGATATTCTACCAGTCTACCCAGACTCCCACCAGTTTGTGATGGAGCAGCGCACTGAACAATACCAGGATCTGCTCTATGCTGTGGAGATGTTGGAGATGGTAGACATGAATGCGCCTCGGAGACAGATCCTGATGGAAATGTGGCTGCTAGAGATTGAGGAGAGGAAACCACCAAATTTTCCGGAGACTAACTTTAATGTTAGCATCTATTTACTTATTTATTTCAATTCAAAATTCAAAATCATGGCCATGTCATGCATGTTATAATCAGAGACCTGCCAGCCTCCCTGGAGGACATTGAATGTATGGAGTAGCAACCACCTCCACTCGACAGGCACCTGTCCACCACAAATGGGCCCACCTGCAGTCTAATTGCGGAAACCAGTCCAAGTACCAAGTACCGAGCCATGTATTTGGGCATGTTTCTAGCTACACCTTAAAAAATCTATGATTTCTGTCTCTCCACTCTAGCAGCCAAGGTGCCAAATAAATCCATGGCATCTAGTAAAAGCTATTTTCAATGTCAATTTTTTTAATTTTTGAAGTAAATCCTACTTTATGTTTCTTCTGTGTGTTTGCAATAAAGCTGTGTTCTTTTCTATTGTATAATTATACTTTTTGCCAGTCTGCAGATACCTTCCTACCCATCACAGATGCGCTACTAGAGCTATACTCCGACGAGGTGGATGTCTACTGGTTTGCCAAGAGCCTGACGGACATGGTTCGTAACACGCAGAAGGAATTACCTAAGCTGAAGGAAGCATTCCTCGCGATGCTGGAGAAAGAAGACGGAGAGGTTTTTATGTAAGAATTAGCCTAACTCTGTGACTTTGTTTACATCATGTTTTTTCATAGAATTTGGACCACCCACTACAGAAATTCTGTCCATTCCTAGACCTAAAAAAAAATCCAACCTTCACAGCTCTCTAGAATTTATGGTTCTCTGCATTTTGATGCCAATGCATCAGTCAGGTTCCTTTACCACAAGCTCTTACAAACCATCATGTTTCAAAAACATTAAAGTTTCAAGCTTGTTGTAATACTACTTCAATACAGTTTTTTATGTCATGGTATGAAATATCTATGTTATATTACTTTGATATTGCCCAAACAGCATGTGGTAAGGCAACACCGGGTTTTTAACATTATTCAAAATTATAGATGACTTAATTGCCTTATTACTTGAGATTTATTTGAGTGGCACAAAGAGTTAGGTATAAATTAATTTTTTTTTGTTACAGTCATCTCATGCAGATCAATTCATTAGAAGTGTTACCACTAACAAAATGGTTCAACAGCTGTTTTGCTGGAGTTTTGGATGAGAATTCTCTTGCCAAGTAAGATTACCCTAAATTAAAAAATTCCGGGAAATTATAAGAGGTTGGGTCCAAAAAGGTTGTGCATTATATTAACCCATTGTACTCGCCTTCAGAATTTGGGACAAACTGTGCAGTGGTGCGCCGAAAATCCTCGCATTTGCAGCTGTAATTCTAGTCATAACTCTACGCCGGAACATACTGAGGGCTAAGGATTCTGAAGAGGTCTTGAAGTGCGTATCTGAGGTAATATAAATTTTGAAAATCATCATGATCGTTCATTATTTGAAACAAGTTGAAAGAATGTAGAAACTGCAATAGCCAACAGACAGACTGAAGTAAAAAATAAAAAACCAGTGCTGCCAGTATAACTAACGTCTTTGGTGCTGCCACATTACACACTACGTCAAAACATAGTAAACATTATTTTTTTTTCAGATTTCGGAGCAATGTGAAGAAGTCGTAGCGAATAAAGCAATTGACTTGTGGCAGTATTACGGTGCTCAACCCCAAAGTGATCAAATCAAGAAATGATGCATGACCTTCTAATGGGTTGAACTCATTAGAAGGAAAACTGGGAATCAAAATGTGATTGGAGAGAACATTTTCTAAAACCACAAAGTACCTAAATGCTATTACTATTAGGGATAGATTTAAAGTGCAAGTGAAGCTTTCATTATTTTTATTATGCATTGTTGAGTTATTTAATAAACGTAAAAGGAAACCTTATTAACTTAGAATAAAGTGTTAAATTTTTCAATGATGCCAGTTCTTAAAATAAAGATTGTGTGTAATTTGAAATAACATTGATTTTGTGTTTTTAAAACCACCAATATTCTGTCGAAAAAAAATATAGCGAGGGACTCATTGCAACGCAAGTCAGCGAATAGTGTGATGAACACCACACCCACACAATATACCACCGCACCGTAATAACATTAATTTCAACACCAACCAAACTACCATTGAGTTTTTTATCATGCGTGCTATTATTTAGATATTTATTTATATTTTTACTCGACTGGCAACACTAGATAAAACGCCAAAAACGCCATTTTGCAAGAATGTCAGCCAAATCATCAAGAACGAGATTTTAGTTAGTTTTTATGTTATTTCACGGGTAATTGCAGTGATTTTGTGTTATAATTATCATTTGAAACGATAAACCAGCAAAATGGACCGTTTTATAAGCATGTGGAAAGTTCGGGAGTTAGCGGATAAAGTGTAAGTAGTCTGAACGTTTTAGTGATTTTTTATGTAAATTGCCACCATCTGTGTACGTATATCCTGTGATTTACTGAAGTTTTTTCAACGAAAACGATAATCTTGCGATGAATACGATGTATGCTCTTACGTCGGTTGATTTTATTTGCCTTGGGCCTCGCCACCGACTGCCTCAATAATGTTTTTCTACGTGAGGAGATGATAGCATACACACGCCTTTTATTTACCCATTACCTGCTCGTAATCAATGGTAATATACATTAGCGTTTTACTTAACTCTATATCTGTTTATATTAACTATCAGTCACATTATACAATTCAATAATGGTTGATAGTCAAACAAAACATGTTCATTTATTGGTTTGATAACCAATGAATAGATTGCTCTGCTTTAGATCAAGGGATTAAACTTTTCCTGAGCAAAACATGTCTAATTTAAATAACTAACTACGCTGATAAGTTACCTACACCATGTCTGATAAGATAAATCTATGCACCTAACATTGGTGTGATTTATGCATTCCTCGGAGAGCATTTGTGCACTAACTAGGTACATATTCATTTGTGAATTTCAGGTTAATTTCTTCTATAAATAGGTCATTTCACATGTTCAGACTCGTAGGTAGAAACTCTAGCCTAAAAACAAAATAAATTATGTAAATAGATAAAGGTAGATAACAGATGATAATGGTGACCTACTGTCATTTATGTATGTGATTATGTTAAGGTACCTTAATGTAATTCATATAATTAGTAACTGGTTGACTGAGCTTTGCTCAGTTTATTTTTTTGGTGAATCTTGTATTTGGAAAATGAAACTTAGCTAAATCAATTTATCGCCCCTGAACACCCCTGAATACTAAATTTGATGAAAATTGTTGGAGCCGTTTCCGAGATACAAAATACATATATACAAGAATTACTCATATAAAGGTATAAGATATACATATGTATAGCTATAGAGAGCACTGGTGGCTAACTGGTCCAATTCTAAGGTTTTAGGTTCGAATCTGGTTGTGGACCAATGGATTTGACTGAAGCTTTTTTAATACTTTCACCACACTATTTCAAATAATATAAGAAGACTACATAACTCATAGTATACATTTTGAAATATACATTTTTCAATACCTACATTTTGAATACCATACTTGTGCAACAAGTCTAAAGACCTTGATGTAACCTTTCACTCAGCCAACATGTAGGTATATTTACTTGACTTAATGACCACATGTGGGCTTGTCAACAATCTGTAAATAGCCTTGTGTTGGTTATGAATTAATTTGCTATTTAAGGTAATTTAACGCAAAGCAATTTTGAGAGAATGGTGAACAAGTTAAAAAATTGCATTAAAGATAAACAATGAAATTGGCATGCCTTAGAAACAATGATTGCAGGGTGTAAGCATGTCTATAAGCGGCGATGAGCTTGGAACTAGTCACATACTAACTTAACTACTGTAAAAAGGTGGGTAATGTGTTTGGGTGTATGTAGTAATGTATGTACACACTGCCGAGACTCATGGAGTTAGCTCAGGTAGTTTTAGAAGGTGTTGATTAGTACCGATAGTTTATTTTTATGTTAATATAATCGCTTTGGCTATAAGCTATTATGGTATATATTTTAGTGAATAATAAATAAATAAATAAATAATGCTGGACAATCCACACAGCATCATCTAGCCCCAAAGTAAGCTACTCAAAGCTTGTGTTATGGGTACTAGATAACTGATATATTTAATACATGATGTAGGTACATAGATAGATATTTTTTATAATACATACACACCCAGACCAACGGAACAAATTTCTGCAGATCGTACACAAATTTGTTCCGAGGCGGGAATCGAACCCGCAACCTCTTGCGTCGCAGGCGGACTCTTGCCCGCTGCGTCACTGAGGTCGTATAAATAAATAAAATAAAATTAATAAATGTAACAGGGTGTTTGTAGTAATATATGCAAATTTCTTTGGCTGTCGCCCAAATGGCTGCAAATATTTTAACAAATCAGGTGTCGTTGGATTCATCTGGATTATTACTTTCCTTCAATGTACAGACACACAGGTTTCTACTATTTTATGATTGTCAAACTTACTTTATTTAGCACTAATGTGGTGATGAACTACACCGAGGTGGAGGGCAAGGTGCGCGAGGCCACCTCGGACGAGGCGTGGGGGCCCACCGGCCAGCAGATGCAGGAGCTGGCGCTGGCCACCTTCACGTACGAGCACTTCCCGGAGGTGATGTCCATGCTGTGGAGACGCATGCTGCACGACAACCGCTCGCACTGGCGGAGGACTTACAAGGTGGGGCTTGGATAATAGCTTGTTAGCTTTTATCTCAGTACAGGTCATCCAACGGATCTAGGCATTCGTAAAGTTAGCCACAAGTGCGAGTTTGCGCATGTACAGTTCCTTCCTCCCCTCCTCATATTCATTCTCATCCAATTGCTCCCGAAAAACGATACTGCGTAGCTCTTGCGGCTAACTTCACGAATGCCTAGATTCGTTGAGCCAACTATACTTGTACCGCATGTAGAGGTAAATACATTGGAGGGGCGTGCATTTTTAGACTGATCTACCTCTACCTGGATGTCCGAGCTTTGCTCGGTGTTTTCGACGTTTTCTAAAAATGAAACCTATCTAGATCAATTTATCACCCCCGAAACCTTGCTTACTAAATTTCATGAAAATCGTCGGAGCCGTTTCCAAGATTCAGAATATATCTAAATATATATAACTCAAAGGTGACTGACTGACTGACTGACATAGTGATCTATCAACGCGCAGCCCAAACCACTCGACGGATCGGGCTGAAATTTTTTGATTAATTATACCCCCAAGGGGGTGAAAGTTTGATTTTGTTACCACGCGAGCGAAGCCGTGGGCGGAAGCTAGTTAATTCAATAAAGTCACTAGAATCACTTTGAAACATTCTTACGCTAGGTGAATATAAGTGCCAATACCAGCCTACCCCAAGTCCGAGATGCTAGTTACACCGCATTTACATGTACAAACATATTTGATACACGATAACCACAAAACGTCTAAAATAGTTATGATACATGTTATGTATTTTCTAAAGACATGTTTGATACCAATAATTTCAGAACGAATATGTTATACATAATATGTTTTATGTAAAATTTTTACAGACTTTGAATGTCCTATTTATTAATATCTAATCAAAAGCCTAAAAAATAAGTTCCGAGCATTAAAAATGACGTAATTCATCCTCTATTTCAACTCCTTACAGCCTTATTTCGCATTAAAAAGTAGACTATATCTGCACCAAATTTCATTTCAATCGGTTCAGTAGTTTGGGCGTGATTGAGTAACACACAGAGTTACTTTCGCATTTATAATATTAGTAAGGATTGTAGGATTTTGCGGGTAACAGCTAGTTGAACTATCATCATCATCCTCTTGCCCTAATCCCACGCGTGGGGTCGGCATAACACGTCCTCTTCCTCCACTCACTCCTGTCATTCGTCAACTCTGAGTTTACTCCTCTTACATTCATATCATCTTCCACACAATCAAACCACTTTTTCTTCGGCCTTTCTCTACTTGGGTATATAGTAGTTGAACGATAATTCCATTAATTTTTTCCAGTGCTTACTACTGCTGAGCTACCTGGTCCGCAACGGGTCGGAGAGGGTGGTGACGTCAGCGCGCGAACACATCTACGACCTGCGTTCGCTGGAGAACTACACGTATGTCGACGACGTCGGCAAAGATCAGGTGATGATAATGATGCTTGCCGAACCAGAAAATTGCTTAGTCGTTACTTTTATACAAGTGCTTAGTCGAGGCCCTTTAGCGGTCTTCAATTGGATGGGACGTCTAAAGTTTAAGCTAGTCTAGACTAATTAAAATAAAATAAAAATATATGATCACGACTGTGATCCCCAGGCTCGGTAGATATCTCCTCAGATCTTTAAAGATATCTAAAGAGGGTAGTCAGAGGCACGTCCAAACATGACATTTGGTACATGTCCACGTTTTGCACAGTAGTTAGTATTCCGTACGTGAAAGGTTGCAAGCCCATCGCCGCTTATAAGAATACTAACCTATGACACACACCTTCGAATTTTTAGTGTATGCCGGTTTCCTCACGATGTTTTCCTTCACCGTTTAAGAGTACTAGCATTGCGCACATAAATTTTTCGAATGGAAAAACTCATTGGTGCACGACCAGGTTTGATTAATTATTATATAAATATTGGTGGAGATTTCACACAGCGCCATCTAGCCCCAAACTAAGCAAAATTTGTACTAAACCAGATAGGTGATAGATTCATTAAATACATTTTTTTTTTTGTGTATCCATACATGGAACACTCAGACACAGAACAAGCATCCGGATGCATCATACATTATTCTTAGTATAATTTAATGTTAAATGCATTAAAAATATCTGTTTGATTCGATAACTGCTATTTATTCGGGGTTAGTGCTTATACAGTTTGGTTGAATGTGCCTTAAGATGTTGTGGTTTCCAGGGTATAAACGTGAGACACAAGGTGCGCGAGCTGATCGACTTCATCCAGGATGACGAGAAGTTACGTGACGAGCGGAAAAAGGCCAAGAAGAACAAGGACAAATATATTGGTGAGTATGTACTCTTTGTCACCACTACATAGTATACTAGCAACACGCCTCGGCTTCACACGGGTAGCAAAAGTATCTCTTTTTTTTATTTATGTATAAAATATAGCCTACGTTACTCAGGGATAATGTAGCATTCTAATACTGAATACTACAAAGAGGAAAGTTTTATATTTTTGTTTGTAACGAATTAATGCAAAAACTACTGGTCCGATTTCAAAAATTCTTTTACCATTGCAATGCTACATTATCCCTAAGTAACATAGGCTGTATTTTATGTAGGTACCTCGCGAGCAAAGCCGCGAGCGGAAGCTAGTATTTTGTAAAGTTTTGTTTCTCTTTGTATGACTCTTTGTACGACTCTTTGTGTTTTAGGTATGTCTGCGGGCATGTCCTCGGAGGGCGGCGTCACGGGCGCGCGCGGGGCGGGCGGCTGGGGGGAGTACAGCGACCGAGCGGGAAACTGGGGTAAATATCACCACTTTTTATATAAATCTCCAAGCTTGATAGAAATCTCCTCAGAACTATTGTTTCTTAGATCTTTGAGGTTATAGAAACGGGTATAGTCAGAGGCACATCCAGACATGGCTTCCAAACTTGGCACATGCCCAAGAATATATTAGAATACTAACCTATGAGACACCTTTGAATTTTTGGTTCAACGTATGCCGGTTTCCTCACGATGTTTTCTTTAAAAGCACTGGCATATTGATAAAATTGTTAAAAATTCGTAATACGCTATTGGTATTATAACCGTAAAATCACAAAGACCATATTTTATACTGTCTTAGATAAATTTGAATGCCATTCCTAAAGTCATGACGAATATGCCCTATTATTGTAAAGTTGTTAAATGTTGGTAAATGTTATTAACATATTTATGCCAGATCCCATTTCAGAAGAGCCCAAGGAGAGAGAGCGGAACGAAGATGACGATTACGAGAAGGAAGGAGACTCGGATGGCGACTACGGATACAGAAAACCGAACAAGTAAGTTTTAAGAGCAGGCGGCAGGTGGCAGAGGCCACAAATCTTACTTTTCTTCAAATGACACAATAAGATCATCATCTTCCTGCCCTTGTCCCACGTTATGTGAATAGATTGTTTTCGATCGAGTTTAATATTAGTTTTTTGTAAGTAGTTAGGACCCTTTTCGGGTAAAGGCCTCCTCCAGTTTTGTCCAGTTATTGCAGTCTTCTGCGACGCTTGTCCAATTTTGTGTTTTACAAACAATATATTCATTTACATTATGATAATTGACGACCTCAGTGGCGCAGCGGGCGAGAGTCCACCTGCGACGCAAGAGGTTGCGGGTTCGATTCCCGCCTCGGAACTGATTTGTGGATGATCTGCAGATATTTGCTCCATTGCGTTGGTCCGAGTGTTTTCTATGCATAATAAAAAAATATTTATACTAATATAGTACCCATAACACAAGCTTCGAGTAGCTTACTTCGGGGCTAGTTGATGCTGTGTTGACTGTCCAGCATTATTATTATTATTATTATTTACATTATGATAATAATGCTTTCTTTATGAGATTGTGTGGCCTTTACCCAAACAGGGGTCCAAATCTTATAAATAATACTAACATTAATTTTAAGTAAACCTTCGTAAATTTAAGCAAAACTTACTAACAAACATTGTGATTTATATTGGAGATTTGGAATAAACGGCTTTATTTTTTTTTTTTTATTTTTTTTTTTTATGAGATTGTGATATATGTGGGGGTGATCTTCCAGGGAGAATGTGTACCGCGACAGCGAGGCCCCCAGCGGCAGTCCGCCGCGGTTCGCCAACTTCAGCAGCCTCGCCGAGCCCGCCGCCAGCAGCAAGCAGCTCAATATTAGCCTGAGGAGCCCCTCGCGGGCCAAGCCCAGCACGCCTTCCAAACGGATCGACTTAGGTAACCGCTGAGCTTACAGTGAACGGTGGACCGATTTTCATTATTTTTATCCGACTGGACGAAGGAGGTTAATGTGTTCGGGTTGGATGGATGTCCGCGGCAGCTAGAACTATAATATAATATACTAGAAAAACAAATCTATCCCGCGGGAACAGGACGTCTACCATGAGTTGTCACATTTAGATCGGCTGACGTTACTACAGTAGTGATAGTACGTTACTATGACATCTGTAGGTCTACCATGAGTTGTCGCATTTAGATCGGCTGACGTTACTACAGTAGTGATAGTACGTTACTATGACATCTGTAGGTCTACCATGAGTTGTCGCATTTAGATCCGCTGACTCATGGTAGACCCTCTGTCATAATTGTTACTCATGGTACCAAATTCTAAGCAACCGAATGAAGCGCAAACTACAGTCGCTGTAGTACGCTGTGACGTAGGATAGTTAACTACGTGACGTTTTAGTACCCAACTATCCGCTAGAGGCGCTGTACAAGTTTTCATAATTTTTTTTAACTACAGTCGCTAGCGAGTGTAGATTGTGTAAACTCATGGTAGACCTGAGCCGCAAGAGCTGAGCAGGATCGTTTTTCGGGAGCAATTGGAAGTATGAGGAGGGGGGAAGGAACTGTACATGCGCAAACTCGCACCTGTGACTAACTTCACGAATGCCTAGATCCGTTGGATGAACTAAAAATTTAAAAACTAAAAATAAAAGCTCCTAATGTTATCTACCTACCTAATTACCTATTAAACTGTAAGCTTGCTAACATAGTTCTCATATAAGTGACTTGCATGTCTTTTTGAGAATAAATGAATTTAAACCTTAAAATAGGTGCTGCAGCGACGTACGGTAAAGCCCCGTCGCCGCCGACGCCGCCCAACTCCGCCGCGCTCCCCACCACCACCACCAGCACCAACTCGCAGGAGCTGCTGGACGACCTGTTCAAGACATGCCCGGTCTCCCCCGAAACTAAGACCAAGGGTAACGGGCTGGAAGACGATTTCGATCCCAGGTGTGTAGTGGTAGCACCCGTCTCACGATCCGAAGGTCGTCGGTTCAAACCTGGGGCCTCACCACGAATTCATAATACATTACCGAATTAGTATTACGTTGTTATTTCGTACCATGACCTATGCAAGTTGTATGGAAGTAGTGACGTTTCTGTAATGGAATCGTTCTGGAAGACTTCGTGGTAAGGCCCCTGGTCGTGCACCGTGAGTTTTTCCGTTCGAAAAATGTATATGCGCAATGCCAGTGCTCTGAAACGGTGAAGGAAAACATCGTGAGGATACCCTAGAACCGAAAATTTTAAGGTATGTGTCATAGGTTAGTATTTTTATAAGCGGCGATGGGCTTGCAACTTGTCACGTACGGAATACTAGCTACTGGTAAATATCATATTTGGACGTGCCTCTGGCTACCCTCTTTAGATATCCTCAAAGATCTAAGTATCTAGAGATCTGAGGTGATATTTACCGAGCCTGGGGATTACGGTCGTGTGAGTGTTGTCGTTGTAGGATGTAGAGGTAGATCAGTCTAAAAACGCACGCCCCTCCAATGTATCTGCTACTCTATTTCCTCTTCATATGGTACAAGTACAAGTGGAGGGGCGTGCATTTTTAGACTGAATCATCTCTACCTAAGTTAACCCCCGAAGTTTTCGGTAGTAGTCTGGTAACACCCTCTATAATAGAAAAAAAAAATATATATATGATCACGACTGTAATCCCCGGGCTCGGTAGATGTCTTCCTCAGATCTTTAGTTACTTAGATCTTTGAGGATATCTAAAGAGGGTAGTCAGAGGCACGTCCAAACATGACATTGTATAATAGAATAAGCATTAATTCCAGGGCGGAGGAGCCGCAGCCCTCCGCGGCGAGAGACAGTGAGTTCGGGGACTTCTCCAACGCCTTCGCCGCGCCCCCCGCGCCCCCCGCGGCCCCCGCGCCCGCCGCCGCCTTCGCCGACTTCAGCGCCTTCGCCGCGCCCCCCCCGGCCCCGGCCCCCGGTACGGTTCCCCGCTGGGATACCCCACGTGATCCAAATACTTAGTCTTATAATAACTCGCTCTTTAAATCCAAGCTTATCTCTATAAATAACGATGGATTTTGAAAGTAATTATTCACTTTAATTTACATATTTTACACAAGAACTCCGGCTTTATTGGAAAAAAAACCACCAAAATTGACAAAAAAAACATCTGTGTTCATCACACAAATGTATATCCTGGGAATAGAACCCCCAACCCGCAGCGCAGAAGGCAGAGCTCCTACCGACCGAGCTATATAGCCGGTCGATAGGTATAGATAAATGAAAATTCAAACTATTTTAACCCTTCGCTATTCAGTTCCAGCCGCAGCCCCGGCATCGAACCTGGACCTGCTGAGTGAGCTGTCGCCCGCGCCACTCCACATGCAGAGCCCGCTCGACAACACGCAAAGCTTCTCTCCACTAGACTCGCTGTCGTCTCAACTGTCGGCCACCACACTACAACCTACCTTGCCTCCAGGTAATATATATAACACGCATTATATTAGCTTCACTTGTATCTATGTATCTATTGAACGGAATCTGTCAATGCAATTAACTCCGATTTACTTGACGATTTGCACACTACCGATGACTGGTGGCAATACAATACTTTCATAACTTGAACTTATATTCTAACCAGGATCACCAGAATAATAAGAAGAATGTGGTCGTTATTAAGCATATTATATTATATTTTGTATAGGAGAATTTTAGTTTTTTCAAAACTTTTTATTATTAACTACATAGATTCCGGTTTGACCAACTTTTTTCAGTACCAGATAATTATTCTATTAATGATGTTATTCTATTAATCAGATTTTATCGTGACTGAATGATATACTTTTTTGTAAATTCATAGCATACATATAACAGCAGGCTAACACGGAACCGACATGTATGTTCATCACATAAATCTCTTGAAAATACAAAAGACTTTCGACAAATCGGCTCAAAATGTTTAAAAACATGGAATCGTTCAGCAGTTCAAAATAGTGAAGGAAAACATCGAGAGAAAGTTTATACCTCGAATAGTTTTGGTACATGCATGGTCTAATGCTTTGAAAATTTCACTGCATAATTTAAATTGTAGATAAACAATGTGTTTTTCTATACGGAGTTTTTTCTATAGAATATTCTAGATTTAAGGAACGGTTACGTATATTCTCTCATTATTGACTGTTTATTTTGCGTGGTTGGCTCAAAAAAGATGCACCTTGCACATTTATCAAAATATCGGAATTCAAATATCTAAACGTTTTCCTTTAGCGATGTACAAACCGTGCTAAAAAACTCGAAACTCGTCCTGTTACTATTGATATAAGATACAAAATGCAACACGCGTATTCGTGAAATAAAACTGTACATATTATATAACTGTACATATTTAGTTCCAGTCAGCTTTAAGGCGGTCCGTCTCGCTCGGGCGTGCAATTCCAATATTTTGCTGTATTTAATATTTCCAACATTCCCTGAGTAATGAGTCTAAGTGAAATGTAGTTTTGCGACAGTCGATAAATATTTCTCACGGCTATGCTCTTAGCAAACTTTAATTAATGGGATCAATTTGGTCAAGTTTTAAGTCAAATTTCGTGATAATCGATCAAATTATCAAAGTTGGTTCAACACAAATTCATATAAAATAGCTTACAATTGTCTTAAAATTACAATATGTACTTAGAGAGCGTAGGAAATAATTAAAACAGCAAATTTTGTTGAATTATGCGCCCGAGCGAGACGCGAGCCACCATTTTTAGCCAATATTATTAGTTTTAATATTATGATGTGCTATTATTGAAAGGTTTATTCGCATTTATTATTTATTTTCCGGTCGAGTGTCATGTGACGTGAAGTGTTTTATCAAAATGGCGTCTTGCATGAGTAGATGATACATTTGAAAATGAAAATGTCTTGGGCACATTCAGGTTTCTTTCGTTTGCAGAGCCGAAGAGCGTCACCTGCCAGCAAGTGAACTGTCTCCAGGCGACGAGGAACTTTACGGAGACCCTGCAAATCCTGCAGCGGATCAAGACTGAGAGCGACCACAGGATCGTACGGAACTACTTCAAAGGACTCCTCAATTACCTCCCCGGACCGATCACTGTCCAAAAACTCACTAAAATCGACGATGAAGTTATGAATACAGAGTTAATCGAGGCCTTCTCTCAACTCTTGAACACTATTCTGAGAATTCTTCTTCCCCATTGGACGGTATTCAAAACGGAAATAATTAATATTTTTGTTATAGAAGAGAACTTCGCACTAAGCAACGAGATTTTGGCAACTTTATGCGGGTTTTTGAGGAATGAAGGTAACCTAGAGACGTTAGGGGCGCTCGCTTGCATCCTACTCAAATACATCAAAAGCGACGTGGTGCTGACTGCTATTGTGGATTGCAGCAGCATTTCGTTTGGAGACGTCCAAGAAAAGTACCAATACCAGGCGGAATGGGAGAAATATGTGCAAACGTTGGCAACACTGCCCGAACGCGTCGCTAATAAACTAGAGATGGACACACCTAAGGATTTCGCGCACGAAACTTACTCCTACTACCTGGTTTTCCAAATAGTTCGTGCGATCGACTTTATGGCCGAGTGTCATTTCAAAGAAGGGACTAGGTTCGATCTCTCGTATCTATCGCACTTCATATCTAAAGTTATCACTAACTATAACATGAACGGAAATTCCAAAGCTATTTTAACATTAGTCGATGTACTCATCTATTGGTCGGATGAGGACGGGAAGAAAAGTAAATATGTGAAGAGAAAACTTATTCAGTGCTCGTTGAAGCAGCTAAGTCGGCAGGCGATCGAATGTATATCGATAATGTTTTTGAACCGCTGTCCGATCGACTACAAAAAGGATTCGCAAACAATCCTCAATGTCCTAGGCAGGAATATCGATGAAAGCAAACACTGGTCTGAGATTTTGACGTACAAAGTACCATTTTATTTCAAGCCGAAGTGCTACAAAGACACCACTATACCCGAAAATCTTATATATTATATCTCGACGTCGAGAAATAAGGATAACCTCACAGATCTGATCATGAGGCTCACTAGAGTTTGGTCCGACATCAAAATTACAAACACATCGAATGTTATTCAGCATATCTACATATCTCAATTGCTGGTTTTAGGGATAAAGTACCGTGCTGTACTAGCAGTAAAGAACAAAATCGAATGGCCGCTGGGAGATCTTAAAAACATGCTGTTCAAAGGGATGAGCAAGCATTTGGATGTGTGGTTCCAAGAGTTTAGATGTATAGGCATGGCGACCATCGAGATATCTTTGAAAATTCTCGCCGAAATTGATACCAAGGATAAGGAAGCTACAAAAGGATTGAACTTTGAATACGCGGATATGGGCGAAACTTGCGTTGACATTCACAAGATCTTCAAAAACCTCTCGCAAAGATGTCTCATCGATAAAAGGAAAAAAGTACCGAAACACTACACAGTGAAGAAATTCAAAATAAAAGAAGCCTTAGATTCTATAGCCGAGAAAATACAAGATTACGAAAGCAAAACCGTGCACAACAGTCTAGTCACGTGCGCAGTTAGGAACCCGCGATCGAAGGAAGAAATACTCAAGACTATTATATCCAATAAAATAGATTTGCTACAGAAACCTGCTGTTGAAAAACTTGATTCAGACGACGATTTGGAGCCTTACGACATGAGTAACGACGTCCCGGTGGCTGCGAAGATAAAGCCGAAATATCTCCGCGACATGATCAATGAGATCGTGGAAGCAAAAAACGCTGAGACGTTCGAAGCCTCCATGTCTGTATCAGAAAGTTTAGTCAACAGACAACTGAAGATCGAAGGTGCTAAACTTATAACAGAACTTTTAGATCTCTTCGTGCATCTGGAAGAGAAATATCATGTGGATAATTTCGACAATATAAAGTTCAATACAGTTGTGGCTATAGTGTGCACACAGCCTATAGTCTCCGCTGAGCATCTGTGTAAGGAACTACACACAGATGTCGGGAGATATTCCATTGCAACCAAGATATTCATGCTCGATGTCATATCTGAAGCTGTGAATAGACTGGCTGACGTAAAACCTAAGAAAAATCTCGAAAAAACGATCATCAGCAAGGAAGAGAGTGAGGATATACCAGCAGAGGAAGTGATAAGGCGACGATTGATAAATAAAACAAGATACTACCACTCTATAAGACCACATCCTTTCTCGAAAGCGAAGAAAAATGAATTCTCCGCGATCGCAGATAGCTTCTTCTATCCGCTGATCGGCGGATTCGCGTATAAGCAGTTGACTTTAAGCCGAAATAACTCGAAACAGGACGTAGATAATATTCTACTGTATAAATACTTGAGCGTGATAGGAAACGTAGTTCTGGCGACCAAGAACTGTCTTAAATGTCCTCAGTACTGCTGGGAGATATTACAAATGGTGCAATACTTGAGATACAGTCCTGACCCCAAGTTGCAAATGTGTGTGATTTCTATAATAGCCTCTGTGGTGTTGGCTTTACCGCCTAGTATCCTACGCATGGAGTTCTTTAGTTCGATGATCGAGATACGAGCCTGGCTTATAGATTGTCTGAGGAACATCGATTTGACTATGAATTTGGAAGGGCAGAAAGCAGATTTGGGAGTATTCGCTGGACAGGTTTTAAGCTTGATTGAAAAGTCATTGAAAGATGAAAGTTCCCAGATTTAAATGCGCTATATTTCAGCTAATTCAAGATGAATTCGAACAAAATCTATGCTTCTACTATAGAATAGTTATATTCCGACGTAAGGACTTCAACGTTTGTTATGTATGGAATACAGTCGAGAATCGCGTGCGTGAACGTCACTCTATATAAAGCACGCTCCATTGAAACTAAGCAGTACTGACGCATCTCAAAATATTCCAGTTTAGTATTACCCACCGTCAGAAGATTTTGAATCTTAAGTCTT
The DNA here is from genome assembly GCA_963675405.1 of Cosmorhoe ocellata. Classification (NCBI taxonomy): domain Eukaryota; kingdom Metazoa; phylum Arthropoda; class Insecta; order Lepidoptera; family Geometridae; genus Cosmorhoe; species Cosmorhoe ocellata. The sequence continues at coordinate 7,824,807 of OY776266.1, read as the reverse complement.
AGAGATAAGAATGAGGAATGTAGTCTGTTTGATTGGGAATATGTTTGGAGAAATATTTTAGGTTAAAGTTTTAAAAGATTTAGTTGTTTGAAAAAGCTTTTAAAACCAACATAAATTCAAAAAGCGGCGATGGGCTTGCAACCTGGCACGTACAGAATACTAACCACTGCAAAATGTTGGCATGTGCCAAATGTCATGTTCGGACGTGCCTCTGACTACCCTCTTTAGATATCCTCAAAAATCTAAGTCACTAGAGGCCTGAGGAGATATTTACCGAGCCTGGGGATTACAGTCGTGTTTTTTTTTAAATTCAAAAATACGGTTAATTTAGTATTACTATAGTGTCTCTGAGACGCACTTTCAGGCTTTACCACACAGGTTCGGAAATAACTATTGACGATATATGAAGAATTTGAATTGATAAGCTGTATTGGATTGAATTCTGCAAAAATGTTCAATAACTAGATTTTTAAATAAGTATTAGCACTTTAGGACCGCTCAACCAATTTTTATAATGTTTTGTAGACGAATAAAGTTTTTAAATTGCATGTAACTTACGTAATATGAATAATATGTAATTTTTTTTAAATATATACCCAATCAAACAGCCAAGGTAGGCAAGTAAGAAAAACTCGAAGGCACAATAACCTCCTTATTCATAATCATGGTAAAAACCGCAGCAAAAAGTCTGTCATCTCTTTTTATCAACATTAGAATGACAGGGATGGACTGATGTACTATATCAATAGGTTTCTAAATGATTAGTGATTAATGATTATGAATAAGGGAGTAAAAGTGATCATTTTTTTATATTCTCTCTAAACAGTAGATTTTTATATTCACCAACACAACGATTGTAAAATATAAACTTGTATTACATTATTAAGAATATAATATAGAAGTGTAGAATGTTTTTGCATGTTTAAGATTCAATGAATTGTTTAACCTTAGAGCTTGTTCACATTACATCCGTCATTGACGAATAATTATTTTTAAGGATAAATTCTCATTTAGAACGTAGGTATATGTGCACGGTGGAGTGTAGTGCCGACATTGATGTATAGTAGCGAAAGTTGGGTATGGCAGAAGAAGCATCAGAGTAGAATAAATGCAGTGGAAATGAGAGCTTTGAGAAGTATGTGTGGTTTAACTTTGAATGATAGAGTAAAGAACAGTGTGATAAGAGAACGTTGTGGAGTGAAAGAAGACGTAGTGATGAAAATTGAGAAGGGTATGTTAAGATGGTTTGGGCATGTAGAAAGGATGGATGAAAGGAGAATGACGAAACAGTTGTATAAGGAGAGTGTGAATGGGACAGTTGGAAGGGGAAGACCTCGGCGTACGTACCTCGATCAAATTGGGGACGTACTAGAGAAAGGCCAGGTCCAGAGTACCCTAAACCGACGCGCATGTATGAAGAATGTAATGAGAGTGAATGAAGCAAAAGAAGTATGTCAGGATCGTAGCAAGTGGAGATCCGTGGTCTCTGCCTACCCCGTCGGGAAACAGGCGTGATTTTATGTATGTATGTATGTATTCGTGATTTTTCACTTCGGTAGAAATAATGGTTCGTCAATGACGGATGTAGTGTGAACAAGCCGTTACATTTTAAATGTATTTCATTCGATATGTAGGTAAATAGAATCAAACATCAATACAGAAACACTAAAATCGCCACATAAAAGGTTGCCTAGAGGAGATAGCTCTCAGTGATAAGACCGCTTGTTTAATCTGATTATGTATGTCATGTCCTGTATTTTTTGCCGTGTGAGTTTACATGTTGTAAACCTATACCCTAGTTAGGCGCTTTGGACACGGAGCAATTTAAGTTGAGGCAAATATCAACTTTTTGAAAGGTTTTTTTACAAAATGCTAATTGCTACAACCAAATAGGCTGGTTTATGGAGTAAAAAGCTAGTTGCCAGTTGCTGCAATAGTTGCTCCATGTGCAAAGCGCCTTAAAGCTCGAAAGTATCATCGCTAAAGTAGAGCTATTCCGCAAGATGGCGCTGTTACAAATTTCCTATACAGAGCCTAAGATCCAATGTTTTCGAGCTAGTTACTTGCTGCTTGAGGCATAGACGCAGGTTCGAGTCTCGCTCTTTCGAAAATATTTGATCAAAAAAATACATTGTCGAATTATGAACCACCTTCGTTTTTGAAGTCAGTTAAAAAGCCATGAATTAAGAATAGACGCAGGTTCGAATCTTGCTCTTTCCAAATTTTTGATCATAAAAAAAACATACAATTGAACTGAGAACCTCATTTTTTGAAGTCGGTTAAAAAGTATAAGTCATGAATTTTTTGAATTTTCAATTTGAGGATTTTTATATGTTACTTCGTCTAGTCCCTCGAATAGTGTTCACGAAAACTATAATTCACATAATTTCAGTAGTATTAAACGTATTGTAAACCTATTTTATAAATTTGTAGAATTAGTCCTACTCTACTGTAGAACTCAAAATAAACATTTCAATTTCAACATGTTTTATCTTATTTAACTTATTCCGATCAAAATAAGGTATAGATTCAGATGAAGACTTTAGCAATAATCCTACCAAATATATTCAAATCAAATCAAAATATATTTAGTCAATTAAATCACAGGGATCATTTTGAACCGTCTTACATACTAGGTGAATCTAGGTGCCAATTCCAGTCCTATCCCCATTCCGACAAGAATTGACAGAAACTCGCTGGGTCCTAGCGCTTTTTTTGTATGAACCTTGTTAATTTTGTTCGGGACACCTAGCAGAGTTGGAGCTGATTCGTCCCAAGCTTTTTTGTCATTTAAGTACTCTGATATTCTATAATAAGCTTTTGGAGACAGTTTCTGTTTATTTACATTTTTTAATTACTTCATTTCTCCTACGCTAGAGCACTGACTGTATAGGCACAGATCCTGTCTTCCGATCCTGGGTCGTGGGTTGTAGGCAGGCCGTGCACCAATGGATTTAAATGTTTCTAAATTTGCGCTATACCAGTACAAATGGTGAAGGAAAACATCGTGACAAGAAAAAGTGCATAAGAGCCCAGGGACAAAACATGATCACGACTGTAATCCCCAAGCTCGGTAGATATCTCCTCAGACTTCAAGTGACTTAGATCTTTGAGGATATCTAAAGAGGGTAGTCAGAGGCACGTCTGTATATAAAATTTGACACATGCCCTCATTTAACACAGTAGTAAGTATTCCGTGCGTGACAGGTTGCCAGCCCATCACCGCTTATAAGAATACTAACCTATGACACACACTTCGAATTTTTGGTTTTAGGGTATGCCGGTTTCTCCACGATGTTTTCCTTCACCGTTTAAGAGCACTGGCTTTGCGCACATACATTTTTCGAATAGAAAAAATCATTGGTGCACGACCAGGTTTGATTGTGAGGCAGGCTACCACTACACCACCACCGCTCTTGCAGTGACAATAAGAAGAAATCAAATTTTACCTAGCAAAACTTGTCAACAGGTTCGTCTGTAGGACTCCTCCAACCGCTGTCGACCGCGCAGCCAACGCAAGCAAACCCGAAGGCTGGCACCAAGCTAGGCGCCACCTGGGCGGACACCTCGGCTATAAACATCGACGTGGACAACCTCCTCGCCCCCCGATCCCCTAAAGCCGGCCCCGCCCCCTCGATTAACCAACTCAAATCCAGCCCTAACAGCCCAGCACATAATCTGAACCCTAATCCCATGATGATGGGGTACAATTTCCAACCGATGATGAACAACAACTTCGCCGCACCGAACATGAATGTTACGAACCCTAACGTACCCAGTCCGATGAACATGGTAAGTCCAAACATGGGTATGAACATGGTAAGTCCGAACATGGGTATGAACATGGTGAGTCCGGGTATGAACAACAATTTACCGTTTGTGAATCAGAACTCTTTCCTGCAATGATACCGGTCGTTGGCAGATGTATGCCAAAATGGTTAGTTTTTGTTTTGGGGTAATGACCTCGTATAATGTCTTGACGACTGCCTATTTTGAATAAAATATTTAAAATAAATAAATGCTTTAAATCCGCCATTTTGGATGCATGGTGCCATCTCTATGCAAAAACTTTTCAAATCAAAGTCTTATTTAACTCATTACCCCAAAACAAATAAAAATAAATATTAAATACTTGAGTAAAAGTGGGTTTCGCAATACACGGTGATAGTTTTATACGATTTTGATATTAAATACAACATGTTTATAGTCTATTTTCGTTTGAGACCCACTGTAGATTGTACAGAAATGCATATCATTATTATATCACAATGATATTATTTTATTTACGACAAGCTTTGGGCACGTGACGTCGCCAAATGACACATGTTCACATTCACTAGCTTCCGCCCGCGGCTTCGCCCACGTGGTACCTTGTTTTTTGTTTTTCCAATGTTTTTAATAATTATTCTGCTATTCGGGACGGAGACAAATAAAACAAATTAAAAACCATGAAAATTGATCCAGCCGATCTCGAGTTATAAGTGTTGTAACAAACCCGTCTTTGTTTGATATATTAAATTAATATTAATAATAAAAAATATAATGACTATTCCATGGTGTTGTATATTATTAAATTTCTTTGTTGGTCATGTTATAATGGATTTTCGCAGGTACGCAATTAATTATCGTGAAACTAACATTAATTCTATCAATATCTAAGTATAAATTATTATCATTAAAATAATCAAGTTGGAAAAACTAGGATATGAAAAGCTCACTCAACATTCCTTCATTTTTATTTCTTAACTATTGAAAAACGTTTTATGAGACTTACCGTAGTTCTATAAAAACCTTAAATTATTAGGTTATGTTGAAAATATATCTCGTGTAGTTGAAAATAGTGTAATTATTGTCAAAGTTTTGTAGAATATCCCTCCCCAAACCAAAGTACAGTACACGCCAAGGAAGTTTCAGGGAACAAGGAAGTTTCCAGTATGTTCAATCCGAACAGCAATAAGTAGGTGATAGAGTTTAGAATCCTAAAAACATGCTGTAAAATCACTTCCGGTGTCGGTACACTGAAAATGATTCTATTGTTCACTGAGTAACTAAAATTTCTCAAATACAAACTTTCTTATTACTTCATCATCATCATCATCTTCCTGCCCTTTTCCCACGCTATGTGAAGTCGGCACAACAAGTGATCTTCTTCCATTTTCCTCTATCATTCGTCATCTCAGTTCTCACTCCTTTCTTACCCATGTCATCTTTCACACAGTCCATCCATCTTTTCTTTGGTCACATCTCCTCGTCACATGACATTCATCTCTTCTCATAACATGCCCATACCACGTATTACTCCTTAAACTTATTAAACTTTCTTATTACTTAATATAGTTATATCGAAACAGAATGACATTTCTAAAATTAAGTCATTTTCATAAAATAGGCGTGTTTTAATAGATTTATTAGTACTTAACGCCTTAATTTCTTGTTGACCAAAATTACCAAAGTAAAAGCCAAAATCTTTTTATTCAATAAATTCACAAGGAAACGAATGTAAATCACGTACCCTTCACTCTATTATTAGTGCCAAGCGGTAGAGCCTAAGAAAAGAAAGGGATAATTGCTTTTAGGAATTTCACATTGAGAGTCATGCTAACTTGTTATAATAACTAATAGGTTAGCGTGGTATGGGCATGTTATGAGAAGAGATGAATGTCATGTGACGAGGAGAGTGTTAGATATGAATGTGGATGGATACAGGGGTAGAGGTAGGCCAAAGAAAAGATGGATGGACTGTGTGAAAGATGACATGGGTAAGAAAGGAGTGAGTACTGAGATGACGAATGATAGAGGTAAATGGAAGAAAATCACATGTTGTGCCGACCCCACATAACGTGAGAATGGGCAGGAAGATGATGATGAGTCATGCTAACTTGATTTTTAGCGTGAAGTAAATAAGAACGTTTGTATTTTAGTCAGTAGTGAACAACGGAATCGCCGCCAATGAGTCAACTCCCCCCTAGTTAAAATGGTGTGTACTGCTGCTATTCTTTTCACAGTTGAAAGTTGTCTATACAGCCGGGTTGTAGTTACTTATATTAGTCGTTGTAATACTTAAAATAGATATTTTTATACCCGCTTCATTCGACTTTATTATAGATAGATATTAATATATTAGTAGCCTTAAATGAGCGATTCAATAATCACACGTATTTTGTAGTCTAAAGGAGAAATATGTATATATCATTCGTTTATTAAGAATAGCCATATTTCTAATGCCACATCAAAACGCTTACATAATATAAAAAACTTCAAATCGAGTTTTCGTAAGAGCTTTTAAACAGACACGCGGAAGAACACAGAGAAGCGGCGATGGGCTTGCAACCTGTCACGTACGGAATACTAACTACTGTGCAAAATGTGGGCATGTACCAAATGTCATGTTTGGACGTGCCTCTGACTACCCTCTTTAGATACCCTCTAAGATCTTAGTAACTAAGGATCTGAGGAGATATCTACCGAGCCCGGGGATTACAGTCGTGATCATATTTATTTTTTAAAACAGTCTATCTCGCTCAAAGACGTTTCTCCTGGCGACCGAAATATTGTAAAAATCGCTCATTTATCAATAAATATTAGTAGTGTCAAATCCTTAGTATTTAAATGTTGTTATTTGTATAAGTGTTGTAACATGATGGTATATTGAACGAGTTTGTGGTTAGATAATAGTTTGTATACTGTAGGTTTACTGTGACTCGGGGTATTTGACTGTGCCGTGACATGCATGGCAAATCTGAACATGAACATGATTTTTATCATGACCATGTTAGGACTGAACATGACATAGTAAATGCGTTTTTAAGCATGTTAATATTATTTACCGAGACTATGAATCAGTGAAGGGACAATACATGGAAGTATTTCTTGAGCTAAAAAAGTACCCCGAAAAATAGAGCCTTGGTGGGCGTGACTTGTCAGTTTTGCCAAAGAATTACATCAAAAATTTACAGAAGCTTAGTACACGGCAATTTAAACCCAAACGTCGAGGGAATAAAGTCAACGTTAATCAATTTTTCGCAAATCCACGAGAGTTTCGATGGGTGAAATTTGATGTTATGTTTCGCCTTAAAGAAATGCTTCATGTTTTTTTCGTTCACTACTATGAATATATCATGGTAAAAATAATTCCGCTGCAAGTGTAGAACGAGCATTTTTTTTGTTTAATATGTAAGTATTATATAATACAGTCAAACACCCCTTATAAAAGAAAAAAAAAAGATTTTATATTTTTTGAATTGACAATAACTGGCAAAAGAAATGTCTTAAAATTTGAGTCACTTAAGTTTTCAACAAGCTTATTATTGTACTTAATTATAATTACACTTGAAATTATTATGTATTATATTGTTTTTGACTCGTGCATTTACATCATTCCTTTCTAAAGTTGTAATAAGGCAGCTTCATTTAGAAAACTATTGATACAGTTATTATTAGTTTTATTATTGTAAAACTAATCGTACCATAACTTACATGTAATAATTTCAGTGATAGCCTTAGTTATTTTAGAAAAAATATCGTATTAATTATATTATAATTATTTCTTTTCTAAATTATGTTACGGCACGTTCACACATACATCCGTCTTTGACGAGTCGTTATTTCTACCGAAGAAAAATATCACGTATAGGCCCTAAAAATGAGAATTTATCCTTCAAATTAATAACAATTCGTCAATGGCGTAACCCGTGTGAATGCACCCTTACTTATGCGTTGGCAACATCGTGATGGGGACCAATTCTCAAAAGAATCAAATAGTTGGACTTAGGCTGTGTCTACATTTGGCAATCGCGGCCTTACCATAAGCTTTTACAAACCCTCATGTTTCAGAAACATCAAAGTTTCAAGCTTGAAGAAACACTACTTCAAAACTATTTTTAGGTCATGGTACGAAATATCAAAGTTTTATCACTTTGATAATGCTCGAAGAGCTTGTGGTAAGTCCCCTGATGGTAATTTACGAACTGGCTGCAATTTCTGATTTAGATTTACGTATTAGCTGGAATTTTGCAATCATTTTTTAATTAAAGCAGAACTAGACAGCATAAAAATCGTCTCGGTCATCATTTCTGGTGTGTTCCAATATGTTACTTAAAACAGGGTCATGACTCATCATGACCCATACGAACACTGGAAAAAGCACTGTGTAGCAGTTTGTCCAGTGTGGACTCGGCCTTAATAAACTGACATTGAATTCGCTTAACTGAGTGCTTTTGTCATTTTGGTGCATAGGTTTTATTTGTAGACCTTTATATTAATTTAAGTTTTTATTTACATATTTTATGTACCGAATGGTTTTGTAAAATAGATAATTTGTTGATATATTTTATTTAAATTAACAAGACTACAAAATACTTTTAAAATGGAAATATCGATTGTGAGTCTAGGGTCCAGCCACTTATTCAAATAAACTCAAAATGTCTAAATTGTTAAGTTTCACTTAAGCTTATTACAAAATACTTTTTAAGTTGAATTATAAAATATCGATTGTGAGTCTAGGGTCCAGCCACATAATCAAATAAACTCAAAATGTCAAAATTATTAAGTTTATTTGTGAAATAATTTAAGTACTTAGATTTTTTTTATTTCTTCCATATTTTACGTAGGGTACTAAAAGCAATAAATGTTTTAATTATTTTAATTGTATCAATGTATATTTTATGCGTGTTTCGTTCGCACAACTTTATTATTTTTAAGTAAATATAATTTAATGATTACAATGATAGTTTTGTTTAGGATCTATTGAAATGTATGATGCTCGTTGAACCGCAAGATGTAATTAATAAACTTACTACCGGAATGCTTTTGTATTATTTTGGACGACCTTGGTAGCATGGCGGGCGAGTGACCGGCTGAGACGCCAGAGGTGCTGGTACGATTCCCGCGGCAGTGAAAATGTTGTATGTTTTGCAAATATTTCTGCCGGATCTGTTGTGGTAAGTATACGTGTAGAATACCTGTTTTGTACCATGGTGTAAACGCGAGTAAGAATGGTTCAAAATTAGGGGGTCATAAATAAAACAAAAAATAAAAGCAATTAGGTAATAATTTATCTGTGAAAAATTGAGCGCGTATAAAACTAAACCTAAAGAAAATAATTATCATAAAAATAATCATCGTCACTTATCGATTACAATTTCATTTCATTGTGATATTAATACTGGACAAAAAAATAAATAAATTGTTCATTCGTAATTCAGTCTTCTTAAAATTATAATTATGGAATTCCTAGGAATGACAATATCGTAGAATGCCTTGGCGTGAACCAAACTGTTTACTACATGATAGCCCACGTCATCTCAAACACTAAATACTAGAGATGCAATGGATATCCGGTCACTATTCGCTATCCGTCCAGATATTACATGACATTCGGTCGAATACAGGATAGCATAAATCTAGGCATGGGAAAATTAAAATGGTTATATTTGTAAAAAAAAACAATTAAAATAAACAAATCACTGAATATTCACGGCCACAGGGCCCGCGCTCTCTTTGCACGTTACAACTTGAATGTTTCTGCGCCGGATATTCGGTACTCCGGCCGACGCCTACGCCGAGTATCCGGTCTCCGGTCGAACCATTATCCATTGCATCACTAAATACTGCCGAGTACAGATAGTAGGTACTCCGTTCTTCATTCTACAGTTGCCTCAAGTACATTTTTGAGTACAGAATACAATACAGACTTTGGCTATAAATAATTGATAATCCAATTTTAACAATCAGTTTGGAATTATTAACATAGTTATTCATAGCAAAAATAATAATAATCAAGATTATTCGAGACATTAAAACTAAAGAGAGACAGTTTAGTAGAGAAATGCGATTTAATACGAGTATGCTTACTTCAAGAGTAAAATCATTTATAAGAATGCTAAGGTACCCTTTGCCATAGCAAATAAAAGATACTTCAGTGTTTAGCTGTTTTAAAAATGATAAAATATTGAAATATACATTATAATACAACGCGCCAGGAGTAGATAGAACAAATTCGTGTAAAAGAAATGGTGTGACATCAATTTCAATAATTAAATATTTGTAAAGGTCATTGACCAAATTTTTTTGTTATAAACGAGGCGCGTGTGTTAAGGCACTTGTACATTTAAGGCAAAGTTAAGTATAATATTGTTATTATCTGTAAATAGCTCTAGCTTGTAATATAATCATTTAAAAGCTGCCCTAAAGATTAAAATCAAATACAGAATCATAATTATAAAAATCTTACAGTGAAAATATTAAAATCGCTAAAATTAAATCACAATTAAAACTAAAAATAATCTTATTCATACATGGAAATAATTAAAACAATAATTATTCATTGTGCAATTCTAAAAACTATTTGATTCTTAACTATTTAGTCAATTAATTCGATGAACGACAGATACCTATTCATACTTTCATAGATACCTTTTCTATGGTTTGAATACAAACGCTTTAGAACTTAGTAAAGTTGCCAAGTTGCTAAATTTATAACAGATCAATCTTTCTAAAGTAAAAAAATACAATGCGTTTTTTCATTTAAAAATACGAATAATACACAAATGATAAAAAAACTTAAAATTCAGTATTTGTTTGAGAACATACATTTTTGTTTCTATTTTTATTACAATTATTAAAACCTTACTTAACTTGTTCAAGCTATTTAAGTTAGTATTATCTATGCAGTGTGTAAAGTCCACACTTGTGATGTATTTTGTTACTTTGTGAACTATTTATGTAAAAGGCACAAGTATTTTACTACACTGATTACTGTGATTTTGGAATGCGACAAAATTTTTGTCTATTTTGTAGTCTATCTCACTCTAATTCACTTTTTCTAGGGTTCAGTAACCTAATACACAACCCCCGAATTCAAGGACGGTATTCAGTGGACCTTATTTTTATAATTTGACTTATAATTAATTACATAATGTTATTTTCACCATGTTGTGTGCGTTAGTGAGCTTCACAGCTCATTTAAATGAACTTATACTATTGAGAGTAATATGTAATTGTAAGATGTATCAATCTAGACTAAAGTTTTGCGCAAAAAAATAGAATATAACAGCTATTTAGTAATAAAAGTAGAATTTACAGCTTGTGTATAAGCTATTTACTGAGATTTAAGCTATAGAGAGCATCCGGTTATGCTCCAGCCTTTCTAGCATGAGCATTGGAGACAGCATTTATCTCTACGAAAGAGAAAACTAATTGACATTTTGTGACTGCAGTGTTTAGCTAAATCACAAATTAATGTAATTTTGTCTTTTCTTCTCCTTCTTTGTTTATGGTATCTGTCTCTTAGAGAACAACTTTGCCAGTGTAAAGTGTTTTTTATTTATGTAAGTATTGTCAACGTCACAGAGTCACAGTCAAGTTGTAAAGTCAATTTTGAACAAAAGATGTTAGTTTTGTTCAAACTTCTTGGAAAAATTTCTGATGGATTTAGAAAGGAACTTACACTTTAATTCACATATCTCACACCCGTGACAAGAATTAGGGCTTTATTAAAAAAAATTACACAATAACACGAGAAAAAATATAAAAACCAGAGCAATAAATTTTAAACCCAAAACATAAGAAAATTCTCGTTTGTCTTCTCTTCCATAGAGTTAAATGCTGTTACATTGCCTAGTGTTGGCGTTACTTGAGAGTTGCATTACTTTCAATAACAGATGGCGTTGTGATGTAGAGTAAACTTATGCTGAGTATTTCTAAATAAATCGTTTTGAAATACCTTCAATAAGTGCTTACGTACGATTTCGATGCTAATATTTTTCATTCGTTTTTTAATAACAGATGTCGCTAGTGGTGAGTTCAATATGAATGCTTGTGCGAGACCATAGATTCGAGAGAGCTTCATTCGGCAGATGTTTATGAAATCAGTATTTTCAATATAGTTAGAGCACAAAAAAACAACGAATCAACGAAATCATTGCAAATTTGTATGATTTTCACGAGGTTTCATAGCATTTTGTTCGGCAGTCGTTTCGCCCAGATGCGCGTACACCTTTATAGTTGATCTTACGCTCTCATTTCATTAGTGGATTTCTTGCTTATCTGATCAGGGGCCTCACCACAAATTCATAATACATTACCGAATTAATATTACATGGTTATTTCGTACCATGACCTATGCAAATTGTATAGAAGTAGTGTTACTTTAAGAACGGAATTGTAGAAAACGTGGTAAGGCCCTTAAATAGTCATTTTACAAGCATAATAACGTTGTTATAAAGATATAGATCTCGAATCTATGGCCTTTCCAGTGTTGGATCAGACCTCGTTGAGTGCGTACATCACGCAATCGTCGAAGGCGGCGGCCACCGTGTAGTTCTTGGTGGCGAGGAACGCCGTGGTCTTGTTGCGGTACTCCGGGTCACTGGAATGGACCTCTATTACCTGAAATAAAGGAAGGTTATACTTGAATTATAAATAGAGTCTTCTTCTTCTTCTTCAATTATGGCATCTGTCTCTTAGAGAACAATTTTGCCAGTGTCAAGTGTATTTATTTATAAGTATTGTCAACGTCACAGAGTCATAGTCAAGTAGTCAAGTCAATTTTAAACAAAAGATGGCTGTTTTGTTGAAAATTTTCGGGATTTCCTCCGATGGAATTTGAAGAGAACTATTCACTCTAGTTCACATACTTTACACTCGCGTCAAGAACCCGGGCTTTATTGGCAAAATAACCACCAAAATTACGCAATAAAACTCAAAATAACACGAGAAAACATATAAAAACCAGAGCGACGTAGTTGTCAGGCAAATACACCGCAGAAAATCCCCATAAATAGAGTCATAAATAAAGTGAAAGATCTAGTAATACTGTAATATATCTGTAGTCTACCATGAGTTTTCAAAATCTACACTAACTAGCGACTGTCGTTAAAAAATTGTATGAAAACTTGTACAGCGCCTCTAGCGGATAGTTGGGTACTAAAACGCGCACCATGAGTCACGTAGTTAACTACAGCGTCTGTAGTTTGCGCTCATTAATTTGCTTATAATTTGGTACCATGAGTAACAATTTCGACAGATGTCATAGTAACGTACTATTACTACTGTAGTAACGTCAGCCGATCTAAATGTGACAACTCATGGTAGACGTACCGATAATGAATTCCCCCTTTAACTAACTGCAGTCCATATGAGCACCAAATAGCAGGCAGCGTACCTGTAAGTGCACGCTGTCGTAGGGCACGTGCGTGAGCGCCGGTAAAGCCGCGTCCCCGCCGACCTGCACGTAGTCGGCGTCGGTGGCGTCGGCCGCCAGCAGCAGCGTGTACAGCGGCAGGCACAGCACGCGCGAGCGGAACACGCTGTCCGTGGCGCCCGACTCGGAGTACGACACCTGCCACAAGGATCATCCGGTCACTTGTCACATATTTCACCGCACTTTATCACAAGCTCTTCGGGCGATATCGAAGTAATATAACCATGGCATCCAAAAATTGTATTGAAATAGGGTTACATCGAGCTTGAAACTCGACGTTTTTGAGAACTTGCGGTAAGGCACCTGCTTCTATTTGCATCTAAGGCAAAGTGGATGCTCATAGAACAATTAAAATCTTGAGTAAAAGGATACTGTGGGGCTAGTGTGACTCGGTGGAAAATTTAAAATTAAACATTAGGTTAGGTATCACCTTCATTTTTCGATCTTGAAGTTGCCGGTTCGAATCTTATCAGGTACCTAATCAGCTTATAATCTATACTAATATGGTCCGACTTAAAAAAATATTATAGACCATTCCCCCTCTAAAAAGCTTATTTTATTCACCGCAAACAGTGAATAAAAAGCACTTTTACACACTGTTTTTTTTTTTTTTTTTTTTGCGTTATATCTTGCGATCAGTCCCAGGACTATGAGCAGATGGGTTGCGTGAAAGTGTCGTGTAGAGCGAAGTTCCCATCGGAGCTTCCTCTTTCTGATTCATCTATCTAAGATGTTCCGTCTTTTCAGGCGCCTCAGGGCACCAGGTGCAGTTAGGTCTACTGCCAGTTGATTGGGGTGGCAGAGAAGGCGCTCATTATAGTGCATAGTGTACGATTTGATTTCCTCCTTCACCGTGGCGATGTGTAGGTTGTCATGGACCTCTTGGTTTTTTATGAACCATGGCGAGTTTGCCAGTTGCTTTAGAATTGCATCTTCAGCTCTTTGAATGATTTTTATATTGGAGTCACAAGCTGATCCCCAGAGTTGTATTCCGTATGTCCATACTGGTTTTAAGATGGTTTTATAAATCAGTAGCTTATTGTCCAGAGACAGTCTTGAATTTCTGCCCAGCATCCAGTGAAGTTTTCGGGACTAAATGTTGAGTTCGTTTCTCTTGGTTTCTATGTGCTTTCTCCACGTTAGTCTGCGGTCTAGATGCATCCCGAGGTATTTTACCGAATTGTTGTGTGGTAGTGGGCAGCCACCCAAGTTCACTGGTGGACAGTCTTCTCTCCTCAGCGTGAACGTTATGTGGGCAGATTTTGTTGCGCTGGCTTTGACTCTCCATTTTTTAAGCCATGTGTGGATATTGTCCAGGCTGTTTTGTAGCTCTAGTGAGGCTTCATCATTCACTGTTTTTTTTTAAATCAATATATTCGAACTCTATCTCTATGCTAAACAAACTCCTTGCGCAAAAAAAAACTCGATACAAACTCCTTTTTCAAATAACTCCTCGAGCTTTGATCGGTTGACATTTTCGACAAGGAGTTTAGGATTTGAATAGAAACTGTTTTGTGTTCTTTGTTGTCACTAATAGACTGATGTTGTTTGGGGTTGGACGAACACAAAGTTTAGTGTTACACAATAATCAGACAGAGAGGGCGGCCGATATAGTAGAAAACTTGTTAGCCTACAAATCACGCTTAAATCTTTCTTTTTCTCAGAGTCATGGTATTATCGTATGCAACTCTTGAATAAAATGGATTTATATCGAGGGCCATGAATCACTCGCGTTGCTCAGGATTCTAACACCTAAATCACTCGCTACGCTCGTGATTCAATAATTATAAATCACTCCCTACGGTCGTGATTCAGTCGTTAAAATCCTTCACTCGCTCGTGACTCATCTACGGCCCTCGCTTTAAATCCGACCTTTATTCACTGGTTGCATAATATACTATTCTACCCGTGTTAAGCCAGGGCAGGTCGCCAGTCAGTTTTAAAAAAGTAACAGCAATGCCGGTGAATTCAAACGTTGCAGGAAAACATTCGGAGAGAGGAAGTGTGCGGGGGAGGGCTACCTCGCGCGGGTGCGGCGTGGCGCTCAGGCAGGCGTGCGCGGCGCGCGCGCGGGCCCGCAGCGCCAGGTAGTCGCGCGGCGCCGCGCGCACGGCCACGCCGGCCCAGCGCCGCGCCGCCTGCAGGTACAGCGTGCTGGGCGAGCGCGGCCCGGCCGGCAGGAACTCCACGAACGTGCCGTTGTACTGCAACAAACGGGGCGTCAGACCTAGCTAGACTCCTTCGTTACTCGCAAACCTCGATTCCCCGGGACATCCGGTGAGATTCGTAGGCTCATTTCTCGCAAACCTTGCTCGCCCGATACATCCGATAACATTCATCGGCTCGTTGCTTGCAAACCTTGATTCTCCGGTTACATCTTTGAGATTCGTAGGCTACTTTTCGATCCGATAGCAGGATGGCTCGAATTCCCTCCGAACGTTCTTTAATTTGAGGCTCCTCCCACATCGAATATTACAGATGGATCCCTCACCATCTCTCCGTACAGGCGGTCGAGCACGGCCACCTGCGGCGGCGGCGCGGGCGGCGGCGCGGGCGCGCGCGAGGGCCGCGGCGCCAGGTGCAGCTGCCGCACGTACGCCACGAGCGGGGCGGAGCCCTGCGGGATGCGCGCCAGCTCGTAGTCCCGAGACATGTTCACGCGGAACTGTTGCGCGCCCAATGCTGAAAACAAAACTGACTTTGCAACATGCTGGGATAGCTTCTCGTAGAATTTTCTATCACTGTGTTTTGAGATGGCAGGCAAAGTGCCGGCAGACCACCTGCCAGATGGGTCGATGATGTAGAAAAGATAGGGGGAAAGTCCTGGATGCGATCAGCCGTATCGAGAACTATATGGCACAAAGTGGAGGAAGCTTTTACTCATCAGTGGGTAGACACAGGCTGAGAATGATCATGATGTGTTTTGATAATCCTCTTAAACTCACCGACTGTATCCATATAGATAAGCAGAATAGTCATGACGGTGACAAAGGTCAACACAAATAGAACGGCCGGTAGGAGCTTCCGATACAGTTCATTAGGAGATGTTTTTGTTAAGCTTGGCATGGTGAACCGCGGAGAGTGAGAGGGTGCTCGGGCCGGCTTGTGTGTTGGGGCCGGTGCTGTCTTGTCGACCTTTGCTGTGATCTCCTGAGCTGTCTTATCAGGCTTCATCTCTTTAGGTTTCTCCATAACCTCTGAAGTTGGACTTTCAGATGATGGGTTTAGATTTTCTTGATTTTTCTGTAATTTCAAATGTTTGGATACCAAAGTAAATAATAACAATATTGAGAGGAATTTTATGTTTTGTTTGGCTGACCTACTCTACTCTACCTACCAATTTCTGACCACAATAATGTTTACAAAGACGATTTTTTGTTTTAGTCTGTTAGTTAGACTTTTGTTGTTGCAATGTAACTTTTAACAGTTTTGCTTCAGGTCTGAGCGAAATAAAAGCCATGGAAAAGTATTACTTACATGTTTTATTGTCATTATTTATCCTACACATAAGATTTAGTCATAATTTAAAAGATTCACAATAAATGACTCATCTTGTTTCGATCAAATTGCAAAATATTACCACTTTGAATTTTATTTGATGCCAAAAGAAGCCTTTTGAAGTTTTGACAGAGGCATATGCATATGGAGGGAGGCAGGTGGCAGGTGTGTGCGACAAAGTTTTTTTTCGAAGTAGTAGATAGAACAGAATCCACACTAAATGAATATTTTTTTTAACTAGAAAGTATCAAGATGGAGGTTGATACAAATCGTGAAAATCAATTAATTTGGTATAGAATTTTTACTTACTTTTCCAGCCATTTTTGCTTTGTCTAGAGCCAGGACAGGAAATTATCTCAGATTGAAGAGTAAACTAATTTGTTTGTATTTATTGCCACTGGTCTGTCTGTATTACCTACCAGTTACTTTATAATTATAACGAATTGGCAACATAATGTGAAACTCACACACACTGAACACAACACAATCGTAAATAACACGAAGTTTAAGATGAAATACAATCAGTAAACAAACGAAAACTTAAAATTCTTTCCTTATCTTGTCTTTGATTTGATCCCTCCCACGCACACACGGCACGGCACGCAATGACGCATGCATCCAACAGGCAACACACAGACTAGTAGGATGCTAACGCATCAGACAGGGCACTCCCATAGACAAATTTTGTCTCAGTTTTAAGCTCATCTATCATATATGACAAGATGACTTTTTAAATTTGGGTATCTCTTGGGCATAAGCTAAGTAACGCATTCTACCATGTTTTTTTTTACTGCTTGCTACCTACCCAATTCACAAGTATTTCTATGTTTTAACTTTTCTATCGACATACAAGTGTCATTTTTATAAAAACTCATATTAAGTATTTGTTCATCATTTATTTATTTGTTCTTAATTTTCAATTTAATATTAGTTTAAAGTATTTACTAATTTAAAGTATGTATACCTAATTAGATGGTAAAATAAATATTTTGTGCAAAAATTTTGGGCTTTGCTTCATTAATGATAGTGCTTTATGTTTTTCTTCATCGGAGAATCGCCTTCGCATTGCTTTCTAAGTGCACTGTTCTATATGCATCCATATAAACTTTTTAGACACTGGATTAATTTTATGCGTGAGCTTTTTAATTGTCTTTGAGTTTAAAAATTCTAATGCGTTTTTAGCTCTTCGATAGTAATTTGACTGTTTTTGTGACTTTCTATACAGTTCACGAAGCCATACTTAGTGTGTGGTGTAGGTTTACTTTTTCTCTTGACACACTTTCTACTTTTTGCTGGAGTACAAAATGTTGTCTGTAAAAAATATAATGTCTCATTAACATACATAATGTAAAAACTTGATATCATTAGTAAATACAATGATAAATCTTACCAATTGCTGTCAGTATTTCCGTCAGTTCACTATAAGATGTTGAAGAGATGTTATGTTGTGTCTCTTCTGGCAACTGAACATTTATTGCTGAAATAAAACATAACAAAAAATTTACCAATCTGTCATGTAACTAGGTACCAAGCATTCATAGGAAGTATCTAACTGTACCTACAGTCTTATTAAAGAGCTTAGTTAAGTTTGTTGTGGATGTTGCTTACCCGATTCAGGTTTGAAGCGTTTCTTGGTTCTTTTGAAAAGAAATTTGTTCCGTTGGTCTGGGTGTGTATGTATAATAAAAAATATCTATCTATGTACCTATATCATGTATTAAATTTATCAGTTATCTAGTACCCATAACACAAGCTTTGAGTAGCTTACTTTGGGGCTAGATGATGCTGTGTGGATTGTCCAGCATTATTTATTTATTTCTCTAGAACTGCTGCTTTGCAGTAAGTGTGATCCACATGTTGTCGCTTCAATGTGTAATCATGCTCACAATTGTTGACACACTGAAAAAATAATTTCTTTTATTAGTTATTGTTAGGTAATATTATTTTTACATGTCAAGTTGTCTTTTATAGGATTGTATGATTGATGTCAATTTTGTACGATGTTTGCATGACCCGCAGGTATTTTCTATGGGTATGAGCGAAGTGGTTCATGGTACCTACTTTAAATTGTAATTCCTGATAGGTACCTACCAACGAAACAGGAGACAATCCTATCCCCACATTTTTAAATTTATAATGTATTTTTAGTAATTCTAGATTCAGCTAAACAAGCAGGTACATACCGGTTTTATCAGGGATAGACGTCTCAGCAACAACGCTAGACATCTCTGTAGCGGTAAATAACGTCGGATAAGCATCGGGGCGACGACGAGCTCTGTCTCGCGTTCAAGCGAGAAACTTCTTCTCAAAATGCTTGCGACACACCAACTTCGTCTGCTGTCACAGCTCACAACACAGCACTTGTTGTACATGTTGCGAGATGAAATTACAGCTTCAAGAATTGAGAGGATAAGTTACGGAAATAAACCAACGCAAAACTTCACTCGACCAATAACTTATCTTAAAAACTGTAGGTCTACCATGAGTTGTCACATTTAGATCAGCTGACGTAACTACAGTAGTAATAGTTTGTAACTATGACATCCGTCGAAATTGTTACTCATGGTACCAAATTCTAAGCAAATTAATGTAGGATAGTTAGCTACGTGAGGTTTTAGGACACAACTATCCGCTAGAGGCGCTGTACAATATTTTCATACATTTTTGTAACTACAGTCGCTAGCGAGTGTAGATTGTGAAAACTTATGGTAGACCCTCTGCAAGCAATGACGGTTATTCTTCAAAAAAGTTGTTAAAAAATGTTTGACGTTTCACTTAAATCAAGCAATAGACCTGCCTGAACGTCATATATGATAAATGAGCATAGATTAAAAATAGGCTAGGATCTCAGCTCGAAGATTACCGGCTGTGAGGCAACAAAGACAAAGAAAAATTGCTGGCCACACTCGTTGTTCGTCAGTACCTAGATTTTTTTTTGTATGTTTGTATAAAAATGTCTTTGCGTTGTTCACACTACTCTGACGGAGTTTTTTGTTGTTTTTTTTTATGTACGCACGCACGGAGGTATGTACAATAGGTACATAATTTATTTTTTCTAGTTCGTCTCTCGGCTGGGCATAGGTCTCCCTTAGATCACGCCAACCATCCCTAGCCTAGCCTTCTTGAAATATTTTTACTCATTACTCATTCTCTAATCTAATCCGATAAATCTAACGAAAAATCCGAAAAGTTAAAATAACGAAAAGTTTGCAACACAGAACTCAATCAATCACCACAATTTTCATCCCTCAAGATAGCCCGAGATAGCGTTTATCTTTACTCTGAGAGATAGCCCCATACCTGCTTGTTTGCTTGCTAGTTGCTTGCTTTGATACAAACATATTTTTTCAGATCGCCATATTAAAATGTTAAATTTCTACTAAATTATAGTAGGTAGGTACTCTATCTTAGATCT
Organism: Cosmorhoe ocellata; assembly: GCA_963675405.1. NCBI lineage: Eukaryota > Metazoa > Arthropoda > Insecta > Lepidoptera > Geometridae > Cosmorhoe > Cosmorhoe ocellata. The sequence goes on along the minus strand of OY776266.1, from coordinate 7,804,693 downwards.
CATCACAAACAACTTGGTAGGTATGTAGACATTTTTTTTATTTATCGGGTTTAGATCCTTTTGATCTAAAATTATTGGTAGGTACAATAAAAAAAGAAATGTCTATTGGTTCGTCGTCTACTAAAAAGGTTCTAAGTAGGTATAAGTACTATTCTACTAAAAAACTCGTAAAAGCACTGGTGGTGTAGTGGTAGTATCCCTGCCTCACGATCCGAAGGTCGTGGGTTGGTCGTGCACCAATGAGTTTTTCTATTCGAAAAAATTATGAAGGAATAGGTACATCGTGAGGAAACCGGCATACCTAGGCATACCGGTACTAACATAATCCCACATAGTTTTGTACTTCGCGTTCTAGGGTTAGAACGCGAAGTAGGTACAAAACTATGTGGCATTATGTTAGTACCTATTCTTTTTTAAGCGGCGACAGGCTTGCAACCTGTCACGTACGCAACTAACTACACTGTACAAAATGTGTGAATGTATGTACCAAATATAGGTAATGTTTGGTGTGCCTCTGACTACCTTCTATAAAATAACTAGAGATCTAAGTAGATATCTACCATACCAAACCAGGGGATTAAAGTCGTGATGTGTAAAAAAGAAAAAGTTCGATTAATTTTAGGAAAAATTTATTGTCATTAAGTTGCATTGTAAGTACTTTACATATTTTTTAAATAAAACGGAAAGTATTGCGTTACCACCATCAAATAGGTACCTACTAATCTTTTATTTACAGTGGAAATATAAAAAACCATTCACTTAGAGTTTGTGATCACTGATCAGTGTGCTTCATGAATCAAAAAGGAAGGTAGGTACCTACTTATTTTAATATTAATTTTTATTTTTGTGCTAGTAAACAGCTGACATATTTTTCTACTTCTGACTTCTGACAAAACACACCATCGCAATTTTTAGATACCTAGATGAACAATATTTTTTAATGAAAATTTGTGCATTGAAGGTAGGTAGGTATAAACTGTAAATCTAGGTACCAACTAGTATGTTTTTAGATATTTAATTATGAGGTTAACTAGCATCTGCGTATCGTTACACCTCGTGGAACTTATAAAAGAGTTGACGCTTCCTGAATCACAATGTTTTTATGCGTATATAAGTAATATTATAATCATTATTTCATTTCAAAACGAGCCAAGGCCAGGCCAAAAATCACGGTGCAACGCAAGCGGTGTACCTAAGTCATTGTTTCACAAACATACAAAAGCATTAGGCAACACTATTATACCTAAGTAAGTATATAATTTTTATATATTTGTTTTAATGTAAGTATTTCAATACTTATAAGGTAATTTAAAATGTGAAATTACAGAAAAATGGTGTAAACATTACATAACTCTAACAATTTACATGCTACATAGTTTTAAAAACTTCGGTGTTCGTCATGAAAAAACTATGAAAAATTTAAAGGATAACATTTTGTTCCAAAGAGGCGTTTCGCAGACAGTTGGATACAGAACATACTCTCAAGGGCAGACTGCACATTTTTGCTGCGATGTAGTTTTTATTGAAATCTGTAAAAGTGCATACGATGGTACATACAACTTCTGCCGCCTCAAACGTCGACCAAAATAAAAAGTCAGGTTGTCTGGACTGCACTGAACTTGTTAAAGACAATTATAATTGTATTCAATATGTACTACCCACAAAACAAAAGTCATTTTATAAAACTGAGGAGAAGTAAAAATATATAATATATTAAGTACTTAGGTACTATAAATTATAATAATTATGTACCAAATTAGACATACCACTATGGATATAGCAGGCTTATACTATTAATTGCACAGTAAAAACTGTATAGGTAACCGTTTTTTAACTTCTATAAATCTCTTAAATTTAACAAAAAACTGTGCACCAACAACTACGACTACAAAGTGTTAAATGATTTTTTTAAATTTCTTAATCTATAATAACTTATCAAGTAACAGTAGTTTAAAATCCTAATAGTTAAATGAGATAGATTTAAAAATATGAAATATTTTTCATTAATAAAAATGTGTAAAGTTTTGAAACCACATTATGATAATATTATTGTACATATCTATAAATTTTAGCAACATTATTATTGTCACCGTCTTCATATTGTTTTATTGTCAAACATTACGTCTACCTACCTATATTACTTAATTAGGCACCTATATACTATAGTATCTAATATAGCAATACAAAACCATTTACCAAAATGTATTCAAATACAAATTTATGATAGAACCAAAAACTTACTGTGGAATTTATTTACGGTATTATTTTACTTCGACAAATTTAGTTCTTGAACTAATTTAGTTTTTATAATCATTATTTTTTTACATGGGACCGAGATCCAGACAAATCCAATAATTTATTAATTTCACCGATGTTCCAACAGTATTTATAAATCAAATTCTATCAGATGATTGTGTGTTAATAATATTTGATAAATCACAAATTGGTTGGTAATTTTGCATTTAACTTTATTTTAATTTTCAATACTTACTCACTGTAAAACGAAATAAAAAATGGATTTTATCCATAAAATATCAAGAGTTTTTATCAACAATTATTAAAGATCTTAGTTAACTATCTAAGTTGTATAAAGAAATCCTTTTATTAGTAGTCTATACAATAAAAGAGTCAACACTTTTCTTATTTTAAGATTTCCCTAGCTAGAACTTCAAAGCCGTTCTAAAACTTACTGCTTAAATGCCTATCAGTTTTTAATCTAATCAATTACAATGAATAGACACAGTTATTGTCAATCGTTTTCATTCATTCAGTAGATTACACTTTCTATTAAATAATATTAGTATTATATTTAAAAAGGTAAACAGCCCAAAAAAGTTTTAGTATAAAAATTCAAACGTTATCATTATTGTCGAAGTTATGAAAAGCACATTTAATGAATTAGGTCTCATAATAAATACTTACAATGTTCATTGTCTTTTACATATAAATTATTGTCTTATTATTATATAAAATACCTATAAATTATGATAAGTAGATGTTGTTCGTACGAAGACGATAGAATTTTATATACTTTACGTACTTCTCCAGTACCTAGGTAGATCAATAGGTATTAATAAATATCGTCTTTCTGACTCAATTCCATTGTGTTCGACAGAAAATTGCGATAATGATAAAGTCGACAATGTACATACAATACATTTACTTTGTATATTGCTACAAGTCGATTGTCAAAAAGCCTACGTGAAATAGAAGTAGCTCAAACACTTTACACGACTGATATGAAATTGATATTAGTAATGTAGATTGACATTATTTACCCAATTTTTATAGTATTTGTATGTACATTAAACGTAAGCTCTGCACCGCAATATTTTCAACCAACGTTTATATCACAATTTCCACTCAAACTGCATAGCCATAGCTACAATTTATATTTGTATTATATATATATATTTATTTAATAGCTATAGCTATAATATTATTTTTGTATAACCATACGTATTGTGCTGATTTGGCTGAATAATGTTTACCACTTAAATTCGTTTGTTTGTGCGAATCAGGTTAATGTTAAAATTACTAAACATTTACTTAAAATGAAAATAGTAAATTAATGGTACAAAAATGTTTGGCTCAAAATAACTAAAAATTTTGGTTCTTGAATCCGACTACTCGGCTAACTGATCGCGAACAGGTGAACTTACCCTTCATAGGCGTGACGTCATTCGCTGTGATCGGTGTTTTAGTCCAGATGGCCGTTTTTAAAAAGGCCATTTATTTTAAATCCATTCAACATAATTTTTAATTTTTTATCTATATGCATTGATTTTTTATAGGTACTGTCATTAAATTATGTCTATTCTACCAAAGTAGTAGAATTTTATTTTTCTGGCAAGCCTATAAGAAGACAAAGGCCGTGAAACTCGTGAAAGGCCGAAAGGTAGGACTCAGAATCCACGCCAAGGAGAAAATGGCGGTTAGGTTAGGTTAGATTAAGTTAGATTAGGTATAGAAAACGGAAGAAATTAATTTACGCAAGACTAGGCAGTAAGGTCTATGACTATAAGCCTGCTCAAATTATGAGCGAATAATTTAACAAACAACAACATCAGAATCCAAAACTGCCATTCTCTCTACTCAACGGTTTCCTCATTGTTGGCACCAAGCAATCTCCGAAAATTTTAGTTAACTTTAAATGTAGGTAAGTACCTACCTACTTACCTACTCTTCGTGAAATAACATAATATCAACCAATCTTAGAATGCTCAGTCTTCATGCTATCAGCTTGAAAGATATCTCTAAAATCAAGGATAAAAAAGTTTTAAAATAACGGTAAAAAGTAGAAAAGTCCTCTCTCACTGACTGTAGTAGGTACCTAATTAGATTGATTGAAGTAGCTTGAGCTATTTTCTAAAAACTTATCCGGTGCAATTTTTCAGCCAAATCAGCGAACTTCGAGTGGAAAACTAACTTCTAAAACTGTAGCAAACCGTACCTATGTGTTCGGTATTGAGTAACGGGTAGGTACGTGGGTACGCCATGTCGAACAGAGTATCGAGTCATTACACCTGAATGAATCTCGTTACTCGCATATTTTGTAGTTTCGGAACCTAGTGTCACAGGTTGTCAGTATGTTTTCTACAAATTACGAATGTTGCAACGCCGCGTGACGTCATACTGTACGCGTACGATACGTCTACCATGAGTTGTCACATTTAGATGGGCTGACGTTACTACAGTAGTAATAGTATAGTTCATCCAACGGATCTAGGCATTCGTGAAGTTAGCCACAGGAGCAAGTTTGCGCATGTACAGTCCCACGCACCGCCGCCCCTATCCATACCTCCTACCTATTGCTCCCGAAAAACGATACTGCGCAGCTCTTGCGGCTAACTTCACGAATGCCTAGATTCGTTGAGCCAACTATACGTTACTATGACATCTGTCAAAATTGTTACTCATGGTACCAAATTCTAAGCAAATTAATGAAGCGCAAACTACAGTTGCTGTAGTACGCTGTGACGTAGGATAGTTAACTACGTGACGTTTTAGTACCCAACTATGGGTACTAAAACGTCCGCTAGAGGCGCTGTACAAGTTTTCATACATTTTTTTACTACAGTCGCTAGCGAGTATAGATTGTGAAAACTCACGGTAGGCCATCTGAAGTAACGAGTAACGTGTTCGATTCGATAGTAACAAGTACAGTACCTACCGAGCAAAGATTTAAATCGTAGATATGCCCGTACGGTACTGAGACCGCGCCGTTTTGTTGCCATACGAAATGAGATAGCTCGCTCATTTGGCACACCAAATATTTTAAATTTCAGGGTACAAAAGGAATAAGTATATTTTTTTACGAAAGATCGTGCAATACCTATAATTGCACAATAAATGGTGAAATAACTGTTTGGTTCATTTTTTACTAATCATTAGTGTGCGTGCATCGGCATTCTGTTAAAACACACAAGTAAGAACAGTGCCACAGTTTTTGGCGTCCGGGCATATCTGTTTAAATCTTTGGTACCGAGTACATACGCTATTTGTCGTAACTTTAACACCTCTAATGTCGCGTACAGAGCTTACGTGGAGTTTATTGTTTTATCTGCCGAGCATGGCGCGGACAGCCGTGGCCAGGAGGAAGGGGATGGAGGAGAGCGACCCCAGGAGGCTGGCCGAGTTGACGCGCTGGTCCGGGGGGAAGGGCACCGGCGTGCCCGGGTCTACCACGTGGATCTTCCACCCGAGGTTGTTGTGGGTGTAGCACTGGAAATTCATCAAGTGGTAAGTCTACCTACCTGATTAGTAGACTAAGTAGGTACCTATAGGTCGTCCAACGGATCTAGGCATTCGTGAAGTTAGCCACAGGTGCGAGTTTGCGCATGTACAGTTCCTTCCCCCCCTCCTCATACCTCCAATTGCTCCCGAAAAACGATACAGCGGCAGCTCTTGCGGCTAACTTCACGAATGCCTAGATTCGTTGAGCCAACTATACAAAACATTTTTCCGGGATAAAAAGTAGCCTATGCACATTATCCTACTACAATAATAATAGCGCAAGGTTTGTAAGAATGTATGGATGTAAGGATGTCTGGATGTACCTATGTTTGTTACTCTTTCACGCTGAAACGGCTGAACGGATCTGGGTAAAATTTGGCATAGATATATGTAGATTACTAGCTTTGAACTACCGAGCTACCGACTTGAACCGAATCACAGGCACAATGTTGTAGGTAAAAAATAAAATAAAAAATAAATATGATCACGACTGTAATCCCCAGGCTCGGTAGATATCTCCTCAGATCTCTAGTTACTTAGATCTTTGAGGATATCTCTCTGAGGAAGTCCAAACATGACATTTGGTACATGCCCACATTTTGAACAGTAGTTAGTATTCCGTACGTGACAGGTTGCAAGCCCATCGCCGCTTATAAGAATACTAACCTAAGACACATACCTTCGAATTTTTTGGTTCTAGGGTATGCCGGTTTCCTCACGATGTTTCCCTTCACCGTTTAAGAGCACTGGCATTGCGCACATAAATTTTCGAATAGAAAAACTCATTGGTGCACGACCAGGTTTGAACCCACGACCTTCGGATCGTGAGGCAGGGGTGCTACCACTACACCACCAGCGCTCATGTCCATGTTGTAAGTATGTATAAGATATTATAGTTTGTCGTATTGTCTCACCTGGTAGTACACCAGATCCGGCGTCTCGTGCGCCACAGTCCAGTTGAGGACAGCTGGTTCCCCCTCCGCGCAGCTCAGGTTGAGCGTCTTGGTGTATTCCTCGAACGAGGCCGTGACGGCGGCCTGGTCGGTCGTCTTGTGCGTCCACTCGCAGTAGCGGCCCGCTGGGGAAATCATAATGTCATGTTAAAGTTATGATTAGATTCCTTGCTTGCCTGTCTGTCTGTCCGTCTGTCTGTCTGTCTGTCCGTCCGTCCGTCCGTCCGTCCGTCCGTCCGTCCGTCCGTCCGTCCGTCCGTCCGTCCGTCTGTCTGTCTGTCTGTCTGTCTGTCTGTCTGTCTGTCTGTCTGTCTGTCTGTCTGTCTGTCTGTCTGTCTGTCTGTCTGTCTGTCTGTCTGTCTGTCTGTCTGTCTGTCTGTCTGTCTGTCTGTCTGTCTGTCTGTCTGTCTGTCTGTCTGTCTGTCTGTCTGTCCGTCCGTCCGTTCTACCTAGACCGTCCGACCTAGAACTATGAAATTTCGTAAGTAATACCGTCTTATACTACAAGTAGGTATACGGAAGAATCTGAAATCATAAAAAACAAACAATTTGTACGAAACCCGCGGTGGGCGAGTCCGACTCGCACTTGTCCGGTTTTTTTTCCTATAGGTATACCTGCAGTAGGATACGGATATCCCTCATTGTCATACGCGACTCCAGCGAACACTCTTTGCTTCCTCCTGTCTTCTTCCTTCTTCTGACTGAAGCCACCTTCAGACGAGTCGCTGATGTAGAACGGGTGGTATCTGCAATGTCAAAGGAACTTTTAGCTGAAGAAATAAGGTTTCATTTTGAATCAGACCTAAAGATTTAGATGGGTATTACTGGTAGATGGCTAGTTTTACTCATAGGGTACCCGGCCTTTCTACTCAATGGTTTCGTCATTGTTCTCACTTTCGTCATTGTTTGCAACAAACAATTTTAGGTAGGTACTTAGTTATCTCGTCGTAAAATATTATCTACCCTTCGTGAAATAACTTATTATCAACCAATCTTTTATTGCTTCATCTTCATTCTTCATGCTATCAGCTTGAAAGAAGAGCTCTAAAACCATGGATAAAAAGTTGTTTGTCAAAAGACATTTTGTTGCGGCGGCCATCTTGGACCAATTTTCATCATGTACTTTTAAACTTACGCGATCTGAACACATTATTATTAGTATTAGACGGGTATTTATCTACCCGTGACCACGACAGCGTGCAAACCTGTCGAAACGTCGGGAAAATATAAGGTAATTTAAACGCGATAAATACCCGTCTAATACTAATAACAATTTTCATCAAACGTAGCTAAAATAAACAAAATCAAAGTCAGTTCATGCGTTAGGGGGCTTACGATGCCACAGACAGACACACACACCCTCACACATACAAACACACAGACAGACACGTGAAACTTATAACACCTGTGGTTTTGCGTCGGGGGTTAAAAACAGTCCTTACTTAGCCGGGTTGGTATCATCATTGCCTCCTTCCACGATGAAGGTGTAAGATTTCCCGCGTTCTACATAAAGCTCCGGAATTAGCTGGTCGTTGATGTACCACGCGATGCCCCAAGATGGGTGACCTGAAAGAATGAATGATTGAATGAAAGATCCTTTCAATGAACAGGTTTTTTCAATGTCTAAAATTATATCACAGGCATAGTAAAGTAAGACACAAACCTGTTTATGGTTTGTTAGGTTTGTACCAATTAAGCGGTGTGATCGCTCAGCGACAAAGCCTTTTGTTTTGTGTGGTGTTACAAAAAAAAAGTAAGGTACAAAGGATTTTAACAATTTTAATTATTACTAGCAGAGCCGACAGACGTCCTGTCTTAACTATTATATATAAAAACCTTCTCCTTACATAAAAAGAACTAGCGAAATTGATCTAGCAGATCTCAAGTTATAGCGTGACCAGGAAAAATAGGGGTTCATTTTTATATTATAGGTACCAGCTGAGCAGACAGACGTTAATTTAAAAACTTTCTCCTTACAATAACAAACACAATAAAAAAAGAACTAGCGGAATCGGTCCAGTCGTTCTAGAGTTTAAGCGAGACAAACGAACAACAATTCATTTTTATATCAAAGAAAAAGAAGAAGAAATAAAGATTTTTATTAAAACTATCACAACCTATTCGATCGTGAGATCTTACCAGCACGGAAGAATCCATTATGAATGTCATTGCCTGCATGAAATAAAATAATATAATGAAAGAAGATCCACATAGTTGAAAATTAGCACTGAACTGGGTTTAGGCAAGTATATATTTTTAAACTTACACGATCTGAACACGTTATTATTATTACTAAACGGGTGTTTATCGCTTTTTATTAACTTATTTTTCCCGACGTTTCAACAGGCTTACATCACGGGACTCTCAGTAATCCCGTGACCACGAAACGTCGGGAAAAATAGGTAAATGAAACGCGATAAACATCAACAAGTTACAATGTCAGCGGAAGAATGGTACACTTTCTTACCAGTAATAGGAGTATAGCCTCTAACGCCAGCGGCTGGTCCAATCCTCACGGTAAAGTTGGAGACTCCGTAGACGACACGAGGCGGCCAGGGCTGGGGGCTGTTGGGGTCTAGGGTGGCCAAGCCAATGCAGGTGTTTTCATTCTAAATAACAAAAATGATAGTAATAATAATGATAAATATTGGTGGACAGTTCACTCAACGCCATCTAGCCCCAAACTAAGCTGATAGATTAATTAGCTATATACTTTTTTTTGTAAATACATACTTAATAACACCCAGACCACACCCAGACACAGAACAAACATCTGCGTTCATCACAAAAATATTTATCCTGGGTGGGGATCGACCCCACAACCTACAGCGCAGAAGGCAGAGCTACTACCAACTGAGCTGTGAGGCCTGTCAAAAGAATGTTATCTATTAAGGAAAACCACGACAAAAACGAAATTACGGAACATGAAAGCAAGTTAAATGAAAAGACAAGAAAGAAATTGAATGAAATGGAAAGATCGAGGAGAGAAATGGGCAGATAAAATGAGGGAAACGGCATACCCTAGAACCAAAAATTCGAAGGTGTGTGTCATAGGTTAGTATTCTTATAAGCAGCGATTTGCAATCTGTCACGGAATACTAACTATTGTGCAAAATGTGGGCATGTACCAAATGTCATGTTTGGACGTGCCTCTGACTACCCTCTATAAATATCCTAAAAGACCTAAGTAACTAGGTAAAGATCTAAGGAGATATCTACCGACCGAGCCCCGGGATTACAGTCGTGATCATATTTATTTTACTCTGCCGTCCGATCACTAAAAGGCCGTTAAGTGACATTTGGTCAAAAATGACTTTTATATACCACGCGAAAGCCCGCATTTTTCTCTATCGACCAGTCTTGGACACATGTTTCTATCATTTATAGTTACTGAGTTCTGGACACCTCGTACACGGCTATCTACACCTTTTTTGGACATGTCCAATTCTTAAATACGGTTAACTCGTATTAAAACACTACAATACGTTTAAATGCACTTAACAGTACATTTCAACATTAAATTATATTTATGAAACAAGCCTAAAAAACGGTTTAATGATGTTACTATGCTACTTAGCCGTTACCCGACTTTAGATGTGTTTTTGTCATTTATAAATTGTAATCCTCAAAGGGATCTACTACGTCTAAAAGACAGTTTTCCTTCAACTGCTACTCTATAACACCGCTAGACATACTTTGCCGCTTATTTGTTTTTCACCTCACGTGGGTATAAAACTATTACAACTCTAAAATACAGTGACTGTTTTTTAGTCTTGAAAGTTATTACTGAATGCTAATAAATACAATATTAGAAACTAACTAAACAACATTCCAACGCTAAAAAACGTCTATTTGCAGTACCTTCTCGTACGCACCGTACAATCCGCGCACTCGTTATTAGAGATTAGCATGGTATGGACACGTGATGAGGAGGGATGAATACCAAAACAGTATAAGTGTATAAGTGTGGCTGGGTGCGCAGGTAGAGGAAAGCCGAAGAAGAAGTGGTTTATTGTGTGAAAGATGATATGAATGAAAGAGGAGTAGATTCAGAGTTGACGAATGATAGGAGTGAGTGGAAGAAGAAAACATGTTGTGCCGACCCCACTGAGCGTGGATGGATATAAGGGCAGAAGAATGATGAATGATTATTTTGATATATTATCAATATTATGTATCGTTTTAAATAGATAGAAGATTATTAAATAGTTGTTGAAGTTGTTCTCTCTCATAGGCTTGAGATGATTGATGATTCATGATAGGCATAATCCTTACTAATATTATAAATGCGAAAGTAACTCTGTCTGTGTGTGTGTTAGGCAATCACGCCTAAATTACTAAACCGATTTATATAAAATTTAGTACAGAGATAGTCTAGAGCTTGAGAAAGGACATAAGCTACTTTTTACTGCGAAAAAAGTAAGGAGTAAGTGTAAGATGTTGAAATAGACGATTAAATTTGTGTGAAAATTACGTCATTTTTAAAGCTAGAAGCTTGGAAATTATTTGTTAGGCTTTGATTAGATATAAATAAATACAACATTCAAAGTTTGTAAAAAAATTACCCTAAAGCGAGTAAATATAGGAGATGAAAGTATTTATTTGATGACGTTGGCTGAAAAACTTACGGCCCAGAAAATAAAAATATTATGGTCTGTTCGCCGCCTACCTCCTATCTGATTTAAAGAATGAGAGTGAATAAAGCAAAAGAGGTGTGTCAGAATCGTAGCAAGTGGAGATCCGTGATCTCTGCCTACCCCGTCGGGAAACAGGCGTGATTATATGTATGCATGATTTAAAGAAGAAATACAGAGAAGTACGGAATCATTACCAAATGTGAACTTAAATGAAAGCAAGTAAGTCTAGAACGATAAAACTTGTTTGGTTAAGTAGGTACTTATTATTTTCTTATGTAACTCTTTATTATAAATTAAATATTTAACTTTGAAAGCTTTGAGAAGTATGTGTGGTTTAACTTTGAATTATAGGGAAGAACAGTATGATAAAATAAGAGAACGTTGTGGAGTGAAAGAAGACGTAGTGATGAAAATTGAGAAGCGTATGTATGGTTTGGGCATGTAGAAAGGATGGATGAAAGGAGATTGACGAAACAGGCGCATAAAGAGAGTGTGGATGGGACAGTTGGAAGAGGAAGACCTCGGCGTACGTACCTCGATCAAATTGGGGACGTTTTAGAGAGTACCCTAAACCAACGCGCATGTATGAAGAATGTAATGAGAGTGAATGAAGCAAAAGAGGTATGTCAGGATCGTAGCAAGTAGAGATCCGTGGTCTCCGCCTACCCGGTCGAGAAACAAGCGTGATTTTATGTATGTATCTAAATATTTAACTATTTTCAGACACCGTTGGCGAGTTTTATTAACTTGAACTTATTTATTTACTAAATAATAATTAAGCAGGATACAGATAGGAGTTCAAGGACATCTTTTTATATTCTAAAAATCAAAGTCCTGACTAAAATATTCATTCTAGACGCTGACATTATAGACAACGCACAGTCTAAAACACTGGTCGTAGAGACTTGAAATTTGGAGGATACGACTTTCTTAGTACGTGGACGTGCACTAAGAAGATTTTTTTTAAATTCAATCTCTTAGGAGGTAAAAAAGAGGATATGTTTGTAAGAAAAATCGTATTCTATGCACTTGAAACTTGGAAAAAATATTCTTCAAGATAAATAAAAAAAGAATAAATTTATGTATCTTTTCCCAAAGCTACTCTTACGAAGTAGTAGGGTAGGTAGGGGTGTTAAAGTTTATATAGGAACTTTTTAATGTGTGGTGCGATTTGTTTAAAACTCAGCAAAAAATACTCTTCAAGACATCAATGTTTATGATTCAATTATTTAAAAAAATATCCTTATAGCGTGGTGTAAACGACACAAGAATTTTATAATATAGTTAGTACATGATACCTATATTATTATTATAATATAGTACTCGTACATCGGGGTGGTAATGATTGACTATGAACTTTTAACTATTTAAAATAAAACACGCAAATGCCGTTGCGAGCGGGCCAGCTAGTAAGCACATAACATTAAGCTGTGAAGACGTACAATACTTTAAGTAAATTAATAATTGATTTCATTTAGTTCCTTGGAACATATTGATTAGACTTAATTAAGTTACTATAATAGTAAAAAGTTGTGCCATTTTATTTGTAAGAGCTCCTTATAAGTGTAAGGACTTCATCATTGAAAGCTTTTTAACTAACAAGTACTATTTCGTTTTATTTAACAATCATTTTCATAACATAAGACCTTGTTAATGTAGGAAAAAGTTACGCTTAGCCGTTCATTTGACAGTACATCATAACATTTCAAATATTATTGCCAACGCTAAAAAACAGTTTTCATTGTGTGTTCGTTCTAAAACTGTGTTTAAGTGTAAAAATATAAAAAAAAATTAAGTTTGAAAACAGTAAATAAACGGTTTTAGGCTTTTCACCTTGTTTTTAAAAATTATGTTGAATGTAATTAAGTTAAGTTTCAATTCTAGAAGAAGGTTATGTGACTTAACTGTTATATAGTATTGTAATTGTTTAAAACTGTGACTCATTTGGAATGAGTGCTGCAGTTACAATCGTATCCAACTCTATACAACGGTTGTACTTCAGCCAGCCGTTTTTTAGTATTTTAAATGATAGCATTTTAAAAACATATGTCGATGGCTAAAACACAAAAACTTGAATTAAAAATTAAATAAAGAAGCTACGCCTGATTGTAACATAAATAATAAAAGCTTATAATAATACAAAAAATTTGGTATAGCAAAAAAAATTGTAAGTCTTCACAATTTCATCATCAAAAAAAACTTCTGCGAGGCAACAGCTTTGTTCGTGCGCTCCGCAAACTTTTCAAAGTTAAAATAATTTAGATTGCAAGTTTTTCAGTGAAACTGTGTCGGTGTGTAGTCGGTTAAAAACTCTGAACAGTGGTGTTAGTTTGACAAAAATCGGTCAATAAACAAAGTGGTAATAAGCAAAAACATTTTAAAATATTTTGCCAACGGCTGCATTTTCGATTGTGCGGTTAGTGCGTTCTTTTGTTCTTGCTGTGGTGAATCATCGCTTCGCTCGCACCCACTGCCCGCTACCCGCTGCCCGCTGCCCGCTGCGCGCCGCTACCCGCACGTTTTTGTTTACTGCTACAGCTGCTAAGAGCCGCGCTTGCTTACTTCAAATAGCACTCATTACCGCAATCGCTTAGAATGAGTTGTGCCGCTTGCAGCACCGCTATTCTCCCCACTGATGGGTTCTTAAAATGTACACAGGGTAAGTGCTGTAAGCTATACCACCTTCTTTGCACCGGGGGAAACAAGTTGCCTGACTCTCCTGGTTCGTGGGTCTGCCCGGAATGCCGTTGTGCTACTAAGCGGGGTGGTGATAATAGCCGCACGCCTGTCGGTAGCTCTAAAAAACCCCGTGATCCTAACGTTACTTGCCGCTTGAGGATTCCTACGCCTGAAATACAAGAAGCCCAGCAGATCGGTCAGGTTGACCTATCCGGCGACATACGTAGCTTGAGGGAGGAAATGTCGGCTCTCAGAGAACAACTAGGTGTAGCTCTTAATACAATTATGAAGTATGAGTCTAAGCTTGAGACCTATGCAACCCAAGTACAGGTACTACATAATAAAATAATAGAGGCAGATCTCCGTTGCCAGTGCACTGCTGCGAGCCCTCTTGTCACGAACAACACACTGGTAGCTAGCTCAAGCGCTTCCCAGCCCCTTGTTAAATCCACAGAGCAATACCCCGCGCTGCCTGCTAATAAATCGTTGTTGACGCTAAACCAGAAAAGAAAACAGGTAATCAAGTCCTCTGTCAACCCGGGACCGCAAGACACTTTGGCGCCGGTGCGAGCTGCTGTTGTGCCGGTTGGAGCAACTTTTCCGACTGCTTCCGAAATGCAAAACCATACTAAAGAGGACGTTGAAGTTGAGGCTGTTGCGTCGTCGAAGAATATGGATGGCTGGACTACAGTTAAAAGGTTTTCGGATGTAAAGAAGGGCGAAAATCGTGAGCTAAACACTATTTTTGCCGTGGAGAAAAAAAAACACTTACACATTTGGTATCTCCACCCCGACACCACGGTGGAAGCTTTGACTGACTATGTAGCATCTGTTTGTAAAACGGTTGAGGTCAAAGTTGATAAAATTAAACCAAAGAGTAAACGGGGTTACTCGTCCTTTATAATAGGAGTCCCGGAGAGTGCGTACGAGCTTATATCTACCGGCTCTGTCTGGCCGGTGAATGCTGAGTTTGGTGAATGGCTGTGGTTTCGGAACACCACAGAAAACAACGCTGCCACTAAAACGCAATAACATGACTCCTGTTAAACGTCGTTCGCTATCTATCTATTACCAAAATGTGCGAGGTTTAAGAACAAAACTAGATTTATTCACCCAGGGATTGCTGTGGTCGCCAGAAGACCTCTACGCAATTACGGAGACGGGATTGAATCAGTCATTCCATGACGGCGAAGTAATACCTAAAAACTACAAAATACATCGTTGTGACCGTGCTGATGGAAGAAAGCAAGGAGGCGCACTACTAGCGGCGTCGCCGTCTCGTTTGGAACTGAAGCGCATCGCATTGTCTATCGACGTAAACAAATGTGCGTTCGAACTAGTTTGTGCGTCAGTAATTGATAGGGGCAGAAATGTGTTCTTATGTTGTGTTTTGTATATACCTCCTGGTAGCTCAGACCAGGAGTATATCTTAATGTTCAATGAAATAGAAAAATTGTGTACTCGTTACAGTAAGATTATAGTTCTAGGTGATTTTAATTTGTACTCAGCTTCTATTGATGTAAATACCTATTTTGAATATTTTATCGCATTCTGTGGATTTCGTCAAACAAATAGTACGACAAACTGTAATAATCGAGTTCTGGATTTAGTTCTGTCTAACTTAAGTGAATATGAGTTAAATATCCAGCTATGTGCATGTCCTATAGTACCTATCGATAGGCAGCACCCCCCGCTAATCGTGCACCTACAAGGCATAGCCTCGGACCTACCTACTGAACATACTGATATTTTAGAGTCTAGACAACAACGATGCCAGTGGAATTTTAAAAATGGCGATTTAATGAAGTTGTACTTAGATATAGGACAAATAGATTGGGGATCTTTTTATGATATAATGGATCTTAGCAGTGCCATTGACTTTTTTTACTCTGTAATGAATAATGTTATTGATACCTCTATACCGCGCAAGCTCCACAAAAGCCAGAAAAAGCGGTATTATTACCCGGAATGGTACACAGTAGAGCTTAAACGTCAAATCAAGCTTAAAGCTCAATTACATAAATTATATAAAAAAACGCAGTCCCAAGTTGATTATAGAAACTTTTCGGTACATAGATCATTGGTGAAAAATATGATAAAGGTAGCCTATGAGGAACACAAAGCAGGATTGCAGAGCCGCTTCGCTAGCGATCCGAAATCTTTTTGGGCCTTCATAAAATCGAAGAGGTCAAA
This sequence comes from Cosmorhoe ocellata, assembly GCA_963675405.1. Classification (NCBI taxonomy): domain Eukaryota; kingdom Metazoa; phylum Arthropoda; class Insecta; order Lepidoptera; family Geometridae; genus Cosmorhoe; species Cosmorhoe ocellata. Next base: position 7,788,495 of record OY776266.1, on the reverse strand, counting down.
TGTAGCTCGTACATGTATAACGCGGGAAGGTAAGGAGCTGCCTCCAATGGACTGCGCCCAAGAATTTGCTTCTTATTTCCACTCTGTCTATAGCGAAAATCCTCCTAAGCTGTGTGTCCAGGATGCGGTCGAGTCTGCCGGCGAGTGTGGCACGCAGCAAGTTATCATAGATAGGTTTACCTTTTCCGACGTTGTACTAGCCCTAAAGCACCTCAAGCCCAAGTATTCGTACGGTCCGGATGGGATTCCCCCCTTCTTACTAAGAGATTGTGGAAAATTGTTAGCTGGGCCGCTCTTGCATTTATACAATCTCTCCTTGGACTCGCACACTTACCCAGAAGAGTGGAAACTAACGCGAGTGATCCCTGTACCGAAAGGAGGAGTAAGTACTGACGTGGGGGGGTATAGACCCATAGCGGTCTTATCATCATGTGCAAAGGTGTTTGAGTCGATTTTGCATCGGTATATCTATAGACAGGTGAGTAGCCAATTGTCGGACGCTCAGCATGGCTTCAGGCCTGGTCGGAGTACGGATAGCAACATGCTATGTTTTATGACGTATGCTGTCCCCTCGCTTGACTCAGGGGTACAGGTGGATGCAGCCTATTTCGACTTTCGCAAGGCATTTGACACGGTAGACAATGACATTCTTCTAAGAAAGATGGCAGCGATAGGATTCTCCGTAGATCTTTTAGAATTCTTTGCCAGCTATTTAAGGGATCGAATGCAATATGTAGATTATGATGGATATCTCTCAGACTCATTTTGCACAAACTCTGGGGTAAGCCAAGGAAGCAATCTGGGTCCTCTCGAGTTTTTAATTATGATAAATGATCTACCTAAAGTCATTAAAGATGCCGTCTGCCTTCTATTTGCAGACGACCTAAAGCTGCTATTGCAGATCAGTGGTAGTTCAGATGGTGAACGATTGCAGAGGGATATAGACCGTGTTTCGCAGTGGAGTCACAACAACAAATTGTTTTTCAATAGCTCAAAGTGTTGTGTTATCACCTACGGCCGTGCAAAAAAACCTGTCCTTCTTGACTATTCACTGGAAGCGACCAATATTAACCGTGTGAAATCGGTTCGCGATCTAGGGATCAGCATGGACACGGAATTAAACTTTAGGAGTCATGTGCTGGACATCTGCAAGAAAGCGTTTCGTAACTTGGGCTTTATATTGCGCCAGAGTAGTGACTTTAGCAATACTCACACAATTAAGGTGCTTTATAATGCTCTTGTGAGAAGTAGGCTAGAGTCCGGGGCTATGGTTTGGAGTCCTCATGAAAATAAATATGTGAGTATGTTGGAGAAAATGCAGAATAAGTTTACGAGATTTCTGTATTTAAAATTATACGGAGTCTACCCATTTTACCCACTGATGTACCCTTCACTATTTGTTTTAGGCATGGTGGGATACACTAGACTAGAAGTGAGGCGGGAAACGATGTTAGTGTTGTATATATTGCGTTTAGTTCGAGGTATGGTGCACAATCCGCGGGTGTTGATGTGTGTCGGTTTATGCGTGCCGGACAACTATGCGGGGGCGCGGCGTCGGCCTGGGCTGCTGGTGCTCCCGAGGGCGAGGACCAACCTCCTGAGCGAGGCGCCGTTCACGCGAGCCCTTCGTATCATCAACAGCCTATGTCAATCAAGTAACATGGATTTATTTAACACTAGTTTGACGGAATTCACAGATGCTACTGTACAGTATGTAAGTTACGTGTAATTTCATTGTTGTTTTGGTGTCCCCTACTGTTAAGACAATGTAATTGTAATTTGAAATAAATAAATAAATAAATAAATAAATAAATTTAAATAAATTTCTAGAAACACCATTTTCCCACGTTTTTGCTCATACCCAAAAATTTGGTTTTGTCACTTAGCCGTCTTTTAACAAAAGGACGGCAGTACTAACCCCCGACGAAAAAAAGAGGGGTGTTATTAGTTTAACGTGTCTGTGTGTGTATCTGTATCTGTCTGTGGCATCGTAGCTTCCAAACGGATGAACAGATTTTAGTTTAGTTTTTTTTGTGTCATAGATAATTTATCGCGAGTGTTCTTAGCTATGTTTCATGAAAATTTGTTCAGCCGTTTGAAGATCATCAGCTCTTTTTTCTAGTTGATGAGGGGATCTGACTAACTTCATTATGTCCTATTGATTCGAAATTTGGTGCAGTATTACTTCAATGATATTGAAAGACCATGGTAAGGTAACCATGACTTTAAATATGACATGTTAGGGTAAGGTTTAGATGTCGGGGGGGTTTTAAAATTTTAATTCTGTATTATTATTTTTAAAATGAGGGTAGGAAACAGAAAAAGTTGATCGGAAGGATTGTTACCATAGCTCCGAAGTCCAACTGAACGTCGTTTCTAGTGGTGTCCATGAAGGAGTGAGCGTTGGCTTCGTATCTCGAGTTGAGAGGTCCGAACGCGGCGATCACGGACTGAGACCTCGAAGTAAAGACCTCCTTGTCTCGAGAGGTCTCCGTGGCGGCTAGTGGGCGCCGATACGTTATGGTGGTAACCCCGTCTTTCTGGGTGCCTGATACTGGAATTTGGATAAGTTTTACTTGCATAATCCGTTTACATCTTACGGTGATAATCTTTTGAATTATAGTACCTTTGACCAAAATCAAACAAACCGAATCTTAAAAACTGTACCAGACATTATAACATACTGGGATTTAGCAAAAAGTTCCACTTGATCCTGTATAAATCATCTATATAGCCGTGTCTGTACTTTTGAAGACACGCTACTTAGCCCAAAACAACTGTTTTTGAAAAAAATCAAAATCGAACGCATTTTTCACAAATGTATTGAGATAAGCTTAGATTGGAACTTAGGCTTTGTTTCATCGAGATGGGTTGACAAATAAAAACGACAAGAATTTGATATAATCTTCTAAAAAACCTTATCAATTCGTACAGCTCCAGTCACAGGATATTAAAAAGTAATCTAACGCGAACGTAGTCACGAGTCTCATCTAATGTAAAATAAATGCAGATTTATCTATTAGACCAATATCTTTGTTGATTATCGCGACCACAGCATCTTCTTTACCTATAGCATCTTCCTTACCTAGCACTACATCGTTGCTTCCTCCGACCCTCTGGTCTGGGCAGACGCCTTTCTCTCCATCGCACTGCGCGAGATGCGTGATGCCGTAGTCTACTACCCTCGGCTGGTTCACCCTGAAAGAACAATAAATGTTTCATGATAGTTTCAGAGAAAGGTTAATTCGGTGAAAATTTGTTTTTATCGTGAAAGCATTAAATTAAAGTTTTAGATAAATGTTCCCAACTTACCTCCAAATGTCCAGCTAATGATCAATGCTAAGAAAGGAACATCAAAACACTGAATAGACTATTATAATATAACAGACACTGACCAAATATTTAACTATAAATATTTGACGAGTTTCTTGCCTGTTCTTCTCGTACTTGGGTTAGGTTGGAATTGGCACATTGATTCACCTAGCATGTAAGACGTTTCAAAGTGATCCTTGTGATTTTTCTGAATAAATGGTTTTCAGTATACTAAATATTGGTCACAAGTAACATTTAAAGAATTGTCTTTGAATCCTGATGATAAATCGTACCCACAGCCCCTAGGGTTGTAAGGGGTTGGTCACGAACATCTTTGGTTATTTTAGCATCACCAGTCACAACCCAAACAGCTTTTACCCACATTTTTCCAGGCATGCCCAAAGAGAATTTAATCACTACGTGGCATGCCCTAACCACCGTAATACGAGCTCTTCGGGCGATACCAAAGCATATTCAATTGCTTTCTTAACTTTGATATTTCGTATCATAACTTTTAAAAATTGTATTAAAGTACGTAGTCCAAATTTTGAAACTTTAACGTTTCTAAAGCATGATGGTTTACATAGTTTTTGGTGAGGCCCCAGGTTTTTGAACCAACAAAAAAAGCGCTAGGGCCCAGCGAGTTTCTTGTCCGTTCTTCTCGGACTGGGCATAGGACTAGAATTGGTACCTAGACTCACCTAATATGTAAGACGAATCAAAATGATTCCTGTGATATAAATAAAGAATAAGTGACATCTGTACCTGTTATCCCAATAGGCGACCACGACGTCTGCGTCCAACATGGCAGGTCTACCTTCAGCACCAGATATTCCAAATGCCATGTACTGTTCAGATCGGAGCCGGGCTGCCAGGGTTATCTGAATGTGGTCTCCCTGAAACCAGTAAATAATAAACTTAGATCACACTACCACGACTCGAAAAATATGATCACGACTGAATCCCCAAGCTCGGTAGATAATTATCTCTTCAGATCTCTAGTTACTTAGATATTTGAGGATATCTAAAGAGGGTAGTCAGAGGCACGTCCAAATATGATATTTGACACAATAAACATGATCACGACTGTAATCCCCAAGCTCGGTAGATATCTCTTCAGATCTCTAGTTACTAACATCTTTTGAGGATACTTAACTAAAGAGAGTAGTCAGAGTCACGTCTAAACATGATATTTGATACAATAAACACATGATCACGACTGTAACGCTGGGGGTCAGTGGATATTATCGCCTCAGATCTCTAGTTACTTAGATCTTTTGAAGATATTTAGAGAGGGCAGTCAGACGTCCAAACATGATATTTAGCACATCCCATCGCTGTTGCACAGTGGTTATACCGCTAATTTGGATAACGTTTCGTGATAAAACAAAAACACTAAGGAGTGATTGTATGATGAAAGGTAGAAAGGGGATAGTTGAACCATCATCGAATATTACGCACATAACCCCATATGTTATTCTACGTACAAAATAATACTTACATTAGAATTCAATAGGATAAAACACTCTTTGAACTTGCAATAGGATCTAGAAATAAAATAATCGGGAACGACATTTTTACCTGCACGTGATTCTCTCTATTCGCTTGAATGGAATGGAAATCAATAATCATTATTTTATAATAAAACAGCAGATCACACAAAAACCTCTAAACAATATTAAGAATTGCATTCGAAAAGTGAGATTTATTAAAAGAATCATTGAATTGAATGTCAAGTGGTATCTGGAAACTTTTCTGCGAAACTTGAATTAATAGCTCTCCATCCGGAACTACGGCACAACTTCTATGACCAATTGGTTGTGCCGTTGGTACTTTTAGTTTCCTTCTACACAACTAAGGTACCAACGGCTCAACCCGGAGCCATGGCCTAATTACTTGCCCAACCTAAAATATCTAAATTATATATAAATTGGTTCAGCCGTTCACGCGTGATGCCGTGACCAAAGGAAATAGGGATTCATTTTTATAAATATACAGGGTGTTACCAAACTACTTCCGAAAACTTCAGGGGGTTAAAGTACTCATCAATATTAACAATTTTTTTCTAAGAAACCAACACTATGAGCGCGAAAAAAAACAGCTGTTTCATACATTTTAGCCAAGTAGGTATTGAACTTTTGTATAAGACACCCCGTAGATAAAAATGAATCCGTATAATATGCTAATTCTTTTCTTTCGTTGTGTTTGTTATTGTAGGGAGACGGTTCTTATGAAAGAAAAATCAATATTCATAGTTAAGGCCCAGCATTTTGAAAATTGCAAGTATTGCAACCCTAATCATTCTATTACCGCTTAATAGATTACATTGAAATTGAACTACACGATACTCAAGGATATAAGTGATAAATCAACCGGAGCTAAAACACGAATTAGTAAGAAAACCTTGGTTAAAAATCATGTCAAAAACACCTCTGAAAATTCAGAAATTCCCTAATTTAACCAGAACAGTAAAGTAGTTTGAATATCTATTTCACATGAATGTAAATCAGTTAATTTGAAACAAATCAACCCAGCCTTTTTTTTGAAATAAGCTATTTACTTGAACATATTTATGTTTTTTATAAATTGTCGCTTTCGTTATGTAATTCAGAGCAGCCATATTATCATGCCGCACTCTACGTACTTGTCATTTGGGTATTTCGCTTCGTGCTATGTCTGATTCCGCAGATATCCGCGTTGTTATACGAACCTATGTCACTTTTTTTGTAACTTTTACGTAAGAAATAGTGTGACGAGTATTCTGGGCCTTAAGACAGGACTACTTCAGTGAAGTCTGCTAGTTTTTTAATTTTACCATAGGTAATCGCAGCATGATAAAAAGGTAATAATATAAGGAAAGAAAATTACCTGTAATTCCCATCGTATTTGCAATCTTTTGTCCAGGATCTCCTTGCAGTTGTTGGAGGCGCTATAGGGGGTCTGAGAGGTAGTGGAGCTTGTCTGAAACATGAAAATCTGTTAGTAATATTCAAGGCGATGTGATGGTTAATGATTTTAATATAAGATAGGTCTAAATAAAACTGTAAAGAGGATTATTGAACAACCATGATTCAGATAAAGAAAATAATGTAGCAAATTCTACGTGAAATCTTTATCAATGACTAGCGACCCGCCCCGGCTTCATACGGGTGGAAAAGTATCACTATTTTTTGTTAAATCCAATCTTACTAATATTATAAACGCGAAAGTTTGTAAGAATGTATGGATGTATTTATGTTACTCTTTCACGCTGAGAGGGCTGAACGGATCTGGATGAAATATGGCTTAGATATAGATTATAGTCTGCAATAGTCCATAGGCTACTTTATATCCCGGAAAAAATCACGGTTCCCGTGGGATAGATTTGTTTTTTTTCAAGATACCACGCGGGCGAAGCCGCGGGCAGAAGCTGGTATAGAATAAACCTTGGAATATTATGGCATTCAAGATACCACGCGGGCGAAGCCGCGGGCAGAAGCTTGAATAAACCTTGGAATAATATGGTATTATAATGGTGAAAAAAAAAATTGAAATTGTATAATTCTTTCCTCTTTATAAATTAGTGCTGATTATGAAATCTATCTAGCAATTTCAGGTAGCTACAAGGATTATTATTGTTGGTACCTAGGTATTTTTGTCGAATGCGGATAGCTTATACTTAAATAAAAGTATTTGTTATTATAAAATTAGGTACTTTTATATAAATACTATTACTTATATACAGGGTGTCCCAAAAAGTAGTGTCAAGCGAAAGTCCAGAGATAGAACACCCCTTGGGGTACCCGAATCACCCCCATGTATGTTCCGCGATTTTCTATAGTTTTCGAGTTATTAATTTTTTTCCGAATTTTTGAAAATTTACGACTTGAACAACTTAAAACATTCTTATAAAAAAAGTTGAAAACTTTCTTGAGTTTTTTTTTTTGCTACTGAATTTTAATGAGTTGTTCTTTTATGCATAAAATAATCAGCTACGTGACTTTGATGAAAACTATGAAAATGTTGGTGTAAAGTCAAATAATTACATTCGGTGAATTATGACTTAAATTTTCAACTTTAAATTAAAAATCTTAACTAGTGATTTCATGGTTCCTAAATAAATCTAAAGAATTTTCCAGACTATCAACTTTCATAATCATTAAAAAAAAGTAGTACTTAATAGGCTACTTTGACTAAAATCGGCCTTCAAAGACGGTGAGGTGGAAAATTCTTAAAATTAGCTACCTGACCAACAAATAGATTTTGGCCATTTTATCATTCCTAAGCTTAATTTGTTTGTTAACTAACCAAAAATGACTACAAAAAATTAGTTTAGGCTAAAGAAATCAGCAATATGGCCGAATTATGAACAAAATTATGACAGGCCAAAGAAAAAATTAAGGCACTTAAAATAGCTTTCATACGATTAAAGGAAAACTTTTTAAGACGATGTAGGATTTGTATCGACCAAGAAGGTTGACATTTTGAAAACTTTTTGTAAAAAATTAATAAATTTTACTTGTTGTTTTATTTCATAAATTTAGCTAAACTAAATAAATAAAACCTTCAAATTTTAATGAAATCTTACTTTCCTGCAGTCATTTTTAGTTAGTTAACAAACAAATTAGGCTTAGGAATGATAAAATGGCCAAAATCTATTTTTTAATCAGGTAGCTAATTTTAAAAAATTTCCACCTCACCGTCTTTGAAGGCCGATTTTAGCCAAAGTAGCCTATTAAGTACTACTTTTTTTTAATGATTATGAAAGTTGAGAGTCTGGAGAATTCTTTAAATTTATTTAGGAACCATGAAATCACTAGTTAAGATTTTTAATTTAAAGTTGAAAATTTAAGTCATAATTCACCGAATGTAATTATTTGACTTTACACCAACATTTTCATAGTTTTCATCAAAGTCACGTGGCTGATTATCTATCATATATAAGAGCTTAACCTGACTGACTGACTGACTGACTGACTGATTGATCATCGCCGAGCCGAAACCGCTGAAGATAGAAAGCTGAAATTTGGAAGGTGGCTTCCTTTTATAACAAAACCACCCACTAAGGCGGGATTTTTGGAAATTCCACCTCTAAGAGGGTGAAAAAGGGTTAAAACGTTAGTATGAAACTTTGTAACGCGTGGAGCGATTTTCATGAAACTTTGTTTGTGCACTGTAAATACAAAATGAATGAACACGTGTTTCAGGATTTTTAAATATAACCTTTAAAAAGGGGTAAAATGGGGTGTCAATGTTTGTATGGGAACTTTTTAACGGGTAGTGCGATTGGTCTGAAACTTTGTTTGTGTACTGTAAATGCAAAACGAATGGACACGTGTTTCAGGATTTTTCATTATAACCTTCATAAAGGGGTAAAATGGGGTGTCAAAGTTAGTATGGGATTTTTATGAGTTGTGTGATGTGTTTGAAACTCAGTTTAGATACTTTACGCGAACGAAGTCGCTGGCGGGACAGCTAGTTTTATGCATAAAAGAACAACTCATTAAAATTCAGTAGCAAAAAAAAAATCTTAAGAAAGTTTTCAACTTTTTTTATAAGAATGTTTTAAGTTGTTCAAGTCGTAAATTTTCAAAAATTCGGAAAAAAATTAATAACTCGAAAACTATAGAAAATCGCGGAACATACATGGGGGTGATTCGGGTACCCCAAGGGGTGTTCTATCTCTGGACTTTCGCTTGACACTACTTTTTGGGACACCCTGTATAAAAGTAGATACTCACAGGGTTATACCACCAAGCAGGCTATAAAATTAAAATTCCAATCCAGGTGAAGGCAGAAGAAAAACATTGTTAAACGGTTAGTTAATAAGTAAATAACAATTTATTTTAAAGGATAAAATATAAATAACAAAAACAATTCAGTCTTTAAGTTGTAGAATTAACGAAATAAGACTTTAGAGTTGAAATTACTTAGGACAATGGTGGTGATTCTGTTCCGCGGAGTAACTTAAAAAAGTGCTGAAATATATACACGACCTTATCTTGTTCACACCAAATACTAAATTAGCGTAAACATTTTAAATGACAATCCTCAATCTGACTAAACCGACGTGTAATAGGCGAGTTTTAGCTTCTTTTAGAAGCCATGTAAATTGGTGTTGACTAAAGCTACGTGAAAATGGTGGAAAATTAATTAAAATTAGAATAAAATGTCAAATTTTACCTTATTTTAAAACTGTCATTCAGAAATGTTTCGCTAATTTGGTCTTTATAGTGAGCTAAATAAGATCGTGCCTATTGTAGTAATTTTTAAGTAAGTAAAACAACAGAATTAACACCAATGTTGAATTTGATAGCTCGGTACTTAATTTAGTTTTTCTGATGTCTTGAAAATTCAGTCTTATTTCGTTCAAAACCATGAAGAAAACCAAGAAGATTGCAAAGTAGGCTTTGTAGGTAACTTCTGCGGTTTAACTCGATGTGGTCTTTTCCTTTTGTCCTGTAAATGTGATTATGAAAATGTTAGTCGGTGTTAAACAGTTTCCCGATGATAAAACCACTATAACTAAGTCTAACACATAATAGAACATCGAAATATATGAATCCCATTGCATGTCCAGAGCTGCTGTAGCTAAATAAATGAATCAAAACATAATTAACTCTCTACTCGCATCTTAAATGTAGTCTATTTGAAATTCTATAAATACAATAAATTTATATTCATACAGAACCAGGGGCCTTACCACAAGCTTTTCGGGCAATATCAAAGTAATAAAACTTTGATATTTTGTACTACGACATATAAAAATTGTATTGAAGTAGTGTTACTTCAAGCTTGAAACTTTGACGTTTCTGAAACATGATGGATTGTAAGAGCTTGTGGTATGGCCCCAGAACAGATCCATGCTGCATTTAATAATAATAATAATAATGCTGGACAATCCACACAGCATCATCTAGCCCCAAAGTAAGCTACTCAAAGCTTGTGTTATGGGTACTAGATAACTGATATATTTAATACATGATATAGGTACATAGATAGATATTTTTTATTATACATACATACCCAGACCAACGGAACAAATTTCTGCAGATCGTACCTACACAAATTTGTTCCGAGGCGGGAATCGAACCCGCAACCTCTTGCGTCGCAGGCGGACTCTTGCCCGCTGCGCCACAGAGGTCGTCATTTAAAAGTTTTGATTGTATTAATACGGATCAGGTGGTCCTTCGCACACAAACACTTCGACCGGTTGCAAGCCCATCGCTTATAGTAATACCACAGATTTTATAAGTAATACTAAGTGAGACATACCTTTGAATTTTTGGTTCTAGGGTATGCCAGTTTCCTCATAATGTTTTTCATCGCCGTTTAAGAGCACTGACATTGCGAAAATAATTTTATCGAATAGAAAAATCAGACCAGGTTTGAACCCACGACTTTTGGTTCGTGGTTTAGTTAAACTATTTCAATGCAATTGGGTCCAACTCGAGTGAAACCTTGTTTCTTAACCTCACCACGTCACCACTTGGACCCACAGGCCCCTACCAACTTTGTATCTAATAGTGCAGTTAAAATGTGTGGTTCTTACGGTGATCTTCGTCTGCCCTAGCGCGGGGGGTACATCGAGGTCCTTCGGTATGTAGACGTGTCCGAAGTTGTGCCGGTACTCCACACACCATACCGCCAGCCATTCGATGTCGTAGGCGGTGAGACGACCTGGCAGTTGAATCTCTATGTCCTCGCCTTGGTAGCCGCGAAGTGGATGAAGAGAGCCTTGTTCGTTTGGTACCTGGAGGTAAGTTTGTGAAGGCAGGTTATAGAAATGACAAATTCACTCAATTTTTATAGCTCAGTTGGTAAGTAGTAGCTCTGCCTTCTATGCTGTAGGTTATGGGTTCGATCCCAACCCAGGGGCCTTACCACGAATTAGTATTACATTGTTATTTCGTACCATGACCTATGCAAATTGTATGGAAGTAGTGACGTTTCTATAATGGAATCGTTCTGGAAGGCTTCGTGATAAGGCCCCAGGACTAACATTTGTGTGGTGTTGTTATGTATTCTATGTATGTATTTACAAAAAAGAGTAGTTATAATAATTAATCTATCAGTTATCTGGTTCCCATAGTACAAGGTCTGCTTAGTTTGGGGCAAGATGGCGTTGTGTGAAATGTCTAAATATTTATTTACTTATTATTAATTTACAATTAACTTATAATGGTGTTGTTATCGCCATAAGACATGATGGTGTCCATTAACGATCGATACCATGAGTTATTGTGGTATCCAATCTATGTCAAGTTTATATCGGAATCTATTCCCGATAAATATACTGTTTGGACGTGTCTTTGACTGCCCTCTTTAGATATCCTCAAAGATCTAAGTAACTAGAGATCTGAGGGGATATCTACCAAACTTAGGGATTACAGTCGTGATCATGTTATTTTTTCTTTTCCCAATATTCTAATTAAATCATTAATGCATTTTTTTTTAAATACCAGAACTTGTTCTTTTGTTCCGTGTTGTGGTTATTTTAATATTGCTGCAAAAAAGGGTAGTCATCTTCATAAAAAGCTTGTGACCTCTGTCCCCTTCATTGATCTCTGTTTTGAATCATCTATTTTTAGGGTACGTAAACTCTTGACTTTGAATGACGTCATTCTACTGAGTCACACAAACACTTATTCTAACCCAGTCTAAAACATGTTTCACCTTAGTTCCAAAGGGATTTGGATCGGAGCCATTTCCAACCCAAAAGTAAGCATCTGGACCTGCTCCATCGTAGTGAAGGTTTGGGATGTAGAATGTCTTCGCGTCAAGCACACTGATGTTGCCAGAACGTAGCCCGTGGGCTAGTCGCTTAAATTCCGGAAGGACTCTTGGACGAGGCGGGTCAAGACGTGCTGGGATGAACACATCTCCGAAGTTCACCTAGAAATATTACAATTAAACACTTGAACTCCGGAAGGATTCTTGGACCAGGCGGGTCAAGACGTGCTGGGATGAACACATCTCCGAAGTTCACCTAGAAATATTACAATTAAACACTTGAACTCCGGAAGAAGTCTTGGACGAGGCGGGTTAAGACGTGCTGGGATGAACACATCTCCGAAATTTACCTAGAAAAATATATTACAAATTACTATTAAACTCTATGTTATTCCTGGCGTCTACTCTGCAAAACCATCATCGATATCATCAGCATCATCTTCTGCTTTTTCCCACGCTATGTGAGGTCGGCACAACATGTTTTCTTCTTCTACTTACTCCTATCATTTGTCAACTCTCAGTCTATTCCTCTTACATTCTATCATCTTTCACACAATCAACCACTTTTTCTTCGGCCTTCCTCTACTTGCGTACCTAGATCATCGATAATATCGGCACAATATTCGTGCAAAGCCTACTCTGAGTTATGTTCGACAATCATTGGATCGATGGAACGACTGGCATTATTTTTGACAAGCGATCTGTAACACCATTTACGGACGACACGAAATTTTCAATTTGACTACGAAACAACAGTTTATTCGACTGAGTTCGACGAACATCGTTTTCGATTTGCGGAGTAGACACCTTAATAACGTTCGATAAGTCGATGGAAATCTCGTAAAGACTGCCTTATAAGCGGTAGGTACAGAGAGTAATGTATCGTAATCAATGCTAGTATTAAAAGGTCATGTCAAGGTCTGGAAAATAGTTTGGACAAAAGCGAACTGTAAAGGTCATACCAGGTCCCACCATACGGTATGGTGGGACCTGGTATGACCTTTACAGTTGAGTAAAGTCCATATTGAGGTATGGTCCATAACTCAATATGGACTTTACTCAACCCGACCTACGGTTGATATTCTAATTGATTTTTTAAATACTACATCGTCTACATACAACATAGATGGGTAGGTGCGAATCATTTTTATCTTTCTAGTTACTTTCTAGTTACCTAAATAATTATGTAAGTAGGCTAGGTACATAGTTTAGGTAGGTACTAACAAAATGGAGTGCTTCCCCGTACAGTCCACGATTTTTCTACCCAGTATTATTTTTCCCCGTTCTACCCAATCTAAAATCTGAGACACAGTTGCAATGTTACTTGTCCAAAATAAAAACTATTGATAAAAGTAGGTACCTCACTAGACCTTATCATGTTTCAATTCTACTATTCCGCACTTGGTACTACTCCGTAGTACCTATAGTCAGAAAATATGATAATTTCCTTTTCATTCATGAAAGCCGTAACCTAATAATTTAACCCGACTCTCCACCGGTGCAACTGGAAATGCAGATAATTATATTCGTACTGTCTCATTCTTGTCAAATTAGTATCACATGGTCGGACGCATTCAGCCGGCTGAATGGGGGTTAGCGTCAAAATGGCGGCAAACGCTAGTTTTTGGCGGGAAAGCGCGGGCATGCGCGTGGGAATAATCGATAAAATGTTTCGGCAATTTGGTTAGTGTCGGTGTGCCACTGTATATTATCCTTCGTACGCGGTCATTAGCATTGCACGAATATATTACCTAGTGTTTTGGTATATTTTCTATGAAAAACCATTGTACATCAGTACCTATATATACCTACTTACCTCCTACCTAGGTAGGTAGATACAATATTATGTTAACTACCAACCTAATCAAAAGTCATTTAACTATTACTTACTTACCTAGTAACACTATCAAATCAAAAAATCAATATTAAGTAAAAGTTCATTAGCGCAAGATTTTTACTTTGTTATAATTTATTGAAATTTGGACAGGAGAAAGTCTGTCGGTAATAAATTAAATATTATCATGAGGTGTAACTATGTAAGTAAGTACCTAGGTACTTTTTACCTATATTTATAATACTTACATGACTAAAATTAGGTTAGTAAGTAGGTACTTGTTTGTATTAATTTTGAAAAACGTTCTTACTTAAGTTAGGTATAAGTACCTACTTTCCTATCTATACTTACCTAGGTACCGATCTACTTACTTACCTACCTACTTATTCATAAAATAAATAGGTAAGTATATAATTAATCTTCCTATCAATAATGAACTTACCGTGAATCTCCTACACCACACACTCAGCCATTTGATGTCCCTCAGTCGCTTGCCGGCCGGCAGTCTTAGAAGAATGTCCGAATTCTGGTGTGCCGACAGGATCGGTGGGTCCCTGGAACAACATTCATTTTTACAAGCCACCTTCTTCTTCTTCCTGCCCTTTTCTCACGCTATTTTGGGGTCGGCACAACACGTTTTCTTCCATCTCCCTTTATCATCCGTCATCTCAGTACTCACTCACACTTTTCTTACTCATATCATCTTTCACACAGTCCATCCATCTTTTTTTTCGCAAGCATCCATAACCATAAAAACCACAATTTAAAAAATGCACTGTGGGAGCACTAGTGGTGGCACCCCTGCCTTACGATCTGAAGGTCGTGGGTTCAAACCTAGTCGCGCATCAACGAGTTTTCTGTTCCAAAAATTTATGTGCGCAATGCCAGTGAAGGAAAACATCGTGAAAACGGGCATACCCTAGAAGTAAAAAACAAAGATATGTGTCATACATAAGTTAGTATTCTTATAAGCGACGATGGGCTTGCAACCTGTCATTGTGGGACTGGAAACATCACCTAGAAGAGATGCCAGATGTCTTTAGCAAAGAATCATTCAGCATACATCATGCCTACGTAAAATTATTTGAGACAAATGCGAAATGAAGAAAACGTTTGCAAATGAAGACATAAAATTTTAATTGCCCCATTTATAAAGACATTCCCAGAATTGAGGGGGACTTTCATAAATCCTGGCCATTTACGTAGAAAATAAATAATGGACAAATTGCTTGCTAATTAAATAAACATAATCAAGGGATAGCCCGTCATGGCGTTCTTGAGGGGTGGACGAGGAAATGTTAGGGGATGGTTTTAAAATTATTGGAGGAAAAATCCAAGATTAGTGACGGTTTTTGTCGGGCTAAACTGATTTTGATGAGAGTTATATACTAAATGGTAAAGAGTACCTATACCCAAGCTCTATGATCGATAGTTTTCCAAAACGTTACCTACCTTACCCCTATATCCGAACATCAGTGGGGCGATTATGGATCTCTGATTACAATCAATGTCAATCCGTTTTAATTGTAATCAAGGGATTTGGTATTACGTAAGAGTGTTGATTCAATCAAAAGTTTGATTGACATTGGAGCCAGTTTTGACAAAGTGTAAAATCCTATCGATTGTAAGAACTCGGTATTACGTACGTTCGATGTCAATCCAAATGACAGACCTTCCGTAATACCAATTCATCGATAGGCGCTGAGAGCTGTTATTATGAACGTTTTGATTGTATCCGAGTTCCGTAATTGCACTATCCCATCAAAAACATAAATGTGAAATGATAGCCAAGTTCAATAAGTAAGTAGGTATGCTTTAGTCGTTGACTTCAGCGACAAAAGAAGTGAGATCTAAACGGGTGCCAAGTACAATGGTCAGTCCTAAAACTTATTTATAACAATATGAAATATTTTTAACAACTTTAAAATATCATTTCATCTCATAATTTAGGATATTATATTGAAGCCTAAGGTCTAACTTGGCTAGTTATCATTATACGAATTACCTTCCTATTATTAACTACTTACCTACTATGTCCGATCGCTAGTTTCTACCAGCAAGCCAAATTTTTAGAAGAATAAAATAAGAACGTGCAAGCTATACCAAATATAATTCGTACTCTTAAGAAAACTAGCCAAGTCAGACCTAAGGCTTCAATATATTATCCTAAATTATGAGATGAAATGATATTTTAAAGTTGTTAAAAATATTTCATATTGTTATAAATAAGTTTTAGGACTGACCATTGTACTTGGCACCCGTTTAGATCTCACTTCTTTTGTCGCTGAAGTCAACGACTAAAGCATACCTACTTACTTATTGAACTTGGCTATCATTTCACATTTATGTTTTTGATGGGATATCATTACTTTTTGTACAGAACTTATTAGTAAGTAAGTACTTGTTCTTATATTATTACACTTATATAATCCTGCATAAACGGCTCAAACTATTGGCACATTGTAGGTATACATACCTAATAGTCATACTTACCTATCTGCATAGACGGCTCAACTATTGGCACATTGTATAGGTACCTAGGTAAGAGTGTACTACTTACCAATCCAAGACACTACTTCCACTCGTTATTATATTCACGTCAAGACCCTATTAAAATCCACATAATGACCGACTGTCATCTATTTAGATTGCTATTCTTATATTACAGGCGCTAGTAAGGGTTCCTAGGAGAATCAATTAATTGAAAAAGTACGTTAAAAATATAAAAATTTGCAAGTTTCAGATTTTTTCCTTTGTATCCACCCCACTACCTACCTGGATGCCAAATTTGAACGTTCTAGGTCATCTGGAACTGGGTTATAATTAACGTCTATAGGTCAGTCAGTGATAAAATTTTCCATAACCAGGCATTTTTGGACGTTAATATCTAAATAACCGTTTGAGGTGTGTTTATGAAATTCGGTGCACATATTTTACTCGCAAGTGGCAATAGATGAGCCAAATTTGACTTGTTTATGTGAAATAGTTTTTGAGTTACGAGGGGGTGAAAAATCACGCAAATGGTTCCTGTAATATTACACTAGGCGCGCATCGCCCGTTCGCTTCGCTTGAACTTGGCTTGACACGCTGCCGCGTGTCTAGATAGCTAAGATTTGTGTTTCTTTAGATAAATTTTTGTGGGCATATTATGCCTCAATTGAAGTTGTTTTAAAAATGGACTGGTGCCAGTCAATTCATTGTTG
The DNA here is from genome assembly GCA_963675405.1 of Cosmorhoe ocellata. Lineage (NCBI taxonomy): Eukaryota > Metazoa > Arthropoda > Insecta > Lepidoptera > Geometridae > Cosmorhoe > Cosmorhoe ocellata. Next base: position 7,771,434 of record OY776266.1, on the reverse strand, counting down.
TAAGTTGTTGTAAAATCCTTAGTGTTCTGGCTGCTAGTGGGCGGAAATAAAGCTTTTCCTCAATGGATTAGTATGCAGAGCGGAGCGGAGACGATTTGGATGAAATGTGAGGGGCGGCAGCGGATGTGTTGTGAACTCAGCGTTTTAGGGGAAGCGAGAAGTGTAAAAAATGTTCGGCCATAATAGCTGCTTTGCATTGGGGAACTTTGTAACGGGTAGCAATTTTATGGGATTGTAAATTTCATTACAGCTCTCGCTATACTTGACAAAGTAATTCATTAATAAGTATTTGACGACAAATAATAATATTGATGGACATTTCACACAACGCCATTTAGCCCCTTGTTGCTCCTTTGGGATCCAAATAGCTGATAGACTAATTAAATAATTTTTCGTAAATAAATTATACTTACATAGAACACATAATAACACCCAGAAACACAACAAACACTTGCGTTCATCACACTTATGTTTGTCCTGGGGATCAAACCCCAACCTACAGCGCAAAAGACAGAACTAGGTAGGTACCTACTACCAACTTAGCTGAAAGGACAGACAAAAATGAAGAGGATCGCATTTCTTTTGCTAGTTTATTGAATACCAACGCAGGTCGCAGCTTGCTTTGCTCGCTAAAGTAACAAATAATGGGACTTTTTGGAGGTTGTAGCAGCTCTTTTTCTGTGACCAGTTGTTATTGAAAACCTATAGCAAGAGTTTTCAAAGTTCAAACCCATGACGGGGGAACTAACAACTCTAATAAAGGTATTTTAATCAGTGGCGTCCATCAAATCAATAATAGCATGACTAGCGCTCATTTCAACGCCTTTCAATGTACATGTAGGTATTGTAGCTTTAATTGCGAATCGTCGGAATTACTTAATTGAAAAGGTTTCATAGGTACCTAGATACAATGTTATAGTCATGATAAAATACAGCTAATTTTGATAGTAGTTAGCCAATTGTAGAAACGGCCGGAGTTTGCAGGCTGTCTGGAAGACTTGCGTCATGTCCTAACGAAGAAACGACTTACATACATACATAAAATCACGCCTGTTTCCCGACGGGGTAGGCAGAGACCACGGATCACCACTTGCTACGATCTTGACATACTTCTTTTGCTTCATTCACTCTCGTTACATTCTTCATACATGCGCGTCGGTTTAGGGTAGGTACTCTGGATCTGGCCTTTCTCTAAGACGTCCCCAATTCGATCGAGGTACGTACGCCGAGGTCTTCCCCTTCCAACTGTCCCATTCACACTCTCCTTCTGTTTCATCAATCTCCTTTCATCCATCCTTTCTACGTGCCCAAACCATCTTAACATACCCTTCTCAATTTTCATCACTACGTCTTCTTTCACTCCACAACGTTCTCTTATCACACTGTTCTTCACTTAGAAACGACTTAGATGACAAAAAAGCTTAGGACGAATCAGCTCCAATTCTACTAGGGACTTACAAAATTAACAAGGATCATACAAAAAAAGCGCTAGGGCCCAGCGAGTTTCTTGTCAGTTCTTCTCGGACTGGGGATAGGACTGGAATTGGCACCTGGACTCACCTAGTGTGTAAGACGATTCAAAATGATCCCTGGGATTTTACTGAATAAACATGATTTGAGTTTAAGTTTGACTGATGGTGTCCGAAGCGATGAGTCATTTTTAAACGACTTTTAGAAGGAGGGGTCGATGATCAGAGGATAGGTGGAGAGTCCTGGATGCTATCAACCGTATCAAGACCTATAAGCTATATGGCACAAAATGGAGGAGGCCTATGCCCAGCAGTGGGTAGAAACAGGCTGAGAATGATGATGAAAAAGGAGGAGGGTCGAAATTCGTCTGATGTTTTAAGTATGAACGGATTTTGATGATTCGTTTGTTTGGTAGGTCATACTTCAGAGGTGGTCCCACATCAATTTCATTCTTACTTATTTAAATTTTAACCGTACATTTTTCCGAAATAAAAAGTAACCTATGTGCTATTCCAGACTATGATCTATATCTGTGCCAAATTTCATCCAGATCCGTTCAGCCGTTTCAGCGTGAAAGAGTAACAAACATAAATCCACGCAAACTTTCGCGTTTATATGATTTTATAAAGAAGTCAGCAACCCACTGGACCTTCAAGATTCGACCCGAAAGCAAAAAGTGCCCATGACCTCATTTACATGGCCCATAAAGCCTTCATAAAAAATACATCCAGTGCGAGTTAGTCGAAGGTCCAGACCTTCGATAAACTGGTGGTTTTAGTCTGCAGCAACTAATACCAAAATTGCAACTTACCTAGTAACATAGTCTTCCGGATACGGCACCAAAGTGCCCTCGGGTGAGGGTTAAGTGCTGCTTAGGTGAATTTTTGATATAATATTTTGGCATAATTGACAAGCCCGCCTACCACAGCTCATTACTTGTGGGGTTATTTTTTAGCTCAAAGGATGCTAGTATCTTCCATTGACTTAATTTAATTATTTACTATAACGTTAAGTTATACTAAACTTACCTAGTAACATAGTCTTCCGGATACGGCACCAAGGTGCCCTCGGGCGAGGGTTGCGGCGTGTCGCCCATCCAGAAGTAGGCGTCGGGTCCGGTGCCGTCGTACGCGAACCCGCGGATGTACACCGTGCTCTCGTCCACCGCGTACACGGTCCCGCGGATGCCGTGCGCGTACTGCGTCAGCCGACCGATCAGTCGGCCGTAGTATGGCTCCTGGCGGCGGGACTCCGTCGTACCTGAGGAATTAATACATTTTTACATCTCTCATATTCGGTAAGTAGGTCCTTATTACCCCCAAATGGGGCTTGTAGGTGACCAATTAGCGCTCTAGGGTAATAATGTAGCTAGAAAAGCCCTAAAATTTCACTCTTTCAAAAAGTTCGCGTACATCTAACCATCATACTGGCAATAGACATCATGCATTCAGCCCAATGACAAAAGAGGGCGCTTCGCTATTCAGCCTTGTCTTCGTATGAGTATAATTATAGTCATCAATTTTAAATATCGAACAGCGAAGCTCAATTTCGGTCTTGAAAAAAATAATTAAAAAAAAGATGAAAAAAGGCAGAAATAGAAAACTTTTACTTTAGATATTGTTTATTCTTGTAATGCCGGTTTTTTCTACTTACCTCACAATCGAGATGTAAAGCAGAGTAGTTAGCTCGGGTGTAAGCATCAATTGCACCCTCGAACTACAGGCGCCGATGCCTTACAGCCCTTGGCTACGAATCTATTAGTATACTACAGATGATCATCGTTAATAGGTAGGTAACTCCCAAGTTTCTTATTTCAAGCAATATAACTAATATAATACACCACCAGATATACCTCCAAGCAATAGTGTACAAGGCAAGGCGAGGTGACGACAGGTGGAGTAAGGCGTTAACTGAATGGCGTCCAAGAACCGGGTATAGGTGCGTCGGTCGTCCGGTAGCGAGGTGGGCTGACGACATGGCATGCGTCGCGGGCCGGACCTGGATGAGGCTAGCAGCAGACCGTGGACAATGGCATATGCAAAGAGAGGCCTATACCCAGCAGTGGGTGAAGTCGGGCCGGGATGATGATGATGATAATTAGTGTACAAGCATTAAGTTTAAGTCTAAAGACCCAGGGACCTTACAACCTCTTACAAACCTTCATGTTTCAGAAACTTCAAAGTTTCAAGCTTGAAGAACACTACTTCAATAAAAATTTTATGTCATTACGAAATATCAAAGTTATATTACTTTGATATTGCCTAAAGAGCTTGTGGTAAAGGCCCCTGGAGCAAGTGACAAATAGCTGTGTTACCTCCGGTAATGAAAGCCTCTTCATATAGTTTGAAAAAATAAAAAAACCTCTTTTAAAATTGTATTGTGTGGCGTATCAAATGAAAGGCCTATTTGTATCTAAGTAGTTAGGTATTCACCGGAACTGGCTCATGTGATCCAAACCCGAAATAAATTCACCGACTCAGGCTAAAAAAAAAAAAAAAAAAAAAAAAAAGTTTGGTGTCTTTTCCTAGGTTTTCGGGGTCGCTGAATCGGTCTATTGCATCCGTTTTTTGATAGCTTACACAGATCATGAGATAGCTAACCAATCTAAAGCTCTCCACTACACTGCTAATCACCTATTGATAAAATTAACCTAAATGTTTCCTTATCACCCAGTGAACACGGCGCGCCATTGTTTGTTTATCACCTCTGACGTCACGGCGCACCATTGTTTGACGTCAATCTCAGACTAATTAGCTTATTAGGATGTTCTAGCAAAACAACATTTTTTGGATCAATCACAAACCTTTATTTCCTCTAAAATAAGTACAGAATAGTTTGTATAAAAATATATCATTATTTATTGTATTGTTACTGAATAATTTAATAAAATCCATCATTGTATTTCCATAAAATTTGTTATAAAGATATGTTACACAATATTCTCCGCAAACTGATGTAAAATCATCTTGTAATCTATACCTATTAAAATCCCACCGCTTTGAATTCCTGATCAAGAAATCTCTATGATATCCTGTAGGCGGTCGTCCATATGAATCGAAATACTGACCAAACCTATTTCTATCTATGTGTATGGCCACCCAATGAGAACCTGGCATGCTGTCGGTGTCCAAATTGCTTATCAGGTACATAGGAACTTTAACATGTAAAGGTAACCTGTTTGCTGCATATACATTTTTTTGTAAAGAAGGATGGATCGTGTTCAAATATTTTTGAATCTCAATTGTGTTCATGTTTAATCAGCCTTTCGCATAAAGCTGTGCTATGCTTAACCTTCAAATCAAGAATGTGGAACTAAATATACTGAACTTCTTTATAAACATTGTGCAAGGACATAAATAAAAAGATTGGAATATGTGCAGATTATTTTTATTAGGTACTAACACTTATATATAGACAATAGTTACCTATTTAACTGCTATAGTCTACGGTTACATTACGGTTCTTATCTATTTCAATAACATTATCAAATTCTGCATAAACAATACAATTTATAGTCTGAGTAAGAGTAGACTCATGCTGTTTGAATGTTGCCCATTAGTCAGTTGTAAAATATGTACACAACCTAATGATCCTGATAGTTTAGATAACATTATCAAATTCTATACAAATAAGGAATGCTGTTTGAATGTTGCCCTAATGATCCTGATAAGTTTAGTTGGTTATATAAGTCGTAATTTTTTTCAAACATTCACTGTCGAGTGCTTGTTCATATGAACTATAAGTCTCCAGATTACATTTTGTGAAGTGTGTTTAAAGTGATCTACAGAACAATGGATGTAAGTACTTCTTTAAAACTTTTCTATAATTTGTTATGCATATAGATTCAAAACGTTGATAGTGGTTATTATATTGTTGCAGAACTCTTTCGAAGAAAATACATTCAAACAATATTATTACACTTGTTCAGATGATGAAGATAAGACTCAAGAACCCCTTAACATTTGTGAAGAAAAACCACTTAAAAAACAAATGAAAAGAAACAAATCAACTGAAAGCTTAGATAATTTGTTTGAAGTGAAACAAATAAAGAAGAGAAAGTTATCATCAACAGTTTCTCGTGCCCACCAAGAAGGTGGTAATGTTTTTATAACTACCAATGAAGATGATGGTCATCGATCGAATCATATGATAAAAATAGAAGTTTATAACATGCACAAAATAAATAAAATCACGCCTACAGAACAGTGGAAACATGCAAGCTATAGAGTAAAATATTTTACAAATGAATGCAATAACAATTATGAAAGTATAAAAAAAATAATATACTGCATATCAAAAGAAATAGCATCAAACCCAACATGTAAAAAATATCATTTTAATAAGTAGTAGTAGTTTACCAATTTTTATTTATAAGTTTCGATAAAATTTCATTCTTAGTAAATTTACTTATCCCTCATTTACAAATTTTAGTCATTAGAAAAAATATTAGAATACAAATACTTACCTCATAATAGAATCTTAGGAAACAATATCTCATCAGTGGGGTTGCTTTAGTAAGTACCTAATTAGACATACCTCATTATGTAAGTATTACTTATAACATGAGATCTTTCTACCTGTTCTTACTATAAATAGTTCTTGTAGACGCTTACATGTAGATACTTCTTGTAGACGCTTACGTGCAGATACTTACTGTGATTCCATCTCCACCAAAAATGGAAAATATGAGTGTAAACTGTGTTAGTGTCTTTTTCAATACGATGGATACCGATTTTAGTGATGAAATTTGTCAAAAATTTGATAACCATATGATGCTAGAAGACGAATACGATAAATACTTATATGATGAATGTGCTCTGGTTGAAGAAAAAATAAATGCTGAATCCGAATTCAAACATTGTGTGATGCTTGAAGATGAATACGATGAATACTTATTTGAAGAATGCGCTCTGGTTGAAGGAAAAATAAAGTAAGTGATATCTATATCTTCTCCTTCTAGTACTTTTGTTTATCCTAAACTGAATTCATATCTCAACTCTTTTAATTTATTATTGCAGTCTACAATCGGGGGGATCTCTTAAGAGAGTGAATGACTCTGAAAATGCTGACATTGTTGTGAAACGAGCGCGATATGAAGATGGACCATCTACATCATCAATGGGATCTAACAACACAAACGAAACAACATCTAACAATGGAAATGAACGTGATGATAAGGTAAATTGTGACATTTGTCAAGTTCTTGTTAGTAGAAGGTATTTTGCAAATCATTTAAAGAGTAAACTTCATAAAAGTAAACTTGAAAAAGTACATGACTCACTACAAAATGTTTCTATAATCGAATCAGCTTTTGGTAATAGAATAATTTCTTATAAGATACGTGGAAAGAATGATCAACATTTAAATAACTTTGAAACACCTGAGTTGTATTTGAATTCTATCAAAAATGAAATTATGCTTCTAATTGAAGAGTCTATTCAAAAGCTAACAGTTTTTAAAGTAAACTTTGTTCTGCATGCCGATTTTATTCAACAAACTAAAGAGGATTCATTTCAAACTTTTGATTTCCAAACATATAATTACATAGTATTTCAGGGGGATGATCTAAATTTTCTATATTCATCTTTGTGTGACACTTTGATAAATAAAATCAGTTCTTTTGAGAAAAAAGACAGTGGTTGGAGTCTTAAGGAAATAAAAGCATTGGATATGAATGTTAATAAATTTAATCCTCTGCGCGGTACTTCATATATTGAGTTGCCAAAGGATATAAGAACTAAAAAAGCTGTAGTTAATGTTAAAAATGCTGACAATTTATGTTTCAAATGGGCATTGCTTTCCGCTTTGTATCCAGTTAACAAAAATGTTGATCGAGTATCATCATACACAGTACATTCAAACAAATTAAAATTTAATGGAGTGGATTTTCCTGTAAAGCTGGTTGATATATCCAAAGTTGAAAAACCTAACAACATTAGCATTAATGTGTTTGGTTTAGAATTTAATAAAGATAAAAAGTGTCATAGCGTTGTTGGTCCATTGTATTTAACCAAAACTCGTAAAGATGTTCACATCAATTTATTATTAATTTCAAACGGAATAAATAAACACTATTGCTATATTAAAAACATGTCGCGTCTCGTTAGTAAACAGATTTCAAATCAAGATCATGCAGTCCATATTTGTGATGGATGTTTGCTACACTTTTCAACAAAAGAAAGGTTGATTGATCATCAACAATATGACTGTGCTCATATTGCAACAGAATTACCAAATGGTGATACAACGTTAAAGGATTGGTTTGGTCAACCAGTATCCAATGATAAATTGAAATTCGAAAAATACAATAAAAAGCTAAAAATACCATTTGTTATATATGCTGATTTCGAAGCTTTTTTAAACCCAATCAAATCATGTTTTAACGATCCCTCAAAACCATACACTCGCAATACTCATGAGCACAAACCGTATAGTTTTGGTTATTACATCAAATGTTCATATGATGATAAGTTGTCAAAATATGAGACTTACAGTGGAAAAAATTGTGCACAAGTATTCATGAAACGTTTGCATGAAGATTTAAAAAAAATATGTAGAAAAAATAGCTTTCAAATTTGTCCTAAACCTTTATCAGCTATAGATGAAAATAAAGTTTCAATTGCAACAACATGTCATATCTGTGAGAGTAATTTAAATGGTGAAAACACATTAGATTATGATTGGCAAACTGGTGATTTTCGAGGTGTTGCACATGAAATATGTGTAAAAAAGTTTCGACCACCACATTACATCCCAGTTTTTCTACACAATCTAAGCAATTATGATGCTCATTTCATAGTCCATTCCTTAAATTTTGTTGAAGGAGAAATTGATGTAATTCCTCAAACCAAAGAAAAATACATTTCTTTTTCCAAAACCATGAGTATAAATAATCAAAAAATTTGTTTAAGATTTGTAGATTCCTTTAAATTTTTACCATGTAGTCTTGATCAGCTAGCAAAAAATTTAAGCAATGAACAATTTAAAACTTTAAGAAATAGCTTTCCTAATAATGAAGATTTTAATCGTCTAAGAAAAAAAGGTATATACCCATATGAGTTCATATCATCTGAAGACTGTTTGAAAAAAACAACACTTCCTAGTCAAGAAAATTTTTATAGTTCACTAACTAATTCACATGTATCAAATGATGATTACAACCATGCTAAAGATGTTTGGCAGCACTTTCAATGTCGTAATATGTCAGATTATTCAGATCTGTACCTCAAAACTGATGTTTTACTGCTGACGGATGTGTTTGAAAACTTTAGAACTTTGTGTTTAAAAACATATGGTTTGGATCCGGTTCATTACTACACAGCTCCTGGGTTAAGTTGGGACGCTATGTTGAAATACACTCAAATAGAGTTAGAACTTTTAACAGATTACGAAAAAATTGCTTTTATTAGAGCTGGTATACGAGGAGGTGTGTCTCAATGCAGTAATCGCCATGCAAAAGCTAATAATGAGTTCATGGAAGATTATGATAAAGATAAACAAAAATCATTTTTGACTTATTTCGATGCTAATAATCTATATGGTTGGGCTATGTCTCAATTTCTTCCAGTTGGTGGGTTTGAGTGGGTAAACGTTGATACAAATTTTGATGTGCCAGACAATTCAGAATATGGTTTTATTTTAGAAGTTGATTTGGAGTACCCCACTGAACTACATGATTTGCATTCAGATTTACCTCTTTGTCCTGAAAACATAAAAATAGGAAATTCTAAAGAAATCAAGTTAGTCCCAAACTTACACAATAAGATGAAGTATAAAATCCATTATAGGAATTTGAAACAATGCATTGAATTGGGTGTCAAAGTAACGAAGGTTCACAGGATATTAAAATTCAAACAAAGTCCCTGGTTAAAACATTACATCGATTTAAACACAACTTTACGAACATCTGCAAAATCTGATTTCGAAAAAGATTTTTACAAGTTAATGAATAATTCTGTATTTGGGAAGACAATGGAAAATATTGAAAAGAGGGTGAATGTCAAACTATTAACACATTGGGAAAATCGAGGTAAAAAGCTTGGTGTACAAGATTTTGTTGCGAAACCAGAATTTAAAAATTCCTCCATTTTTGGAGAGAATTTAGTAGCGGTTCAGTTAAGAAAAACTAAATTGTATCATAACAAACCGATATACTTAGGTTTTTGCATTTTGGATATTTCAAAAACTTTAATGTATGATTTTCATTACAACTACATGCTTAAAAAGTTTAACAATAACATAAAATTGCTCTACACTGATACTGATAGTTTGATATATCAAGTTTTTACAAATAACTTTTATGAAAATATTAAACCAGATCTATCTTCTAAGTTTGATACATCCGATTACGCAGATGATAACATATTTGGTTATCCAAAAATAAATAAAAAGAAGTTAGGTTTTTTCAAAGATGAAAATAATGGTAAAATTTTTCGAGAATTCATTGGGTTAAGGTCTAAAATGTATGCATTAGATGTTGATGATAAATTTATTGCGAAAGCTAAAGGTGTAAAGAAATGTGTTACAAAGAATTTGAATATTGAAAATTATAGATCATGTCTTTTAAACAAAAAAATTCTATATGGCACCATGAATCTATTTAAATCTTTAAAACATAGAATATTTACTCAACAAGTAAACAAAATATGTTTGTCTTATAATGACACCAAACGTTACATTTTACCTAATAATATTGACACATTAGCATGGGGTCATTATAAACTAAGATAATGTTATCATAGTGATAGATTGTAATTTATTTTAAGTTTGTATTGTAAAAACAAAACTATAATGTATCAGCTATTTAACAATACTTTAGTTTCCTATTTAGTTAGTAAATGTAAAGTTATTTTAAATAGGTACGATGAATATGAATTTGTTTTATTTTTAAGTTATAGGTTATTTTATGTTTATACCATTATTGTGTTTTTCATGTTATCTATAAGAATTTTGTTCATACTGATGGTTAATGTTTTAATTTTAAAAATATAAATACATGATGATTAAATAGATTGTTTCATTATTTAAACATACCCCTCACAAACAACACATTAAAATGTACCATTTTAATCATCCTTTTAGTGCAATAGTAGCAGGTCCAAGTGGTTGTGGAAAATCTAACTTTGTAACAAAGTTTATAAAGTATGTAAAAGAAATTTGTAGTGTTGATTTTACCCAAATAACTTGGTGTTTTGATGAAATGCAACCTTTGTATAACCTCAAAAACGTAAATTATTGTCAAGGCATACCAGATCTCAGTATGTTTGATGGAAAGGAAGCACAACTAGTAATCATTGATGATCTCATGAGAGAATCAGATGGACGTGTTGTTGATATATTTACAAAAGGCAGCCATCACAGAAACCTAAGTGTTTTTTATATAACACAAAACTTGTTTCATCAAGGTAAAGGACAGAGAGATATATCTTTGAATTCTAGTTATATTATCTATTTTAAAAATCCTCGAGATAAAACTCAAATCAGATATCTAACACGTCAAGTGTCACCAGAAAATACAAAGTTTATGGAAGATTCATACAAAGATGCAACAAAAGAAGCTCATGGATATTTGATGATAGATCTAAAACAAGACACTAGTGAAATGTGTCGATTTAAAACAAAAATATTTCCTTCAGATGGATATTGTACAGTTTATATCCCAACAAAATCATTTAAATATGCAAAGAATCAACAAATTCAAATCATTCATCAATAATGCATCGAAGCTTAAAGACGCATAAAGATTTACTAAGTGCTCTACATACACTTAAACCAAAATATCAAAGAGCACTTTTAAAGTCATGTGATGAAGATGAAATCAATTGCATTTGTGAAATCATCCATAACGTTTTAAAAGGTAAAGTACCTCTTGACGAAAAGGCAAAGAAAAAGTTACAAAAATATAAAGAAATACTTCGCAAACTAGTGCGTAAAAGTACAAACAAAATTCGTAAACACATAATTGTTCAAAAAGGAGGATCTTTTTTACCAATTATATTGGGTTCAATTTTGAGTGCATTAGTTGGTTCTATCGTTTGAAATATGGAACACGCTAAAAAAATGTTACTCGTTGATCCAAGTATATTTGAAAAAATAAAACAACAAAATTCTACTGATAGTCCCATATCACGATTAGACATAGAAATGCAAAATATTTTGAATAGTCATATGGAAGATAGAAAGAAGTGTATTTTATACTTACAAATTTTACAAAGATACTTACATTTTACTGAAGAAGGACGTCAACCTCTCGAATTACCATTACTTTCAAATACTAATCTACCAGAAGACGTACCAGATGATAAAAACAAAGACATTGACACTAACGATGCAGTTGCTATAGAGACATCAAACGGAGAAGAGAAACAGGATACAAATATATTTTTGAATAAAAAAAATACATACACACCTCGACATATACTCAGTTTAATACCGAAAACTTATACAAGAAAAGGTGAGTTATTATTAAATTTGGTGGCTTCAAATACAGACAAAATTGATTGGGATGATGTAGGTACAGTTATTATTAACAAAGAAAAAATTGTTGGAAGCAATATTTTAGACTTGGTAAATGATTGTGTAAGACCACTGAAAAATAATGATCCAATAGGGTGGCAACAGTTTGCTACCGCATTAAAAGAAATACAAATACCATTAACTTACATTGGAAACGCAAAAAGAAGTAAATTTATAAAACAGCTTCAGATAAAAGATCTTAAACAAACCACACCACAGCAAGAGGAGGTTTTTTCAACACCAAAATCCCGCAACAGGTATAAACACGTTCGAAAAGTCCAACAGAAGATAGATTGGGAGAAATGGACTCCCTATTAGAAATAAATAATATCTACTATAATCCATCGCATCCAGCTGGGTATGCTGGTATCAACAAACTAGTTAAAGCCATGAAGGGTAAAATGAACAGAAAAGATGTAATAAAATGGTTGCAATCACAAGAAACATACACACTTCATAAACCGGTACATAGGAAGTTTCCACGAAACAAATATGTATTATCTAATCTTAATGAACTATGGCAAGCTGACTTAAGTGATTTGAGAACTTATTCAAAATATAATGATGGTTTTAATTACATTCTGTGTGTTATTGATGTCTTTACCAAATATGCATATGCCCGACCAATGAAAAGTAAAAATTCGAGCACCATTAAAACATGTTTAGAAAGCATATTTCATGAGGCTGGTACAACACCAACTCATATACAATCTGACAAAGGAACTGAATTTGTTTCCAAGGATGTTCAGAGATACTTAAAAATTAAAAATGTTAATTACTATACAACAAATAACCCTGATATTAAAGCTAGCATTGTTGAAAGATTTCAAAGGACACTTAAAATGAGGATGTGGCGTTATTTTACCCACAAAAATACATATAGATACATTGACATTTTACAGGATTTATTATATGCTTATAACCATAGCTACCATTCTAGTATTAAGATGTGTCCTTGTGATGTTAATTCAAATAATTTAATGACTGTTTGGAACAACCTGTATGATAGAACAAACTATCGAATAATTACAAAATCCTTACCGAAATTACTCGTTGGAGACTATGTAAGAATAACAAAATACAAACACATTTTTCAAAAGGGTTATGAATCTAATTGGAGTGATGAAATATTTATAATAACTTCAGTTATAGATCGTTCTCCATTGGTTGTGTATACACTAAAAGATTTACAGCAAGAAGATATCATTGGAACTTTTTATGAAAGGGAATTACAGAAAGTGTCATATGATCCCACCTCTAACTATAAGATTGATAAAATAATTGGTTCTCGCTATTCCAATAACAGAAAGCAAGTGTTAGTGAAGTGGAAAGGTTATCCAGATAAATTTAATAGTTGGGTTTTGGTTTCTGAATTAAAAGAATTATGATTAAAGAAAGTTTTTATTTAACATTACTCAGTAACAGTTCTATGGAATATTATCCAAACAACATGACTACAAGATTTTCAACGAAATTACCAAAATCTATCAAGTTGGAGGGAGAATGGTCAGTTGGAGTGGTTGAATTTCAATACCCTTGTACCATGTTTACTGTACAAGATCATGAAAATATTATTTACATAACAAAATGGATATTAATGCCACATGAAGAAAAACCTTCACTGGTTTATTATAAGACCCACATTCCAGCCACGAATCATGATAATATTAATCACATTCTATCAGCGTTGAATAACATAAAGGAAAAAATTCGATTTCGATATGATGATATATCAAAGTTTGTTTCCGCTACGGTAATGGATGAAAATATCAAATCGTTAAAGTTATCACCCAAGCTTGGTATTCAACTTGGTTTTGAACCCGATAGAAATCTTGTAGAAAATGGATTTGGAAAATGTCCTGCAAATTTACATTTGGGGTTACCATCTCAATTATTTGTTTATTGTGATATTATCGAACCTCAGATAGTTGGAGATGTTATGACTCCTCTCTTGAGAATTATACCTTTGGATCCTGCAAAGTATATTTATGGAGCAAATAAAATGCATGTTTTCTCACCACCTCACTACTTACCTGTTATGCGTAGAGAATTCGACACGCTTGAAGTGGATATAAGATCTAACACAGGTCAAAAAATACCATTTCAATTTGGAACGGTGTGTGTTAAACTACATTTCAGAAAATTATAATGCATTCTCGTGATGATATAACTTGTCCATATGAACATTATTATTCACATCAAGCTGGTTCTGGGATCGGAGTAATTTATAAAGGGGCTCCTTATCAACGTGGTCATGGTATTGGTAGCTTCTTAGGAGGATTGTTTAGATCAGTTTTACCATTACTTTCTAGTGGTGCTCGAGTAATAGGCAAGGAAGCCTTAAATGCTGGTGTTGGCCTTCTATCAGATATGATAAGTGCTAGACCAATGGAGGATTCAATTAAATCTCGACTTAAAGAAGCTAGTTCAAATTTGAAAAGAAAAGCAGATAGTAAAATAGATCGATTGAATATGTCTGGCTCTGGATATATAACAAAGAGAAAACGTCTTTCCTCATTCAATCCACTACCGATCGCCAAAGTGAAAGCTACTAAAAAATCAAGAGCTAGACCTAATAATTTAAAAGATATATTTAATTAATAATTAAAGATGTCTTTTTTACATAGTCATTCTTGTGAGTGCATTAAATCAGAGTTAGATTTATTTGCTTTGCCATCCACACAAACTAGTATCGAAAATGGACTATGGATACACTACAAACCCATTTCATCCCTTGCTGACGATGGTCCTATAGAATTTCAAGTACCCGGAACCGGTGATGATTACATAGATTTATCCCACACGTTGATACACATCAAAGCTAAAATACTTAACCAAGACTCAACAAAACTAGCTGAATCAACAACTGTATCACCCATAAATAATTGGCTTCATTCAATCTTCAGTCAACTAGATGTATATTTGAATCAGAAGCTAGTATCACCTCCAAACAATACATATGCATATCGAGCATACATGGAAACTTTATTAAACTATGCTCCTGCAGCTAAAGAATCTCACCTAACTTGTAGTCTATGGTATGAAGATACTGCTGGGAAAATGAACTCAACTGATGAAAAAAATGAAGGATTCGTTAAAAGACAACAGTTAGTAAGTCAAAGTAAGGAAATAGAAATGATTGGACATCTTCATGGTGATATATTTAACCAGGAAAAGTTTTTAATAAATGGTGTTGAAATGAGTGTCAAATTAGTTCGTTCTAGAGAAACGTTTAATCTAATGGCATCTTCATCCGATTTAAAATTTAAAGTATGCATTACAGATGCAACTCTTATTGTTCGTAGAGCTCGAATCAATCCAACTGTATTACTTGCACATCAGAAAGTTTTAGCATCTACTACCGCTAAATATCCTATTACTCGTGCTGAAGTCAAAGTTTTAACCATACCTTCAGGGATTCAGGGCAAGACTCTTGACAATATTTTTCTAGGACAAGTTCCTAAAAGATGTATAGTTGGATTTGTAAACAATGCAGCGTTTAATGGGTGTCTGACTAAAAATCCATTCAATTTTGAAAACTATGATTTAAATACATTTTGTTTATACATTGATGGTCAGCAAATACCTTCAAAAGCTTTGCAACCATCGTTTGAGAGTAATATTTTTACTGCTGCTTATCACACACTATTTTCAGGAACAGGTATACATTTTCTTAATGAAGGTAATGGGATATCTAGGGAAAAATATGCGAAAGGATACTGTTTGTTAGCGTTTGATCTAACGGCCGACCTTAGTTCAAATTCAAATACACATTGGAATCTTATAAAACATGGTAGTGTTAGATTAGAAGTTCGTTTTGAGTCTACTCTTACTCAGACTATAAATTGTATTGTTTATGCAGAATTTGATAATGTTATTGAAATAGATAAGAACCGTAATGTAACCGTAGACTATAGCAGTTAAATAGGTAACTATTGTCTATATATAAGTGTTAGTACCTAATAAAAATAATCTGCACATATTCCAATCTTTTTATTTATGTCCTTGCACAATGTTTATAAAGAAGTTCAGTATATTTAGTTCCACATTCTTGATTTGAAGGTTAAGCATAGCACAGCTTTATGCGAAAGGCTGATTAAACATGAACACAATTGAGATTCAAAAATATTTGAACACGATCCATCCTTCTTTACAAAAAAATGTATATGCAGCAAACAGGTTACCTTTACATGTTAAAGTTCCTATGTACCTGATAAGCAATTTGGACACCGACAGCATGCCAGGTTCTCATTGGGTGGCCATACACATAGATAGAAATAGGTTTGGTCAGTATTTCGATTCATATGGACGACCGCCTACAGGATATCATAGAGATTTCTTGATCAGGAATTCAAAGCGGTGGGATTTTAAAAGGTATAGATTACAAGATGATTTTACATCAGTTTGCGGAGAATATTGTGTAACATATCTTTATAACAAATTTTATGGAAATACAATGATGGATTTTATTAAATTATTCAGTAACAATACAATAAATAATGATATATTTTTATACAAACTATTCTGTACTTATTTTAGAGGAAATAAAGGTTTTTTTTTTTTTTTTTTTTTTTTTTTTTAGCCTGAGTCGGTGAATTTATTTCGGGTTTGGATCACATGAGCCAGTTCCGGTGAATACCTAACTACTTATCTACATTCCAAAATGGTTTTTATTTGTATTCTAGGATAGATAGTTTTTGAAATATAACGAAAATAGTAAAATTTAAAAAACCATTACACATCCTTTAAAAACCAACTTCGATAGTGACATTGATTTTGATAAAGATAGTTATCATCATCATCATCATCCCGGCCCGACTTCACCCACTGCTGGGTATAGGCCTCTCTTTGCATATGCCATTGTCCACGGTCTGCTGCTAGCCTCATCCAGGTCCGGCCCGCGACGCATGCCATGTCGTCAGCCCACCTCGCTACCGGACGACCGACGCACCTATACCCGGTTCTTGGACGCCATTCAGTTAACGCCTTACTCCACCTGTCGTCACCTCGCCTTGCCTTGTACACTATTGCTTGGAGGTATATCTGGTGGTGATATGATATCCTTTGTGATGATTATAGGTTTGTCTTTATTGGTGGCATTTCGTTGGATAAAGAATATACTCATCACGGAACAGTGGCCTAATGTTTTTCCATCTCCATGCATTACACATATTCATAATTCCTTAGTAGGGACTCGTTGTAAAACTCATCAGAGCCTACATTATCTACGCGTATTTATCTAATATCCTAAGCGGAACCCGCGCCATTACGGGATGTTTTGATTGACACCCCCGAGGGGTGGATAGGGCTGTGCTGGGATTTTTAGGGAGCATTTTTGGCTGAGATTGTAATTCTGATGTTATGATTTTTTTAGGAATACTTATTAGCTTTCCATTCTCTATATTTTAATTACACGAAAGAAGCTTTTTGGGAAGTGGGCTTCAGGGGTCTTACCACAAGCTCTTACAAACCATCATGTTTCCGAAACGTCACATTTTAAGCTTAAAGTAACACTATTTTATTAAGTACAATTTTTATATGCTTGATTTATCAATTGGAAAATTCAAAAATGTCATTAAACAGAAACTGTCTAGAAAAGCTTATTAAAAAATATCAGAGTACTTAGATGATAAAAAAGCTTGGGACGAATAATTACAAAATTATCAAGATCATACAAAAAAAGCATTAAGGCCCAGCTAGTTTCTTGTCAGTTCTTGGACTGGGGATAGGATTGGAATTGGCATCTAGCTAGACTCACCTAGTATGTGATATCATTGAAATAAATGTATTTGACTATTGACTATTGACTATCATGGTCATGGTACGAAATATCAAAGTTATATTACTTTATCATATTTAATATTTTTGATTACTTTGAAATATGCAAGTTATATTACTTTGATATTGCCCGAAGAGCTTGTGGTAAGGTCCCACGTCCTGCAATTTTTTTTGTAGGTAAGAGGTTCGTGATGCGGTAGCCCTAACAACCAGTTTGAAGAGGGGGAAGCGACCCCTCTCGCCTGCCTAATACAGTTTTGTCTAAGCATTTCGATACTCGTTTGTATCCATTCATACAGAAGTTGGCAGTCAAGAGAAATAGATCGCCAGTCTATCAGACCTCAGTGGCGCAGCGGGCGAGAGTCCGCCTGCGACGCAAGAGGTTGCGGGTTCGATTCCCGCCGCGGAACAAATTTGTGTAAGATATGCAGAAATTTGTTCCGTTGGTCTGGGTGTTTTCTATGTATAATAAAAAATATCTATCTATGTATATAATGTATTAAATATATCAGTTATCTAGTACCCATAACACAAGCTTTGAGTAGCTTACTTTGGGGCTAGATGATGCTGTGTGGATTGTCCAGCATTATTATTATTATTATCAGTTTTTACTGTTTTGTCGCACTCAACCTTTACGTTGGAGATAATTTTCTGATGCTTTCGACAGAGAACTTATAGCTCTAGTTTTTATATTTTTTTCTCGAGTTATTTTAAGTTTTATTATGTTGGTGGTTATTTTTCCAATAAAGCCAGTGTGAGATATCTATCTAATCCAAAGATTTAAATCGTAGATATGCCCGGACGCCAAAAACTGTGGCACTGTTTTTACTTGTGCGTGTTAACAAAATGCCGATGCACGCACACTAATGATTAGTAAAAAATGAACCAAACAGTTATTTCTCCATTTCTTGTGCAATTATATTGCACGATCTTTCGTAAAAAAAAAATATCTCATTTCGTGTGGCAACAAAACGGCGCGGTCTCATACCGCACGGGCATATCTACGATTTAAATCTTTGATCTAATCTATCTATCTATCTAATACCTTTAAACGAGCAATTCTTTATTTTATGTTTAGAATATATAAAATCTGAATCTCGGAAACGGCTCATCTATCCCACGCACGGGAACCATACAATTTTCCGGGATTAAAAAGAAGGTTTGTGCTATTACTGACTGTAATCTATCTCTGTGCCTTTCATCCAGATCCGTTCAGCCGTTTCAGCGTGAAAGAGTAACAAGCATCATAAGTAAGTTCACGTTTATAATATTAGTAGGATAAAGACCGTACGAGTTGGCAGCGGGTGACGTGAGGCAGCGGCGGACGACGTATCGCGGCGACACTGCTGGTTTTTATGTATTTCTATGAAATTCCCTCCGTAGTTAGCGACACGAAGCTAGCGACGCATTTCATAGAAATACATAGAAACCAGTAGTGTCGCCATAGAAACCAGTAGTGTCGCTGCGACACGTTGTCCGCTGCTGCCTCGTGTCGCCCGCTGCCAACTCGTACCCTAAGGGTGACAAATCAACATCGACCTATGCTGCGCTGTACTTCGCTGTGCTGTGCTGTGTTTCTTAAGCTACGTTTTTTTTAACAATCAACATCAAGCTGTGCTGCGCTATGCTTAGCTTAGTATTAAAAATAATCAGCAGCTCGTGTAGTCGTTTATCTCGTCAAAAACATAGCACAGTTCGGCACAGCGCGGCTCAGCACGGCGGGTAGCGTGCCTCGCTCGAGACTGCTGCGTTTTTAAACAGAGCGTAGCCTCACACTGCGCAGCACAGCATGGTTTGTTTGTATCCTCATTAAAATATTAGACGAGCGAGTTGACCAACCATAGCACAGCGCAGTACAGCGCAGCATAGCTCGATGTTGATTTGTCACCCTAAGTGTAGAAAACCACAAGGATATTTTTTTAAACACTTGTGCTCCTGGTATAGGTATGCTATAATAGTTATCCAGACCAGACCTTGACAGGACCAGACGAGTTGCGTCATCGACAACACCTCATTTGTCTCATTAGCGGCAGACTCTTTCATCTCTTTAGTTGAGCATAAACATCAAGTTGTTGACAACTAAAGTATATCAAAAGACCTATTGTTGCCAAGTTATCGCCCCAAAATAATGAGTTACGAGCGATAATTTGTGAGCGTCAGAAATGCTGGACCATAACAGATATTATAATAAAAAAACCGGACAAGTGCGAATCGGACTGGCCCAGCGACAAAAGCGGGTTCCGTACAATTTTTGTGCCGATAAAGCCCTTTTATACAAAACCCCACATGACAGGGTTAACTCAATTGAAAATTTGGGCCCCCGTTCCTTACTAGAGACCCTGTTTTTTTAATAATTTAATTGCAATGTAGTGTGATTCGCTGAGAGATAACCATGTGTCAAATATGTTTGGACGTGCTTCTGGCAATCCCCCTTTAGAGAACCTCGGAGATCTAGAAGTTGCTAGAGATTTGAATTTCTACCAACCCGATTACAGTCGTGATCGGGCCTTTCTATTCAGCAGTTTCGCCAGTGTTCTCATTTTCGTCATTGTTTGCAACAATTTTGTTTATCTTGCAAAATATTAGTTAATTTTAAATGTGCCTACCTTCGTGTAATAACGTATTATCAACCTATATTTTATTGCTCCATCCTCATGTTTGAAAGACGAACTCTAAAATCAAGGTTATTATTTTTTTTAAACTGTAAAATATCAAAATGAGTGGAAACGGCCGATCATGTTTGTTTCGTTTTGGTTAATGATAACCTCTGGTTATTGTGGTGAACACCAACCTGGACAGTAGGTACTCTCTGCTGAGAGTAGGCCCCCATGTTAATCTGCTAATCTCAGTAAAACAGCTCGTAGAAATTTATTACTATGGACTACCCTACAGCCGGAGTTTCTGTAATACCGCCGTCATGGTAACGGCCGTATTGTGGCGGAAATAACATTCATCTAACGTAAACTATCTAAGTATCAACAGTGTGGTCACCAAAAAATTCAAAAACAAAAACTCGACTGAAAGTTATTGAAAAAAGGTTTTTACAGCCACATTCGATTTTTTTACATATTCTATAGCATATTATGTAGGTAGATATTATAGTCACTCTCGTGATCGTTAGAATAATCCAATGACACCTCATTTATCAAAATCCATCCAGTCGTTTGAACTATAGCGACAGCCAAAGAAACTCAAATGCGAAAGTCTGTCTGTCTGTCTGTGTGTTACGCAATTACGCCTAAACTATTGAACCAATTTTCATGAAATTTGGTTGAAAGATAGACTAGAGCTTGAGAAAGGACATAGGCTACCTTTTGTCCCGAAAAAATATACGGTTGCCGTGGAATATATTGTTTTTGTTTTATAAGGTAACATGCGGGCGAAGCCACAGAAACGAGTAGGTACATATACCCCAAACACATTACCCTCCTTTTTCGTAGTCGGGTAAAAAATACCTATCACCTACCTCCATCACCCTATGTCATGTTCTTCGCTATATTACGGTCGTCATGGCAGTATTTCATTTTAAGAAACCCTTGTTAATAGTACAATGTTGTTTTATGGGCAATAGCATAAAATGAATTTATTTGTGCACTTTGCGCGTTTCTCGCGATGTTTTCCTTCACCAAACGAGTTACAAGTAGGTACAACAAAGTACCTACTTATGCTTAAGTTGTTTTTTCATTACAATGTTAATTCGTACTTACATTAAAGGACTGTTGGTAATAAATCCAGTGGCATAATGACTCCACTATGAATGTGGCAAAAGTCAGGAAATCGTTGATGTTGTAGCAATAGGTACGGTGTTTTTAGGGTTCCAAAATCCCAAAAAAGAACCAAGGTAGCTTGCCAAGTCAGTTGATCTATGGATAGTTTGTAACGGTCTATAGATAGCTCAACGGTTTGATAAAGTTATTTCTTAAATAGTATTGACTTTTTATGCATTAAAACGTTAACATATCGTATAAAAAAAACATGATCAAGACCTTTATCTAAGATCTAAAGCTTTATAGGGTAGTCAGAGACAACGTCAAGCACGGAATTTGCACATGCCCTCGTTTGCACATTAGGTAGGTAGGTACTTTACTTAGTATTTTTTGATAGGTTGCAACTTGCAAGTCCATGCTACTAAATTATAAACGCGAAAGTTTGTAAGGATGTCTCGATGTCTGGATGTATGTTTGTTACTCTTTCACGCTGAAACGGATGAACGGATCTGGATGAAATTTGGCACAGATATAGATTATAGTCTGGAAGAACACATAGGCTACATTTTATCCCGGAAAAATGTACGGTTCCCGCGGGATTAATTTGTTTTTGTTTTTCAAGGTACCACGCAGGCGAAGCCGTGGGCGGAAGCTAGTCGCTTATAAAATCTCGTAAGTATAAGTACTACTTAGTTTAAATCAATTCATTATTATCCCTAGTAACGCACGGCTCTCGTTGGGACAAGATCGATGGCTAGAGAATAGGGTGCATATTTAGGGGTCCCCAAGTGTTGATTTGATAGTGTGAGGTAATAATGTGAATTTTATATCACTTAAGTTACTGAATTTCTTGGCTGACTGTGTGAGAAGTGTTTTGAACGAATTTTGAACCTTCTTCTTCTTTTTTAATGGCATCTGTCTCTTTTGAGATCAATTTTGCCAGTGTCAAGTGTTTAAATTAGTAGTATTGTCACAAAGTCAGAAATTGTCAAGGCAATTTAAACAAAAGATGGCTGTTTTAATCAAAATTCTCGGAATTTTCTCGAAAGGAACTATTCACTTTATTCACATATTTTACTCCGCATCAAGAACTTCGGGCTTGATTGGAAAAATAACCACCAAAATTAGACAATAAAACTCAAAATAACACGAGAAAAAATATATAAACTTGAGCGACATAATTGACAGTCGAATGCATCAAAACAGACATGATCACGACTGAAATCCTCAGGCTCGGTAAACATCTTCTCAGATCTCTAGTTAAGATCTTTTGAGGATATCTAAAGAGAGTCGGAGGCACGTCAAATAAACACTATATTTGGCACATGCCCACATTTTGCACAGTGATTAATATTCCGTACGTGACAGGTTGCAAGCCCATCGCCGCTTATAAGAATAGGTACCTACTAACATATGACCCATAGGTACCTTCGAATTTTTAGTTCTAGGGTAGGTATGCCGGTTTGTTTCCTCACGATGTGAGCATTGGCATTACGCACATAATTTTTCGAATAGAAAATTCATTGGTGCGCGACCAGGTTTGAACTCACGACCTTCTGATCGTGAGACAGTGCTACCACTACATTACCATTTACCAAAGTCAAAATAAACCTAACGTAGGTAAACGTAACGTTTTTACACACATTTGGTATCGTCAAACGTTGTTCAATATATCCGCCACGGTTCATACACGAACCAATTCACGGGATATAGGTAGTATAGGTAGTATTTGTGTTTGTGTCAGATATAACATCCGAACACAGTGCGGGTTTATAGACCTAAAAAACTCGCTCGTACTTACTTGTACGAGTTAACATTTTAATAAAGTACTGACGAAAAGCCGGACATTTGCAGAAAAGTCCGGACTTTTTTTCTAGTAGATATGTATTTACATGATGGTAAATTTTCTCAGCGATACTGATAGCGATACAGCAATTAGTAGGTAAGAATAAGAATAAGAAAAAAAATACTTTATCTGTTCAATTAGAATTAGATCATCAAAAAAAATTATATAAGTATTAATAAAAAGTCTATAATGAAACAAAATGGCGTCTGCCTCAGCATGGGTTGGTTGCTGTAAGGTACAGGGGACTTACCACAAGCTTTTACAAACCATCATGTTTCAGAAATGTCACATTTGAAGCTTGAAGTAACACTACTTCAAAACAATTTTTATAGTTAAGTTACAGTGCATGCTAGCTATCCAATCAGGGATCTTCGAGCAATATCAATGTAATAACTTTGCTATTTCGTACATGACCAATAAAAATTGTATTGAAGTATTCTTACTTCAAGCTTGAAATGTGACGTTTCTGAAAGATAATGGTTTGTAAGAGCTTGTGGTTGTGGTAAGGCCTCGGTATGCGTTTATTTGAGTGAAGTTATAAAAAGCCGGATAATCAAAAAGTCCGGACGGAAGCCCAAAAGCCGGACAAGTTTGTAAAAACCCTGACGGATGGTACCTACACGAGATGTGAGCGATGCGCGATGGCTCGACTGACCTTGTTTCGTACCACCAGATCCGGCGACCACTTTTTGTTTTATGTTTTGTTGACTCGCTTTGTTTGAGTTGTCCTGACGGGTAGCTATAGGTAGTTAGGTCCTGGTTATAGGTACTACCTACGTATTATCTAATCTAATAGGTATATACTCGTATTTATCTAATTATGTACATTTAAACGAGCAATATGTGTATAAATATTCTGAATCTCGGAAACAGCAAACGATTTTCATGAAATTTAGTATGCAGGGGGTTTCGGGGGTGATAAATCTAGATGGATTTATCACCCCCGAAACCCCCAGCATACTAAATTTCATGAAAATCGTTTGCTGTTTCCAGGTTTCATTTTTAGAAAACGTCGTTTTGTCCGTGTTTTCAGGCAATGAAAAACTGCTAATATTTTACTGTTTTACCGACACAGCAACGCTAAAGCTTGACAATAGATGGGTCGTAAAAAAAACATTCAAGTACCTACCTACCTACTAGGTACCTACGTGTTTATTAGCGTTGCGTAGGTACCTTAGATTATATACCTATACCTACTAACTCCGTTGTCTATAGAGTTTGTTTGTTTGTTTCGTTGAACGCGCTAATCTCAGGAACTACTAGTTTGAATTGAAAAATTGTTTTTGTATTGGATAGGTAGTCCATTTATCGAGAAAGGGTTTAGGTTTTAGGTATAACATCAGCCCGCTGCGATCAATCGCTGCGAAGCATCAATGCAAAATGTTGCAAAAACGGGAAAAATTATACCTAATCACGTAATCACAAACCTGCAGACAAAGTAATAGGTAATAATAATAATAATAATAATAATATGATCACGACTGTAATCCCCGGGCTCGGTAGATATCTCCTCAGATCTTTAGTTACTTAGATCTTTGAGGATATCTAAAGGGGGTAGTCAGAGGCAAGTCCAAACATAACATTTGGTACATGCCCACATTTTGCACAGTAGTTAGTATTCCGTACGTGACAGGTTGCAAGCGCATCGCCGCTTATAAGAATACTAACCTATGACACTACCTTCGAATTTTTAGTTCTAGGGCATGCCGGTTTCCTCACGATGTTTTCCTTCACCGTTTAAGAGCACTGGCATTGCGCACATAATATTTTCGAATAGAAAAACTCATTGGTGCACGACTAGGTTTGAACCCACGACCTACGGATCGTGAGGCAGGGGCGCTACCACTACACCACCAGCGCTCCCAAAAAAACGCGACAAAGTAGCGCTAATTATTTAGATTTCAGAGGTTATCTGTCTATCTGTCTGTCAAGCCAATAACCCTATAAACCTATTGAGTACCTAGGTAGTTTTCATTTCAGCTTTCTTAATTTCTTCTTTCACCGAGCTACTTATTTCCCTCAAAACTATTTTGAAATAGGTACGTGGACTCACTTGTCCGGTTTTTTTTAATACACAACCGGCTGCTATATTATGGCCATGAACTCTAGTATTACAACATAACCATAGAAATGTTGGGTCGTTTTAGGGTTCCGTGGGTAATTAAATTATATAGGTAGTAGGTACTCTATAGCGTATAAAGCAAAAATCTTTGTAGGTAGGTAAGTAAAGGTGAATTAACATAATTTAGCATTTTTTATTTGATTTAGTCTTGTGTAGGGTATGGACCAGTGAACGGAAAAAAACATTTTTTTTTCTCGAAAATGTACGATGTCTTCCTTCACCGTTTAGGAGCACTACATTTTTTGAATGGAAAAACTGGTGCACGACCAGGTTTGATTGAACCCACGACCGTGATTGTGAGGCAGTAGTGCCAATTTACACCACCAGTAGGTACGTACTCTGAATAGAGACAGAACAACAGAGAATAATACCTAGATAGGTACTAAATAAAAAGCTACCTTATTATAAGCCAGAGGCGAGATATCTTGTCTAGCTAATACTCAGCCTACGTATTGACTCCACATCATTTTGCCTTGGCCTCTTATTATAGTGTTTAAGTTATGTATCTAGAACTAAATATTAAAAGCTTGTACCTAGTTGTAGATAGGTAGGTACCCTATCATATTGTGTGTGACCTAGCCTTCATACTACCTACCTACTTAGTTAGGTAAGTTCAAAAGGTATTGGTTAGGTCATGAAAATATATTATGTTACCTACCTTGATAAAGTTGATAAAGTTTTGTTTTTTAAGACGTGAAGTGTTTTTTTTTTTTTGTTGTAAGTACCTATAATTTTCCTATCGAATCCCATATTCGCACAGCGATAAAAAATTTGTTATAAACGTAAAAACACAAAATGTCGAAACGTGTGTCGGACCCAGCATAGAGAACACTTTCTCTGAAAACTATGACAGTGAGAAATTAGAATGACCGGTCTTCATTATCGTGTCATTAGTTCTATTGAACCAGTGTGGTGAAAGGATTACAGTGTAGATTAGAGGCTCATTTCGTGCACTGACTAGTGGTCATGTTAAAAAAAATAGTGTCGTTTAGTTACCAAGAACTAAATAATTTAATATTTTCATAAAAAATTTAGCAATTATAGTCAAGTTGAGCCTCATGTTAGGGGTGGTAAGGATAGGACCTCTTAATTTTCTTAAAAACTTGATGGCAGAATGTCAAAGTAGCTACCTAGGTAGGTACGATCATAATATCTAACTTTTAAAAAAATAGTGTTACCAACGGTAGTACTACCGGTTTACCAATTAATTGAATAAATTATTGAAAAAATAAAATTGTTGTCTCTAAAATTGATTTCAATTTAGGATCTTAGTATTAATTTACTTTCTACTAGCTAATAAAACATTATTGAATAGGTTCTCTATAAGTAGAACTATTCAAATTGCCGGTATCGTTAGTATAAGGTACCAGATATTCGTTAAACTTTCACGTCACGGATCGTGGGATACGTGACAATTTAACAAAACATCTCGGGCTCCGGAGACAAAATAGACTTACCGAAAAGTAGCAGCAGACAGGCAAGACGCAGCGGCGAGCCGCGCGGGGGCGGAGCCCTCGGCGTCATTGGACGAAATCCGGGGGCGGTTTACCTCCGATATAATATACAGCCTTCCTAAAAACCTCACACCACCACCCGTCTTTCGGAAAATTCACGGTTTATACTTTTTTTTGATTAAGTGCTCACTGCGCGGTAGTTTTCCGAAAAATCACCGGTTTTTTCGCGCGCGGGTTTTTTGTTGCGCGTACGCGGTCGTCAGACGCGCGGCTTACACTGAACTTTCACTTGTATCTTGCGTCACATTTGTACACTTTCACAAAACACGAGTATTCACTTAATAAATTTGTTTATAAATATAGGATTTGCCTTAAAATTAATTATTGTCGCCATTACTGTTGGCAACTCGGCATAACAGAGGCGGTTGACAACGCGTGACGTGGCAGCTGGCGCCAGTGCGGCGCGATCTCAGCAACACGAACGATAACAACCGCCGCTCACTTTTGCTCCGGCCGTCAAGCGAAAAACTTGTGCTTGCCTTTGTTAACTTTGAATAATTGTCTTGATATGAAATATTGTAATACTAAGTAAAATTGATTGAATACCTAATCTTTATTTCCTTGGAGTAGTTTAGATCACCTGTTCTATAGGATTGCAGTTAATATCAGAAGTGGGATTAACTTCACGTGTTTTCTAAATCATGGGCAACAAAGGCAGGCGCAAGAGTAAGCGCAAATATAGAAGAAAGCGTTCTCGATCTTCGTCGAGCAGCAGCAGCACCAGCACGAGTAGCAGTAGCAGTGGATCAAGAACACCGCCAATGCAACCCCGGGTCAAGAGAGTAAAGGTATCCCATGCAAAAGATGTTGGAACTGTGAGTACAAATAACAATATTACTCTAAATAATATGATACCCGACTTTGACCCGCTTACTGACAGCGTTACGGCATGGTTAAAGGTTATAGAATCCTACGCAGCTACTTTTTCATGGTCCGATAGTATGATTCGTTATCAGGCGTTAAACAAGCTAAAAGGTTCCGCAAAAATTTGGTACGATTCGCTTTTGCGTACCGAACATACTTGGACATCTTGGTTGTGGGTAGATTGGAAAAATAAAATTTCATCTACCTTTACGGTAAAACGGAACATGTTCGATTTGCTTAGGGAAATTATTGACCGGAAACCAACTGAAAATCAGTCGTTGTACGATTTTTACTTTGAACAAAAGGCAAAAATAGACGCATTGTCTTTAAACTTTACAGAACAAGATACGGTCTCAATAATTTTGGGAAACGTAGGTGATAGCAACATCACAGCGTCGGTAGAAGCTAGTAGCCCTATATCGTGCGACAGCTTAGCCAGGTTTTTGCATGGTCGGGTTTTCAAACCAAAAATAACTAAGCAGACAGTTAGCAATTATCGTGACAGTACACCAAAAAACACTCCATCGGTTCACACCACTGGGCCGCTAACATCTGCTTCTGTATCAGCGCCAGTAGCGCCTTCATCTAATCCAAACAATGCGGGTCAGGGACGTAAACCTATGGAGTGCTATAACTGTGGTGGTAATCATAGAAGGGTACATTGTTCAGTTAAATGTGAGTTTTGCGGCAAAAGAGGGCATACAGAGGCAACATGTTTCCACAAAAAAACGCCTAAGTTAAATAATTCCAATAAAAGCGACGATAAACCGGAAACCAAGTGCGTCAAGTCAGTTAATTCAAAAGATAAATTTTGCAAGACAGTTTACATCAACGATTTGTCGAATAATGCTTTCATAGACACGGGTAGTAGCTGTTCTTTGATTACCTCTCGTCTAACGAATGAAATGCAACTTCAGAAAATTCTGTTAGAAGCCCCGGTTATATTGCAAGGGTTTTCCAAAGATAGTTTGAAAACCGTTACAGAAAAGGTACAGGTGAAGGTCAAAATAGACTCAGTTGTAATTGACGCAGTTGACATGTATATTCTGGATGAACTCTCGGGATGTGACCTTTTGATAGGACGTAACGTAACTGAACGTTTTGATTTGATGTATACTAGAATTGGTGAATCTCTAACTTTCAAACCTATAAGAGGTTGTGGGGACGCTTGTAACGTAGTAGGAGAATCTAATTTAAGCTTCGACGCAGATTCTCATCATAGTGAGTTGTCCGCATTATTTTCCGAGTACCAACAGTGCATAGCAGCTAACATCAAACAATTGGGAAAGGTTACTGGTCATGAGATGGTCATCAATTTAAGTGACAACAAGCCAGTTCAATTCAGACCATATAGAACATCTAACTCCGATAGGAAAATAGTTAGGGACATGGTTGGTGAGCTCTTGGAGAACGGCATAGTTCAAGAGAGTAAATCTGCTTATGCTAGTCCAGCTCTCCTTATCAATAAAAAGAACGGTGAAAAGAGATTGGTCATAGACTATCGTTCACTCAATAAAGTCACGATAAAAGATAAGTTTCCGATGCCGCGCATCGAAGACCTGTTAGACAGGCTTCAAGGTTGTAAATATTTTACAAGTCTCGATTTAAAAAGTGGGTACTATCAAATAAAAATGTCTGAGGAGTCCGTTCATAAGACAGCATTTATTACAGAGGACGGCCATTATGAATTTCTGAGGCTCCCATTCGGGCTGGTTAACGCTCCATCATGCTTCCAGCAGATGATGAATCAAGTTATAGGGAATCTTCGATTTGACAAAATAATGTTATATCTCGATGATATTCTAATTGTTAGCGAATCAGTAGAAGAGAACCTACAGTTGCTAGAAAAGATTCTTCAAATATTCAAAAGCAAAGGCCTTACGCTAAATTTAAAGAAGTGTCACTTTTTAAAAACTGATATAGAATTTCTAGGCTATAGAATAAATTCTGAAGGCTTGAAACCCACTGAAGGCAAGGTAGATGCAGTCAAAAACTTCCCAGTGCCCAAATCAGTACATCAGCTTCGTCAATTTTTAGGCCTTATAAGCTATTTCCGTAAATTCATTCAAAACTGTGCCCTTCTGTCGAGTCCACTAACTAAACTGCTGAGAAAAGATAGCCCTTGGAGCTGGACCGCAGATCACGATCTCGCGTTTGTGACGTTAAAGGACTCGTTAACGTCGGATAGTGTTTTAACGTTGTTTGATCCATCGAAGGAATGTATACTATATACGGACGCGAGTAGGGATGGAATAGCGGGAATTTTGATGCAGGCTACGAAAGAGGGTGAAAGACCCGTTCATTATTATAGCCGCCAAACCACGGAAGATGAAAAAAAGTACCATTCCTTCGAACTGGAATTACTAGCAATCGTCCAGTCACTGATAAAATTTAGGCATTATCTGTTAGGTACTCAATTTCGTATAGTCACCGACTGTAATGCAGTTCGCTATGCTTTGACGAAAAAAGATATTATACCGCGCATATCTAGATGGGTTCTTTCAACGCAAGAGTTTGCATTCGAAATCGTTCATAGAGAGGGTACTCGAATGCAACACGTTGATGCTTTAAGTAGGAACCCAATACAGTCAGGCGAAAAATCAGAAACGGAGATAATAATGTCTGTAACGGAAGCAGATTGGCTACTTTCTGTTCAACTCCAAGACCAAAACCTAATAGATTTAAAAGTAATATTAGAATCAGGCGAGCGACATAACCACAAAGAAATATTCGATAAATATGAGCTTTTAGGTAATAAAGTATATCGCCGAACTGAACAGGGTCGCCGTTGGGTGGTGCCAAAACAATGTATATGGCAAATCATTAAATGTAACCACGACGACCTTGGTCATTTCTCAGTTGATAAAACCGTCGAGAGAATTTCCTCCCGATACTGGTTTCGACGAATGCGTCATATTGTAAAGAAATACATAAAAAATTGTATGAACTGTGCCTACTACAAAAACAAAGGTGGTCCGAAGGAAGGCGAGTTGTATCCTATACCGAAACATGCAGAACCCTTTCATACTTTACATTTGGATCATCTCGGTCCTTTTGTGGAGACACAGGTTAATAATAAATATGTATTAGTAGCAATAGACGCGTTTACCAAATTTGTGTTTGTATCAGCTGTACCTAATACTGAGAGTAGCCATGTAGTGAGCGAACTTGACAATATAGCGAAGATATTTGGTAATCCACGGAGACTTATTACTGATGCTGGCTCAGCCTTTACATCAAAAGTATTTAAAGAATATTGCGGTAGGAAAAATATTCGTTTGCATACGATAGCTACAGGCATGCCTAGATCAAATGGACAGGTTGAAAGGGTTAATAAAACAATCTTAGAGGCGATGAAAGCTATGGGCGCAAACGTAGAGGAAGATTGTTGGGATAATTGTTTAACGTCTCTTCAACAAGCGATTAATAGTACCTATCATCATACTATTAGAGCTGTTCCTAGTGAAGTTATGTTCGGATATAGACTTCGTACCGATAGCGATAGTTTAGGGCTTGGGATTGACGATGATTGCGAACATACTACGGACATGACGGTACTGCGAAAATGCGTAAGTGAGAATCTACGAGCTAATGCGAATTCTCAAAAAGAAAGGTTTGACCGTAATCGCAGCAAAGCCAAGAAGTATAGTAAAGGGGATTTGGTTCTAATTAAAATACAGAGCCAATCAAATGACGGTCGTAGTAGAAAATTATTACCCGTGTTTAAAGGCCCTTTTCAAATAGAAAAATGCCTTGAAAAAGATAGATATCAGGTCAAGGACATGAGAGGCAGCGAAAGAAGTAAAAAGGCTTACGAAGGGGTTGCAGCGGCAGAAAATATGAAGCCGTGGATAAAGATTGACAATTGGACAATAGATTAAATAGCAACTAAAAGATGCGTGTTGGCAACTAAAGGTATTTGTTACAAAAAAAAATATGTTAGGTTGTGGTTTACTTAGTAGGTTAAAGTGCATTAAGGGCTAGTTATGAATAGACAGTCACTCAATATATAAAATCGAACTGATGCAGTCATCTTAGAATACGGACAATGAGCTGAGTAGTCATAGCGTGGATCATAAATGTGAGCTGAATATTATCTACAGTCAATTTATGAATTTAGTTATGAACTAACGCAGTCATAGATCCGCACAGTGAGCTGAATACAGTCATAATTTGTATCATAAAAGTGAGCTGAATAAAACAGTCGTTTTATGGATATATTTAGTTATGAACTGGCGCAGTCACTGCCTAAAAGAGTGAACTGAAACAGTCGATCTACAGGAGCTGAAGTGAACTGAGGTTTCATGTTGAAAGCATTAAAGCCGCTACTGAGTAAAATGTATTTAGCAAACAATCACGATGGGCCGAGCTTTATAGTGGATATTAACAATACCTAACTATGATTTCAGATAAGCCATACACGATTCAAGAACGAGACGTCGCTCGAGTAATGAAGATGTTGTGTGCCTGAGGACAGGCACATTGCAGGAGGGCCGTGTTGGCAACTCGGCATAACAGAGGCGGTTGACAACGCGTGACGTGGCAGCTGGCGCCAGTGCGGCGCGATCTCAGCAACACGAACGATAACAACCGCCGCTCACTTTTGCTCCGGCCGTCAAGCGAAAAACTTGTGCTTGCCTTTGTTAACTTTGAATAATTGTCTTGATATGAAATATTGTAATACTAAGTAAAATTGATTGAATACCTAATCTTTATTTCCTTGGAGTAGTTTAGATCACCTGTTCTATAGGATTGCAGTTAATATTACTGACCAGTCTTAGTTTATTTTTACATTTATTTTTTATAAATATATTTTTGTGCTCTTATTATCTGAAAATAAAAATATTAATACTGAAAATTTCAGAATATCTCTGGTGAAAAGCGGCTACACTCCATAGTTATTTAAAAAAAAATACATAAACAGCCTGGTGCGTCAGATTTTTAGTCTAATTTTATAAATAAACACCCCGACTATAATAGTTTGATCCTAATTTTTAGGATTCCATAGTTAGGTACATAGTTCTTACAAAGAACCCTTATAATTTCGCTATTAAGTATCTGTGTTGGAATAAGGAACTCTAAAAACTAAACCCAGAAACATTAAAAGATCATGCACACATTTTATTAATAGGTACTTATACAAAAAAACAGCTGCCAATGCGCTTTAAAAAGCTTGTAACATGCACTACAATACGAACACTAACCCTGCTCTACTTAAGTACCGTAAAATCTTAGAATTAGCTTGAATCTAGGCAGTACCTAGACGTACGTTATCATTCAATCAATCACCTATTTCATAGACCTAAGTTATGTTTTCTTAATCTTATATTTTACATAGTGAGAGTAATGCAATGATCATAGATAATTTGAAGTCTAGAATTCTGTACTTTATGGTAAAAACTTATTTTATCGTTCTCTCAAATGTCACCCTATTCACATACGTAGGTACGTAACGAACCGATCTCGATTTTTAAATAAGATTTTTTTTACGTTTTTTTATGTAGGTCGTTCTATCTCCAAAAAGAAGGTAGTTCTATACCTAATATTACGTAAACATTTTGTAATTCTTCCTAAAATTAATTGCTAAAACTGTATTTACACCAATTAAAAGCTAAACAATGACAACTAAATAACGAGCGTTTAGCAACAAAGTCCTTGGATCCCCTTCACTGATCGTCCGATGCAGCATCCGGCCAAGGTGATGTGAACGAACTCTAGCTTTGGCACCGCAATGTTATGTGATTTCTGCAAATGACCTTAGAAATAACAAAATCAGTTAAGTGAGTGTCACGCGCCGCGGTCCGAGGGTTTAGTAATCAAAACCAAAACGTTTAGCGTTTGGTTACGGTAAAAATGTCCATATTTTGAGGGTAAAAAAGTCACCATCGAATAAAATATTAACTTTTATGAGTAGGTAAATTTGTCACCGGTTCTTCTATCGTGGGTTTTGTGGTCAGCATGAGAATAAAGAGAATAATAATAATTAATAAGAATATTTTGGAGCGATGACAAGTTACACTAGATTTTGTGATGACATTTTTACCCTAACCCGTGCCGTTGTGTCTAAAAAATATAGGTACGAAAAAACTGAATTCCAGCTAAAATTATGTAGTATTTCAGTACGTAGGTACTGTATGTACAAAAGTACCTACCTAGTTATATAAGATGGTGCTCATTTATTTCCTAAATAAACCGCTTGTGAACCTACAAAGGGAAAAATTTACGCTTAGGCAGTTTTATGTTGAAATTTAAATGAAAAAACCCGTTTAATTAATGTAGATGTAAAGACCTTTCATCTTGATAACCTTTGGCTTTATTCATTTGAAAACAACAAAGTCTCACTTAAAAGGTTTCTAACACCTTTAGGGTGACGAAACCCTAAAAAGTATCCGAAGTTTTCATCGAAAATAATTACTTAGCTAAGATTTTAATGAAAGCTTTATAAGGTTTCAGAGAAAATCATAAGTACCTAGTGATTTATATCATGATTTTCTCTAAAACCTTCCTACATAAGAAATCGTAATAAAAAGCTATAGAAAGCCGATTCAACCCTTTGCAAACTAAACTTTGTAGAAACGCGCAAGTAATCCCCGAAACCACAATAGGTCATACACAAAAAGGAAAAATCAATTTTTTCTCATCGTCAATCCATCGAATTGAAACGCGTCTTGCTACACTCTTACACAATAGTCTACATTTCCGACACTACCAGGCGGTTTAATATATATCTGAATTGTTATTTATGTATTAAAATAAGGTTTAAATGTGTTTAAACTACATTTTTGTTGATATTTTGCAAGTAGAGCGCACAACGCGCGGGCCGCGCCGCGGCTAGAGGGGAACTAAGCGGTTTGGAAAGGGGATTGAAGGAGGGAGATATCTCCCGGTTTCTGGGGAAACATAATATTTAGAGTGGAATGCTTTAAAAAATGCACCTGCTTTAGTTGAGATAAAGATTTTAATTGCAATAAATGTAATGTCTGGAATCTAAATATACTTAGCAGAGTTACAATAGGTAGATAAGTATTTACATAATATATTTTCTTTTATTTAAAGTACCTACAGTAGGTATGGATTTGTAGCTACATTAGTTATTAGATCACCTATTGACATGAATTCTTGTATATCTATACCTATATAAGAGCTTAACCTGATTGACTGACTGACTGACTGACTGATTTATCATCGCCGAGCCTAAACCGCTGAAGCTAGAAAGCTGAAATTTGGAAGGTGATTTTCTTTTATAACAAAACCACCCACTAAGACGGGATTGTTGGAAATTCCACCTCTAAGGGGGTGAAAAAGGGTGAAAACGTTAGTATGAAACTTTTTAACGCGTGGAGCGATTTTCATGAAACTTTGTTTGTGTACTGTAAATGCAAAATGAATGGACACGTGTTTCAGGATTTTTCAATATAATCTTCAAAATGGGGTCAAATGTGGGGTCAATGTTTGTATGGGAACTTTGTAACGGGTGGTGCGATTGGTCTGACACTTCGTCTGTGTACTGAAAATGCAAAATGAATGGACACGTATTTCAGGATTTTTCAATATAACCTTCAAAAAGGGGTCATATGGGGTGTCAATTTTTGTATGGGAACTTTTTAACGAGTGGTGCGATTGGTCTGAAACTTTGTTTGTGTACTGTAAATGCAAAATGGATGGACACGTATTCAAGGATTTTTTAATATATCTTTCATTAAGGGGTCAAATGTGGGGTCAATGTTTGTATAGGAACTTTTTGGCGGGTGGCGCAATTAGTCTGAAAGTTTGTTTGTGTACTGTAAATACAAAATGAATGAACACGTGTTTCAGGATTTTTCAATATAACTTTCAAAAAATGGTTAAATGGGGGTCAATGTTTCTATGGGTACTATTTAAAGGGTGGTGCGATTAGTCAGAATTTTGGTTTGAATACTTAAATGCAAAATGGGAAAATGGGAACGTATTTCTGGATATACCATCTAAAAAGGGTAACATGGGGTGTCAAAGTTAGTATTATGATTTTTTTATGAGTATGATTTGTTTGAAACTCAGTTTAGATACTTTAAGTGAACGAAGTCGCGGGCGGGACAGCTAGTTTGACATAAAATTACATTAACTTTTAAATTACGACAAGCTATTCTTTTTATATGCACGATTTCAATTGTTTTCAATAAAACGTTTTTTATTTTTATTTTATTTTATCTAAGTATTTGTACCTATTCGAATTTACCCTACTAAATTTTCATACAAATATTACGAAATTATTCTAAAATAAAATAAAGCATTAGGTAGGTAGGTACTCACATCGACCATGCATTTTGCCTACGATTGAATAAAACCAGACTGGTGTTTTTTATTCTAAATAGTGAAATTGAAATTACAAAATAGTTCGCAACTTGTAAAAGCAAACAAAAATACTACCCGTGAATAATTATAACATCAGAAAATAAAGTAACGATTTAGTAAGAGACTTTAGAATTTTCAACCGACGGTAAACAAAAAAGGAGCAGGTTCCAGTGGACACGTAGGTGAATTTTTGAACTTTTCAACAAAATCTTTGCAAATTTATGATCTCAGTCTGGCAACACCGCTACGCCCTGCGTAGCAGACGTAGACCCCACCCGCTACGACAAATGCTTGATACTACATTTTATATATAGCTAGACGTAGGTACTCGTAGCATGTACGAGTATTATGGTTTTTATAATAATTAGAGGAGATGGTAAAGAGCCAAACTTGCTCGGTCTCTTTCTAATTATTTGGGTAGGTATCCCGAGTTTGCTGGAGTTACGGTTTGGTTTTGGGTATTTTGATGTTTGGTCGCGGTTTTGCCTTTTTGATCTTTTTCGAACATTCGAGCCAAATATAATAAATCCTACTAAGTTTGTATTTAATGTAAGTACCTATGTATGTTTGTTACTCTTTCACTGACGGATCTGGATGAAATTTTGCACAGAGATTATAGTCTAGAAAAGCACATAAGCTACTTATTATCCCGGAAAAATGTATGGTTCCCGTGGGATAGATTTGTTTTTGTTTTTAAAGGTACCACGCGGGTGAAGCCGCGGGCGGAAGCTAGTTCAATATAATCTGAATCTCGGAAATGGCTCCAACGATTTTCATGAAATTGAGTATGCAGGGGGTTTCGGGGGCGATAAATCAATCTACTAAGTTTCAATTTTCAAAAAAGGTCGATTACCAAAAAAAACGAACAAAGCTCGGTCACCCAGGTACTGTATTGAAAAGAAACGTAAGTAATAAATTTTCGTAAACTATCAAAGCCCCCGTAGACAAGCAAGTGAATTCTAAGTTTCATCTCGTTAGAGCTAAGCATCACAAATCACATTGAATTGCACCAGCAATTTCCCATCGTGAAACTGTAGGAACTATGGGGAGGCACCCCATAACACAAGGATATTATATTCATTGTCGCAGGGGATGGGGGATGGCAGGAGGGTGGCTTTGACGATTATTTTAATGCATATTAGATTGTGACAGGGGACTTTTCGGTGCCGTTTATAAATTTATGATGATTTCAGCAGTTTGTAAATCATTTATAAATTATGGTAAACAAGCCGATGGAGAGTGCAAGGAAATATTTTCTACTAGCTTACGCCCACGGCTATGCCTGCGTGGTAGGTACCATGAAAAACAAAAACAATTCTATCCCGCGGGAACCGTACATTTTTCCGGGATAAAAAGTAGCCTATGTGTTATTCCAGACCATAATCTTTAGCTGTTTCAAATTTCATCCAGATCCGTTCGGCCGTTTCAGCGTGAAAGAGTAACAAACATACATCCAGACATTCTGACATCCATCCATACATTCTTACAAACTTTCGCGTTTAAATAATATTAGTAGGACTAGCTTACGCCTACGGTTTTGCCCGCGTGGTACCATGAAAAACCAAAACAATTCTATTCCACGGGAACCGTACATTTTTCCGGCATAAAAGCGTACATACTTACTTATAGCCTAGCAAATAAAGAAAATGTCTACGATTCCGTTTTACGAGTAAATTTATACGTTTCTAAAGATTATATTATCGCTGTACCTATCCATAAAGGCTTAGGCGGGTAGCTAAGGTAGGTAGGTGTACATCGCTTAGCTACGCAAAGGACAATAAAAACCAAAAACATTCCATCATTCCCACGGGACAGAATTGATTTCCGCAAATAACATAAGAAGGTAGGTAATGCACGGAATCTGTGGGATTATGGCCCCAGCGGTGGTTGTTAGGCTCTTGCACACGACGGGGGAGTGTGGTAAACGTAGAGGCATGCCGCATGCCGAGGCGCAACGATCTCATTTCGATTTTGTAGCTGACTCTTGCTTTTGGCAACAAGGAGAAATATACCGGTAGTAAAATACAGTTCTTATACATACATACCTACCTGCAATATAAAAAGCTTGCTCGTTCTCACAATAAAACTTAGCATTTTCAGTGAGGTCCATAATGGTTTTTTTGTGCGAACGAGCAAGCTTTTCTTTTTTTTATTTAACCCTTAGTTTTGTGTGGTGGGTGCCTAGTGGTGTGTGGTACACCGCCTACCGAGCAAGCTAAGCTACATAAGTTTCATGCATTCATCTATAATCTATGTATAGTAAGTAATTTCACACCGTAAACCGCCTCACACGTCAATCAACTTTATAAAGTAAGTAGGTACCTACCTACTACAAGGCAGTGGCCAACTCTGATAAGCAGCGTTGCGCTTGCGTCATGGTCTAAAATCACTAGGTCAAGACCGACATGTGGTTTGCTTGCACAGAACACGTGCAGATGAATGTACGTAAGTATTTATATTGCCACTGGCGGCGTGGCGATCACTCATCCAAACGTTGCTTTTGGTAAGTACCTACCTAAGTGCTTTGCAAATTAGGCTAGGTTAGAAGCATTATTAGATTTGGACAAGTAAACTTACCTATAGGCAAGGGCGGATCCAGCTTTAGTGTCAGGGGGGGTCACATAGTCGTGTCAAGTCGCAAAAAGTTATAATCCATAAAATATATAATTTTAATTAGTGGTCCACCTAGGTC
The DNA here is from genome assembly GCA_963675405.1 of Cosmorhoe ocellata. Lineage (NCBI taxonomy): Eukaryota > Metazoa > Arthropoda > Insecta > Lepidoptera > Geometridae > Cosmorhoe > Cosmorhoe ocellata. Next base: position 7,732,595 of record OY776266.1, on the reverse strand, counting down.
CTGGGCCCAGCCCAGGGGAGGGTCATGACCCCTATGACCCCCCCCTGGATCCGCCCTTGCCTATAGGTAGACAACCTACGCCTCAAGCACTTTGTGACGGCATGCGGCATGTCGCGTCGCTTGCGGCATCATGCGACAGGTCCAGAGAAAACTTCGATTATCGACTACCCCTCACTTGAGTCCGTCGACCCCAGGGACCGAGATTGAGATGCTTTTAAATTTTGAAATACTTACCCTCTCTGAAGGGGTGCTACAAGAGTGTGACGTAGGTACTGTGACGTTTTAAAAACAAAAATATTAAAAAAATATATACCTAGGTATGTTCAGTATTTTGTTCATTGTGTCTTCAAATGGATATCTTGGACGCTAACATTTTTCAGATTACCTAGGTACCTTAATAAAAAATAACATGTAGATAGGTAGGTATAATACGCGATAGTTGTCCAACCAATAGGTACCTAGATTGGTATTACCTTTTTACCTACTCTGTGGTCGTTCCTTTCTCATTTCCAAGGTAGTTAGTGTACCTAGGTAGATAGGTAGGTACCTATACTGTAGGCAAGCAGGCCCAATAAGATTCCTCGTTGATCGTTGATAGCTTTAGCTCAGCGCAGTCATCATTTGGATGTGTGACCCATTTCCACTGAGTAGGTGGGTACCTACCTAGGTACCTAGTTATAAACTTAGGTACCTATATAATGCACAGCATTATTTATAATTACCTACCTATATGGATAATGAATGCTGTGCATGCCTTTAAATAGCGTAGGTACAAGAGAAGACAAAGTTGGTCTTTTTTTTTATAAAAACGCGGTCCACTGGCGCATGCTAGAGGAGCAGCAGCGGAGCGGAGCTCATTCATTATGTCAAACAAATTGTACACAGACTACTACTAATGCCATCTATTTCAAAACGACAAAAGCTATATCTAATAAAGCGAAACGGGAAGTTGACGACCGAAAGGTAACGCTGATTCCGCTTGATTGGTTTCAATTACGTTTTCTATTTTACCGATAGATGGCATTGATTATGACATTGACACAATTCTAACATAGGTCTACCAACTACTCGTGACAGTGACAGAAAATAAAATAGTGTTGTCTGTAACTTTATCGACAAAACCAATCAAGTCCGCGAAAGCGCTATTTGGAACGTATTTTTATTATTAATTCGAATTAATTGATTTACCAATCAATAGAATATTTCATTATTTAATTTATCTACTATTGTTATTATCTATATTATTATCTACTATGTCTTACTGATAGTTATTGCCAAAGTTAAATTTGAGACAAAAAATAATTATTCTTCGGAGACAGATGATGTTATCGCCCTAAAACGCTTTGCAGTGTCACGTAGTTACCTACCTATGTCTGATGAACTGCTTTGTCATGACGCAGTTGACTTTGTAGAGAGATAACTATTTACCTACGTAGGTAGGTAGGTACCTATATCTACGTTATTACAAATTGTAGTCATCTGGGATGGGTACCTACCTACCTAGATATTGTGGCAGGGAATTATAGACTTTATTTCATGCCAAACATAATTGATGCTTTTGACAAAATAAATTACTTAGGTAATTAGGTAGGTATTTATTTCTTGACCGTTAAACCGTCTCATCGCTTTCCTTCTCAAACAACTGTGTTGCATGTCAATGTGATAATCGTACTACGCTATTGTGAGAATTATAGGTAACGTAGGTTCATATAGTGTCAGCTAAGTAGGTACCTACCCACATTTTTATTGAAATAATGTAAGTGAAAGAAAATAATGAGTAAATAGGTGATTGCAAGGTTCTGTACCTACACACAAACATCAAATTCAACGACGATTCTTGTTTCTGATTGATGTCTAAAAAAAATAAATGAGACACAATGAGACATTTCAAATAAATAACTCTTCGAATAAAAAAGCATCCACATACATACCTACAATAAAATGCCTAAAATTGGATCAATCGGCGAGATCATCTTCAAAGGATAGGTTTGCTTATTTCTATAATTAGAACGTTTCACTACTAACGTTGTTTTCACTTACCTACTTTAAATTTATCTGGTACCTATAAACTTTTGAAAAAAATACATGCGTGAAGCACCAGTTTTTCTCATCGACTTTTAAAGGCCTTTACCTATTAGTCTTACATAATAAATAAAAGGTTTTAATTAAAAAGAACCAAGTGAACTGAGGAAAAGAAAAGCTAACAAAGTGTAAACAATTTAGAATTGTCAACAAAAGCCATTTTCTTACAAAATTAACTGCCGTGAAATGTTGGAATAATATGATTATTGTACCTATACTAAATTGCCACGAGTAGTATTTAGTAGTTAGGAACTTAGTGTAAGTACCTTTACACCTAAGTAGATACTTAAATCTCAGACAGAGACCCATAGGTACATTGACAATCGAATGCGTATCTCAGCAGTTAAAAAAACAGCGATAAAAAAACAAAATCGACTACCATTAGCGATCTCCTAAAGGAGTAACAGTGTCATTAGTTCTTATCTACCATCGAAATATTTCTAAGAAATAATCGCTCACGTCTGCTTTGAATACCTACCTAGTGCCTTCATGTCTATTGATTTATTATAATTGTTATAACGGGTATATGATATTAATGTTGGAAACAGTTATTTAAAAACGGTTTTTACTAGGTACTCGTTTTAAAGCAAATATTTTTGTAATTGTCCTGTTCTCGTTGGCCGACAGAGATAAGTAACCAGGTATTCATGAAAGGAGAGAACTCACTCATTCACTAATCTTAGTAGTTCTAGCATTCATACAATTAGTACTGACTACTGTCGAGTGACGTAGGTACACGAGTATAGGTAGTAAGTATAATATTTAACAATGGCAAAATAAAGAAAGGGAATTCTCACATTTGAATTTATCATAATGTAGGCAGTCTTGTCATGCATGACTTCAAGTCTTCATGTATTAGTCAGTTACGTAGAAAATGAGTAATACTCACAATAAGATTCAAAAGTGTATATTATGCGGTTAATATTATTTTTATTTTAATATTTACCACATTATTGAATATTTATTTATAACATCGAGTCATCGAAAAACATTGTTATTGGAAATACCTACCCATACGAAACGAACTGGAAAAAATAACATTGATGGGTATGCCACAGCCTATTTCGCTAACTTTAGTATAGGTACTTAAACTAAACGGAAAATTAAAAAACCTTTTCCAGTTTATTTTAATTATATTTTTATAGTAAAATGATCAGTTTTTACTTTTAATTATAATTTGGCCGAGCTGGAACATTTCTGCATTAAAAACTATCATTTTATCCTGCCAAGCCCACCCACAACCCACACTCCACACTCCAAAGCCTGTCGAACGATACATTTCATGTGGGAGAGATCGTGAATGGATTGCCCTCAACGAAATGACTGTTCTAATTGGCGAATTTCGTAGTTCAAATTGTTTAATTATTGTTAGTTGACATTAGTTAACTTGGTGTTTTGGTGAAAATGTTTTTATATCATTTTGACCAGGATGAACTGCTGAACTAAAACTCTTGGCCCTAGTTTGACTTTGCCTACCTGGAAGAATCGCTTTACAAAGTTGAAATACAATAAAAAAATCTGATATTCAGTAAGCAGCCCATAAAAACTAGCAAGACAGTAATAAAACAGTCTGTCGACAGTGTATTTCCAACAGAGTTACAATTTCTCGCCTCGCAAGAATTTATATCAAAAGCTTTGAGAAAAAATGCAATGTATCACATCACCGTCTCGGCTTAACTAACCGGGGACGAGTAAGAGCAACATAAAACTGTAATAATATCGTGTAATCTCGACAGATAGGAAAGGGAATATTTTTACGTGGTCCACATCACATAATCCTGAGGCCATAAAGCCGCTCGCAGGGTTTTACGATGCCAGAGAGGATAACAAAGTGACACAGAAATAGGCTGCAGAGGTGAACGATCGGATCAGAATATTCGCTCATAAAAAATATTTTAGTTTTAATTCGTGAGTCAAGATGAAGGAAACGAAGGCAAGGCATGTGATTTTTGTGCCCATTTGCTCAGAATTCTTTGAGAATCTCGCAAGCAAGTTATACCCTTGTTAAAGGTAGGTACATTGCTGAATTTAAATTAAATTAGTGTCGTTATGCTTTGATGTTTTAATATCAGCGACTAGATAAAGCTTTTCCTTATTCGTTTAGCGAGAATTCAAAGTGAAAGTGTTCTATTTATCTGAAGCGCCAATTTACGACTTCCTTAAACTTACAAGCAAAGCTATCATCAGCGACTCTGCTTTTCACTGCGCTTAACGACTACGAATGACCACAATTTTTTACTTTGCGAGTGTCGTTCCATAGAAGTAAGTGTAGGTACAAATGGATACAATTGTAAGACTTGGTTATCGCAATAAGCTTCTCTTGTCTGGCTGGACTGGTACAAAGGGCCATAGTGTGACCCGGTTTACTAAATATGGAAAAGATTTTAAGGCCATCCGGTCCAGGTGAAGTTATAGGCACCTCTGTTAGCCAGTTTTATAGCTCAGTTTGGTATTGGTCGGTTTTGTTTTAAATAATTATCTAGACTATTTGAAATGTTAGTCTTTATATTACTGTTATTGTAACAGCCTTTTGAATTTAAAGCTTTGCTTTTTATGCAAACATTTATGTACAAATGATGGGTCCTTGTCCGAGCAAGGTTTATTTTTATTTTATCGTAGGCGTTTAAAAGAGTTTAATTGAAGTTAAAGTAATTTGTTTTCCTAATAAGTCCAATGGCCGCTGCGCAGCGTGTATTAGGTTTGTCTGACTAGCTATTAGCACACAAAGATGAATGCTAGGCCCGGCGTTCTTGACAATTAAATCACTTTACAAGTCGTACAATTCAAGTCGGTCGGCCCACACCGATCGCTGTCTCGTGCATTATAGACAAGACAAGACGGCGTTCACCCGTTTCGCTGGAAACAAGATAAATTTAGAATTTCCGTCCGTCCCTACTTGGACAAAATGAGTTCGGTGCGTTTTCTCATTGGACTTTGACATGTGGTAGCTGTGTGAATTGTGTGTTTTTTTCTCAATTTTGCGACGACGCGACTGTACTTTGAGTAATTTATTATCTTGAAGTAGTTGAGTGAGTTTTTTTATTCAATTTCTAGTACCTATAGCTTAGATTTGTTTTCAGTCGAATCTTGTTTCAGTGCTTCCGATAAGAGATCTTATCTTACGATATCTAAGAGTACTTATTAGAAAAGTTAAATAGGTATTTGTTTTGAAATTAGTAGGTTACCCAAGTAATGTAAAATTGAAATGAGATGAGTAACACGTTAAGTATAAATTCGATTACCTACCAATTATTAGGTACTTACTTAAAGTTTTCGTATAGATACCTACATAAAGTTTTGGATACAATTCTATACATTTAGATAGTTGCGTAAAGCATTCTAAATGACAAAATAAATTAGGAAACATCGCAAGAATTACAAACCAATGACAAGTCTAACATTCCACGAAGGGGGCGATATCAAAAAACAATAAAGACTGCGGTTTACAACCAAGCACATCGATAGCTTATCTCTAACATCCATGCATACGATAACGAGTAGGTAAAATCTAACAACCTTCTATGAACTATCGAAATACTTCCAACTAACTATTACTACAGAATGTAAACAAAAAGCGTCAACATCCAGCCGAGTGACTCACAATGACGAAGTTTCCATTATCATAACACAGTCACACGCTTACGTTAGCAACATTAGTCGTGATCCAACTATCAAATTGAAAATACGAGTTTGGTACAATCTAATAAAATTTACGTTGCGCATTTTTCAATGGTACTTTTCTCCGTTCCAGCCTCCGGGATCCAAGGCTACGTTATTGAGTGAGCGCGGGTGACATACTTATCGCGTATCAAATTCGCCCGTATTTTCCTCAACGTGGAGAACAAAGAAAATTTTATTGATGATTTTTATAACGCGGGACGCACCAGCCTGTTGATCTTGCACGTGTCACGGTTCGCATACGTGAATAAGAGATGATGTTGGAGGACGACGCGCGCGTTTTGTAAAAATCGAATGCAAAAATGATTAAAAGGAATGGTGATAATGTATTTGCGATCGCGTCGAGCAATCAGTGTCAAGGCGCGCGGGGCGCCGCGGCCGTCTCGCTCTGTCCCGGCGGCACGAGGATCCCGCGCGCCACTGCCGCCGCGTCGCCCTCGGCTGTCAGGATGACGCCGCCCGATGCGCACCACAACACCAAGGAAGCGAACATCGCGCTCTCCACTTACGTGGAAAAATGGAAAAACAAATATGAAGACTCCGAAAGGAAGCACAAGGCCAACCTTCTCAAATCAGAGAAAGGTAAGCAATACATTCGTAATAATTTAATTTTACCGCTCGAATTTTCGTGAAGTTTCTCAATGTTTTTGTGTGAATTCAAGTGCGCATGCTCGAGTGTTTCCCGGGGCATGCAAATGAAAACTTCAAGATTAAAAGGCTTTCTCGTATTTGCGGATTATAAATGCTAACCTGTTGCTTACCACATTATTATTCTAAATATCCTCCAATGCGAGCTCATGTGGTTTTTTGTCTGGGTGATAGGTAGTCTATGAATTTTGTTATAGATAGGTGGGTACCTACTTATTACTAAACTGAGTGTGAGTTGACCTAACTTGAAAACTTGTGAATTTAATAATTGCAATATGACTGCCTGTTCGTTAGGGAAGGAATCATCTAGGATATAATATAATTCTTGCACTGCGCATTTTGTGTAGGTACGTAAATAAATATGAACAAAGTGCTATGTCGCAAGAACAAAACCCGTTTCATACGAAGTTAATATACCTAACTAGTTTATAGTTTAGGATTCTGTTATTACTATCGATGTTTTGCAGCGCAACACTAATTTCTAAAATCGGTTTCTACTGACTGCTTCTACATAGAACTTTTTTTTAAATTCTTTTGTCATCACTGTCACGTCATGAATGACACGTCAATCATCAGCCAAGTCAGCATTGACCGGATGAAAAGAAGTTTATAGATCTTGACTGACAGTGGTTTGCTTGACTTGACATTAGGATATCTACCAACCATACCGGTCAACACAGGTCAACAAAACAAAACAGACAAAAGATTTAAATTAATTACTATATTTATGTGGTGAGTTTAGTAAATAAACGTAAGGTAAATTAGATAAAAAATCAATACAATGAATAGTGCCTGCGAAAGTAACTCAAGGACAAATAATTCAACACCGAAAAACCTTTATAATTAATTCGACAAATATTGACATTTACATTTAATTAACACAACACAATAACCTACCTATACCTAGTGTGGAAATTTAATTGTTTAGTGAAATGTTGCTACTACATGTAGGTATCTGATGATAACTAGGTAATTAATATGCTATCATTTACATAACAGCTGATTTTGTAGGTAGGTATTTTTGTAAGCCTATGCCTACCTATTTATTTAATTTTGGAAAAGTTTTCGGTATAGGTAAAGTAAGTACATAAAAATCACATTTTTGTACCTAGGTAGTCACGTGACGTGGGTAGGTGGAGTTGTATGACGTGTCCCCATAAAAATGATCACCCACCAAGCAAGTCAATCCTAGGTACCTATAATCATTATTAGTACCTTCTTACCTAGGCATCATTACCTAGGTAAGTCTAGGTAACTTTAGTTCTGGGGTTCTAACATTATAAATCTGTCGACTAGTGCCTTATCAGTCACATTTGATAAACATAAGATAAGAGCACTAACATTGTGTAAAAGCGAGCTACCTACATGAAGCCACTGCACGTTGGAAATTAACAGGGAAATATACAGGTTTAGGTAGGTACATAACCTATTTGATTTTAATTGTACAGTTTTTTGGGTATTTAGGTAGCTATTTAAAATTCATTATGTAGGTACCTACCTACATAATGAATTTTAAATAGTACCTAGGTAGGTACTAGTTGAAATTAATAAAGTACCTACCTCTATCATACCAAAAGTAAATAATAATTTAGATAAGTAGGTACCCTAACAATATTGGTCTACCTTATTACATTTATCTGATAGATGAGGATTAGGTAGACCAATATTGTAGGCTTTACCTCTACATAATCAATTTACATAATATTCAGAATCGAGGAAAATTTTATACATCAAGGTAAACAATAACAGTACCTATCAATGATTAAAAATAAATAGCAATAATGTTTAAAACCAACAAATCTATGCAATATTATTATTTATACATACAAAAGTACACTTAAGTTTACCTAAATACCATACCTTTTATTGATGCTAATAATAATTACCATGTAAAATACCAGCTCATGCAAAATACTAAGTTTGGACGAGCCTCTACTTACCCTCTTTTGAAATATCTATAATCCATACTAATAATAAGAGAAAAGTTTTGTATTTTTATATTTTTGTATTTTTGTTTGTAACAAATTAACTCAAAAACTACTGGACCGATTTCAAAAATTCCTCCACCATTTGAATGCTACATTATTCCTGAGTAACATAGGCTATATTTTAGATAAAAAAATAGAGATACTTTTGCTACCCGTGTGAAGCCGGGGGCGTGTTGCTATTCTAAGTATATTATACAGATTTGAAATTTCTATCAAGCCCGGAGATTATCATGATCATGTTTGTTTTTTCTTGTATGTGATAAGACAAATTATTTCCAGCGAAACGTGAATATGATGACCTTCAACGCCGTTACAACATCCTGCAAGAGGAGCGGAACCACCTGGACGGGGAGCTGCGGGAGAGGGAGAGAGAGCTGACCAAGCTGAAGAATGTCTCCGAGAAGCTGTTCAACGAGTACCAGCAGCTGCGGAACCAGCATGAAGTGGATGCCGGGGTGATGCACAAGTCAGTATTTCATTCATCATTCTCCTGTTTATTTCTTTATTTATTTTATTCATCATATTTTTTAGCCCACTGGCAGTGTGGTTGCTCAGCGGCAAAGCCTATTGTTTTGTGTGGTGTTAAATAAAAAAAAACATTCTCCTGCCCTTATCCCACGCTAAGTGGGGTCGGTCGGCACAGCATGTTTTCTTCTTCCACTCCTATCATTCGTCAACTCTGAGTCTACTCCTTTTACATTCATATCATCTTTCACACAATCAAAACACTTTTTCTTCAGCCTTCCTCTACTTTCATACCCAGGACCCAGATACACTCATACCCATAACTTTTATAAGTCAGTATTTGTTTTATTTGAATATATCTTTAACATAATCTTAAACATATTTGTATACCATGTATTTTATACCCAACTGTGGAGAAGAAGGGTAATGTATTTAGGGTTTACGTATTATCCATGTATGTACATATGTGAGTTTCTTTGGCTAATTAGCCGAAGTGGCTGGACAGATTTTGACAAATAAGCGATGTGCAATGAAAACTACAGGATATAGGTATGTGGTTATGATCAGAGTGTGTGGCTTAAATTTGTATGTAGGTAGGTGCCAAAATATTACTCAAGTTCAGTCTGCTGTTATCAAAAAGTTTACACCTTGTTTAATGAGTGTATAATGAGTTTGGCCTATACATGCTCGGTTCTGTCTAAATGTTGAGGTCAATACACTTATCGGTATAATGAAGGTAATTAGCTAGCCTATGTATGGGCCCAAGAAATTTTTAAACTTTTGATACTATATCAATAATTATTATTATTTAAAAATGACCAAATGTCAAGAAATCTAATAAATGGCGGCTGTATGAAGCTAATTATGGCTAGTTTACACAGTGCGAGCTAGCGTACGAGTCAGCCTACCGAGTAGCTGCACTGCAGTAACTCGCACAGTTTGGACGTCATTTACGAGTAACTCGCACGTGCGAGTTGGACAGTACCTCGCATCAGAGTTCAAGATTTTTTGTTTCACTCGCGTGCTCGCCCGCCAGCAACTCGTACGTGACAGCAGCTCGGCCGTCGCTCGCATTGATTAGACGCCCGTGCGAGCGGAACAGTCGCCGTGAGCGCCCAGTAGGTAAATAAAGTAACAAGAACTGTAGTTGCCACGGCAGCGTTATAATAGCCTGCCGTGGGCTCGGCTCGCAAGACTGGACAGCAGCTCGTGTCGTGTAGACAGCAATGGCGAGCCGAGCTACTGGCGTACGAGTAGACAAGCCTTTGCGAGTAGCTGTCTACTGTCTGGTCAGCAGCTCGCACTGTGTAAACTATCTCTTACAGTCATGCTTTTTATCCGAATGCGAAGCGAAGAGGGGGTAATGTGTTTGGGGGTATGGAAGTATTTTTGTATGTGTATGTTTTTATACCTATGAGTTCCTTTGGCTGTCGCTAAAGCCCAAACGGCTGGACATATTTGGACAAAACGAGGACATTGGATTCAAATACAAATTTAGTTTATTGTGACTTAGATCTTAGATTTATAAGTTGCTTAGATCTTTGAGGATATCTAAAGAGGGTAGTCAGGGCACGTCCGATCATGACATTTGGTACATGGGTGAATCAACTTTTAAGACACTCTTTTGACACCATGATGAAAAGTTAAAAATAAAAAAAAAACTTTTGAAATATGTATAATGAAAATATAGTGTTAACGTTTGCACTATTTATCCTATTTTTAGGTTTTGCAGCGGGGCACGCCATTTAGGCTAGTTTGAGCGAGTTTTTTTACAAAAACTGACAAGTGTGCGTTATAAATGTCCATTGCGTTACTTATTTGTAATTAGTATAACATGGAATAAAACGAACTAATTTTAGAAATCAACTTGAGAATCATTTATTCATACATAAAATCAGTCTTCCTTACTTATTATTAAAGTTTTTTTATAACTGACCTATGAAATAGAGACATTTCTAAGTCCACTGCGTTACTTTGAAAATTTTTAAATGCTTAACTTTAAGATAAATCTCAATATAAACGAATCAGATCTGCATTTCTTATTTCTACAATAGACATGAGTCTTGGAGCCTTTTAGTTTAACGTTTTTTATACAATAATTAAATTACTATAAGAATTATCTTCAAAAGATATAATAAAAATTGAGGGACGTGTGAGTAACGCCTGAGAAAAATAGTAACGCATGAGAACTTAGAATCATCAAAGATAGACAAAATAGACAACACTTGATCAGTTTAACTAACAATAATGATGAATGAATTTGTCGATCAGCAATTATTATTAATGATTAAACGAACTTACCGGTAGGTACGTGAAGTTCTATCATAATTATACGAAGTGCTTAGTCCGAATAGGTTAGTAGAATTAATTAATATTTGAACACATGTAGTACGCTCATTAGTAGTTACTACCACTTCCACTATAGTAGAAAGTTTGCCACAGATGGCAACCAAATTCTTTAAATCCCCCTACCTAGTTCATTAGGCCACCTACCTACCTTTCTTGCATAGGTTCAGTCTACTTCCCATCATTTAGTTTAGAGATAATATTTCCGTAACTTCTTGGGGTTCCTAGGGAGGGCGGGTATCTACTAACCTATTCGGACTAAGCACTTCGTATAATTATGATAGAACTTCACGTACCTACCGGTAAGTTCGTTTAATCATTAATTATACTCGTGCTTAGTCCTCTAGGTTAGTAGAATTAATTAATATTTGAACACATGTAGATGTTGAGAGCAACTAGTGTAGGAAATCTATATCTATATAAGAGCTTAACCTGACTGACTGACTGACTGACTGACTGACTGACTGACTGACTGACTGACTGACTGACTGACTGACTGACTGACTGACTGATTTATCATCGCCCAGCCGAAACCGCTGAAGCTAGAAAGCTGAAATTTGAAAGGTGGGTTCCTTTTATAACAAAACCACCCACTAAGACGGGATTTTTGGAAATTCCACCTCTAAGGGGGTGAAAAAGGGTGAAAACGTTAGTATGAAACTTTTTAACGCGTGGAACGATTTTCATGAAACTTTGTTTGTGCACTGTAAATGCAAAATTAATCAACACGTGTTTCAGGATTTTTCAATATAACTATCAAAAAGGGGTCAAATGTGGGGTCAATTTTTGTATGGGAACTTTTTAACGGGTAATGCGATTGTTCTGAAACTTTGTTTGTGTACTGTAAATGCAAAATAAATGAACACGTGTTTCAGGATTTTTCAATATAACCTTCAAAAAGGGGTCAAATACACATTGACCACACGGTCAATGTTTGTACGTAAACTTTTTAACGGGTGTGCGATTTGTTTGAAACTCAGTTTAGATACCTACTTTAAGTGAACGAAGTCGCGGGCGGGACAGCTAGTATAGAATAAAATAACGAATATGCATCATTTTCATTATTATTTCAAAAAAAAAGTCATATTGACATAACAGGCAAAAAACTTAAAAATATACTTACTTGTATTAAAATATATACTAATCATCGAGAACATAATGTTCTTGCTAAAGCTGTATTATCATTAGCATTGATTACAGGTCTATTATAAAATTTGGCAAATGTGGTGGAATTGCCGGTCCATCCTGCAGTTTGTCTAATAATATCTAAATTGACTCCAAGTTTATAAGCCTTTGAAGTTGCCGCATGGCGAGTGCTATGCGAAGAAAATACGGATACGTCAATTCCACTTTTGTTTAACATACATTTGATCCATCTACTGAGTGTTTGTGAGGAGACAACATTGTGAGGTTTACGAAAACTTATAAAAAGTTCATTAGATTTCCTTAAACTTTTAGTTTTATCTAAATATGCTGTGAGGGTTTTTCCCGGACATGTACCAGGTCTGTCTTCGAAGAATGGTAAGTATAGAGTTGGTTGCTTAGATCCTGCTTTAGACGTCTTAATTATTTCAGATATCTTAATTATGATTTGAGTATCTAATGTTATAATATGATCAACTTGAATTTTTGACAATGTTTGAATCCGATGAGCTGTAGCGAGCGCAAGTATTGTAACACATTTTTTAGAAAGATGTTCTAATGTAAGAGTATCATTAGGATAAAGCAATTCAAGGTAATTTAAGACAACACTAGCATCCCAAGTTGCGTTGTAACGCGGCAGTGGAGGTCTTAATCTATAGACTCCTTTGCAATATCTGGTAATCCTATCATCGTCGGACATAATATTTCCCACAATAAGGGCTAAGGCACTTCGGTGGGTGTTAATTGTACCAAATTGACCACCATCATTAAAAACTTGGGTTAGGAATTCAAGAATTATTGGAATAGATGGTTCGTACATATTTATGTTGTTGGCCGTGCAAAAAGAAAACCATCGTTTAAAACATACATCATACTGCTTAAGGGTGTTTATCGACCAAGATGCCATGATGATTTCTATAGCAGAGTCAGGGACTAATCGTTGCAGCATCGCAGTCCGGACAATACTCCTGCAACCAGGGTAGTGTGGGCTCGGATGTTTCGATTGCTGGAAGGAGGAATTACTATATCAGTAGATTGTAATTTTATTGTATCTGAGGTAAGTAGTCGAATGAATAAAGGGTACCAGGGTTGCGTCGGCCAATTTGGGACAACAACTATACCCTCAGCTTTGTCAAATATGATTTTTCGAAGAGTCTTCAGGATAACAGCCACTGGTGGAAAGGCGTAAAATAAATAATTGGACCAGTTCAACGTGAAGGCGTCTATGGCTACGGCTTCCGGATCTCTTTGCCAGGACACGAATTTGTCACATTTTTTATTAATGCGGGTAGCAAATAAATCAATTACGGGAGAAGGAAAATTGTCTTTAAGTTTTTGAAATCCTGTTTCAGATAATTCCCATTCTACGTCAGGGTGGGTTCGTCTAGATTCTCTATCTGCCAAATAATTATCTGATGATTTGATATAGGAGGCTGTAACAAAAATTTTTCGGACCTCACACCATTGCCATATGTCTCTAGAGACTTGATTTAAATGGGGGTATTGAATACCACCCATACGATTAATATAACTAACTGTAGTCGTGTTATCAGTCCTCAGTAATATCTGACAGTTATAGTAATTCTTTGCAAAAGTTTTGATGGCAAAGTAGGCGGCTAAGAGTTCAAGGTGATTAATGTGCAACTTTTTTTTCCCCAAGGGACCAACTACCGCTAGCAGTAAGTTCATTGCAGGCTGCCCCCCACCCCGTTGTTGAGGCGTCAGAAAATATTTCTAAAACGTAATTATCAATTCTAATTCTGTGATTAGAATTCATAATAACCTTTAACCACCAGTTTATGTCGGGTAGTAAGGATTGAGGTATAGTCATAAAACTATCGTAGTTATCGGAACTTATTTGCAAGTTAAGGAACTTACAACGTTCCAGTTCCTTTGTGTAGAGCCACCCATATTCTATAGCGGGGCACGCAGATACTAATAATCCTATAAGTTGCGCAAAGTTCCTAATTTTGCAACGTTTTAATTTTTTAATCATTTCTAGTTCTGACCTGATTCGCAACCTTTTTTCTAAAGGGAGTCTTAGTTGCCATTTATGGGTGTTTATGATGTATCCTAAGTACTTACAAGATCTAGAAGGTGTTATTATACTCTTCTCGTGGTTTATAATGAATCCCAGTGATCCGAGTAGGGTTTGCGAAATCTGAATATTATATAGACATTCATGAAAAGTTAATCCGGTTAGAAATAAGTCATCTAAGTAGATAGATGATATGTATCCGCAAGCTCGAAGTAAACCCACAACTGGCTTCATAATTTTGGTAAAAATGTATGGAGCAGTACAAATCCCAAACGGAAGAACATTGAATTCGTACATTGTGTCGTCAATGAGGAAGCGCAGATATTTTCGTGAATCTGGATGGATATTAACAAGAAAGTAAGCATCTTTCAGGTCTAAGCTTGTCATAAAACAATCTTTAGAAACAAGTTTGAGTGCTGTGCGAATATCTTCAAGTTTAAAATGTTGTGTATTAATAAATTTATTTAATTTCTTCAAATTTAAAATGAATCTTAATTTTCCATTAGGTTTTGGTATCATGAAAACACGGGACAAAAATTGATTAGGACATGGCATACACTGTGTTATAGCTCCTATAGACAATAGGTTATTAATTGTTTCATCCAGATGTGGTTTCTCAGAATCTGAAAAGCTATTTACAGGTACATGCGTCTGATGTACAGGCTGATTAAACTCAATTTTATAGCCTTTAATCCACGACAAAATAGTACGATCTTCAGTTAACAAGGACCATTGCTTATAGAAGATAGCGAGTCTACCGGCGTAGCGTACCTTGTCTACTGGCGGCGGGTCTGCTTGGACCGATGCGCGTAGTTTTGCGACGAGTTCACACGCGGCGGAGCGTTCTGGTTCTGAGGCGCAGATGGCTGCTGTCGTGGCGGCTGGGGCATCGGCTGCCTGCGTGGCCGGCCCCTCGCCTTCCAGTTTAAATGTCTGCTTGATGGACCTGCTGAGGTAGCCGGTTTCGGCTTCTTAATGGGATCTGGTTTCAGATCCGAAGAAGATTTGGAGACCGCCTTCGCCGTTTTGATGGTTTCGGTGAAATTTTTCCCGAATAAAAGCTGGTCAATTGTAGTAGTGGACAACTGGTCTTTTAGTTCTTTTCGAACAGAATACAGCGCGAAGTTTCGGCGCATTTCGGAATCTGAGTGTTGGATGTCGCAGAATATGCGACCAACTTCCATTAATTCCTTTATAAGCTCATTGTCCTTCTCAGTTTTGGAGAGTTGATCAGAAATTATCTTCCCCAGACAAGAAATTCCAGCAGCCATTTGTTTCTGTCTTGTTTCGATAGCCTTGTCTCTTTTGGCCACCGCATCAGGTACAGCAGCTTTAATTTCGGCATTCAACTGTGGCGCCGATATATTAGAACAATTACCTGGCGTTATATTTTTCTTTATAAATTCCACGCGAATATTCTTATCTAAACCATTTGTTGCCACGTGCGTGAATCGAGTTGCAACATCTTTATTGATGTCGGGGCCATACTCCTGTGTGATCGTTGGGTCAGCTCCCAAAATTTCCGCAATGTCTTCTTCTGGATCAGGCGCAGCGATCGGGCCTTCAAGATTATCTGTTAAATTTATCACAGATATTTCTGCAGGAGGTTCTTCCACAGGAGGTTCTTCTGCAAGAGGTGCTACCGTGTTCTCCACTGGTAGCCGTGAGCCGTCATTGCTAGCGTCTATACGCACAATTGGGTTAGCCTCCTGGTCTGTAACAAGGAGACGGAAGTTTTAATGGCCGCGAGTATGTAGAACATAACGCCATATGTTATAAGACCGCACTACGCGATGACAGTTCCTTAGACTACCAGGATCTAAAATAGTGCTGCTAATGCGGCAAGATAGTCCTGCAGACTACTCTGGTGCATTGCATTGTCAGGCTTAAAGAAGCTTTTCTAAAATCATTGCGGCGAAATAGTCCTGCGGACTACTCTGATGCAAATAACAATATATATAAATTGCGGTTTTTTGGCCTTCATTACGGCGAAATAGTCCTACAGACTACTCTGATGTAATAAGTTAAATAAGTGCGGCGAAATAGTTCTACTAACTACTCTGGTGCATTTTGTGCAGTCTGTATAAATTCATTGCGGTGAATAGTCCTGCTGACTATTCTGATGCAATGACGATAGATATCAATTCCAGCTTTTTTGGTCTTTACTACGGTGAGATAGTCCTACAGACTACTCCGATGTAATAAGTTAAATAAATGCGGCGAGGTAGTTCTACCAACTACTCTGGTGCATTTTATGCCAGGCCCGTATACAATCATTGCGGCGAAGTAGCCCTGCAGACTATTCTGATGCAATATTTATGAGGCGGCGTATAAAAAGCGGATTCACATTACAAATGTGGCGAGTAATCATAAAACAACTTTTTGAGGGTAGGTACTTACAATTTTGAGTTCGTTCCGGTGAGGAATCCCGCGATGATGACGAACTCGACGATCGGCTTGAAGACGAAGAACTGATAGTCGGGACACTGTTCCGAAAATAGCGAGCTTTTTTAAAACTTTTCTCCAATTTTAACAATTTTTTAACTATAAATTCCATGTCATGGCGGCGTTTCGGCATGACTTTATTTTTTATATGAACACTGTCCGAAGTTATGAGAGAAGTGTGGAGTGGTTGAACACTAAAAAACGAATGGTGGGAAGTAGACTGAACCTATGCAAGAAAGGTAGGTAGGTGGCCTAATGAACTAGGTAGGGGGATTTAAAGAATTTGGTTGCCATCTGTGGCAAACTTTCTACTATAGTGGAAGTGGTAGTAACTACTAATGAGCGTACTACATGTGTTCAAATATTAATTAATTCTACTAACCTAGAGGACTAAGCACGAGTATAATTGTTAATTTATCTTAGCATAATTACAATTTTTACATTTAATATTTTTGAAACGAAGCTTAAAAGCTAACATTTATAATCAAATAGTGAACTTACAGCAAAACAATAACATTAACCAACAATATTGGTAAGTCTTGACTTTATGTTAAACACTTGTTTTTTGAACGCTGCTAAGTCACTCTCAAATATTTTCAGGAATGTGTCTGTTTCTTCCTTTCTGTCTTCCAGGTAAATTTTTTTTACAGTCTTCTTTTTTTCTCATCTTTTCCGTATTTTTCTTCTTTTCGAACCCATTCTGTATGTGATTGTGTCCTTTACGTTTTTCATACAATAATTATTCGTTTTGCAGGTAAATTGATTCCATATACCGTACTTTTTCTAAAATAGAAGTAGGAGCAATGTGTTTTTATCTGTACAGTCTTTTCTTTCAACTATTTTGTCAATGCCCAAGTCTTCATACGTATATTTTTCTTCATTCTTAAATCTTTTATTTCTGCAGTTGCGAAAATCTTTTCATCACCTCTCATTCTTTTCTAGATTTTGTTTTTTTAAATGTTTTCTTTATGGCAGCGCTCAAGACTTTGTACTTCAGATGTTAATTTTTTCAGTTTTTTCAGATTTGTTGTAAATTTGTCTTTGATACCTTTTCTTAAATTTTTCATATTTTCGTCTCAAATTCTCATTATCTTGCTTATGTTTTGTGTTTTCTCTATACACCCTTGATCTGTTTGTTTTAACTTTCTTCCGGCCTACTTTTGCTAAAGATAAGTGAAGTGGAGTTGCTGGTGCTCTTGAAGGCGTAGCTAGTGCTTGCGGTAGCGTTTTTGTTACACGTGGTGATAGGTCTCCGGATTGTTGTGGTTGGTCTCTCGATCGGGGTAGTTGGTCTTTTAATCTTGGTGCTAGATCTCTGGATCGTGGCGTTAGGTCTCTTGATCGTGGCGTTAGGACTTTAGATCGCAGTGGTGGGTCTCGTACTAGTGGTGATAATATCCTTAGTAGATGGTGATTCTCTCCGCCACGCGGAGGCGTATCTGGTGGAGAAGTAGCACGTGGAGGCGTTGGTGGTGGAGTACCAAGGAATTCATCATAATATGGAGTCGGTTCTAGGCGAATCAGGGGGTGTTTGCTGTAGCAATCTCTTAACAGCCTGTTTACGCTCTTTTTATTGTCGTTTTCGTAGTTTCTATATAATACGTTGGCATTAAATATTTCTTTTAGCGTTAAATCTTTGACAAATCTTTTAGTTTTATGGTATCGAACTCTGTGTTTTTTCTTCGCTTCTTCGTGCTTTTTTCTATTATTTTTTATTCTTTCTATAGAGCTTCTGTTTTTCTGTTGCAGTAAGTGGCATTTCTGATTATGTTGCACAAACCTTGAACAAATTAAACTATATTGATATCTTAAAAACCTAAGTTTGACACAGAATAACATCCACACCATCCATATATGCCAACTCACAATGTCATTTTTCCATACATTCTCTGGCGTTACCGGTAACTCTAGATAAAATTTATCCTGTGTTACTGGTAACTCTAGAGAAAATTTCAGTTAAAAAAATCATAATTCATTCCGTGGCCAAAAATCACAAAGTATTTGGTTCTGACCTTGAAATGAGACATCACAGGCAACATACTGACCTAATTAAATTCAAATATTTTAAAAACTTACCAAGATTCCAGCCGTAACACTGTAGAGCGGTAATAAACCTACGCGCGCCCGTTGAGAACTTACCGCAGACTGAAGGGCGGGTAAAGCGAGGGAGGCCTTGTCGGACCATACGAACGAAATATTAGACAATAATCGCCTTAGATGACACCAAGTTAGACGCCGTCTTTTGATAAAGTTCATGAACTTTTATCGGTAACTCTGTATAGCTGATGTTTTAATCGAAGTTTGGGACAAAAGTTTAGGTGCATGAAAAATATATAATTTTAATCAAACTTTTATGAATGTTAACTTGAAACGTAAATTTATCATTTTCTTAATCATAATATTATGTGAAAATGCTGGACATTCACACATTTTTTTTTGAGAAACTCATACATTGTTTTGTCACCTATGCCTGGGGACACGTGAATTTTATATGGAGGTTGCTTAAGTTCTGCTGAGTTACCATAAGAAAATTAAAAAAATAGCTTTAAACTATAAAAACTATGAAACTACCGTGTTAGCAAAGGATCTAACTTTACGATAACGTCAAAATCACCATAATTTTAAACTTAAATAATAAGTTAATTTCTAATTCCATATCAGGGACACAAAAGGAGTGCCTTAAAAGTTGATTCACCCACATGCCCACATTTTGCACAGTGGTTAGTATTCCGTACGTGACAGGTTGCAAGCCCATCGGTATCCGATCGTAAAGCTGGAGCCATACTATACTATACGAGTACATACTATCAGCGCTCTAGATCGCCTCAAAGATCTAAGTAACTGGAGATCTGAGGAGATATCTACCGAGCCTGGGGATTACAGACGTGATCATATTTGACGACCTCAGTGGCGCAGCGGGCGAGGGTCCGCCTGCGACGCTAGAGGTTGCGGGTTCGATTCTCGCTGCGGAACAAATTTGTGTACGATCTGCAGAATTTGTTCCGTTGGTCTGGGTGTTTTCTATGTATAATAAAAAATAATATCTATCTATGTATATAATGTATTAAATATATCAGTTATCTAGTACCCATAACACAAGCTTTGAGTAGCTTACTTTGGGGCTAGATGATGCTGTGTGGACTGTCCAGCATTATTTTATTTATTTATTTATATGTTTTTGTTTTATAATTTGCAGGGTGATGGCCCAGGCGGGCGAGTGGTACAAGCAGAACAAGCAGCTCAAGCGGCGCAGCACGGCGCTCATGCTGGCCCTGCCCGCCAAGGGACTTGATATAGACTTCACCGATTCTACGGATACTGGTGAGACACTTGTTACACGACCGCGAAGCGAGGAAGGAGAGTTATGTGTTTAGAATGTATGTATATTTATTATTAAATATCTTGATTACATTTTTTGTAAGAAGGATCATACAAAAAAGCGCTAGGACCGAGACGAGTTTCTTGCCTGTTCTTCTCGTACTTGGGTTAGGTTGGAATTGGCATATGATTCACCGATTCACCGTTTTAAAATGATCCTTGTGATTTTATTGATTAAATAATTTTCAATTTCAATTTCAATTATGTGAGTTAATTTGGCTGTCTCTGGAAACGGCTGGACAAATATTGAAAATTGAGGTATTATTGGTTTAAATTAGTTTTAACATGAACATCATCACGACTGCAATCCTCAGGTAAATCTCCTCAGATCTCTAGTTACTTACTAGCCTCTGACTACCCTCTTTAGATATCCTCAATGACAATGATCTAAGTAACTAGAGGTCTGAGGAGATATCTACCGTGCCTGGGGATTACAGCCGTGATCATAATATTTATTTATATTGTATAATATACTAATATTAAAACGAAGAAAGATTTGATTGTTTGTTTGTTTGAAATGAATAGGCTCCGAAACTACTGAACCGATTTGAAAAATTCTTTCACCAATGTGTAGAATGAACTTTCAGGATGAACATAGGCTATATTTTATGTAGGTACTTCGCGGGCGACGCCGCGTGCAGAAGCTAGTTTATTATATTTATAATAAACTAGCTTCCGCTCGCGGCATCGCCCGCGAAGTACCTACATAAAATATAGCCTATGTTCATCCTGAAAGTTCATTCTACACATTGGTGAAAGAATTTTTCAAATCGGTTCAGTAGTTTCGGAGCCTATTCATTTCAAACAAACAAACAAACAATCAAAGTTTTCCTCTTTATAATATTAGTATAGATAGTATAGATAATAAGCTATGTTAGCTAAGGGAAGTTTTTTGCTAATCGAACCTACCAAAGGAAAACTTAATTTTCATTTTTCTGTAATTTCCAGCATCAGACACGAGCAGCAATGAGGAGGTGGAGTTCCTGAAGCAGACGGTCTCCGAGCTGAGTCGGCAGATCGCATCGCTGCAGACGGACTTGAATCAGGCCAAACTGCACGAGTTTGAAGCTCACGAGACCAACGTGGCCTTGGCCCAGGTATAGTTCATCCAACGGATCTAGGCATTCGTGAAGTTAGCCACAGGTGCGAGTTTGCGCATGTACAGTTCCTTCCCCCCCTCATCATACCTCCAATTGCTCCCGAAAAACGATACTGCACAGCTCTTGCGGCTAACTTCACGAATGCCTAGATTCGTTGAGCCAAATATACTTTTGTACTGGTTGAGTGACCGCCTGAGACGCGGGAGGTGCGGGTTCGATCCCAGCGGAGGGAGAAATTTTTGCATGTTTTGCGAATATTTCTGGTCGTTACGGAGTATTATGGGTATCAGAAACTAAAGGTTATAATATTATGGTCATTCTGGTCTGAGTTAGAAGAACTATCCATGTTCTTTTGATCGACAAAACATTATCACTGCTGTAAATCCCAGGTTTGGTTTGAGATCTTATGAGAAGATCTTTAGCCAAACCTGGGAATTACTCTGGTATTATATGGTAGTATAATCTCTGGTTACTTAGATCTGTGAGAATATCTGAAGGGGGCACTCAGAGACACGTCCAAATGTTACTAAGTTGTACTTTGCTCACTAGTAGGCCACTGTTTACAGACAGTTTTGGTTAAGTATACAAAAATTGTGTTAAATATTTGTATTATTTTTAACTTAAGAATAGAAGTGATGAAAAGTCTATATTCTACTTTCAGGATCTAGAAAGCTGTCAGGCGAAGTGCTCGCAGCAAGAGGCAGAGGTCCAGGAGTTGAGGAGCCAGCTGGAGCGGCACAACCGAGTCTCCAAGCTGCTGGTGGAGGAGGTGACCGCGCTCAAAGACAACGCCGACAAGGACAGGGAGATGTGCGAAACGTGAGTGCGACGGAGATGGCATTATTACAATACGTCTTGATACATGATCACGACTGTAGTCCTTAGGCTCGGTAGATATCTCTTCAGATCTCTAGTTACTGAAGTCTTTGAGGATATCTAAAGAGGGTAGTCAGAGGCACGTCATGATGTTTAGCACATGCCCACATTTTGCACAGTATATTATTAATAATTAATTAATAATTATAAACATTCCGTTTAGAATAGTCTTTTTGACAACCTAGTCATATCGAGATGTCGTCATAAAGCTTCTAACCCTATTCTTTCACGTCTTACCAAAAGCAATAATTTTCATCTATTTCATTTGGTGTGATTCTGACAGATCAATTAAGTGAATAAACGTTTAGCGCGGTCACTAATATTACTAATACTGCTGACCCGATAGACGTTGTTACCAAATTAATGAGTCAGTTAAAAATTCTCATATGGCATTTTCAGTATTTCCCGTATTTTTTAAATTTTTCAGTCACAGATTCCTTACAACCTCCATCACCAAGACCCCCTGACTCCATGAACTTCCCCCAGGTACAAGACCGAAGCCCAAGCTGCCAAGAAGCGCGTCAAGGTGCTAACGCACCAGTCCGCCCTGCTGTCGTGCGAGCTGGACACGGAGGAGCGGCTGGCGCTGCTGCTGCGCGAGCTGGACGAGCTGAGGACCTCGCGCGAGGAGCAGGACACGCGGCACCGGGACCAGCTGCACGAGCTACAGGTGAGGGGGGTAAGGGGGGACAGCCAGGAGCACTAGAGCTTGGTAGTGGCTACGTTCATCCAGGTCTTCTGATAACGGGATCACATGGTTTCCATGATCGAAATGTTTCAAACGTAAGGATTCGAAACGGGACACATCATCATCTTCCTGCCCTTTTCCCACGTTATGTGGGGTCGGCACAACATGTGATTTTCTTCCGTTTCCCTCTGTCATCCGTTATCTCAGTACTCACTCCTTTCTTACTCATGTCATCTTTCACACAGTCCATCTTTTCTTCGGCCTACTTCTACCCTTGTATCCATCCACATTCATACCTAACACTCTCCTCGTCACATGACATTCATCTCTTCTCATAACATGCCCATCCCATGCTAACCTATCACTCCTCATCTTTTCTGAATAGAATAGAATATGGAGAGCTTATATTCAAAATTAGTTAACATCGTTCATTCCTAGTCTAAGTCGATCTTCGTTTGCAGCTGAAGTTGGCGGAGAAGCACGAGGACACCGACGTGCTGCTGTGGGAGGAGCGCCTGCGCCTGGCAGAAGACGAGGCGCGTAGGGCTGCGCTGCGGGCCGACGGGGCGGAGCGCCGCCTGGGGGCGCAGGCCGCGCAGCTCGCCGCCGCAGGTGCGCCCGTAGGCCTGCACTAACTACATCTATCTTTCTTATCATGTCCAGAGAGCGCTGGTGGTAGTGGTACCACCCCTGCCTCACGATCCGAAGGTCGTGGGTTCAAACCTGGTCGTGCACCGATGAGTTTTTCTATTAGAAAAATATATGTGCGCAATGCCAGTGCTGTTAAACGGTGAAGGAAAACATCGTGAGAAAACTGGCATACCCTAGAACTGAAAATTCGAATCAAGAATGTTTATTTGCTAAATAAGTGTTACATGGGTCCTTTAATATTGCACTTAAAACCTGTGTTCTCCAAGGTGTGTGTTATTATTATAACACACACCTACATGGGTGTTATAGTATTCTTATAAGCGGCGATGGGCTTGCAACCTGTCACGTACGGAATACTTAACTACTGTGAAAAATGTGGGCATGTGCCAAATGTCGTGCTTGGACGATGTTTGTATGTTACGATATTTTGTATAATTAGACAATAATGTAACATCTCTTCCTAGTTCTGAAAACGGTACGACGAATGGTCACCCGTCCAAAAATACTAAGTCTGCTAAAAATTGCTAAGTTACATTTAACTCCGAAAAAAGATTACAGCATTTCTAATCCTATTTTCTTTATTTTCAGAAAGCAAACTGAAAGAACTCGGCTGTAAACTGACAGCGACTGAAACCAAACTGACAGACACGACGACCAAACTGACGGTCACTGAGCACAAACTGACAGAATCGGGGAAACCGAAACGGAACAATCTGATGTCGAGGATCAGTTATTTCGAGGGCGGTGCGAGTGAGAAGAAAGATGATAAGAGAGTGAAAGAGGAGATCGTTGAGGAAGAGAGGGCTGAAGAGGAGATTGAAGAAGTGACTGGTAAGTACATTTAGAAAGTCATACAAAAAAGCGCTAGGACCGAGACGAGTTTCTTGCCTGTTCTTCTCGTACTTGGGTTAGGTTGGAATTGGCACATAGATTCACCTAGCATGTAAGACGTTTCAAAGTGATCCTTGTGATTGTACTGAATAAAGAATATAAATAAGAATAAAGAATAAAATAACTTTATTTGTTCCATTAGACTAACATACGAAAACAAAAAAAAACTTATAAAAACAACATAAAAAGTCTAAAAGAAACAAAATGGCGTCTGCCTCAGCATGGGTTGGTTGCTAGCGAGCTAGCAGCCAACGCTGGTCTTCCGTCAGAGCCCTTTTTCTTTTTGTTGGCATTACGGACAATCTATTCACACACACAAATTATGAATTACATTAAATATTTTTCAATTTCAATTTCAATTTCAAAAGTAAATAATGTATGTTTTTTTACTCACGTTGTATATTTTTGGCGACGAAAATACCGATACTATTTTGAAGAATACTTAATAATAAAACTATGTCGGGTTTGTTCGACTTATAACTCTAGAACGGCTGAACCGATTTTCATGGTTATTGATTTGTTGTATTTGTATCCGCCCCGAATATCAGAATAACAATTAAAAAACAGCTGTTTCATACATTTCAGCCAAATACATATTGAACTTTTGCATGGAACAGCTATTTTTTCTTTTGATGAAGATTATATTAGGTATATAGTATTGATGGGTACTTTAACCCCTTGAAGTTTTCAGAAGTAGTCTGGTAACACCCTGCATAGCCTCAACTAAAGTCGCGGGTTCGAGTCCCGTGGCCGTTAAATAGCTTTGTTTTTAATTTAACTCCTTTCTTACAGCACCGCCACCAGAACGAGTGCCCACACCAGAACCGTCTCCCTCGCCCCCCGTCTGCTCCCCGCCTCCTCCACCTCCGCCCCCGCCCCCGTGCGCGGCGCCCCCCCCTCCGCCGCCGCCCCCGCCCCCTCCCCCCGCCCCCGCCTGCCCGCCCGCGGGGGAGGACATGGCGAGCATGCTGACCAACAAGCAAGCCACGCTCAGACGCAGCAAGCAGAATGATAATGGAGGTACAGTTGGCTCAACGAATTCAGACGGAATTGGCGATCTGAACACATTATTATTAGTATTAAACGGGTATTTATGTCTACCCGTGACCACGACAGCGTGCAAACCTGTCGAAACGTCGGGAAAATAAAAATAAAGGTAACTAATTAGAACGCGATAAATATCCGTTTAATACTAATAGTAATTGGAGGATGTCGTCACGGGAATTTTATTTAAAACTGTAAAAAATTATGTGCGCAATGCCAGTGCTCTTAAACGGTGAAGGAAAACATCGTGAGGAAACCGGCGTACCCTAGAACCGAACATTCGAAGGTGCGTGTAGGCTAGTATTCTTATAAGCGGCGATAGGTTTACAACCTGTCACGTACGGAATACTAACTACTGTGCAAAATGTGGGCATGTGCCAAATGTCATGTTCGGACGTGCTGCTGCCTCATGTCGTCCGCTGCCACGTCGTCCGCTGCTGCCTCATGTCGTCCGCTGCCACGTCGTCCGCTGCTGCCTCATGTCGTCCGCTAACTCGTACCTTTACTTCCCCCAGCAGGTGGCGCCATAGACGCGATCGTGGACCAGATAAAAGGTGGTAAGTTCCACCTCAAGTCGCGGGAGAACTTTCTGGAGAAGAAGCCGCGCGAGGAGCAGCCCGAGGCCGTCAAGGAGATGCTGGCCATCCTCGGCACGCTGCGCAAGCGCCGGCCCGCGCCGCCCCGCCCCGCCCTCGACTACACCGACTTTTAAAGCCGGTATATGTCATCCAACGGATCTAGGCATTCGTGAAGTTAGCCACAGGTGCGAGTTTGCGCATGTACAGTTCCTTCCCCCCCTCCTCATACCTCCGATTGCTCCCGAAAAACGATCCTGCGCAGCTCTTGCGGCTAACTTCACGAATGCCTAGATTCGTTGAGCGAACTTTTAAAAGTAATCTGTGTTCAGTTTCATCTGAAACATGGTACGGACCACTTTTTTCCAAAACATGATACGGAACACTATTATTCAGTGTAGATACTTATTTGACCGGAAACTCTCAGCATTGTATTTTTATAAAGAAGAAAAAAATATGGCCTTCCTATTACATAAGAAACATTAACTACTTTATATAAAGTTATTGCATTTAAAATTAGTAAGTTCCTGTGATACATTATGTATTTGTGACATACTCGTATTATTTTAGAATGACATCAGAAATAGAAACAGACTCGTTGCTGCTTCTTCTTCTTCTTGTAACTAGTTCTTTCGAAACCAGTGTGGTGGAAGGATAAAGGCCATTTTCATGCACATGTCTTCGAAATTTTTAGATACTCAAATCAGTATAACTTGTTACATAATTAATTTTACTACGACGCGTGATTTATTGCATTTTATATCTTATTTCAAAGAGTTTAAGGTGTTCTTGAAATTCACGAACCTAGTTACCTAGATATTTCTTGTCTTCCAATGACAATAATTATATTATAGGTAAGTACAGTCATCGCAAAACATCTAGTCCGATCTGAAGTTGCACCATGGCGGCCCGCGACGGTACAGTCAAGTGCAACAACATTATGTACGAATTATATTTTTTATAATTAATTATTTTGACTATTGGGATTAGGTACATATTGTTCTAGATTCTTATCTATATTCTAATAATAATCTTTTTAATACGCAATAACTAACAACTCAAAGTAAAAGCATTATTTATATTGTGAATGTTGTGTACAGCTATAAAATATCGCGCGCGACTGTACTCAGTGGGTGGAGCTAGCGAACGTGACTACGACACACAGAGAACGAAAGCACACTAATGAAAATACGCTCTATGCTGTGATTTGTCAAGGGCGGTCACGTGGCATGTTCCCCGCCAGGGGGGCCCCGCTGATACCCATTTTTCACTTCTGCGCAGGTTTACGCGCCGTGTTCAGATCGGACTAGATGTTTTGCGATTACTATACATATATATAAGACTAGCTATAATGTCTGTTAAAATACAAAATGGACCAAAAGATACCACACAGTGCATAAGTTTCAAATGAAATTTCATACGATATGATATGCATATACTCGTACTAATTGGCATGACTCCATTACTGTCTCCGCATATGCATGATTAAATCTAACTCTATGCTTATATGCCATTTGGCATGATATAGGTCAGAGTTAAAAAAACCTAAACTTGCCTTCTCTTTCATCCTAAAACCGAGACTAAAATACATTTTGAGCTCCTTTCGTTGAAAGTAAGCCGTGACTAATACCGGTATTCACAAACAATACTTGCCTCAGTAAACTTAAATTACTATGCGAAGTAAAGCACTTATTACATTACCCTGAATTCAGGGACCCTTACCCTAAATAAGAGTGGTGTAATAAGAGTTAGGGCGTAAGGCGTAGAGGCTAGGCTCCCTTACTACCGGGCCCTGAATACCGTGTAGTGTAATAACCGTTTTAGGCATTTCTCGATTCTCATTGGCCGATCGCCACTCAAGTATCAAGTATATCTACATATGAGTGGCGATCGGCCACTAAGAATCGAAAAATGCCTTACTTCGCATAGTAATGCTAGTTTACTGAGGCAAGTATTGTTTCTGAAAACCGGTTTATGTGTAGTATTGTTCCCATTAGCTGGCATGTGCGAGCTACTTGCATGCTACTGCGCAAGCGACTGGCAAGCAAAGTGATCTCCAATCACTACTAAATAGGCAGATTTGATTATAATAGTCTGTGTCACGTTATCTGTAATCCCCAGTTTTGGTAGACATTTCTTCAGATCTCCAAAGGGTAGTTAGAGGCACGTCCGAAAATAATTGGCACATGCCCGCGTTTTGCAAAATAATTAAAATGTGATTAGTATAATTTTGTAATAATAGTACAATAGAGATGCTAGATATTTTAGATATATTTTCCCTATTTACCTATTTACTGTGGGAATATATTGAGATAATTTTGTATAAAATATATTTAAGACTCAAATTTATTTATAAGTACTCGTAAGTGTATGACATCGATCTGAATACTCTATTTATTTTTTATATTCGATTGTTTATAAATCAGAATTTTAATAAATTGTATCGAAAAAGTATTAGGTTATCTATTTTCGTACTGAATATAAATTGTGTTTGAAAACATATCATAAAATATACCGTGTTGCTTCTAGTGCATTGTATTTATATAAAAAATACAATAGTTTTATATAATTAATTTACATTTTTATATAAAGAAAGTTACCGAGTGGTGCCATTTTCGGGATAAAGGATTTGATTATAGATATTATATAATATAGATGTAATGTAAAGTATATATTATGACGAGTTATTATAAAACTTAATATTGAATATATTGACTTTTCTTTTATAAAGGAAATCTACCACACAACCACTTTTTTATTGATTGGGGCCCTTACCGCGAATTCATAATACATTACCGAATTAGTATTACATTATTATTTCGTACCATGACCTATGCAAATTGTATGGAAGTAGTGACGTTTCTATAATAAAGAATAGTGTTAAGTTTGCTGACTGGGCTACACCGGGTATTTATAAAAGTAGTAATAAGTTGTATGATCTGTACGCTGCTAAGAAATCAGTGCTACACGATTTAGCGTTTACTTCGCACGTTAAAAATTATTCAAAAATATTTAAAAAAGTTTGTCATGCAGCGAAATCTTTACATATAAGAAATAAAATAGAAAATTCATCAAACAAAATAAAAGCAACGTGGAAATTAATTAATAATGAAACAGGTAAATCGAAATCTCGCAATAACCAAATAAGTTTAAAAATAAATGATACAATTATAACAAAAGAACAGGAAGTTGCAGACGCTTTCGATAATTTTTTCTCGAATATACCTAAAGTTGTGACACAATCGTTAAACTCTTCAGTCTCTAATGCGTTTACTTTATTAGAATCTAATGTTGCTAAATGTGAACGTGCGTTTAACTTTACATATACAGGGTGTCCCAAAAAGTAGTGTCAAGCGAAAGTCCAGAGATAGAACACCCCTTGGGGTACCCGAATCACCCCCATGTATGTTCCGCAATTTTCTATAGTTTTCGAGTTATTAATTTTTTTCCGAATTTTTGAAAATTTACGACTTGAACAACTTAAGACATTCTTACAAAAAAAAGTAGAAAACTTTCTTGAGATTTTTTTTTTGCTACTGAATTTTAATGAGTAGTTCTTTTATGCATAGAATAATCAGCTACGTGACTTTGATGAAAACTATGAAAATGTTGGTGTAAAGTCAAATAATTGCATTCGGTGAATTATGACTTAAATTTTCAATTTTAAATTAAAAATCTTAACAAGTGATTTCATGGTTCTTAAATAAATCCAAAGAATTTTCCAGATTCTCATCTTTCATAATCATTAAAAAAAAAGTAGTACTTAATAGGCTACTTTGGCTAAAATCGGCTTTCAAAGACGGTAAGGTGGAAAATTCTTAAAATTAGCTACCTGATTAAAAAACAAATTTTGGCCATTTTATCATTCCTAAGCTTAATTTGTTTGTTAACTAACCAAAAATGACTACAAAGAATTAGTTTATGCCGAAAAAATCAGCAATATGGCCGAATTAGGAACAAAATTAAGCGGGCCGAAAAAAATAATTAAGGCACTTAAAATAGCTTTCATACGATTAAAGGACCTTTTTAAGACGATGTAGGATTTGTATTGACTAAGAAGGTTGACATATTGAAGACTTTTTGTAAAAAATTAATAAATTTTACTAGTTGTTTTATTTCACAAATTTAGCTAAACTAAATAAATAAAACCTTCAAATATTAATGAAATCTTACTTTCTTGCAGTCATTTTTGGTTAGTTATCAAACGAAGTAAGCTAAGGAATGATAAAATGGCCAAAATCTATTTTTTAATCAGGTAGCTAATTTTAAGAATTTTCCACCTCACCGTCTTTGAAGGCCGATTTTAGCTAAAGTAGCCAATTAAGTACTACT
Source organism: Cosmorhoe ocellata (assembly GCA_963675405.1). Lineage (NCBI taxonomy): Eukaryota > Metazoa > Arthropoda > Insecta > Lepidoptera > Geometridae > Cosmorhoe > Cosmorhoe ocellata. The sequence goes on along the minus strand of OY776266.1, from coordinate 7,702,227 downwards.
TTTTTTTAATGATTATGAAAGCTGAGAGTCTGGAAAATTCTTTAGATTTATTTAGGAACCATGAAATCACTTGTTAAGATTTTTAATTTAAAGTTTAAAATTTAAGTCGTAATTCACCGAATGTAATTATTTGACTTTACACCAACATTTTCATAGTTTTCATCAAAGTCACGTAGCTGATTATTTGATGCATTAAAGAACAACTCATTAAAATTCAGTAGCAAAAAAAAAATCTCAAGAAAGTTTTCTACTTTTTTTGTAAGAATGTTTTAAGTTGTTCAAGTCGTAATTTTTCAAAAATTGGGAAAAAAATTAATAACTCGAAAACTAAAGAAAATCGCGGAACATACATGGGGGTGATTCGGGTACCCCAAGGGGTGTTCTATCTCTGGACTTTCGCTTGACACTACTTTTTGGGACACCCTGTATAAACGCAGCTAGTATTGTAAAAGCATTCAAATTACTTAATATAAAAAATACGGAAGATCTATCAGGAATGTCTACAAAGGTGCTAAGTACTATAATTTTAGATGTTGCTCCTTGTTTAGCTTATATTTTTAATAGGTGCGTTGACGAAAGAGTTTTTCCCGACCTTATGAAACATAGTAAACTCATTCCTTTGTTCAAATCTGGAAGCGAAAGAGATCCCGCTAATTATAGACCAATATCGATATTGCCCGCGCTAAGTAAAATCTTTGAAAAAATAATTCTTATCAGCTATTATCTCACTTCAACGTTAACGGACTACTTCATAGTAATCAGTACGGATTTACCAAAGGTCGATCAACAACAGATGCAGGCATAGCTTTAATGAAACATATATTTGATGCGTGGGAGAAGTCGCAGGATGCAATCGGTGTATTCTGTGATCTGTCTAAAGCCTTCGACTGCGTGAGTCATGCAAACTTAATTTCAAAGTTAAAGTATTACGGCGTCCAAAACCAGGCCTTAGACCTTATACAGTCGTATCTATCGAATAGAGTCCAAAAAGTAGACGTTGGCGGTGAAAGGTCTTCAGGTTCAACTATTGAGATAGGGGTACCGCAGGGATCGATACTGGGTCCTTTTTTATTTCTAGTGTACGTTAATGATCTCCCATTTGTTGTAAAAGATATTTGTGACATAGTTTTATTTGCTGACGATACTTCATTAGTTTTTAAAGTTGACAGAACCAATTCGAGTCGTGACTACGTAAATGAGTCACTATCATTGATTCTGAACTGGTTCACTGTAAATAATCTTCTGCTTAATGCTAACAAAACAAAATGTATTAAATTCACTTTGCCCAACGTAGTGCATAGGCCAACTAATATTAAAATTAATGGGGAAGCAATGAATCTTGTTGATTCTACGGTTTTCCTTGGTATTAATATTGATGCCAAACTTCAATGGGGACCACAAATCGATAAACTTTCTGGTAGGCTTAGTTCCGCTGCATATGCAGTTCGTACGATACGGTGGCTTACGGATGAAGCTACAGCTAGATTAGTTTATTTTAGCTACTTCCATAGTGTTATGTCATATGGCATAATTCTCTGGGGAAAAGCAGCGAATATACAATCAGTATTCGTATAGTAATCAGTATTAGTACAAAAAAGGGCAATTCGTGCCATTTACAAAATGAAACCGAGGGACTCTTTAAAAAAAAAATTTAAAGAAATTAATATTCTCACAGTAGCGGCACAATATATATACGAAAATTTACTGTACGCTCATAAGAATAGGGATAGATTTCAGAAAAACTGCGATGTACATAGAATCAATACTAGGAACAAACATAAATTATTAATCCCTAAGTTTCGGTTACAAAAAGTGAACGGGTCATTTATGGGGAACGTGATACGTTTCTATAATAAACTTCCTATAAATGCAACTAAACTTCCTGCTAGAAAATTCAAAGCCTTCATTAAAAATAATCTCTTAAAGAAAGCATATTATAATATAAATGAATATATATTGATGATAGCAACTCATGGCCCGATGTCGCTCCGCCCTCCGACAGCTAACCAATTTGCAATGTAAACGCTGTCCTTTTGTTTTATGTATTTATGTTCTGTTTTGTCTTTTGTTTTTATGTTATTATTATTAGATAATCTTGATAAACATTTTTTTGTAAGAAGGATCATACAAAAAAGCGCTAGCACCGAGACGAGTTTCTTGTCTGTTCTTCTCGTACTTGGGTTAGGTTGGAATTGGCACATAGATTCACCTAGCATGTAAGACGTTTCAAAGTGATCCTTGTGATTGTACTGAATAAATATTTTTCAATTTAATAGAATTGTTACGGAATCATTCTGGAAAACTTCGTGGTAAGGCGCCTGAAAACGCTAAGAAACTTCACTATAATTTCTTCGACCAATTTTTTCTAAACCAGACTTTTTTCATCTTCGTCTCTAGTTCTTACGAATCACTGTAGTGACAGAATAAGGCCCGGTTTCCACCAAAGCAGCGAGGAGAGACGAGAGAAGATATGTTTGAATAAACCAATCGTTATTTCCACATCTCTACTCCGCTTGATTCATTTACACTAAAGCTAAGCTACCCAATATTATGAGTGGTTATTTTAGTAACAATATACTAATTCAATCGTAACTTAAAGTACTTAGCTTGATTTTATAAAATGTATTTGAACACTTTTCTTCGTGTTTTTGTTCATCTTTACCAAATAACTTACCTTACAATTTTATAAAATTATCAAAGTCTTTGTAAAACTTCATATAATTTGTAGAAATAAATATATTATACAATTGATTTTCGGTATAAACATCTTGCTAACTTTACTGCGCGCGACACTATCGTCTCGATCCGTGGAGTCTCTGGAAATAAACACTACTGTTATAGCTTTACTACATAGCATATATACATATATTTACTACATATATACATTCGTTGCACATAGCCTCTATGTGCAGCGAGCCCGTGAACGAGTAAGTTAATATAAATAAAGCAATTGTAGAGGAAGGGGGGGTAATTTGGAATACTGCAGGTAATTTGGAATAGTAAGGTTTCACAGAAACTAGTAGTGCCATCTAGGTTTGATGGTAGTAAAGCAATGGAGATTGACGCCACCTGTCGATATGTTCACACCGTTCGTAAGCCGAACTTCCAAGATGGCGATCAGAGACTCAAGTGTGAAGGAGTGTCATTAAAAATTTTTGAGGTACGTAATTAACCCGCTTCGATCTTGACAATTTGTTATGTTTATACAGTTTAGCTTTATGTATACTGTAAAATGAATCATAAATTTTGCATATTGACTTTGATTTCAGTAGTTTGTATAAATAGAACTAAATGATGCAAGGTTATGTCCGACCACATCTTGTTGCTAATTTGGAATACCCGAGCGAGGTGATGGTAATTTGGAATATGCCAAATTACCATCATTTTTGTTTGCAAGACATCTGTTGGTATCCAGTCAGTAGATATTGATTCCGATGTGCGATTGAGCTAAAATTTGGTAGGTATATTATATTTATTGTGTTTAAAAAATAGTTTTTTTAAATAATTTCTTTTAATTCTAGATTATGTCGAGTAATACCTACAAAAAGAGGAAACGGTACAGCGTGGACGACATGAAAGCCGCTGTTACTGCAGTCCGTGAAAAAAAGATGGGGTACTTAAAGGCATCCAAACAGTTTAATGTCCCGAGGTCAACTTTATTTCGATTTGTCAATGAAAAAGAGACATCTATCGACGACATATTAAACAAAAAAATTGGACGAAAGCCAGTATTCAATGAAAAATTTGAAAATGAGCTTGTCGAGTATGCTTTGAAAATGGAAAATACGTTATATGGATTGACTAAGACTGACATGCGCAGAATAGCCTTTCAACTTGCAGCAAAAAATGAAATGCCAAACCCTTTCAAAAATAATATAGCTGGAAGGTATTGGCTAGATGGCTTTCTGAAGAGGCACAAAGATATTTTGTCAATGAGAAATCCCTCAGGAACCTCGTTCGCAAGAGCACGTGGATTCACGAAACAACGGATGAACGAGTTCTACGACATATTAGAGAAGGTCTATGAAGATAAACATTTGACACCAGACAGAATATTTAATGTCGACGAAACGGGACTATCTGTGGTTCAAAGCAAAATTCCAAAAATCATTGGCCGTCGTGGAAAAAAACAAATCGGTGCAATGTCGTCAGCAGAAAGAGGCTCGCTGATAACTATTGTGACTTGCATGAGTCCAGCAGGTATATTCGTACCTCCTATGATCATTTTTCCAAGGAAAAATATGACAGATGCCTTGATCAGAGGTGCTCCTCCTGGTTCCATCGGGAGAGCTCATCCTTCGGGATGGATTCAAACATATTTGTTTACCCAGTGGTTTGAACATTTTGTCAAATATGTCAGACCAACCGAAACTTCTCCCCTGTGCTGTTATTGCTAGATGGGCATTTCAGTCACACGAAAAATATTGAGGTGGTTGATATTGCAAGAAGAGAGCATGTAACAATAATTTCCCTGCCACCCCATTGCACGCATAAAATCCAACCTTTGGACAGAACCTTTATGAGTCCGCTCAAAGCTTACTACAGCGAAGAGATTAGGTTGTGGCTGCGAGCTAATAACAGGCCTCTGACTCAATATGATATCATGGATTTGTTCGGAAAGGCCTACCTGAAATGTCAGCAAGGAGAATTAGCTGCCAAAGGATTCAGCGTAGGTGGCATATATCCACTAAACAGACACGCCTTTTCCGATGCAGACTATATAGCTGCAGTCATTGAAGCAGGTGAGAATCATGATCAGCAAGAAGACCAAGTTGCTACTGCTACTGTAGGCGAGTCCCATGATGAAGACCGAGAGAGTCCATCGTTACTGACTCAAGATGACAGATCTGCTCCCACAACCCCCCCGCCTACCCACATAGATTATGACCAAGCAGGACCGTCAAATTTGCCCCCAAGGACTCCTCAAGCCAACACATATGTGTCTCCTTATGATATATCACCAGTGCCAATAACAAAAAAACGAGTTTCTAATAGAGGTCGTAAACCAGTAAAGTCGGCAGTAATAACGAGTTCGCCATATAAGAGAGATCTTGAAGAGTCTGAAGCTAAAAAGAAAGAAAAACAGAAAATTGTAGATCAGAAAATATTGGAAAGACGGGTAAAACCTAACATTAAAAATAAAGGTAAAGGCAAAAAGACTAAGACTACAAAAGAAAGGGAAGAAACTGTAACAAAAGACAAGGTAGTAAAAAGAAACGATAAAAAAACAAAGAAACGAAAACTGAATAAAAGCGATGACGATGACACTGAAAGTTTGGAATCTTCTAACTCTTATAACAGTCGTAAGTCTAATACGTCAGGAGAACTAGAAACTTCAATTGGCGGAAAACCTCCTGCAAATGACGCAGAGTGTTATTTCTGTAATGGGAAGTACAGTGAAGACGTGAGGGGGGAAGAATGGGTGCAATGCTTAATGTGTGGGATTTGGGTGCACTGTGAATGTGCCGACTATGAAGGTGGATCCTATGTTTGTGATGTGTTTTGCAAATAATCCATTTATTTGATTGATTAAACTAAAAATGAGCCTATTATAAATCCTATGTTTGTGATGTGTATTGCAAATAATTTATTCATGTGATTTATAAAACTGATTAGACTGATTTGATTTAAAGAGAGATTACAACTGATTAAAAAAGAATATACGTATATATGGCTATTATTTATAGAATATTATATTATTTGTAGACTCACTTAGATACTTTAGTGAAACCTCAAACTCACTGCAGGTAATTTGGCATACCTAATTGGTATTCCAAATTACCTTCAGTCAAGTTATGAACCAATTTCATTGTATTGCTCTAGGTATTGATTTAGGATATCATTTGTATTTGTATATCTTACATTTTCTTCTAAAACATTGGCGTAATAGTATCTATATAACTACGTTAAGCATAGTGCATATAATTTGGAATACCTCTATTCCAAAATACCTGCACTAAATGTCGAAAACCGAATTCAACCATTTTGCGGTAAACTTAAAACTTTACCTAGTAGCAATGTTCAGATATTTTTGATAGCTTGCAGATTAGTAGGTTATAGATGTAGCTTTCATTTAATAAAGGTTTTATATACTGAAACACTACAGAAAAAAAAACACAGGCCTAAAACAAAATGGTATTCCAAATTACCCCCCCTTCCTCTATCAAAGTCTTTGTAAAACTTCATATAATTTGTAGAAATAAATATATTATACAATTGATTTTCGGTATAAACATCTTGCTAACTCTACTGCGCGCGACACTATCGTCTCGATCCGTGGAGTCTCTGGAAATAAACACTACTGTTATAGCTTTACTACATAGCATATATACATATATTTACTACATATATACATTCGTTGCACATAGCCTCTATGTGCAGCGAGCCTGTGAACGAGTAAGTTAATATAAATAAAGCAATTGTATTATAAATAAAGTAAGTTAATATAATGTATTTTACGTAGCTCTGCTATCCTAGTTTAATCCCTTTATTTATTAAATGTACCTACTTTTATCCGTAGCACTATCAGTAGTGCCACGGGGTAGTAAAATTTCCCTTCACTCTACTAGTAGTGCCAAGCGGTAGTGCCTAAGGAAATATAAGGTTTTAATCCTTGTGTTTTCAATACTAAGTAACTTCTTAAGACCTTATGCTACAACCAAAAACGAAACAGCTTTCTTCAAGCATCTAATTTAAAATATGATTCAAATTTCTGAACGGGCGGGACTTGAACCCGCGTCTGCCTGCAGCTAACTAACTAACTACCAACTACTATTCAGTCAGTCTCTACGAAAAATTTGAACCCAAAGTTGTCTGTCGTATTTTTTACGGCCAACGCCATCTTACGGATATAGCTCAACCAACACTTACGATGGGTTCCCAACGAGTCACACCAGATCCGGTCACATTGTGACTCGTTGAGAGTTTTTTCCCCATCATTTTTCATTTCAACCCATCACACTTACCGCTTAACAAAAAACACACTATAAATAATTTCAAGGAAAAAATAAAAAAAACAAAAAAATAATATCATATAACATTTAATCAGAGTGTAAGTAACAAGTGCATTAAATTCTTAGCTTACATAGGACGGAATTAATCTCATCTTAAATATTAATAACAATCTATTTTGTAAATAAAATAAATATTTGCTTTCAGTTTTTTCTACGCAAAATATTTTGCACACGAATAATATTATATGAACACAAAATGTAAAGAATTATAAAATTTTGACTAAGAATTGGTAGAATTATTTTTTTATCTAATTCATTCATCTTTGATGCGTTGTTCTCATAAATAACCCAAAAACTCATTACTGAATCATTCAAGGAAAATACAAAAGACAAAAATTAAAAATGAAAAATTAACAGCACTAATAAATGTTTGCAATTATCTCACAACAAAAACTCCTTATTTATCCTTATTTCCCTATTCGATAGCTCATACTCAAAAGGTCTCAATCTCACACTAGATATATTATGGATAGAGTACAATGATAATAAAAGGTTAGTTTGTCCATTCCACGGGCTGGGCGAAGGCAGAATGCTAGTTTAAAAAACAAAAAAACTCAAATTATTTTGAAAGTTAATTCTTAAAAAATATGCAATAAGCTAAGCAATTTCTACTTTGATTATGATAATATAAGTATTCTGTTGTGATTTGTCGCGTATTTAGCTTTATTACAATAATATCATCAAGATACAACTAGATGGGTACGTAAGCGATTTTGCATTGTATTCTAACGTGATATAGTTTAAAATTACATGACGAATCGCTCTTATGTAGGTATTATAATAAGTAAATATGTACATACACTCTTAGATACATAAAATATATCAAAATGTGACATTACAGTTCAAATAATTACATATCTACACGACAGTAAAATTATGCTCCATTTCTTACTTATTTCATTCTTAAGTTTTTGTTTAATAAAATTACAATGATAGTACCTACCTATCACTAATTCTAAACACAACACAACACTGGTCTAAAATGTAAGTACATAAAAAACATCGCTTTACTAAGCTAAGCTAAAAGCATTCAAAAGTGATTGTACTTATTACAAATTGATTGACAATGTTAACCGTCCGTGACTCGCACGTTTTCTGCATTGTCTAGGGAATGGAGCTTTCGGGAGTAGGGGCAGTGGGAGTAAGGGTAGTAGGAGTTAGGGTAGTGGAAGTCGGCCGTCAGTGACTCGCACTTTTCCTGCACTGTATAGGGAATGGAGCTGTCGGGAATGGGGGCAGTGGGAGTTGGCACGTTTTCTGCATTGCGTAGGGAGTTGGGGAAGTGGGAGTGAGGTCAGTAGGAGTGAGGGGTAGTAGGAATTGGGGCGGTGGAAATCGGCCGTCAGTAACTAGCACGTTTTCTATATTGTGTAGGGTACAGAGCTGTCGGGGTTGAGGGCAGTGGGAGTGAGGGTAGGAGTTGGGGAAGTGGGAGTGAAGGCAGTAGGAGTTTGGGGAAGTGGGAGTTAGGGCAGTAAGTGGGCCGCCAGTGACTCGCACGTGTCCTGCACTGTGTCGGGAGTGGGGCAGGGGTTCCTTACGCGGCCTTGTCCCGCAGCTGGCGCACGAGGTCGCGCTGGTTGCGCGCCAGCCAGTCGATGTTGACGCGCGCCTTCTCCACGGCCTGCGACACGGCGAGCGTCGCCTCCGACAGGTACTTCTCGTTCTTGGCGCTCCACAGCGAGAACTGCGGAAACGACACACATTGAAGACGATATAAATAATTAAGTATAAGCTGCGATTTGGCCAAAAATGCTACTTTTGTACAAATAATACTTGATCTGAAAACAAATGATACTTTATCTTCTCTTTTGTAGAGAAATAGAGGTGCTTAGTTTAAACGGGAGGAGCTCCCCGTGAGTTTGTTTTCATTAGGTTTTTTTTAATAAAAACTTCAACCTCTCGCTGCACCTTTTCGAGATTCAATTTTAGGAATTTCTTTGATTCCCTCTAATCCCCACCAACCAGGATACAAAATGTTAAAACGCCAAAAAAATTGTGAGTTTTGTCATAATCCCCACTAAGCTGTCCCCACCAGTGGGGATTATGACAAAACTCACAAATTGTTTGGCGTTTTCACATTTTGTATCCTGGTTGGTGTACAATAATCCGAAAGGAACCCCAATAAGGCGATCAAATCAATACATTGATCAGTAACGGAAGAATTTCATATCTTTAGACTAACTTTATGCACTTGCGTGGGTACTCACTATATCTCTAAAAACACCCAGGGAAGGATAATCTACCAAAAGTATCAAGGAAAATGAGTAATATAATATAAATAATAATATAATATATATTTTATCAGTGTTCGTACCTCGTCAAGTTCCTCCTGCGTGGTGAACTGGTTGAGCAGGGTCTTCACGATGTAGCCCAGTCTCCGGCCTTGGTTGTTGAACCTGGATAACATTAATATTTATTAATCAAATAGTTTCCGCCCACGGCATACCTTGACAAACAAAAACAAATTTATCCCGCGGGAACCTTTTTTTTCCCGGGATAAAAAGTAGCCTATGTGCTATTCCAGACTATAATCTATATCTGTGCCAAATTTCTTCCAGATCCCTTTAGCCGTTTCAGCGTGAATGAGTAACAAACATACATCCAGACAACCATACATTCTTACAAACTTTCGCGTTTACCTATAATATTAGTAGGATAGAAAAGTAGTACAATTACATTAAAAAACAAAAACAATCATGATCACGACTAATCCCCAAGCTATGTAGATATCTCCTCAGATCTCTAGTTACTTAGATCTTTGAGGATATCTAAACAGGGTAGTCAGAGGCACGTCCAAATATATTTGGCACATGCCCACATTTGTATAACATCAAGTAGTTGTTATTGCCAAAATTAAAAAACCCGACAGAGTCATTGAAAATAGCTTTTAACGGATACCATATTGGCTTTTTAACATTTTGTATAGTCTATGTCTCTTGTAATCCAATACATAGATAGATATATACATATACATCATGATTGAGTAACAAACATCCATCAACATTCAAACTTTCGCAGTTATATTAGTTTTTATATTAGTTACAAAAAAAAAAAAAATATGATCACGACTGTAATCCCCGGGCTCGGTAGATTACTTTGAGGATATCTAAAGGGGGTAGTCAGAGGCAAGTCCAAACATGACATTTGGTACATGCCCACATTTTGCACAGTAGTTCCGTACGTGACAGGTTGCAAGCCCATCGCCGCTTATAAGAATACTAACCTATGACGCACACCTTCGAATTATTGGTTCTAGGGTATGCCGGTTTCCTCACGATGTTTTCCTTCACCGTTTAAGAGCACTGGCATTGCACACATAAATTTTTCGAATGGAAAAACTCATTGGTGCACGACCAGGTTTGAACCCACGACCTTCGGATCGTGAAGCCGGGGTGCTACCACTACACCACCAGCGCTATTAGTTACATTATATATAATAGAGGTAGGATACAGTGTGCACTCACGCGGCATAGATGTCCTGGATGCGGTTGTAGACGAAGTCCTTGGCGACGTAGTAGCCGACGGGCGAGCGCAGCACGCCCACCAGCACGGACGCCGCGTCCTGGCGCCGCACCTCCGAGCCGTCCGTCACCGCCCACTCCAGGTATCTGCGCGGGAGTTCATTATGATGTATGTAATCGTGGTATACCACGGCACGTCCCAACATATTCGGCACACATGTGTTGACTAACATCAGGGCACAGAATAACTAGTACTACGTCCAGAAGCGCCACTTCGCGCAATAATTTATAGAAATAGCGACTCTAGTTACTAAGCAACAAAGTGCAATTCAGCTCGCAGAAACCATACCTAGCTACCGTAATATTAACCTAAGCGTTGCCGCTCTCTTCTAACGCGTAACTCTGTCGCTGTCTGGCGCGGAGTGAAGCGTCGGCTTTTGCGCTAGGGTTGTCAGCTTGCTCATCTATCTAGGTAGGTACCTACATAATACCTACCTAATTAAACCTAAGTTAACTCTTTATATGATCTAACCCTTACAAAATTTGGCTTTTAACATGGGGTAAACAATCCTCATTAACTTACAATAATAATATTTCACGTTTTGCATTAATTAAATAGTTCGTAGAACAAAAACATCAAAAATTCTGGTTGTTCACATTTTCACAATAATTCTTAGTTATCTCCTAAATGCGTGGACCGATTTTCATGATTAAAACGGATATACTGGTTTTAGACTAGACCTTTCATTTGACACCACCATCGTCAAAATATCACATTTTCAAGTTGCTCTCGTAATTATACTTACCTAACTATGAAAACGCGTAAGTAACAATTATTTTAGACGATCTTATCAAACATTAAATGTTTAAACTAGGGTTCTATAAGACTATACCTACTTGCTAACGCGCGACCCCTGCGCGCGGGCGGTGACAACCGACTGGCGGATGGCGCTGGGGCCATCCGAAATCGGTAGGTACCAATGTTAGTAGGTAAGGAGGAGTGGTGGTGCCCTGATTAGGGCACGTCCTAACGTATTCGGCACAGGTCTACATGTTGTAGAGTAGCTGCTATTTGGTATTCCGTGACAGTTGTAAGCCCAATGTCGTCATCGACACTTTGAAACGTGGTGCAGGATAGTGAGAGATGCAGTATACTCACTAGTGCAGGATAGTGAACGGTGCAGGATACTCACTGGTTGAGGATCCACACCTCGCGCGTGCAGGTGAGCGCCATGAGCAGCACGTCGCGCGCGGCCGCCACGTTGGAGCGCTGGCGCCGCGCGAGGGCGAAGCGCCACTCGCGCACGGAGCCGCGCATCACGCCCGCGCAGTACACCGTGCGCCGCAGGTCGATCGGGATCCTGCGCATTATACTTTATAAACACATTTGAATCCCACTAAAAACATTTTTATATAAATGTTGCCAAGAGGAGACCTTAGGACTCGCATTGTCAAAAAGTTATCAGGTCCCGGGTATAGCCAAGTTTCTAACTCTACACGCCCTTACTTCACAAACTCCACACTACACTCCTAGACTTTAGTTTAAACATGTCTATTTTCCTCGGTTGATTTTTTTATGAAAATTCTTACTGAATCTCGGAAACGGCTCCAACGATTTGCATGAATGTTGGTGTGCAGGGGGTTTCGGGGGAAATCGATCTAGCTAGGTTTCATTTTCCAAATAAACACAATTTACCCAAAAAAAAACCGAGCAAAGCTCGGTCATAGGTACTGAACCGATTTAAATGAAATTTGGCAGAGTTAGTCTAGCTAGAGCTTGAGAAAGGACATAGGCTGCATTTTGTGAAAAAAAAAAACAAAAAAATTAAAGGCGAACAAAGACGCGGCCAACAGCTGTGTTTATATATGTAGTGGTGCTCACGGGTTATTCTCATCCGGGTTGTCCTCCTCCATCCACTTCTGGAACAGCTCGACGGCGTGCTCCTCGCAGCCGGGCACCTTCATGCGGCACGCCCAGCTGCTGGTCAGCACCTGTGCCAGCCAACAACACGTTAAGAGCACTGCTGGTGTAGTGGTAGCAAGCACCCTGTCTTGCGATCCGAAGGTCGTACACAGGGTACACAGGTGGATGTTTCAGTTCGTAAAAACAGTGTCTTTTTATTAGTATGTCTTATACCTTTAAACGAGCAATTTTTGTATATATAATCTGAATTTTGGAAGCGGCTCCAACGATTTTCATGAAATTTAGTATGCAGGGGGTTTCGGGGGCGATAAATCGATCTAGCTAGGTTTAATTTTTAGAAAACGTCGTTTTATCCATGGTTTCGCCGAGTAAACCGAGCAAAGCTCGGTCGTCCACGTAGGTACTTCCCATAAACTACTCAAAACAAAATAAGGGCCACGTGATAAACCAAAAAAAATCCTAAGATTTTTTTGTTTTTTAAACATTTTTTCATCATACTATCTATCTATACTCATCATACAGGGTGTTACCAGACCACTATGACTGTATGATTATGTACCTATATGACGTTAGCAACAAGCATGCATCTTGAAGCTGGTAATAAAAAGTATGATGAGTATGGCATGGTGACGAGTAATTATGAGCATGATGAGTGGGATATGACGTTAGCCACAGACCTGCATCTTCACACTGGTGATGTCTCCGCGGAGCCCCGCGCGCGGCGAGCCCGCCCGCGCGGCGGTAGGGCTCCGCCGCACGTACTTTATTTAGTCAAAGATTTAAATCGCAGATATGCCCGTACGATACCGCGCCGTTTTGTTGCCACAGGAATGAGATAGCTCGCTCATTTGGCACACACAATATATTCAATTTCAGGGTACAAAAGGAATAATTATATTTTTTTACGAAAGATCGTGCAATAATATTCCACGTATATAGTGTGCTTGCATCGGCATTTTGTTAACAAACAGAAGTATAAACAGTGCCACAGTTTTTGGCGTCCGGGCATATCTACGATTTACATATATATTTCACTTTAGTGATGAGTATAGATTGTACGATGAGTGAAATATGACGTTAGCCACAGACCTGCATCTTGACACTAGTGATGTCGTCAGCGCGGAGCCCCCCGGTAGGCGGTAGGGCTCCGCCACGAGGCGCCGCACGTACTTTAGTGATGAGTATAGATAGTACGATATGTGTATAGCCGCGTACTGACCGAGCGAGCGGGTTCGCGAGGCAGCCTCGGACATTTGCCGCAGTACGCATGCAGCGCGAGGCGGCCTCGGTCTGTGAGTTTTCTGATCCGAGGCTGCCTCGCGCGGCAAGGCCGGGCCACCATGAGCATCGACGCTCTTTCTTTATCGATGACGCACAATTAACACGCAACGAATAAGCGAGGCAAACACTACCGTCTCGAGTGAGCGCGGCAAACGTACTGCTGAGGCGCCTTTGAGCATCGACAAAAACCGACAACGCTCGGCTCGGGCGAGGCAGCGCGTGCGGTTGCCGCGGGCGAGGCACGTCTTGACCGACCGAGGATTTGCCTCGCGAGGCTGCTCGCTCAATCAGTACGCGGGACGTTAGCAACAGACCTGCATCTTGACACTGGTGATGTCTCCGCGCAGCCCCGCGCGCGCGGCGAGCCCGCCCGCGCGGCGGTAGGGCTCGGCCACGAGGCGCCGCACGTACTTCTGGAAGGCGCCGTAGTCCGCGGAGCGCTTCAGCACGTTCTCGATCTTGGCCAGCGCGCCGAGCCCGGCCTCCAGCGGCAGGTACTCCTGCTCGCGCTGCAGGTAGCTGGCCAGTCTGACGGTCACATTAACACGTTTCAATAATAGTACGTTGGCCCAACGAGTCGAGGCATTCGTGAAGTTAGCCGCAGGCGCTGCGCTGTTTCGTTTTTTGGGAGCAATTGGAGGTATGGAGAGGGACGGTGGGACTATAGGTACATGCGCAAACTCGCACCTGTGGCTAACTTCACGAATGCCTAGATCCGTTGGATGAACTTTACCTGGATGGTCGAGCATTGCTCGATTTTTTTTGGTAAACGACGTTTTCGTTACTCGGTAACGGAAACGACGTAACGTTTCATTACTCGGTACTGGATGGCGCATCTGTTACTCAGTACCGAAAACAAACGGTTTGTTACAGCTCTACATATTTTACTCACTTGAGCGCTATGGTGTAATTGAGGCGGTTGGTCCAGGCGAGCTCGAAGGCGTCCGACAGCAGTTGCACGCGCCCCGGTACGGGCACGTCCGACAGCTTGCCACCCGTCAGAGTGTCCGCCAGCAGCAGCCAGTTCCTCTGGTCGTAGTTCACTCGGTACGGCGCTGGAACACACATATTAATTTGTATGTATATAAACTATACTTACGTCAATGGGGACAACGGGAAGTCAAAAAAACTCCTTACCGTTGTCCCCATAGCAGGAAGGTGTCAATAGGGACAATGGGAAGGAATTTTTATATCTCTCCGTTGACCCCATAGCGGGAAGGGGTCACAAACAACGCAAAGGATTTTTCTTGGCTTTCCGTCGTCCCCATAGCGGGAAGGGGCAATGGAGACAACGGAAAGGAATCTTTATGACTTCCCGTTGTCCCCATAGCGTTATTGGCATATTATTATATCCATCATAATGGATATTTAATAGTTGGAAGGGGAAGACCTCGGCGTACGTAGGAACCTCGATCAAATTGGGGACGTTTTAAGAGAAAGGCCAGGTCCAGAGTAGCCTAAACCGACGCGCATGTATGAAGAATTTAATGAGAGTGAATGAAGCAAGAGGTATGTCAGGATAAAAGCAAGTGGAGATCCGTGCTCTCTGCCTACCCCGTCGGGAAACAGGCGTGATTTTATGTATTTATGTATGTATGGGTATTTATATCCATAACTGAAGTCCATGTTAGAAGGTCCACTTGTGTAAACTTTGAAAGAAGGTCCTCACCGATCATATCATAATTGAAGAGCACCCACTCCTCAGGACCGGCTCCGTGGGTGTATTGGTGACGGGAGTGCACCCCCTCGTCGTCCGCCAGCCACTGCAGGGGGGCCTCCCGGTAGGGGGCAGCCTCGTTCTGGCACAGCACGCGCAGGGGGACCCACCAGGACGAGGCGGTGCTGGCCGTGGACGCGAGGGCTAGGTAACGTTTCTGTAATTATAATTCGATGGCTTTTTAACAGACTGCGATGCAAAGGAAGACAATGTGGAAAATCTTCAATTCGATAGCTTTTAATTACTAATAAAAATATATGATCACGACTGTATCCCCGAGCTCGGTAGACGTCTTCCTTAGATCTTTTGAGGATATCTAAAGAGGATAGTCAGGGGCACGTCCAAACATGAAATTTGGTCGATACATGCCCATATTTTGCACAGTGTTAGTATTCCGTGACAGATTGCAAGCCCGTCGCAGCTTATAAGAATACTATTCTATGAGACATATCGTCGATTTTTTTGTTCTAGTCTAGGGTATGCCGGTTTCTTCAAGATGTTTTACTTCACCGTTTAAAAGCGCTGGCATTGCGAAAATCCATTTTTTTTTATTTAATTAAAACCTAATTGAAGTGAAACGCTTTATCTGGACAGGCTCTAAGTAGAAAGGTCCCTTGCCGTACCTGAGTAATGGTGAGAGAAAGGTTCAGTAGAAAGTAGAAAGGTTAGGTACCTAAAAAGGTTGAGTTAGTACCTAAAGTTAAGTAGAAAGGTCCCTTGGCGTACCTGAGTGATGGTGAGAGAAAGGTTAAGTACCTAAAAAGGTTGAGTTAGTACCTAAAGTTAAGTAGAAAGGTCCCTTGGCGTACCTGTGTGATGGTGAGAGAAAGGTTCAGTAGAAAGTAGAAAGGTTAGGTACCTAAAAAGGTTGAGTTAGTACCTAAAGTTAAGTAGAAAGGTCCCTTGGCGTACCTGAATGATGGTGAGAGAAAGGTTAAGTACCTAAAAAGGTTGAGTTAGTACCTAAAGTTAAGTAGATAGGTCCCTTGGCGTACCTGAGTAATGGTGAGAGAAAGGTTCAGTAGAAAGTAGAAAGGTTAGGTACCTAAAAAGGTTGAGTTAGTACCTAAAGTTAAGTAGAAAGGTCCCTTGCCGTACCTGAGTAATGGTGAGAGAAAGGTTCAGTAGAAAGTAGAAAGGTTAGGTACCTAAAAAGGTTGAGTTAGTACCTAAAGTTAAGTAGAAAGGTCCCTTGGCGTACCTGAGTGATGGTGAGAGAAAGGTTAAGTACCTAAAAAGGTTGAGTTAGTACCTAAAGTTAAGTAGAAAGGTCCCTTGGCGTACCTGTGTGATGGTGAGAGAAAGGTTCAGTAGAAAGTAGAAAGGTTAGGTACCTAAAAAGGTTGAGTTAGTACCTAAAGTTAAGTAGAAAGGTCCCTTGGCGTACCTGAATGATGGTGAGAGAAAGGTTAAGTACCTAAAAAGGTTGAGTTAGTACCTAAAGTTAAGTAGATAGGTCCCTTGGCGTACCTGAGTAATGGTGAGAGAAAGGTTCAGTAGAAAGTAGAAAGGTTGGGTACCTAAAAAGGTTGAGTTAGTACCTAAAGTTAAGTAGAAAGGTACCTTGCCGTACCTGAGTAATGGTGAGAGAAAGGTTCAGTAGAAAGTAGAAAGGTTAAGCACCTAAAAAGGTTAAGTACTTAAAGTTAAGTAGAAAGCTCCCTTAGCGCACCTGAGTGATGGTGAGAGACTTGGATCCATAGTCTCTCTGCACATCGAGCAGCGGGTACCCGGTCTGCGTGGTCCACGTGTCCATGACGCGCTTCACGGACACGGCGCGGGTCAGGGCTCCGCGGGCCTGCGACACGGCCGTCAGCTCGGCCCACAGGTCGTCCTGCGCCGCGTTGCTGTACGAGTACTTCACCAGGTAGCTGGGGGACGGAACAGTTCAATATAAAAACCCCCGACACATTTGAGTCGCCATTTTGTGGCGTCGGCCATCTTGGACCGATTTCTATCAAACATTGTTGAGAACACTTGCGATTAATTCCCTTTTCCAACAGAAAAAAACGAAATCAAAATTGGTTCATGAGTTTGGGAGCTACGATGCTACAGAGAGAGACACGAACACACCCTCACACACACCCTCACAGACAGACAGACAGCTACGTCCAAACTTATAACTTATACTTTTATCCCGGAAAAATGTACGTGGGATAGATTTGTTTTAGTTTTTCAAGGCACCATGTGGGCGAAGCCGTGGGCGAAGAAGAGAGGCGTGGGTGGAGAGAAAATAGTAAGAGTAATAATTAATATAAGCAAAATAGTAAGAGTATTAGAGGTAAAATAGTAAGTGTATTAGAGGTAAAATAGTAAGAGAATTAGAGGTAAAATAGTAAGAGAATTAGAGGTAAAATAGTAAGTGTATTAGAGGTAAAATAGAAAGAGAATTAGAGGTAAAATAGTAAGAGTATTAGAGGTAAAATAGTAAGAGTATTAGAGGTAAAATAGTAAAAGTATTAGAAGTAAAATGGTAAGAGTATAAGAGGTAAAATAGTTAGAGAATTAGAGGTAAAATAGTAAGAGTATTAGAGGTAAAATAGTAAAAGTATTAGAGGTAAAATAGTAAGAGTATTAAAGGTAAAATAGTAAAAGTATTAGAGGTAAAATAGTAAGAGTATTAGAGGTAAAATAGTAAGAGAATTAGAGGTAAAGTAGTAAGAGTTTTAGAGGTAAAATAGTAAGAGAGTTAGAGGTAAAATTGTAAGAGTATTAGAGGTAAAATATTAAAAGTATTAGAGGTAAAATTAGTTTTATAGACATACTTATGTATAGCCTCCTTGAAGACCTGGTCTCCGAGGAACTTGGTCATCATGCGGATGAGCACGGCGCCCTTCCGGTACGAGATCTCGTCGAAGATCTCCGAGATCCGCTTCGGGTCGTCGATCGACACAGATACCTGGGGATAGGTGATTGCTATCTCAGATATTAAGGCGCAAGTCAGCCTAAAAATAACCGGGACTTTGATGATTTTTGTGTCCATTGGCACAAGCATATTTTATAATTCTATACACACATACAATACATGATCACAACTGTAATCCCTAGGCTCGGTAGATATTTCCTCAGATCTCTAGTTACTTAGATCTTTGAGGATATCTAAAGAGGCATGTCCAAACATGACATTCAATTTTAATTTTTTTTAAGTAGTTAGTATTCCGTACGTGGCAAGTTGTAAGCCCATCGCCGCTTACAGGAATACTAACCTATGACACACCTTCGAATTTTTAGATCTACGGCCTGCCGGTTTCCTCACGATGTTTTCCTTCACCGTTTAAGAGCACTGACATTGCCCACATAATTTTTTGCAATAGAAAAACTCATTGGTGCCTTACCACGAAGTCTTCCAGAACGATTCCGTTTTAGAAACGTCACATTTGAAGCTTGAAGTAACACTACTTCAATACAATTTGCATAGTTATTTCGTACCATGATAATATCATAAATATTAATTCGATAATGTATTATGAGTTCGTGGTGAGGCCCCAGGTTTGAATCCACCTTCGGATCGTGAGGCAGGGGTGCTACCACTACACCTTGTATACACTACAAGTGTTATGAGTTATAGTTCATCCAACGGATCTAGGCATTCGTGAAGTTAGCCACAGGTGCGAGTTTGCGCATGTACGGTTCTTTCCGCCCTCCTCATACCTCCAATTGCTCCCGAAAAACGATACTGCGCAACTCTTGCGGCTAACTTCACGAATGCCTAGATTCGTTGAGCCAACTATGCACTGATTTCATACAGCAAAAGAATAAAGTTGATATGCCTCAAATCTGCCGTCCGATCACTAAAAGGCCGTTAAGTGACATTTGGTCAAAAATGACTTTTATATACCACGCGAAAGCCCGCATTTTTCTCTATCGACCAGTCTTGGACACACGTTTCTATCATTTATAGTTACTGAGTTCTGGACACCTCGTACACGGCTATCTACACCTTTTTTGGACATGTCCAATTCTTAAATACGGTTAACTCGTATTAAAACACTACAATACGTTTAAGTGCACTTAACAGTACATTTCAACATTAAATTATATTTATGAAACAAGCCTAAAAAACGGTTTAATGATGTTACTATACTACTTAGCCGTTACCCGACTTTAGATGTGTTTTTGTCATTTATAAATTGTAATCCTCAAAGGGATCTACTACGTCTAAAAGACAGTTTTCCTTCAACTGCTACTCTATAACACCGCTAGACATACTTTGCCGCTTATTTGTTTTTCACCTCCGGTGGTTATAAAACTATTACAACTCTAAAATACAGTGACTGTTTTTTAGTCTTGAAAGTTATTACTGAATGCTAATAAATACAATATTAGAAACTAACTAAACAACATTCCAACGCTAAAAAACGTCTATTTGCAGTACCTTCTCGTACGCACCGTACAATCCGCGCACTCGTTATTAGAGATTAGCATGGTATGGACACGTGATGAGGAGGGATGAATACCAAAACAGTATAAGTGTATAAGTGTGGCTGGGTGCGCAGGTAGAGGAAAGCCGAAGAAGAAGTGGTTTATTGTGTGAAAGATGATATGAATGAAAGAGGAGTAGATTCAGAGTTGACGAATGATAGGAGTGAGTGGAAGAAGAAAACATGTTGTGCCGACCCCACTGAGCGTGGATGGATATAAGGGCAGAAGAATGATGAATGATTATTTTGATATATTATCAATATTATGTATCGTTTTAAATAGATAGAAGATTATTAAATAGTTGTTGAAGTTGTTCTCTCTCATAGGCTTGAGATGATTGATGATTCATGATAGGCATAATCCTTACTAATATTATAAATGCGAAAGTAACTCTGTCTGTGTGTGTGTTAGGCAATCACGCCTAAATTACTAAACCGATTTATATAAAATTTAGTACAGAGATAGTCTAGAGCTTGAGAAAGGACATAAGCTACTTTTTACTGCGAAAAAAGTAAGGAGTAAGTGTAAGATGTTGAAATAGACGATTAAATTTGTGTGAAAATTACGTCATTTTTAAAGCTAGAAGCTTGGAAATTATTTGTTAGGCTTTGATTAGATATAAATAAATACAACATTCAAAGTTTGTAAAAAAATTACCCTAAAGCGAGTAAATATAGGAGATGAAAGTATTTATTTGATGACGTTGGCTGAAAAACTTACGGCCCAGAAAATAAAAATATTATGGTCTGTTCGCCGCCTACCTCCTATCTGATTTAAAGAATGAGAGTGAATAAAGCAAAAGAGGTGTGTCAGAATCGTAGCAAGTGGAGATCCGTGATCTCTGCCTACCCCGTCGGGAAACAGGCGTGATTATATGTATGCATGATTTAAAGAAGAAATACAGAGAAGTACGGAATCATTACCAAATGTGAACTTAAATGAAAGCAAGTAAGTCTAGAACGATAAAACTTGTTTGGTTAAGTAGGTACTTATTATTTTCTTATGTAACTCTTTATTATAAATTAAATATTTAACTTTGAAAGCTTTGAGAAGTATGTGTGGTTTAACTTTGAATTATAGGGAAGAACAGTATGATAAGATAAGAGAACGTTGTGGAGTGAAAGAAGACGTAGTGATGAAAATTGAGAAGCGTATGTATGGTTTGGGCATGTAGAAAGGATGGATGAAAGGAGATTGACGAAACAGGCGCATAAAGAGAGTGTGGATGGGACAGTTGGAAGAGGAAGACCTCGGCGTACGTACCTCGATCAAATTGGGGACGTTTTAGAGAGTACCCTAAACCGACGCGCATGTATGAAGAATGTAATGAGAGTGAATGAAGCAAAAGAGGTATGTCAGGATCGTAGCAAGTGGAGATCCGTGGTCTCCGCCTACCCGGTCGGGAAACAAGCGTGATTTTATGTATGTATCTAAATATTTAACTATTTTCAGACACCGTTGGCGAGTTTTATTAACTTGAACTTATTTATTTACTAAATAATAATTAAGCAGGATACAGATAGGAGTTCAAGGACATCTTTTTATATTCTAAAAATCAAAGTCCTGACTAAAATATTCATTCTTGACGCTGACATTATAGACAACGCACAGTCTAAAACGCTGGTCGTAGAGACTTGAAATTTGGAGGATACGACTTTCTTAGTACGTGGACGTGCACTATGAAGATTTTTTTTTAAATTCAATCTCTTAGGAGGTAAAAAAGAGGGTATGTTTGTAAGAAAAATCGTATTCTATGCACTTGAAACTTGGAAAACATATTCTTCAAGATAAATAAAAAATGAATAAAATGATACCTATATTATTACAATATAGTACTCGTACATCGGGGTGGTAATGATTGACTATGAACTTTTTAACTATTTAAAATAAAACACGCAAATGCCGTTGCGAGCGGGCCAGCTAGTAAGCACATAACATTAAGCTGTGAAGACGTACAATACTTTAAGTAAATTAATAATTGATTTCATTTAGTTCCTTGGAACATATTGATTAGACTTAATTAAGTTACTATAATAGTAAAAAGTTGTGCCATTTTATTTGTAAGAGCTCCTTATAAGTGTAAGGACTTCATCATCGAAAGCTTTTTAACTAACAAGTACTATTTCGTTTTATTTAACAATCATTTTCATAATATAATACCTTGTTAATGTAGGAAAAAGTTACGCTTAGCCGTTCATTTGACAGTACATCATAACATTTCAAATATTAGTGCCAACGCTAAAAAACAGTTTTCATAGTGTGTTCATTCTAAAACTGTGTTTAAGTGTAGAAATATAAAAAAAAATTAAGTTTGAAAACAGTAAATAAACGGTTTTAGGCTTTTCACCTTGTTTTTAAAAATTATGTTGAATGTAATTAAGTTAAGTTTCAATTCTAGAAGAAGGTTATGTGACTTAACTGTTATATAGTATTGTAATTGTTTAAAACTGTGACTCATTTGGAATGAGTGCTGCAGTTACAATCGTATCCAACTCTATACAACGGTTGTACTTCAGCCAGCCGTTTTTTAGTATTGTAAATGATAGCATTTTAAAAACATATGTCGATGGCTAAAACACAAAAACTTGAATTAAAAATTAAATAAACAAGCTACGCCTGATTGTAACATAAATAATAAAAGCTTATAAAAATACAAAAAATTTGGTATAGCAAAAAAAATTGTAAGTCTTCACAATTTCTAGAAACACCATTTTCCCACGTTTTTGCTCATACCCAAAAATTTGGTTTTGTCACTTAGCCGTCTTTTAACAAAAGGACGGCAGAAATCCCGAGATTAATTTTAAAGAACAGAAAAACCCCGTGATTTATTATATAAAAAAGTTATTTACTTTTACACAATTTAAGCCACTGCACGCGCGACGTTGCCAAATTTACACCAACGACATCAAATGTCTGAAGTTGTAATATTACAATGCGCACACGCGCGATGTTGCCACATTTTTAGTTCGCACAACATAGCTTGTGAGAACAAAAGAATAAAAAGCGGGATTTCTAATGGACGATTGTCTATTAGAAATCCCGCTTTTTATTCTTTCCCGGGAAGATGCATATTAATATCAACATTTCGATACAAGTATACTTGGCTCAACGAATCTAGGCATTCGTGAAGTTAGCCGCAAGAGCTGCGCAGTATCGTTTTTCGGGAGCAATCGGAGGTATAAGGAGGGGAGGAAGGAACTGTACATGCGCAAACTCGCACCTGTGGCTAACTTCACGAATGCCTAGATCCGTTGGATAAACTATACTTATATAACTACCTAATTCCGACCTCTGGTTATGAGTTACTTACAGGATGGCTGGATTCAAGGGCATCCAAGGATAACACAGACTTCATGTTGTCCATGGCGTAGCTCAGGTCGGCGCCCCACTCAGGCTCCACGGCGTCCACGCCCACGGAGGCCGCGAAGGTCGCGAACCCTTCGTTGAGCCACAGGTCCGACCACCACTTCATGGTCACCAGATTGCCGAACCACTGGTGGGCTAGCTCGTGCGCTATCACCTGGAACGAGACAACACCACTTTACTAATAAGTTACTTAGGTACTAACCTCTCAAACATGTTATCAACAAAACTTATAAGAGTTTCAAACAAGAAAACATCTTGGCAGTCTTTGACTTATTTTCTGCAAGTTTACTAAGTATACAACCTTTATCCCAACTTGTTTAAGGTAAAAACTAACATGTTTGATACATGTTATAAACAAAACGTAAAATTGTTTTCTGCAAGTTTTATAAGTACCTACCTATTCAATTATTCTCCTAAGTTGTTTAAGGTGTAAATAATAAATAAAAACTGTTTGATAAAACATATGAGCAATATAATACGAAGAGTTTTCGAGAAGAAATTACGAGGCAATATCAAGTAATTACACACACATGTAGATTTTCGGAAATGCGTCACGCCCGCCCCGCCCATCCCTACAGACCAATCACAGGCGCGAGTGCGCGCATTGCCTTATAAGGAGATGTCATGTCTACGTAACAGTTAGGAGTTTAATCTCACCTCAGCAACTCTTTCCTTGTTCAAGAACGAGGATTGTTTGCTATCGTACAAGAGAGCGGTCTCTCTATACGTGACCAGGCCCCAGTTCTCCATGGCCCCGGCGGCGAAGTCCGGGATGGCGATCATGTCCTGCTTCGGAAGCGGGAAGGTCACGTTGAACCATTCTTCGAAGTGGGTCAGCACCTTGGGCCCGATCGTGGCGGCGTACGCTGTCTGAAATATTAAAGGTTTTAGCAGACTGCGAAGAAGGGTAATTTGTTTGGGGTGTATGTATGTACATATGTATGTATGTATGTATGTATGTACCTATGTATGTATGTATGCGAGTTTCTTTGGCGCTCGCTGTAGTACAAACGGCTGAACGGTTTTTGAATTTTGGAAGTGTATGGTATGTATGTAAGTATGCGAGTTCCTTCATCTGTCGCTGTAGCCCAAACGGCTGAACGGATTTTGACAAATGAGGTGTCAGTCGGTTCGTCTAGATTACAAGAGGTTACAAGAGACCTCTTCGCACTCTGGATTACTTCACACTCCAACACCCTCACCTGGTCGATGGCATCACTCCTCGCCCAGATCTTGAAGTGCGTGTTGGAGAGTTCCGGGGGGCTTTCCACGTAGGAGAACTTGGAGACGACGAACGCCACCAGGTACGTGGACATGGGCACGGACTCCTGGAAGTGGTCCCACAAGAAGTCGGCCTGCTGCTTCTTGAAGCGCTGGCTGACGGCGCCCCACGGCCAGTACTCCTCCAGCGCGCTGGAACCATTACATCATCTTATTATTAGTATTAAACGGGTATTTATCGCGTTCTAATTATCTATTTATTTTCCCGACGTTTCGACAGGTTTGCACGCTGTCATGGTCACAGGTAGACTGACGGTAGTCTACCCGTGACCACGACAGGTAATAAGAACGCGATAAATACCCGTTTGATATTAAAGGTGTGTCCAAATATTGAGCGGCAATCGAGCGCGGCTGCCGCGCGCGGCCCGCCGCGCTATGATTAGACGACTGCCGCGCGCGAACGCTTCTGGCTACCTGCCGCGCGCGAACATTCTTAGGAAACATTCGGCAGTAACTGTGTTTGGACGTGTTTCCGCGCACAAACATGGACAACGAAACATCGATTCGTTTAATTGAAATGTATGGATCTTTTAAAGAGTTATGGGATCCTCGACAAAAGGGATACCATAATAATAATAAACGTGAAAACTTGTGGAATGAAATAGCCAACAATTTTGATCTTCTCAAGAAGGAATTAAAGGCTAAAATGAAGATTAAAATGTAGATTGTATCATAAGGGAGCAAAATAATATTTTTACGGCGAGGGCGCTTTTTTGAATCCAGAGCGAAGTGAGGGATTGTAGAGTAGAATCCTGAACGAAGCGAGCCAAAAATATTTTGCGCCCGAGTGATACGAGCACACTCTACTTTTCATCACCCTCTATGAGAAAATAAAAGGCACCTTTCTTTTTTTTATCCAGCTGGCGGCGTGGCCGTCGTACCAGCCAGTCTTGAAAAAGACTTTTAGACTTACGAGAAAGGAATAGAGAAAAAACAAGCTTTTTTTTTAAGCCGCTTTCATTTTAGTTCTGATGCCAACCGAAGCACGCGGCATATCTAGGTTGTGCCGCGCAGTACTGCCGCGCAAACATTACTTGGGTTTGTCCAACCAAACTAGAGCGCGGCAGAAATGTGTCCTACAAATGCCGCGTGTTGCTGCCGCGCTCTTGCTGCTCAATGTTTGGACACACCTTAATAATAATGTGTTCAGATCGCGTAAGTTTAAAGTATATATTACATCATTATATTTATACACTGTTTTGACCTGGCTGCGAAGCGAAGGTGAGTAATGAGTTTGGGGTGTATGTAGTATGTAAGGTTGTGCTGTAGCCCAAACGGCTGGACAGATTTAAAATAATAAGTTGTGTTGTTTGGATCTCGTCTGGATCACAAGAGTGACAAAGTAGTTACGATCATACATACATACATACATACATTCATACATACATACATAAAATCACGCCTGTTTCCCGACGGGGTAGGCAGAGACCACGGATCTCTACTTGCTATGATCCTGACATACCTCTTTTGCTTCATTCACTCACATTACATTCTTCATACATGCGCGTCGGTTTCTAAATCTTGACCTGGGGCCTCACCACGAATTCATAATACATTACCGAATTAATATTACATTCATTTCGTACCATGACCTATGCAAATTGTATTGAAGTAGTGACGTTTCTATAATGGAATCGTTGTGGAATCGTTCTGGAATACTTCGTGG
This sequence comes from Cosmorhoe ocellata, assembly GCA_963675405.1. NCBI lineage: Eukaryota > Metazoa > Arthropoda > Insecta > Lepidoptera > Geometridae > Cosmorhoe > Cosmorhoe ocellata. Next base: position 7,676,093 of record OY776266.1, on the reverse strand, counting down.
TAAGGCCCCTGGCCTTTCTCTAAAACGTCCCCAATTTGCTCGAGGTACGTACGCCGAGGTCTTCCCCTTCCAACTGTCCCATTCACACTCGCCTTGTGCACCTGTTTCGTCAGTCTCCTTTCATCCATCCTTTCTATATGCTCAAACCATCTTAGCATACCCTTCTCAATTTTTATCACTACGTCTTCTTTCACTCCACATCATCTATTTATACCATTTTCTTACACGACTGCGAAGAAAAAGGGTAATTGTGTTTGGGGTTCCGAGTTCGCGAGTTCCTTTGGCTGACGTTGTAGCCTAAACGGCTGAACGGATTCTGATAAATGTGGTGTCGTTGGATTCGTTTTGAACAAAGAAGTGATAGAAAGTCAAAAAAATTAATATGGCGGCTGTAAAAATCTATATTTAGTTACGATAAACAACTTTAAGCTAGTTTCTTATGACGAGTAATAACTATATGACTACTAGCTTAGCTTATTACTCGACAGTGGTTAACTTTGTGGTCAGTTTTGAACTTACTTGTCATCTGAAGCTTTCTCCAAGGGCATGTTAGAGACGGCGGTGTAGGCCCTATTATGGCCTACAGTGATTCTGAATGTCGCCTTGTAGAGCGGCTCGTCGAAGCACGGGAAGGCTTTGCGGGCGGATATAGCCTCAAACTGGGTCGCTATTAAGTACCTGAGACAGTATAAGATACAGGGTGTTATCAAGCTAAAACTTCAGGGGGTTAAAGTACCTATCAATATAACAACTTTTCCTAAGAAACCACTTAACAATGGTAACACCATGTATACATGATGGGTACTTCAACCCCCTGAAGTTTTTAGAAGTAGTCTGGTAACCTATATACATAATGATGACGACTGTAATCCCCAGACTCGGTAGATATTTTCTCAATCTTTAGTTACTTAGATCTTTGAGGATATCTAAAGAGGGTAGTAAGAGGCAAGTCCAAACATGACATTTGGTACATGCCCACATTTTGCACAGTAGTTAGTAATATTCTGTACGTGACAGGTTGCAAGCCCATGGCCGCTTATAAGAATACTAACCTATGACACATACCTTCGAATTTTCGGTTCTAGGGTATGCCGGTTTCCTCAAGATGTTTTCCTTTACCGTTTTAAGAGCACTGGCATTGCGCACATAATTTTTTCGAATGGAAAAACTCTTTGGTACACGACCAGGTTTAAACCCACGACCTTCGTATCATGAGGCAGGGGTGCTACCACTACACCACCAGCGTTCTTTAGATACTAAAGAAACAACTAAAAATATTAAAGTCTTACTCTTTACTCTGCGTGTTTTTATTCACGTAAGAGCTGATGTAAACACCATCCAACCCTTGCTTCAGATTGCCGTAGTAGGGGATAGTTAAGGTGTAGTTTGTCTGCGTGGTCAGTGGTCTATCCAGTTGCAGGGTGAGCAGGTTATAGGTGTCGTTGAGAGAGGCTCCTTTAACGGCGGGGGCGCCCGACCCCCCGGCGAGCGACACCTTACCCTCGGCGATGGTCAGGTCTTGCATGTGGAGTACGATCTTGGATGTCTCTTTCTGTGCTGTGAACTACGGACAATGGAGGAAAATTATTTACTAGCTTCCTTTCGCGGCTTTGCTCGCGAGGTACCTACATAAAATATAGCCTATGTTACTCAGGGATAACGTAGCATTCTAACGGCGATAGAATTTTTGAAATCGGACCAGTAGTTTTTGAGTTAATTCGTTACAAACAAAAATACAAAAATACAAAACTTTCTTCTTTATAATAGTCTTAGTATAGACTAACTTCCACACACGGCTTCGCCCGTGGTACCTTGATAAACAAAAAAAAACCTATCCCGCGGCAATCGTATATTTTTCCGGGATAATGTAGCCTATGTGTTAATCCAGACCATAATCTATATCTGTGCCAAACTTCATTCAGATCCGTTCAGCCGTTTCAGCGTGAAAGAGTAACAAACATACATCCAGACATCCATACATTATTACAAACTTTCGCGTTTATAATATTAGTAGGATTGATATTTAGTTCTATCAATACATTGAAATCAACATATAGAGATGAAAACTTCTTCTGTGAAGCTTTTTTAAAGTTTCACAGAAGAGTGTAACAACTTTCATGTTTTGTACATTTCCGTCCTTTTCAGTATAAGATATTTTGAACCAAACGCACAGCTTATCTCTTTTACTCTGCATCATACTTCGAAAGTGACATTGATTTTGATAGAGATAGTCATATTGCTTGAAATAAGAAACTTGGAGTTGCCAACTTTTTAATAAATTAATGAAAGCTGCCCTGTTATAGGCTTGCCGGCCCATTGCAGGCCATAACAGCAGACCGTGGACAATGGCATATTCTGCTGTTAGTTGCATATATGCAACTAACAGCAGAAATTTGTTCCGTTGGTCTGGGTATGTATGTATAATAAAAAAAATATCTATCTATGTACCTATATCATGTATTAAATATATCAGTTATCTAGTACCCATAACACAAGCTTTGAGTAGCTTACTTTGGGGCTAGATGATGCTGTGTGGATTGTCCAGCATTATTTATTTATTTATTTATTTATTTATTTATATGCAAAGAGAGGCCTATATCCAGCAGTGTGTGAAGTCGGGTTTCGGATGATGATGACAGAAAAAACATATGCGTTCATCACACAAACGTTTGTCCTGGGGATCGAACCCACAACCTGCAGCGCAGAAGGCAGAGCTACTACCAACTGAGCTAGAAGGCCGGTCAGATAAGAAAATATGAAAGTTTCAACTACAATAGACTCGGACACTACAACAATAATAAATTTGTGTCATCGATCGGTGACACACTGATCTATTTACGATCACTGAAGGCTGTAGTTAGGTACTACTGTTTGCAAAACGTCCGCAATAATGCTATTGTTAGTTTAAAGTTTTCACTTTGACAAGGTTTTAAATTTTACTAGCTACCAGCGACTTTGCCCGCGTGGTTTACCTTGAAATAATAACAAATCTATCCCACGGGAACCGTACATTTTTATTACATACTATTTCAGCCTATAATCTATCTCTGTGCCGAATTTCATCCAGATCCGTTCAGCTGTTTTAGAGTGATTGAGTATTATCCATCTATTCATTCATCTATCTAAACTTTTGCATTATATTACTAGCTGTTACCCGCGATTTCGGCCGCATTTAATATTTTTAATAGTTATTCTTAGGGCATCCTTATTGCTCGTTAACCTAATAGCTTGTTTAAATACAAAGAAGTTTTCTTTACATACGTATTATACTAGTAGGTCCTTAAACCATAAAATAAAAAAAACCAGTTGAATTTTTTGACATTTTGTATGAACCTATGTCACTCTTGTGATCCAGACACATCATTTGTCAAAATCTATCCAGCCGTTTCGGCTCCAGCGAAAGCCAATGAAACTCTCATACATACATCATCATCATCATCATTGGCAGCTCAAATAATGGCCCACTGCTGCTGGGTATAAGCCTCCTCCCTCAAACGCCACTTCAATCGACCCTGTGCTGTTCTTGTCCAGGTATTGCCGTCTATGGCCTCTATATCATCCACCCACCGGGCTGGTGGTCTGCCCCGGCTTCAAGTGCTCTCCCTTGGCCACCACTCAGTCAGCGCTTTACACCACCTGCCATCACTAAATCTGGCCAAAAAATACATACGTAGGTAGATACATACACCCCAAAAAACATTACCCTCCTTCGCTTCGCAGTCGAATAAAAATCCTACTAATATTATAAACGCGAAAGTTTGTAAGGATGTCTGGATGTCTGGATGTATGTTTGTTACTCTTTCACGCTAACGGATCTGAATAAAATTTGGCACAGATATAGATTATGGTCTGGAATAACACATAGGCCACATTTATCCCGGAAAAATGTACGGTTCCCGTGGGATAGATTTGTTTTAGTTTTTCAAGGTGCCACGCGGGCGAAGTCGTGGGCTGAAGCCAGTATTTTTATTTAAGGACCATTGGAGACAATCTATAGTTTCATTTTCCTTTCATTACTGAGCTAATGACACGTCCACGCTAAGGAAAACCTTGAACGTGTTGACTAACCAAGTGTTATAAGTATTCAACTCAGGTATCGAGTGCTACTTGGACACAGTAAGATCTTCCTCGATGTATGATGTCAAGGCATCGGTCCTATCACCACACTGGTGAAAGAACATGAGGCACCAAGAAATGCTGCTAAGCCAATCGCTACAAAATGACTATAGCATGAAAATCCATACTTCCATACTGATATCTACTAACCTATTAATCCTACTAACATTATAAACGCGAAAGTTTGTAAGAATGTATGGATGTCTGGATGTATGTTTGTTTTTCACGCTGAAACGGCTATTCAGTCGTTTCAGCGTGCCACAGATATAGATTATAGTCATGAATAGCACATAGGCTACTTTTTATAACGGAAAAATGTACGGTTTCCGTGGGATAGTTTTTTTTTGTTTTTCAAGGTACCACTCGGGCGAAGCCGTGGGCGGAAGCTAGTATGTTTATATATTGTTCTGGTATGTTTGTTTGTGTCTTTACAAAAATAATTACGTACTTCTATCAAAAAATCTCATCAGTGTATTGGACAAAGCGCAAGATGAGCACCTACTAATCCTACTCTTAACTTTAAAACTATGTAGGTAACTATCGAGCGATCAACTAAATTTGTACCACCTAAGCATTTTATCACTTAAGTTAATTAAGTATTCTCATTTAAGCGACTACTGTCTTTTTGAGAATAAATGTCTTTAAACCTAAAAAATATATCGCAAGTTAATTTCTGCAAAGGTCAACACACTCGCCACGCCAAAAACAGAACCAGTTACAATGGAAACCCGTTAGCATTGTACTGTCTGTTTGTCACATCTTAACAATTAGTAAACGCGAGGTCAATGACTTCGAGGCGGGCTGGGGATGACACCGGGTGTCACGAAAGGGACAAAAGATTAACCTGTCAAATAAATTTATCCAAAAATTCATTAAGGTAACAAATGAAGGTATTCTTTGAAAAACTTTTCTGAATTCGATACTTTTTTTATCGATTTTATTCAAATAAGGTTGTTTTAACCTTTAATACCTACTGTAGAGAGAAAAAAAAGCGCTGGTGGTGTAGTGGTAGCACCCCTGCCTAACGATTCACCTAACGATTTACCTAACATAGATTCACCTAGCATGTAAGACGTTTCAAAGTGATCCTTGTGATTGTACTGAATAAATATTTTTCAATTTCGATCTGGAGGTCGTGGGTTCAAACCTGGTCGTGCACCGATGAGTTTTTCTATTCGATAAATGTATGTACGCAATGACAGCGCTCTTAAACGGCGAAGGAAAACATCGTGAGGAAACTGGCATACCCTAGAACTAAAAACTCGAAGGTGTGTGCCATAGGTTAGTTAGTATTCTTATAAGCGGCGATGGGTTTGCAACGGATTACTAACTCCCTACTGTTACTACTTTATGAAATTCAGTCCACTGTTAATAGTTTATGAACCAAACAGACCGCAAAAATAAAAACACCACCAAGTGTCACCAATAAGTGTCGATTCTACTCAATTTTATATTTAACGGTTATTTTGAAAACCTTTTTAACCGGGTATCAAACGGTGAAGAAAAACATCGAGACGAAATCGCCATGTCATAGAACCCAAGTGTTCAAATGTCAAGTGCACAAATGAGTCTTTAAGAAGCATCTTAATCATAAAATTAATAAATTAAATAATAATTAATCTTAATTAAATCCAACTTACCATGATATCGACTACTCCGTACGCGCTGAAGTTGGTTGCAGGGTCGATGTCATACAGCACTCTGACGTCATAGTGCTTCGGCGTGACGTCACCGGGCAGCAGGTAGGATGCAGCCAAAGTCAGCTGCAGAGCACATAGTGCAGCCGTGCGGACAGACCAACCCATAGTCACTAGAACAATATAGCGTAATGTATATCATAGTTGCCGGTCGTGGGTTCGAATCTAGACTAGCACCAATGGATTTTTCTGTTCGAAAATGTATGTGCGCTATAGGTACCAGTTTTCTTAAAAACGGTAAAGGAAAACATCGTGAGGAAACCGGCATGGCGTACAGGTTACGTTTGTGTGGTAATATTAGGATTCAAATATAGTAAATATTTCACCATTTCTGCCGTCAAGCATTGTTGTATTCTGAGGTAAATTCACAGAACACCAGTGCCGGATTTATATTTTTTATGAGTGTAGGCCACTTTATTTCTGCCGCTCCATGTACCTACATACCTTTCTAAAATAATAATTACCATTTGTCGTAAGGGTACCATGACCTATGCAAATTGTATTGAAGTAGTGACATTTCTATAACGGAATCGTTCTTGAAGACTTCGTGGTAAGCCCCAGATGGAAACAAGCCTTACTCTTACCCTTGGCATTGACCGAGTTAAAAGTACATAAAGTTATGTATTTATCGATAATACATAATGATACCTGCCCACATGTATGTAAAACATGAGATACAATACATACTTAGGTAGGTACCTAATTATGCATTTTGATGCAAGGCTACTTTTTATTGCCTTTAAAATTACATAGACACTACCCTTATATCATCCTAATAGATAATAAGTACATAATATATGTACATACCAACCTAGATAAAATGTGGCTTACAATATGTTGTTCTAGATAGAAGACTATTTGAACTAGTATTTATTGCAAATATTAAAAAAACCGACTTTAAAACTGAAAATAGGTTTTCACAGCCGCCATATTGGATTTTTTTACATTTTATATAACTTAGGTCACTTATGTCATTTGTCAAAATCCGTAACAGCCGATATACTCGTAGCTCTAGCGACAGCCATAGGTAAATTATATACATTATTACAAAATTAAAATGGAACAGTTGGAAGGGGAAGACCACGGCGTACGTACCTCGATCAAATTGGGGACGTACTAGAGAAAGGCCAGGTCCAGAGTACCCTAAACCGACGCGCATTTATGAAGAATGTAATGAGAGTGAATGAGGCAAAAGAAGTATGTCAGGATCGTAGCAAGTGGAGATCCGTGGTCTCTGCCTACCCCGTCGGGAAACAGGCGTGATTTTATGTATGTATGTATGTATTACAAAATTGTATACATAGGTAATGGTAATTTCCTTAGCGTGCATAAGGACACACTATCATAACAAGTGACACGTGGTATATTCGATTAGACCAGTGGTTCCCAAACTCTTTTGTTTCATAGACCACTTTCAAACTTTGCTGGATCCGGTGGACTCCCTGCATCTACATTAGGTACTACCAATTTCTAAATCTTAAAAAAAAAAAAAGTAAAAAAAAAAGTAAAAAATCTATCTATGGAAACTTGCGTTGTGGCTGAGTTTGTGGCCAACATTTTAGTTCTTCACTATCGAAACCAAATTAATTCATGCACCTGCTTACGATTGTAAACCCCCATTTTTTGCCAAGTCCAACGTAGACCCCCGTCGAGTCTCCCGTGGACCCCTGGGGTCACTGGACCACTTTGGGAATCACTGGATTAGATAGATAGATCAATAATAGATAGGTACTTCGCTTGACTACGTTGTACAGAGTCAATTATTCTATGCAATTGGTTTTATAAAAATAAGTCCAGTCCAGGCACAAAAGTCATCTCAATCGAGAAAATAGCAATGCAATATGAATGCAGTGCACAAAAGACAGCAATAATATTTGTGGACAGTTCACACAACGCCATCTAGCCCCAAACTAAGCAAAGCTTGTCCTATGGGAACCAGATTGTCGATAGATTAATTTGATTAATTAATACTTTTTTATTGTAAATATGTACATTATAGGTAGGTACTTACTTATTTATTTACTAGGTATTTATTTATTTATAATAAGCCTATGACTAATTTTTGGTTCTATATACGGTAAGTATGACGGTTTCCTCACGATGTTTTCTTTCACCGTTTAAGAGCACTGGCGTAGAATAAATACATAGTAACACTCAGACATAACATTAGTTACTAAACTGCCTTTTCAAGGAACTAACTTACGACGAGTTCAACCTCTGAAGAAAAATAATAAGTACCTAAGTACCTTGAAGCACTATAAATCCTTTCCAACTGATTATTTTGCACACAGAACTGTTTTAAAAGTTCCACGCATTTTTATATTCTCAGTAAAAATCCGCCGTAAATAAATAAAATAATGTAAATATTTCAAATTGTAAAGCGGCTCAAAACTTCAATTTGTAAATGTCAAAATAAGACCTAAGAGAATGCGGTGCAAGGAGATTTATTCAACGAGTTAAATTATAAAGAAGGTTGCAAACCTTTTTTACCTGCGCCTTTTTTAGGAGAGTAGGTAGGTATTGATGTAATCATTAGTTAGTACCTGGGTGACCGAGCATTGCTCGGTTTTTTTTTGGTAAACGACGTTTTCTAAAAATGAAACCTAGCTAGATCGATTTATCGACCCGAAACCCCCTGCATACTAAATTTCATGAAAATCGTTGGAGCCGTTTCCGAGATTCAGATTATATACCTATATATATAATATATACAAGAGTTGCTCGTTTAAAGGTATAAGATACCTCAATGTGTAGCACCAAAACTGAGAGATGTGTAAAATCAATCTTTAGTGAACAATTTCCGATTGGATTTATGCAAAAGCGATTCAAATGTTAGAAGGAAAATCAGCAAACAAATATTTGAACAGTAAAACTTATGAAGAGCAAAAATTATGCCAATGCTCTTAAGCGGTGAAGAAAAACATCGTGAGGAAACAGGCATACCTACCCTAGAACCAAAAATTCGAAGGTGTGTGTCGTAGATTAGTATTCTTATAAGCGGCGATGGGCTTGCAATCTGTCACGTACGAAATACTAATCACTGAGCAAAATGTAGTCTCTGTGCCAAATATCATATTTGGACGAATCTCTGACTATATTTATATATTAAGATATTTTTATATATCTTTAGATATCCTTAAATATCTAAGTAGATAAATAATAGATAATAGACAAATATTATCTTAAATATCTAAGTAGATATTTAAGATAAGTAGAGATCTGAGGAGATTATCTACCGAGCCTGGGGATTACAGTCGTGATCGTATTAGAACGAGTTTAATTAAACACTGTTCTCTAAAATTTGGTTTACCTATATATTTAGGGGGACAGACGGGACTAAACAGTTCCATAAGTCCCCCTGTTGCCAAGAGGGGCACAAAATGTAATTGAAAAAGTTCTATCTGTCCTCCCGTTGCCAAGAGGGGGACAAATAGAACTTTCATTTTTTAATTATGGGGAAAATAAAGAGAAATTAAAATATAAACAAAATCACTTAAATATTGCACAATCCGGTAAAGATTCCCACTAACCCACAAGTTTTTACATAGGGGTTCTGTTTCTACATTGTGAGGTACTGAACCCTGATTATGAGAATAGAAGTGAGTACATCGCCATACAAAACGAACAAGAAAAGCAAATCAATACAGGGAATGAACCTTTTTCAAACTTAAAACCAGATTTCAGACGTCATCGATGGTACCTTTATGGAAATAGTTATCGGCAAACTTCGTACCGCCTTCTACATTGCTTAGACAACAGTGAGTGATTATAATTTAATATGAACTTTATTAAATAGTAATAAAGTTCAAATTGACTCTACATTTTATTTAGAAAACGTTTGTATGGGAAATAGAAAAGGGCTATTTTTAGGGTTTTCCCGGCAGTTATTCGAATTTTTCTTACCTTTTAAACCTTCCCTAGACCTCCACGAACATTTCAAGACCAAGATAAGATAAATCCGTTTAGCCGTTCTCGAGTTTTAGCGAGACTAACGAACAGCAATTCATTTTTATATATATAGATAATGTTGTTGTTGTCCTGGGTGGGGATCGAACCCACAATCTGCCGCGCAGAAGGCAGAGCTACTACCAACTGAGCTGTGAGGGTTCAGGTCAGTTGAATTATGTGAGAAAATTCGAATATTTTGCTGTTTTTTTAATATTTCCTGCGTTCAGCAAAGACGGATAGACACACGAGTGATCCTGTGAGGTTTCAGTTTTTCATTCGGACATACGGAACCCTAGAAATCAATATTGCATACTTATATTATATAGCATACTTGTGGGTTTATTAGGTGAATGACATCATTCCGCAGGTCGATTCTATTAGATCACTACTGCCGGGTCCCATTCTAATCACCGAATATTGTAACTAGCCAGTGAACGGATAAAAAACATGGAAGCATTATTTCAAGAGAAATATCCGCGAAACTTAACATCAAACACACGTCGAAAGTCCATCGTGGATTTCCCAAAAATGGATTATTGTCGACTCTATTCCCTCGACGTTTCGGTTTAAATTGCCGTGTAAAGTGTAGATGGCTTATGACAACTTCGGATATTATTTTTTGGCATAATTGACAAGCCCCGCCTACCACAGAACATTTTTAGCTCAAGTCCTGCTTCCATGTATTTTATTTATTGACTGTATCTAGGCATAGGTAACAAAAAGTACTGTCTGAGTAGCTAAGATCAATGATTTCAGTACCTACCTACCTATTTAAAACTCCCCAACAGGCCGAGTCAGTCAGACAGTAATGCAACAGTTAGTATACAGGGCGTCCCACGCCTATGCCACATGCAGGAAAAGTACCCTGAATATTGAAGATTTTGTAATAAAAATGTTAAAATTCATGGTCTTCCTTTTATTTCTGACACTATGTTATTTCGCAAAAAATAATCCTTATGATGAAGCCTTTCGATCGGTATGATAAAGCTACAGGGTGATTATTTTTCTCGTGTAACGGGTTCGATTCCCGGTTCAACCATGTCATTATTTAAAAATCTATGAATGCAGTTTATATTGTTTTTAAAATTCAAATAATGTCTTCTTCCAGTAAAATGTTCCATTTTCAATATTTAAGGTACTTTCCCTTCATGTGGCATAGCCGTGAGACGCCCTGTATACTTGTAATGGAACCAATTGATGCATTTAGTTAGGTATTTAGAAAGTCTAGCCAAGCGTAAGAGTCTGCCGCTTTATTTCAACAAAAACTACATAAAGCTAAGAATATTTAACAAAAATAACGGACTATAAAACTAATATCTGATGTTTGTTTGTTACTCAATCACGCTGCGGCTGAACAGGTTTCGGTGAAATTTAAGTCCATGACCTGGAATAGCATACAATAGGCACTAAACTAAGGTCTTCACATGACTCCGAGCGATAGTTATTTAGCCTCATTCGCCCAGTGATTCATTTAATTTTGCTACTGTAGATTGCATATTAGGTACTTGAAGGCAAAATATCTGGGACAAATAGACAAACTTTTTTACTTCCATGTTGTTTTACGCAGACAGTAGGTAGGTACCTACAATAAAAGCAAAGATGAGGTTTAGTTTTATGGGAATAAGTATCAATCCCTCAAGAATTTATATAAAAATATGCCCTTTAAAACATAAAAAAATATATATTTTGAAATCGGTCCTAAATTGGCGGAAATATCGGTGAACAGTTGATCATGGAACCTCATTTTTTTAAAACTCGGTTAAACAGAAAAACAAAAAATAGGCTCACACACGACTAACGTAGGGATAGACAGCGGCATGTCCAACAATGTTTTGAACTCTGCAAACTTTATTATTTTAATCTTACTCAAAAAAGCTCTCGGTAAAGTTAGGGTAAAGACGTAGAAACGGAATAGAATAAAAATAACTCCATACCTAGTTAGAAATTAAAATTCATATTATGGTAATACAAAATCTAAATTCCAAAAGTTAACAACCGTATTTTCCTGTAAAGCACATCTTTTTAAATCCGGTCCTATAATTAACGGTCGTCCTATTCTTAAACGTCTGATAACTCTTTGTAGGTAATTCTTTATTGTTCACAGTAAAATATTTACAAACAAGTCATAGAAAAAATACATGTACCTAGGTAGGTACAGTCGCAGAAAGAAAAAGGTTGACCAGTTTTCAAATAAATTCGTTTATGCGTTGCAAGCTCATGTTAGACGAGAGTGCTGTACCTACCTACTGAAAATTATGTTTAACTGTTTGACAACAAAGTTTAAATTCACTTACAACCGGTTTCTATATTCTATCCATCTGCGGTTTTTAGATTTTGGATAGGTATTTGACATAAATCCTATACAAGTAATGTAAAAATACCAAAATCCAAAAACGAAAGATAGATAGAATATAGAAATCGACCGTTAGACAAATGTTCTTTGACGTAGCAGATAGTTATCAAATGGTTATCAAACTAATACCAACTGAGCAAGCAATAACAGATCTTAAGGTGGTCAACCTTTTCATTCCGCGACTGTACAAAGGCGAGCTTATCCTTTACAATATTCCGAACTTTCCGTTCAACCAGCATTATAAGATCGATACACATAAATAAATGAGCAGAAATAGATTGCGGGTACTCACAAGCGGTGCCTCGGGCGGTCAAACGTCAACTGGTAGCGACTCTTTATGTAATCGCAGACCGTGTGGCGAACTTTAGACCGTACGACACGACTACGGGACGACTCATGCGGAACATGGACGGAAGAACTCAAGAACGGAAAAACAGTAGAAGTCCTGCCTAGTATAGTATAATAGGCACTGTAATTTTTCTGTACGGAAGGAATCGTAGTGACATTCGTTTCTAATTTGCTTAATTATTTAGTTACCCGCAACTTCGTACGCGTTATGCGGTAGTAGAATTGAAATTTTTCAAAAACAAAACAAGAGTTGTTTTCTTTTCCAGAAAAACGCGTCTACATTGCTCATGTTATTGGCTGTTGGTTATAATAACCTTCAGATTAAATAATTTTTTTTTCTTTTTTTTCTTATTATTGTCTGTATGCGTCGGTAATGAACACCGACCACGGAGTGCGACTTTATGTACCTACCTACAGTTTAATTTAAGTTTAGTTTTAAAACCCTTGGATATCTTGTGTTGTTGTTTCGCTTCTTTCCCCTTTTCATGTGTGTTTGTGCTACAAAATGAAACCCTTTTTTCTTAAATCATATCACCGACTATATCAGCTTGAAACAACGTGAGCTTGTCGTGAAGGACAGACAAATCGTATCGTCTAAATGTCTTCAATGGATCAGTTTCTCCAAAGCACGCTAGGCGCCTTCCAAATAATTAAACTTACTAACTGTCACACAATCTGTTGTAGCTTACCGTCTCCATTTATTCTGTGGCTAAGGTATTGACCTCCCATAAACTGAGCGTGGAGCGATTCGGAGCGTAGAATATTTGATTATGTCACACTGGAGTAATTTGTAACAGTAGTAATGACCTGCAATGCTGCTACGTATTGCTATTGCTATGGTTGCATAATTTCATTGCTTCATGCTTGGGTACCTATACTATGAGATTTTAACAGGATTTTAATAAAAAGGTAACTAATGAGTGCAAAGATAAGCCCCGCCGGTAATGCAATATTGCATATTATCTAGGTATATAGACTAATCAGATACTACTTTGTTTACTACCTAGCTAAAAAATATAACTAGGTAATCTGTTAAGTACTACATATTTTGACCATAATTACAAGGAATATCTATTATATCTAGCTAGAGTTACCTAAACAAATAATATTACATTTATTTACATTATAAGTACTTAATTATTGTTTAACTTAATTATTATATGTCTGAAAACGAAAGTTTTCAACCAGTGCGTCCTACCTGTCATGACATACGGAGCCGAAACGTGGACACTCACGGTACGGCTAGTCCACCAGTTTAAAGTCGCTCAGCGAGCTATGGAACGAGCTATGCTCGGAGTTTCTCTGAAGGATAGAATCCGTAATGAGACTATCCGACACAGAACTAAGGTTGTCGACATAGCTCAGAGAATTAGCAAGCTGAAGTGGCAGTGGGCTGGCCATATCTGTCGAAGAACCGATAACCGTTGGGGTAAATGAGTTCTCGAGTGGAGACCGCGGCTCGGCAAACGTAGTGTAGGACGCCCTCCGGCTAGGTGGAGTGACGATCTGCGAGAGGCTGCTGGTGGAGGCTGGATGCGTCGAGCTGAAGACAGGGCGCAGTGGCGCTCATTAGGGGAGGCCTATGTCCAGCAGTGGACTGCTATAGGCTGATGATGATGATGATGATGACTTAATTATTATGCTTTACGTTAGTACGTACGCTTAGTTACTATGTTGTAATTAAAATTGAATACAAATTGCGAATAGAATATTCGTGTGTAACCTAGAATACCTTAAACTTGTTGATAATTTTCAATTTTACTCTGACCCGCTATCCGCTCGTCGCTCCGCTTATGCAATATTGCGGCTTAAGGCTACTTTTACGTACGCTGTGGCTCGGTTATGGCCCAAGTGGCCGTGACTGGCCGTTTGAAAGTACTTTTGCCTACAATCTGTATGGTGTTCCGATGGACACTAGCCATTAATTATGTAGCGAATTCATAATTTTGCGTGGAAATCGATAATTTATTTCGAGATGCGCAATTTCGTATTTGACCTTCTCGACGCTGACGTGGGTTCAACTCCCGCCCTTAGAAAACTTAAATAGATTTTATTTATTTATTTTAGGGACGCAAAAAAATCTAGCAGTTAGCACGTTTTTACGATTTTAATAGATTATTTTATTTTTCTTGAGATTTTTTCGACATTGAAATGGGAATGCTAATATATTCTTACCATCAACAAATGAAGACGACTGCCGTCTGTCTGATAGCTTCCATCATCATCATCATCAATATCGCAGCCACGACTGGACATAATCTCTTCCAAGATGGGCCTTCTGCATTTCTCATCTTCTCTGCCTCCACTGTAGGTCGGCAGATAGCTTCCACGTTGTGACAATGATGGCTACTTATGGAATTTCCAATAAGTAGGTACTTATATATTTTTTTTATGGCAAGTCTTCTATAAAATATTGCCCTAAAGGTCAGAATCTTTTTTCTTTCTTGCTACTCTATCGCTCTCGCTTACTTCTTATTTTTTGATCACATGTTACGAATCGATACCTGGTTCTATTTTATCTTCCTGTAAAAATTAATATAACACTTATATTATAAAGCTGAAAAGTTTGTTTGGTTGAAAGCACTAATTAGTAAGCAGATAAATATATTAAAAAAAATTGTTCTAGGCCAAACTAGAAATCTTACTGTAAATCCTAAGAGTGAATTGTGTTACGTTACAGTTACAACTGGTCCGACCGCTTTCATTACATCGCCGATTATCTCACTAGTCACTTGTTTACGACTTAATTACTCTGTAGGTACTTAGTCGGGGGCAATACTATTGGAACTAGGTTCTATGCTTAAGATTCTGAAGTTATCTGAAGTTCAGAAAACATCCTTGTTACTCTTGTAATTAATTATACTTGGATAATATTTTCAATCCCGTTGGCAATACATTTTAAAAGCTGAAACGCCAGAACGGATCTGGATGAAATTTGGCACAGAGATAGATTTAGTCTGGAATAGCACATGGCTACTTTTTATCCCGGATAAATGTACGCTCCCGTGGGATAAATTTGTTTTTGTTTTCCATGGTACCACGCGGGCGAAGCCGTGGGCGGAAGCTAGTATTTTTTTTAATTAAAACACCTTACATACGTATTCCAAATGATTTAATCACAAAAAATATCATTACAATTATTACATTACAATATTCATCGGTAATGATTCAACTTACATTAATCTTTACATCGGACGAAACCAAATAATACTCCATTTAAACTAATCTACTACAATTCTCGATTTAAATAAACTAAATTTATTACATACATGCTGATTGTAATACATAGATTAGTTAGAGCGCTTTTCTTAGGCAGGATTGGGCAAACTTATTTAATAAAGGGCCAAATAGAACCTATGATATGTAATGGCAGCCAGATTTTTTTTAACTGTTTTCACTATTTTCTCTATGTTTTCACTAGTACTTTTTACGTTGGATGGAACATTACAATTAAAAATAATGGAAATTTATGATAAGTACTTTTAAAAAGTGCCTACAGTTTAAAATAGTACCTACATGCGTACTTAGGTTTACAAGTGGGGATTGAGTACGGATGTTGACGCGCGGCGCGGGCCGGATAAAACGGTTCGCGGGCCGTAGTTTGCCCATCACTGGTCTAAGGTATCTAGCATTTTCCTGTCGGTCAACGCGTTGCCAAAAGAACTAAATTTTTATAGTGGTAGCCAACAGTCTGACGTCAGTGCTGGTGGCGATTCTCCTCAATGATTTCGTCATTGTTCTAACTATTCGTCATTGTTCGCAACAAACAATTTTGGTTATCTAGTAAAATATAAGTTATAATTACATGTACCCTTCGTGAAATAACTTATTATCAACTAAGCTTTTACTGCTCTATCTTTATGCTATCAGCTTCAAAGACGAGCGAGAAAATCAAGGATAAAAAAGTTTTTAAAACAATGTCAAAAATAACAAATTGAGGAGAACGATTAGAATGGAAAGATTAGTAATTTTGTATGTCTGTGTCGAATAAACCAAAAACTACTGGACCGATTTCAAAAATTCTATCACCATTAGAATGCTACATTATCCCTGAGTAACATATGCTATATTTTATTTTATATTCGATTTTTGTTTAATTTTAACAATTATTTCGAACCACTGTGCAAAATCTCGACTGTATTTACGATAAGTGAGGAAAAAGGCCCTAAAATTATACTGTTAGCAATATCGTCCGACGATGAGTCATAGGGGACAGCGCGCCTATAAAAGCGGGCGCAAAGCGAGCTGCAGCCCAGTTGCGCACGAGCCTTCGACGAGTGAACATCTATTTAGTTAGGATTATCGGTGATTGTGAGCTACCTACCTACTTACCTATGTGGTTAGATTACGAGTAAGTTACTCTGAGTTCATGTTAAATTTAACTGTGGTTTGTTGTAAGTTTGATTTGATTCCTTTTGGTTATCTTTATGTTTAATTTTTATTAAATTGTAAAGGATTAAAGTTAATCCGCCGTCCGTCTGTATTTTTTTATTTGAATCATTACTTGGTTCCTAAAATCAGAAGTGGGATAGGTCTGTGTCCACATACAGCTTTCTCTTTCTTTTCTCTGTAAAACGCTACCTTTGCACTGATAAACAACCAGACAAAGGCCTATAAACCAGAAAGGAAGCAAAAATACAACTACCCACAGTTAGTCATTTTTTGTGTTTTGTTGTTTAAATTGATGAATTGAGAACTCGTGTTAGTTCTGGACATTGTTTAGGAGGTAGCTCACGCAACCGTACACGAAGTCCTCGTTCACATCTCGAGATGTCACACATATGTGCACATGTCTCGCATGTCGAGGCAGTTCTCGTTCAAATAGATCACGATCCCGTTCCTGATGTGTCATATCGTCGAACGCCGTGGCGCACATATAGGGCTCCACGTAGAAGGAGTGGGTCTCGCTCGTGTCGCGTCTTGTTTGAAAGACGATGCTAAGGTTTGGATATCTGAATGGGTCACCCGCGACCGTTCATGGTCGAACTTTGAGGAAGTAAACCTCCTTGTCCAGGTAAGTTAGCCTTTGCCAATATTTTGTTCGAAACCATGAAGAAAACATCTGACTCATACACCACATACCCTGAATACGCGTGTCGTACTTCACTGCGTTTACAAGCGGTATATGGTCTTAGTGAAGAACTAAGGACACTTATTATTATCCGTGGAATAGGTAACCCTTAGATAAGTGCAGGTGCTGTCTCATGTTTTTGTGGTGGACAAAAGGACCATATTCAGATACAATGTCCCAAGAGAACAAAGGTGAGTAACTACTGACCTCACACCAAATGTCTGCTCATTTAGTAAGAAGTCTAACGTCAATTTTGTATTAGCTAACAGGCAACAGCAACTGAACACTATGTCTCCCTCTGCTGGACAATCTGTGAACAATATTTGTTTCCACCAATTGCTGTCGCTAGTGGCGCTAGTGTTCAAAGGCAACGTGCATTCGGCGACAACTTGGCGATAGGCAGATGACTGCCTTCCGTGATACCGTTTACGGTAACAACTTGCAACCGATCGCGTAAGCGGTCGCTGTTGCTTTGCTGCTGCTGTCGATCTGCTATCACTCTGCTCGCTGCAAGGTTTGACATTGTAACCCTTCTGGTCACGCAGTTGACGATTGTTTTTCAAAAGAGCGCATCTGTAAACAGTCGTCATCGTGTAGGCATGCCCATCCCAATGAGCAGTACTGTATTTCGACTACCCTCGAGTCGAAATTACCTTTCTTCTCCCGCTAATATAACGTGTACTGACTAACCGACTTGACACCAGCTGATTTCGCGTCTAAACGAGACTACTTGATGCTCTGAGTCGACGATCAACAACAGCTGTGATGAATAGTGTTCCGATCAATGTTTTAATTGATAGCAGCGCTTTTACAATCTCATCACACCTGATGTGCTTAAAGTAAACAGTCTGCTAGTGTGGTAGTTATCAAGGTAAACATGTTGACAATCGTATAACCGTTGTTTGTGAGATTTCAGATGTATTAGACAAGGTCAGGTGAAGCCGAGCGTTTGAGGAGTGGAGTACGGCAGGCCGATCGCGAGGCGGTCGCTGTCGCTTTACTGCTTCCGTCGCTCTACTGTCGCTACTGCAGGGTTTAACATAATAAGCCTGCGGGTAAACTCTACTCTGGTATGAGAGGCTCAAACAGTGTTATCAAGGTTTTACCAAGCGACCGTTATGAACTTAAACTACTGAGTGGTGCGCGGGGTAAAACTACCCAAGCTGCAGCTCAGTACAGTACTCCTTTGAAAAGAGAATGGTATCCCAAGAGGTTTGCTGCATTTTAAGTGTGTGTTAATCTGAATGTTTTATGTTGCAGTCACTTATTTGGATCACACATATCCTAGCGGTGTGTATGATGGCATACGTGAGGCGTTTCGCTTCGCGTGGTGGGACGAGCATGCGACGCGAACTTTCTACTTACTGCGCGCGATGCTTCCCTTGGACTTCTGGCCCTGCAGACATGTTTCTGAACGAGTACAGGTGTAATCCAAGCAGACGCATTTCTCAGTGCGTATGAACTCATGTCTGGCAGACCAGTGGCTAGTGTGTAACACTAGAACAGGTAGACGATGTAATCGTCGGTATGTTGGTAAGCTAAGTGTTCCTATTGTTTTTATAAATACCGCCGCGCTGGCGTTATTGGGTAAATTAGATGTGAGACACCGCACAGTGAGCGTGTCTAGTAAGTTTGCTATCGGTGCAGTTTGCAGTTAGTCTCATTATTTCGTGTATACTTCATGGTAATTCACTGTTTGGTTTTATTGAGAAACAATGGTTAGCCGTTTCCAAATTAAAGTTAAATTAACGGAGACTAATAACTGGTAGAGTGAACTACAGGTTAGAGGTTACAACTGAAAACTGTAGGCCAAATTGTAAAGCCTTGATTAAAATATTGAGATGTCGGACTCGACACCTTCTCGAGTAGAACCAAGTCTACCAAGACGAGTATTCCAAACGGAATAGACGGTTTGCACTTGATGTGATGTGATGACTTTGTGTTTGTGCTTAACCTTTCCTGTTCACAGGGAAGTTAGATCTGAGAGTGCGTGGCCCCTACGAGGTGGTCAACGTTCTGTGCGCTTACGCTGCGCTATCGAGCGGTAGCTGTGGGCAGACCCAGCCTGCAGTGTAGTCACAGTAATAGGATCACACGTGTCCTAGCGAAGCTGAACTCCAGGATGCGCACTGCACAGTCCCTATGAGGTCGTGTGATCGTTACCGTATCACCGATACGAGCTCGAGCTATTGGCTGGTTTGTACGGAAAGAAGACTGACTGCCGCAGAACATTATGGTTCAGTGGTGTGGCAAGTCGACCCTGGTGAAGTATGAAATATTTTTCTGTAGTAGTGAGTTATACCAGCAGCCCCGACATAATGGCTATTTGATCCGACATTTAGCAGTTTGCTATTCGTAGCTTCGACATTTTTGGCTACCTTTTTATTTCGATAATAGTTACCCGGTGGCTTTGCAGTTGTTTTGGTAATGATCGAGGTCCGGAACTCCTTCATTGGTGAAACAACTTGCAATCTGCAGCTTATTTAGAGGCAGTTGCTTGAAAATATGCTTGTGCTTTCTGTATGACAGGAAAACTGAAAATATACTTGTGCTTTCTGTATGACAGGAAAACTGAATCTGGGAGTACGTGGCCTTTACGAGGTGGTCAACGTTCTGCCGAGCGGTCGGTGTGAGCTGACGCTGCGCTATCGAGCGATAGCTGTGGGCAGACCCAGGCTGCAGTGCAGTATGGCGCTGCGCTGTGGCGAGGCGATCGATGTCCAGAGAGGCGTACACACTCCGGCCTCGCAGACGTGTCCTTGACGCGTAGGGGCTATGCCTTGCAGACGTGTCCTTGACGCGTAGGGGCTATGCCTCGCAGACGTGTCCTTGACGCGTAGGGGCTATGCCTCGCAGACGTGTCCTTGACGCGTAGGGGCTATGCCTTGCAGACGTGTCCTTGACGCGTAGGGGCTATGCCTCGCAGACGTGTCCTTGACGCGTAGGGGCTATGCCTTGCAGACGTGTCCTTGACGCGTAGGGGCTATGCCTCGCAGACGTGTCCTTGACGCGTAGGGGCTATGCCTTGCAGACGTGTCCTTGATGCGTAGGGGTTCTGCCTCATGAACGCTTTAGCGTGTTAGAGCTCTCAGGGCCCTAGCCCCGTAGGAAAGGGCTCTCGCCCCATAGACGCGTTCCTAACGTGTAGTAAATTGTTTAGGCACATGTAGGAAGGATGAACGATCTTGTGTCTGATGATGAATGTTACTGCACCAAGGTGATGAATATGCGTCTGTGTAGAAAATAGGAAAAACAGCTACGTGTGCGTCTTTGAATGAGGGCCTTGGATGTGTGATGAATGAAAGAATAGGCAATTGCTTTTGATGTTATTACTTAACCCGTGTTTTACATCGACAGACTCTTAGATAGATGCTTGTGCGCGTGTGACGCACGTGCGCTGACCTCCACGACGTGAGGTGATGCAGAACGGTCTGTGGAAGACCCGATGCTGCGTCGAGACATGATGGAGAAAAGTATCAGGGGCCCTATTTTTTCTTTATTATTATTTGAGACGTCTCTGAGGTGACTCCTGTGAGACTTGAGTTACGAGATGGCGATTGATGTGCGATGTATTAATTAAGTGAAAGAGATTATGAACTGAGAATGAATAATGAAGTGGCAGTTTTAAGAAACTGCGCACGTATTTATACATGTCGTTCTTTCACAGAAGGTGAATCTGATGAGTCCTAGGATAGCTCATCAGACTCCGCAGCAAGGGTTCAGCGGTCTACGCCCCTGCTAGATGCTGGCTGATCCTGAAGCCGGACCTTCAACAGCTCCTGGCACCAGTCCTGCCTGTTGCTACCATGCTTGCGGGCCGAGGACGACCCGTCGTCAGGAGAGGCCGTGTTAGCAATATCGTCCGACGATGAGTCATAGGGGACAGCGCGCCTATAAAAGCGGGCGCAAAGCGAGCTGCAGCCCAGTTGCGCACGAGCCTTCGACGAGTGAACATCTATTTAGTTAGGATTATCGGTGATTGTGAGCTACCTACCTACTTACCTATGTGGTTAGATTACGAGTAAGTTACTCTGAGTTCATGTTAAATTTAACTGTGGTTTGTTGTAAGTTTGATTTGATTCCTTTTGGTTATCTTTATGTTTAATTTTTATTAAATTGTAAAGGATTAAAGTTAATCCGCCGTCCGTCTGTATTTTTTTATTTGAATCATTACTTGGTTCCTAAAAATACTAATATCAATTTTAGTTATTTTTTGTATGGCTACGCTTCGGTGGTATATTTTTGTCATGTATCTAACAGGTAAAATTAGTACAAAGCAAAATTAAATTGAAACTCACATTTACAAATTAGATTTCTGTTTATTTTATAAAAATGCACAAAAATGCTTCACTCACATGATTCTTTTATTTATCTTTGGATATATATTTATATTTGAGATAATCTATTTGGCGAGTGTCTCAACAAATTAAAACAATATCTTAAAGTTTAAAATACTAGGCCTTGCACACACTACAACATAACTTAGGTGTGTGCAAGGCCTAAGGGCTACTGTGAACTCCGCTTTATTCGGCAATAGTTAAAAAATCTGAGTACATTTTGACCAATATTATTGATGCTAATTATGAATTTGAAAGTTTTTGAGTATACATTGTATCGGCTGAACGGATTTGGATGAAATTTGGTTGACTGTAGATTATACCCTGGCTAAACACACTTTGGCTAATTTATATTGTAACCGCGGAACGCTATTATTTTTGAGTTTTTAGAAAACTTTGCAAGACAGAAAACAAGAATACCTACCTACGTACCTATAAGTATACTAGCTATACTCGTAGTATACCTATAATAATCAGTAGCCCTTAAAATTATATAATCGGACCATACAACTTAAACTAAGAAACTAATCTAGATTGCAAACCATGGCTTAAGTTAAACCGGTGTAAAATTAATCCATCAACTTTGTAGCGTCTTTTAAGTCAGGCAAGTATATTTTAAACCCAGTTTAACCTCACTTTTGGTTTAAACAAATTAAAGTATAACCTAAATGTGTGAAGTAACTTTTGGGTGTATTACAAAATATTATAATACTTTATCCAAAATAAGAAAATATTTTTTAAATTTTGTAATACATTTTTCAAAGTATACATCAAAATCGTTATAACTACTTGTCGAAAGGTTAAAATCAATGTATACCTTGTAGGTAACACTACAGTTGCAGACCGTTTCATACAAAAACTGTATGAAAGATTCCATACAATGGAGTTTCATACAGGCCTTACAAAAATCAGAGACGCCTTAATTTATTGTCCAAGACATTATCATACAAGCTTATCTAAATGTATGATAGTTTCATACACACATTCAAAATGTATGAGACAGTCGCAACTGACACTTGACACATTATATTTACAAATTGTTTGGCTATGTCTATACTGCTAGCTCACTCTCGCACGTGGAGTATAGGCGGGAGTAAGGGAGAAAAATACTTCATTCCAATAGTTTGCGCATACAATGTACCTTATTATTATCACACGCATATTGTCACACCGAAAAGTGTACTGATATTTTTGTTAATACAACAGAGCCGGCAAACAAGCGTACGGCCCACCTAGTGGTAAGTGGTTACTGTTACGACCGCTTGTAATCAAGGCTTGGAAACCGAAAAACATTTCAAACCGATACCGTAATATCTATTAAAACGGTTAGTCAAGAACGATAAATCCAAAAGGGTTTCGCTCAATTAACCGGTTAGAACGAATTGATTTCTTTTTTTTTCATATTAGTGAGCTTCGCGACGCGCCCGCTCGCTTTAACCGGTAAATCTAAGAGTTAAGGTTTTGAAAGAGGTTGCGCTCCGAACGCTTATCGAAATACCGGTTTTTTTCTGGTAAATTGTTAACCGGGTCCAAACCCTGCTTGAAATTCCAGATATATAGTGGTACAATACAGCTCGGTGATAGAATGTAGTTTTGAACTTGAAAATTTGAATTTGAAAAATTGTATGATGGGAGCCTCTAAAGTGCCTATTACCTTTCACCACACTAGTTCCAACGAATTAGTGACAACAAGAAGTACAGACATAGCCTATGCAGACAGTCTACACACACATTTTACACTATTTTACATACATAACATAAATCTTCTACAGTTAAATTCAATATGAAATTCTGTACAATTGCATGGTAATATTCGATATTATAGATTGAAGTTGATACACGCAAAATCGATTACTTATAGCGACATCTATCGGACTTGTGAGTCAGATTAGAAATGCAAAAGAATCAATAATCGTCTCAAGATATATTGATTTAATGAGAACTTATTGTAACCCTGCCTAGTTGATATTTCGTGTGCTTTGAAGTAGAGATGAAACGGATATCCGGTTACTATTCGGTGTCGTTTTTTTGTATTCGGTATTCGGCCAGATATTCCATGATATCCAGCCGCATGCCGGATAGTATAAAATCTATATTCGAATTAAGATGGTTAATTTATAAAAAATTACAATTACCTACTTATACGAATCATTTTTTTTACTTATTTTATTTTTCGCGACTTCGCGGTCACTGGACCCCAACCACTATCCAGCATTTCTACTTTTGAGATATAACTACAGGGATATCTTTTTTTAAATGTTCATGACATATGGAAAACTTAAAACATGATGAAATTAGCATAATATGCTAGAATTTCAAGTAACTGTGTTTACTGGGTACGGCATAAAAAGTATGCGGAAAATGTTTGAGCTCAGTAAGAATTTAAGATCACGTGACAGCGCCGTAAAGGATTTTGTATAAAAAAAAAAACTTGAGAGGTGTCAAGGGACACCCGGATGGAACGAAGTTCTTTTCCTTGCTTTCTATGAGAGAGACAGACAGGGAAACACGCGAACGCCGCACGGCTTACAACTATAGCAAAAAGTGTCGTAACAACTTTTCGTGAGAATTTTTCCGTCTAGCCCCCTTTCACAACGCGCGATAAAGAACTTCGTTCCAATAGTCACTGCGCAGTCACGCAGAGACCACGTGACGTTCACGGAACGGAATCCGACCCTACTACCCTTATGACAAGAATTCAGCAGTGGAATTCAATGGGACTTCTCAATTTAGTTGTTTTTAGTGTCTAGTGTCATTAGCAGACGTGAAAATCAGCGATGATCTTACATGATGATACATTTCTTGCTTTCTCTCTCTTGCGCGGGGGGCGGCAGCGGCACGGCCAGCGGGTCGGAGGGAGATGTCTTTAGGGTCTCCGGGTCGAAGGTGGAGGTGGAAGCGACCGGCGCCGTCAGCGGCAGATCTGTGTTGATGCCTACGATCTGAAAATATGGATGTATGGTTGAGCAAGAGTCAGGCTTTGTACAGATGTGTTACATTGTCAAACAAATCTTATTTAAATAGATGGGTACTCAATCACGTTGAAATGGCTGAACGGATCTGGATGAAATTTGGAATACGCTAAGTTTTTGACCTGGACACTATGTTTTCCTTCATCGTTTGAGAGTACTGGTACAGTTCATAGTTTATTCTGTGTCACTGGGTCTAAGTGTTATAATATACTAATATTATAAAGAGGAAAGATTTGATTGTTTTTTTTTGGTTTGAATAGCTTCCAAAATTATTGGACCGATTTGAAATTCCAAGTTTCATACAGATCCGTTAAGTCGTTTCAGCGTGAAAGAGTAACATAAATCCGCACAAACTTTCACTTTATAATTGAGGATAGAATAGGCTGATATATACTGACCTCAGCCGCCTGCCGCGCGTGGAACCCGCGGAAGGGGACCGAGAAGCGGTCCAGCAGCCGCATCCTCTTGGAGTGCGCGTGCAGCGCGGGGGCGGGGTCAGCGGGGACTCCGCCCTCGGGCCCCGCCTCCTCGTCGTCGGGGCGCCGCTTGCGGCCCACCACCGTGCCGGTCGGCCGCGCCGCCTCGCTCACTGCAAGGACCGTCTACTATTAATCTTGAAATTACGGCAAACCGGACCTTACACAAGCTCTTCGGGAAATATTATAAATAAATAAATATTGGTGGACATTTAACACAACGCCATCTAGACCCAGACCGAGCAAAGCTTGTACTATGGGAACCGGTAGGTCTACCATCAGTTGTCACATTTAAATCAGCTGACGTTACTACAGTAGTAATAGTACGTTACTATGACATCCGTCAAAATTGTTACTCATGGTACCAAATTCTAAGCAAATGAATGAAGCGCAAACTACAGTCGCTGCAGTACGCTGTGACGTAGGATAGTTAGCTACGTGACGTTTTAGTACCCAACTATCCGCTAGAGGCGCTGTAAAGTTTTCAAACGATTTTTTATATTGTGAAAACTCATAGGGGCTAGGGCCCAGCGAGTTTCTTGTCAGTCCTTCTCGGACTGGGGATAGGACTGGAATTGGCATCTAGACTCACCTAGTGTGTAAGACGATTCAAAATGATCCCAGTGATATTACTGAATTTTGACTTTGTTAACAAGGTAGACCTACTGGCCTTCCTGGAGGACATTCGATGGATTGCAACAGCCTTCACCCTTCACGCAAAGGCCTCACTTAAAGCCTTATCGCTGAAACCAGTCCCTTCACAAAGTACGTTAAGAATATATGTGAACTCACGCGAGGTATTAACACTGGTGTTGCTCCTAGTGCTTCTGTTGTGCGTGTGTTTGAGCGAGAGTTCTTTGAGTTGTTTATACGAGGTCCGCCCCTTGATGGAGCGCAGGCCGCGCAGGTACGAGCTGTCGTCGAGCCCCGGCTCCTCCAGCATGGACGACTCCGTTATATCCATTTCCATGGTTGTGTTGTTACCTGGAAAGTTATAGCTAGCTGATTAGCTGGAAACTTCGTATCATTTTGTGTAGAAACGTGTGGTCAACGTCTCTGAAAAAGTACCTCGAGACTAAAGATTTAAATCGAAAATATGCCCGTACGGTACTGAGACCGCGCCGTTTTGTTGCCGCACCAAATGAGATAGCTCGCTCATTTGGCACACCAAATATATTCAATTTCAGGGTACAAAAGGAATAAGTATATTTTTTACGAAAGATCGTGCAATCTAATTGCACAATAAATGGTGAAATAACTGTTTGGTTCATTTTTTACTAATCATTAGTGTGCGTGCATCGGCATTCTGTTAACACACACAAGCAAAAACAGTGCCACAGTTTTTGGGCGACCGGGCATATCTACGATTTGAATCTTTGCTCGAGACAAACTATTACACAAACGTTCGTTTGACAGCGTTTGGACATTTCCGAACGTATTTTGGTTACAGACGCTGTCAAAAATCAGCGCGATACGAAATGTGCTTAACGGAACGTTAACGGTTGAGTTTTGGTTTTGGTTGATACGTCAAACATTAGCGCGATTGCCCTCCTGGTTGGCTCGTTTTTTTTTTTATTAACGACATTCTCTAAAAATAAAACCTAGCTAGATAGATTTATCGCCCCCGAAACCGCCTGCATACAAAGTTTCATGAAAATCGTTGCAGCTGTATCCGAGATCACGAGATGCAGATTATATATAAACAAGAATCCTATAAATAAATCCTACTAATATTATAAAACGCGAAAGTTTGTTAGAATGTATGGATGTATGTTTGTTACTCTTTCGCGCTGAAACGGCAGAACGGATTTGGAAAAAAATGGCACAGATTATATAGATTATAGTCTGGAATAGCACATAGGCTACTTTTTATTCCGGAAAATGTACGGTTCACAATTCCCATATAATTTTTAACAGTCGTTCTTACCCGTTTTTTAGGGTTAATATGAAAATCCTGAAATACGTGTGCATATAAAAAGTTTCAAACCAATAACAACACCAGTAAAGTTCCCATACAAACTTAACCTCCCCCCCCTTTTAGGGGTTGGGAACATGATAAAAACTACCCTATCGGCTAAGTTAGAAAATACACTTACGTACCGTTAAAGTCCCATCAAAAATGCTTCAGTACTTTTTTCGTGATTGTGAACAAACGGAACTGTTGTTTCGGCAATATTGCTTTTGTCCAGTTATCCTGAATTGCTTCAATTGCGAGGTATTTTATGCTATTGCTACATGTTGTCATTGTCGTAAATTGCTTGACGTTGTCGTGACGTCATAATATTGTCATAGTATTTTTGGCCCAGGTTTGGACTATTTCAAACGCACCTTAAGGCCGTAGGTTCAAACTTGGTATTTTTACATGCGTAATTAAACGGTGAAAGAAAACAAAAAGTAAACAATAAAATAAGCAAATAAAATAAAAATTAAAAAAACAAACATGCTCACGACTGTAATCCCCAGGCTCGGAAGACATCACCTCAGATCTTTAGTAACTAAGATCTTTGAGGATATCTAAAGAGGGTAGTCCAAACATTAATTTTGGCACATGCCCACATTTTGCACAGTAGTATTCCGTACGTGGCAGGTTGCAAGCCCACAGCCACTTATAAGAATACTAACTTTAATCTTTGGTTCTAGATTACATGTACCTAGAGTATTCCAGGAATCTCTCGATGTTTCCATCGTGAGCAGACCCTTTCGATGTTTCCATCGTGAGGAGACCCTTTCGATGTTTCCATCGTGAGACGCTTTCGATGTTTCCCTCGTGAGGAGACCCTTTCGATGTTTCCATCGTGAGACTCTCTCGATGTTTCCATCGTAAGGAGACCCTCTCGATGTTTCCATCGTGAGGAGACCCTTTCGATGTTTCCATCGTGAGGATACCCTTTCGATATTTCCATCGTGAGGAAACCCTTTCGATGTTTCCATCGTGAGACCTTTTCGATGTTTCCATCGTGAGACCCTTTCGATGTTTCCATCGTGAGAAGACCCTCTCGATGTTTCCATCGTGAGACCCTTTCGATGTTTCCATCGTGAGACCCTCTCGATGTTTCCACCGCGAGGAGACCGGCACTCGCCAGGGCCCAGCGCCCCCGGGGGGTCATACGCACCGGTGTAGTTGGCCGTCAGCGAGCTGGTCGTGAGGTCGAGCCGCGCGGCCGGGCGGCTGTAGGGCGACACTCGCGCGCGCGCACGCCGGGCGTCTGCAACCACACCACGCTACAGTCGCCGTCAACGCACTCATGTTGGGTGACCTTGAGGCGTTCGTAGCACACAAAAAAAAACGAAAATTCGCTTCAAAAATAAAAGAAAAATAATAAAAAAAGCCTCTAAGTCGCCATGTTGGATTTTTGACATTTTATATAGTCCATCATTCTCGTGATTTAGGCAAATCCAACGACATCTCATTTGTCAGAACGAGTTCAGCCGTTTGGGCTCCTTGGATCTTTCATTGTTGCACTTTTAAAGTAAACCTTGGTAATGACATTGACATGTTCACGACTGTAATTCTCAGGCTCGGTAGACTCCTCAGATCTTTATGAGTCACGTCCAAACATGATATTTGGCACATGCCCACATTTTGCACAGTGGTTAGTATTCCGTACGTGACAGATTGCAGCCCTATCGCCGCTCCTGATGATTTAAATGACCTGTATTTCCCTCAACATTTTGAAAATCAACTTACCTTCCGTACTCTCTTGCTCATTAACGACCTCTATTTCCAGCTGACTCTTCCCAGCAGTCTTCTTAATTCCTTCGCTCTTCTCAGCTCCTTCTTTGTTCTTCTCATTTACATCTTTATTCTTCTCAGTTACATCTTTGTTCTTCTCAGTTACATCTTTATTCTTCTCATTTACATCTTTATTCTTCTCACTTCCTTCCTTATTCTTATCAGTTTCAACTGTCTTCTCCGGTTCGTCTTCCGTCAGATCGATTGATTCATCTTTTTTGGGCGAATCCTGCGCCTTTTTTGTTTCAGTCTTTTTAGACTCGGGCTTTGGCGAGTCCGCTGAGCGCAGCTTTCTGTCCGTGACCAGGGAATCGCTCATCTTGAGAAGTTTTTCCTTTGACTGTAAAATCATGAGTTGTTAACAGTGCGACCGCTATGACGTACGGAAGGCAGAAAGTACGATTCGGATGTCGGCAAGCGACAGCAATAAGCGATACTACTGGTTCTTTCCTATAATTTTCTACTATGACTTTGTATGATGAATTTTTTTTTTTTTATTTAATTATTTTGATTTATGGCAAACTTGCTGTTATCAGCGACATCGTTGGCATGACGATATTTTTTTTGAAACCGATTTTTTGGAAACTAAGTGTATAACCTCGTCTATAAAGAGCGCTGGTGGTGTAGTGGTAGCACCCAGGGGCCTCACGATCTGAAGGTCGTGGGATCAAACCTGGTCGTGCACCAATGATTTTTTCTATTCGAAAAACGGTGAAGGTAAACTATTAAATGGTGAAGGAAAACATCGTGAAGAAACCGACATACCCTAGAACCAAAAATACGAAGGTGTGTGTCATAGGTTAGTATTCTTATAAGCGGCGATGGGCTTGCAACCTGTCACTTACGGAATACCAACTACTGTGCGAAATGTGGGCATGTTCTAAATGTCATGTTCGGACGTGCCTCTGACTACCCTCTTTAGATATCCTCAAAGATCTAAGTAACTAAAGATCTGAGGATTATCTACCCAGCCGGGGATTACAGTCGTGATCATATTTTTTTATTTTTTATTTAAGCCTATAACCCGATTCCAATTTAAATACGTTCAGTATTTTCAGAGATGTGCTCGAAAAACAAAGAGAACCAGTAGTGTTGCTTGCAACAATTCGGTCGCTAGGTGCTGTCGCTGCCGCCAGCATCAGAACCGCACCTTAATGTACCACTGTCTACACTTAGACAGGAAGTGTCTAGGGAGTATTTAAACAAGTATAACCAAGTGTAGTTGTTTCTAAAATAAACACAATTTTGCAGCGAACACAATGAAATTATGTTAAGCATACATGCTCAGATGGTTTGTTAGTGTTATATCATGCATGCATGACACACTTAGCTTGGGAATGCAAATTTATATTATCTTGTTTTTACATCGAGAGTTTTATTATTCGAACCACAATGACCCTTTAAGATCTACACTAGGGGCTTTAGTACGAATTTTGATAGTTAACGAAACTTTATTTAGTACCTTTTTTATCTTCATGCTATCAGCGTGAAAGACGAGCTCTAAAACCATACATACATACATACATACATACATACATACATAAAATCACGCCTGTTTCCCGACGGGGTAGGCAGAGACCACGGATCTCCACTTGCTACGATCCTGACATACCTTTTTTGCTTCATTCACTCTCATTACATTGTTCATACATGCGCGTCGGTTTAGGGTACTCTGGACCTGGCCTTTCTCTAAAACGTCCCCAATTTGATCAAGGTACGTACGCCGAGGTCTTCCCCTTCCAACTGTCCCATTCACACTCTCCTTATGCACCTCCCAAGCAACACAAACTAGCTGACTAATCTTTGTAAAACAGCAATTTTGATGACTAAACGCTGAAAAAGATGTAGGGATAAGGTTTGAATAAGCGCTTATACAGGCGATATTCAAGCAATTTGGGCACAAAATAAATCGCTTTAATCTGAATAAGATTTTGTTAATAGCTGCATACCAGCTGGATAAATGTACGAAAAGGTTGGTTAACTTCTGCATTAAAGCTGATCGACCCTTTAATCAGAATTTAAAACTCTATTAAGCAGATATTCTTATCTGCTTAATAGAGTTTTAAATTCTGATCCATATTCTTATCAAACTCTGATATTCAGAATATATTCATAATTTACATCTTTCTCGTAGTTTTTTAAAGAAGTTATGTAATTAAATGTACAAAATCTGTATTTTGTTTCTCAAATTTGATTGACACAACTGTATTTTATGAAACAATTGTATTTTATTAACTCCATTTCGACGAAAAATATATTTTATGCATTGTTACCAATCAATGTGCTAGAAAACAATTCGGTAGGTATTTGAATTCTACCCAGATGTTTTTTTTATTAAATATGTATTTATTATTTGTAATAAATATCATTTGGTTTTAGTAAAGATAAGATAGGTTAGGATAAATAATGGCGACGGTGTTTATTTTGTATATAAGCTGCTCACGCAGACGCTTTGTTATATATTTCTGCGTAATAGGTAACTTGTACCTGACTTATCCAGTTATTTTTTGGTTAACATCACAGCATCTCTTAAACATAATATTTACCACTTTGAGCTGCATACAAAAGTAGTAGTGCGCTTCTCTCGCTATAAGATTGTCATAAGATCGTATTCAACTTCATTTATGCAGAAGTTGGCTGCATAAACGCTAAAAGAGTAGTTAATATTCATACTCTGTATAAATGAGTACGATTTGACGTGTTGTGCAGCTTCAAGAAACCAAACAATTAAATATTCAGAATCAAGCTGTATAATTGAAATATTAATCAAAGTTATTCAGCACAAAGCTGAGTTTTCAGCTGTTATATAGCTACTAGCTGTCTCAGTCACTATCATTTGAATATCATTAACGTAACAGTAGCAAATATTATTATTATTAAGCCTAAAGAAATAAAACCAGTTTTATGCAGAAGATATCATGCTTTTAGTGTGATTAAAGTTTAAAGAATTCATTATTCAAGATAATGTCGTCACGTCAGCTTTTTTAACAATGTAATTAAGCTATAAACTGCCAATTGGTGCTTAATTTTGCTATTATGTGGCTTACGTGTTGCTTGAGCTGTTTCGTCAATCTCCTTTCATCCATCCTTTCTACATGCCCAAACCATCTTAACATACCCTTCTCAATTTTCATCACTACGTCTTCTTTCACTCCATCTTTCTAAAATCAAGGTTTAAAAAGTTTTGTTAATAACGGTATAATTTCAAATTGTAGAAAATCGCCCTGAAATCGACATTACGGCAGTGACAGAGGTAGTATTCAGAAATGAAACTTATAAAATTTTGTTAACTAACAAACCCGTACTAAGCCCCCCGATGCACTTTAACTCTTTCACCACACTGTGGCCTTACCACAAGCTCTTCGATAATATCAAAGTTACATTACTTTAATATTTCATACCATGACCTATAAAATTTGAAAACATATGAAATATTAAAGTAATGTAACTTTGATATTATCGAAGAGCTTGTGGTAAGGCCACTACCACAAGCTCTTCTATAATATCAAAGTTACATTACTTTAATATTTCATACCATGACCTATAAAAATTGTATTAAATAGTATTACATCAAGCTTGAAACGTGACGTTGTAAAAGCTTGTAGTAAGGTCCTGGTTTGAAAAACTACAGATGGATAAGCAACAGGTAGGGGAGACTATACAAGACTTACATCGTCTTCCTTGACGGAGGCGGGGCGCGGCGTCTCCGGCGTTTTGGTCGCCTTAACCTTCACAACACGAGCAATTAGATGAGTGTTAGATATGGTAGGAAGTAGTGTTGCCGAAGGATAGTGTATCGATAGTCTCGAAAAATCAATATTATCGATAGGCGTATCGATAGCGTTGTATGAGTCAATAATTATCCACTCAGTATGATATGGGGCAATACATTTGATTTCGTTAATTATCATCGATATTATCTATAGTATTAAACGAATAATAACTAAACCATAGTATCGATAATATAAAAATTACCAATAATATTGCGCCCTGTTAACGGAAAAAACATGGAAGCATTTCTTGAAAAAATATGCGCGCAACTTGACACTAAATTCACACATCGAAACTCCGTTTTTTCCGTTCACTGATTGTTCCATATCATTATATCGATAGTATCGATAGCATAACTGAATTTTGACGCTCACTATCGATATTTCGGCAGCACTAGGATGGGACCACTAAATGTTGGACTTTAAAACCACTCAATTTGAATCAGCAGGATTAAAAGTTCATAGAGAAATAGGGTGAAATCAATAAAATGCTATGTTATATTGATACCTATGTTATCGCATGCTCAATTTCCCATGAACCAATATGACTGAATCAATAATTCAAACCTACACCATGCATGCTATTTCTATCACCAAACTAACGATGCTATACAAAAAGTACAAATTATTTACGATGGAATTCATTCATTACCCGGCTAGATCTTGGATCATAATTATCTATATTAATATTATAACGTGGAAGGTTTTGTATTTTTGTTATATTAGTTTGTAACGAATAAACTCAAAAACTACTGGACCGATTTCAAAAATTTGTTCACCATTAAAAACAGCTGTTTCAAAAATATAAGCCAAGTATTTAACTTTTGCATGGAACAGCTGTTTTTATTTCGCGCACACAGTATTGGTTTCTTATAAAAAGTTGTCTAAACATGTATTAACCTGTGACATGCCGGAACGCGGATCCACGCGAGACATAATAGATTTTCTATTGTGTCTGGAATCCCGGCATCCCAGAGGTTAATAGCTACTTTAACCCCCTGAACCAGGGCTTGGAAACCCGAAAAATTTTCAAACCGGTATCGCTCTAAATACCTACAACCTTTTTTTTTCGGTTACGTTCTACCGTAACCTCCATTAAAACGGTTAGTCAAGAACGATAAATTCAAAAGGGTTTCGCTCAATTAACCGGTTAGAACGAAATTATTTCGTTCTTTCCATATTATGTTAACAGCGCCGCGGTATTCGAAATGCGTTCGTTGCGTTTGCGCTCGCTTTAACCGGTTAATTTAAGTTCGTAGTTAAGGTTTCGAAAGAGGTTGCGCTCCGAACGCTATTATCGAAATACCGGTTTTTTTTTGGTAAATTGTTAACCGGTTCCAAGCCCTGCCCTGAACTTTTCGGAACTAGTCTGGGCACCCTGCATAATTCAACGGAATCTCCTAGAACACCCCATAACACACAACCCCACTAAACTATCATACAGGTACCGGCGCCAGGTACCTGCGATCTCCTTGTGAAACTCCTACTGGGCGCGCCCTCTTCGTAATCGGCGTCGGAATTATCGTCCACGTCGTACGTCAGTTCCGGGAACAGTTCGTCCTGGTCGTCAATGACGAGCAGCTCCTCGCCCGACGAGCCGTCACTCACCGTGTCTGCGCCGTGCGCCTCGCCGTTGGACGCGCCGTTCTGTTTCGGCTTCTCCGCTTTATCCTGGAATTATTAGTAGGAACTGGTGATGGACGAAAGATCTGTAACTCCTCGTTTACTTCTACTTTAGGAAAACTTTTTTGACAGTCTTTCGAGAGGTTTTCTGCAAAATTTGTATATATTTATTCTGAAACATGTTAGAAACATTGTTTGTAACATGTTTCAAACAATAATATAATGAATAATAAGAGAGAATAATGTTTTATTTCAAACAAGAAAAATCTTTGACACGTTTTCTGCAAGTTTTGTATATATTTATTCTAAAAACTAAGTAAGTAATTAATGAAAACAGTTTGATACAAAATATTCCAATGAGAGATCCATTCCAATTTCTGGATTGGCGGATAGGAATTCTGTTGAAAGAATGTAAACCGATCATTAGGCCCAAATCTTCTAACCTCAAATCATTAATATATTAGCTGAAGATTTGACGATTTTTTATATCATTTTAGACGAACAGAATCGTTCGTTACTTTGTTCTGTACTTTACTTTATACTAACTTTATAGATAACTTGTATACAAGCTATTTGGTAATAAATATCGGGGGCAGACAGTAAGACGAAATTCTAGATTGCACATTACCCTTACCTTTCCATCTGCCTTCGCTTCCTCCTTCTTCTCAGGTTCGTTTTTCTTCTCAATCGGTTTGTCTACTTTCTTATCGACTACTTTGTCTTTTTCAACGTTTTTGTCTACTTTCTCAGCGTGCTTGTGCGCGTTCTTGTCAGGCGTTGGAACCTTGTCTTTGTCAGCGGTGTGCGCTTTTTTGTCGGCCTTCTCATTTTGAGACTTCTCAGTTACTTTTTCTGCGGATTTGTGAGCTCTATCAGGGGAGACGACATTTTTATCCGTGGCCTGCTTCTCCCTTTCAGCGTTAGCAGCTATTTTCTTCTTCATTTCTTTCAGAGGACTATCCGTTTTCTGTAATTTATTGTTCTTGTTGACACAATTTACATTTAAAGACAAAATATTTTCTTAATGACAAACAATTAATAGTTTATCAGTCTTAATGACTATAAAATTAATTTGAAGTTTCTATTTGTAATATTTTATTTGTAACAGATATTTTATTCGATTTGATGACGATTTGAAAAATATAATTTTGCTATTCTTTTAAAAAAACTAGTGCAATGCTTTGTAGAAATGTATCTACATGAAAGAACCTAGATCAGTTGTTATTTTGCTATTCTCTACCCTCTTACCTTATCCTTCTCTTCAGCTAAAGCCGCCGTATGCGACTTTCGCGCGCTTTTGTGACTCATATTTTATCTGAAATCAAGGAAAAAGAACTTATTAAGTAACTTTGTATTACGGTATTTTTTGCGTACGCTTTTGAGGATGCGCGATTTCATGATAAAGATATTTCAAGTCAGTTTTTATGTTGTTTAAAAAATATAATTATCAAAGATGGCATTGTACTGTTTCCTCTACATATTTTTTTATTCATTTTAATTTATTGGAAGATGTAATGATATTATGAAGTTAAGCCAAATTACATTGATACAATAGCTGTGTCCAGCTTCGCTGGATCGGTATTGTATAAACACGTTTAAATCCAGTCCAGTAGCTTCTAGGAAGACAACGCATCAAAGTAAATCAGTCTTTAAAATCACGTTTTTAAGTATGAAATTTCTAATTCATCAATCCGGTTTCCGAAGCCCTACTTTCCACAACCTGCATTTCCTCGCCGGCGGTACCTGTCTCTAGCATGTAGTACTATGGAGCTGTCATGTCATGGCGGAGATACGAGAGGTGAACGAACTCACGCACACACTTCAATGGGTAAAGGTTTGGGAGTGTGGTCCAAAGCAAGAGATTATGAAAAGTTACAGATAAAAACGCGATAATAATAAATTAATATTGGTGGGTATTTCATAAAACGCCATCTAGCTACATACGCAGAGGGCTATATTAAGGGAATTATCTGAAGGAATAAAGGAACAAATGAAATTGAGTTATTCGTCAACTCGCGAGGGTGAAACACGCGATTGCGCGCGAGTTAGCACCTTACGATTTTACCATTTTTTTTTGTCAACTCGCGCGCACATAAAGTACAGTCATATACAAAACGGATTTAAATTAAACTAGTTTCATGTCTGAATATATAATGTGCGCTATTTACCAGTGATCTCTATGCTTTAACTCTTTTTTATTACATTTACATTAATATTAATAGTTTATTACGTTATTAATTGCGATGAGGTTATTAAGTCTTCAGATTTCTGGATATTATTTAAAGTAGGGTATTTAGTTTTTTGTAAAAATATAATTTTCTTAAAAACAAGCAAGAAATAAACTCACTTTGCTGGTTCACGCTAGGCCCGCTACATCCTACACCTTAAACAGCATTCATCGAAGCATAGCATTAGCTCCAAGGGCTCTCGCATTTATTAGCGTTATGAACACATGTCTACGGCTAGCCGGCATCCATCAAATAGTTCAAGTTTAAAAGGAAGTAGACATTGAGAAGTAAAATAAACAGTATACCTCCTCTAAAAGCTAAGTTTTAAGAGAATTCGATGATGTCGAAGCAGGTAGTCAGGGGCACATTTGGCACATGCTCAATGTGCTAGAAATCGTAAAGTTTTGGCGAATTGTTTGAAGAATTTTGTTGATAAAACTACGTTTCTTTGATCAAATATTGTAATTTGGGGTAAACAAATAAGGTGTTTGTAGGTAATAGAAAACCAGAGTTTACTGTACGCTTTTTGAGTTGAATAGTTTGTACATAAATAAAAATCAAATGCTGTTGCTACCTAAAAGTATTACATGACAATAGGCTGAACCGAATTTTTAAAAGTTATTTGTAAAATTGGGAAGGAGACTCTGTGACACGTTAAGGCGTGAAGGTCCACACACATATTCACGCTAAAAAGTATTTGGTCGAAAGGAGAAAAATACCTATTGGGTAGAAAAATCTTGGGTCGAACGGAGAAGCACTCAACTTGCCGAGTGTAATTTTATTTTAAGACCAACTCTACTTGAAAATAAATTATTGGCAAGTATTTTAAAACTCTACGTTTCGGTTACATGTGTCCGGAAATCATAAGTTCGCAACAAATACAAGTGGTTGTTGAAGGATATAGTCGGAGACAGTCCGTAGTAATAAACAATCAGATAAATCTTAAGTACTGGAAACGCTTCAATGAAGCGTTGAGTGATGAACAACCGAACATAAATGGTTCAATATTTGCAGACAAACTTAAGTACCTTTTCTTGTTTTGTATTTTAGAAGTATAATAATAATAATATAATACAACTAGCTTTTGCTCGCGACTTGGAATGCGACATGACGTCCGCGTGGAATAGTTACTTTAGGCAGTACCTATTTTTTTTACACTTAACTTTCATGTCTTATTTCAACCCCTTCAAGCATTTTTTCGCGATAAAAGGTAGCCTATGTCCTTTCTCAAGTTCTTTGTACCAAATTTCATCAAAACTGGTTCAGCGGTTTAAGCGTGACAGCGTAACAGACAGAGTAACTTTCGCATATTGGTGGACAGTTCACACAACGCCATCTAGCCCCAAACTAAGCAAAGCTTGTACTATGGGAATCAGATAGCTGATAGATTAATTACATACTTTTTTTTATTCTTACGTAGAATACACGAGTGACAGACAGCTGTTCGTGAAGACTTGAGATAGTTGTGTTATTTACCCTGCGTTTACATCTACAAACATGTTTTATACGCGATCACAACAAATCGCCTACAAGAGTCATAACATAAATAGAGATAGGTACATAGTTATTCTTCGACACGTTTTCTACAAGTTTTGTTTACAATTATCCTGTTGTTTTAGTTTTAAACAACCGATTAGTCTAACTAAACTCACGCATAACGCTTACAAATATAAACTTGTAGATTTAGTTTTACCTTTTCAAATAGACATGCGCAGACGCACGATCGGCCTTGAGTCGCGTCGAACGATCGAAGGGAGACAAAAAATACTCGCCTGGTGATTGTAAGCGATAATGATGTGTAAGAATTCGGCTGTTATGCCTCCCACATCTAAGGCAATTAATTTTAGTTACGGAAGTCAAAGTAACAATAATTTGTGTATTGGCCAAACAAAAATTACACTTTTGTCGTTGCTAAAGTTGATTAGTCTTTTCTTCTGTAGAGAAAATCGCTGTTAGAGGATCAACTTTTTTGAGAAAATTAAAATTTAATTTTCTAGGGGAAAGATTACTATCAACTTCAGGTTAAAGTTGTCTCTTCTAGAACTTTTTTGATCCCATAGCTGGATAACTGCCTCTCTGCTATTTTTCCATCCGTCGAACGCTTCATGTTTGCTAATGTAGATACTCTGTTTCCTAATATCCTACAATTCATAGTTTTCTTATCCTTTATAATATCAACTTGCCCTCCCTGGCGATGCCCTTGATAAAGCGCCCAACACCATGCCTAGGTTAATATTTTGCAATGCTCGACAAGGGCGAATAAGTTCAAGGTGCAATATTGAATTTAAGACCAACCCATGTAAATGTAACACTTATCTACGCAAATAAACGTTCTTGATTCTTGTTTCAGTATGTATGATCGAGAGAGCGAAGATCTCAGTGGCAACTAGCGTGGCGTTGTGGGTTTGTATGTTTGTTACTGCATAACTTTCGAGCCGTTTATTAGATCTGCATGAAACTTGTTAGGCCAATAGTGAAGATTTGATGGGAACTATGTGGTTTAAAATAATTTCTCAATGCTTGAATTACATACAATCATACGAGTAAGTCACGCAAGCGCGGCAGAGTAGTGAACTTGCGAATGTGAGTGAAAAAAAAAAAAAAAAAAAAAAAAAATATGATCACGACTGTAATCCCCAGGCTCGGTAGATATCTCCTCAGATCTTTAGTTTCTTAGATCTTTGAGGATATCTAAAGAGGGTAGTCAGAGGCAAGTCCAAACATGACATTTGGTACATGCCCACATTTTGCACAATAGTTAGTATTCCGTACGTGACAGGTTGCAAGCCCATCGCCGCTTATAAGAATACTAACCAATGACACATACCTTCGAATTTTTAGTTCTAGGGTATGCTGGTTTCCTCACGATGTTTTCCTTCACCGTTTAAGAGCACTGGCATTGCGCACATAAATTTTTCGAATGGAAAAACTCATTGGTGCACGACCAGGTTTGAACCCACGACCTTCGGATCGTGAGGCAGGGGTGCTACCACTACACCACCAGCGCTCATAATGTGAGTGAACCTACATTAATATCGTCTTGGAATGAGATTGACCATCTAATTGTAAGAGTTGCGTAGGAGGGACCTTAGATTTTGTCGCAGAAACTTGGTTGAATACCTAGATAACTTATATGTAGATGCCCGCGGCTTCAGAGGACGGCTTATTTTTTCCGACACCTCCAACAAGTATCATTATATTTTTGCCAATGTCAAGACTTATATAAAGACTTGACAAGTTAATACACTAAAACCTTCCTCGAGAAACACTCTATCCATTGGTGAAAACAGCATGAAAAGCGGTGCAGTATTTTTGAAGTTTATCGTGAACAGACAGATAGACGCGGCGAAGGAGGACTTTGTTTTATAATATTTAGTGATATAAAACTTTATAAACTTTCTAATCATCAAGATTTTAAATACCAGGACAACAGAAGTCTATGAGAGGTGCGCGTTTGGGCGGCTGCCATGGAGGTCGTTGCACTCAGCCGGGAGATCATTACAATGATTGCATAGTCAGATAATGACGGGCTGATAATGTAGTACCTACTTAAAATCTGTGCCTAGTGCCTACTAGGTACCTAGTAGGCACTAGACTTCGTTCGTAGTCTATTATTATTAATGGCTTCTTCGTCTACGATAGATGACATCTCGTATCTATTTAAAACTAGCTTCCGCCCACGGCTTCTCCCGCGTGGTACCTGAAAAAATGTTTTTGTTTTTTCATCTATACCACGGGAGCCGTCAATTTTTCCGGGATAAAATTTATTGAACAACAGGACAACGTCTGTCGGGTCAGCTAGTCCTACTAATAAAACGTAAAAGACTGTGAGGATGCGATGTATGGATGTTCGTTAATATATCACGCTAAAACGGCTGAACGGGTCTGGTTGAAACTTGGAATACGCGTAGTTTAACTTGGAATACCATATGGGCTACTTTTCATTCCGGAAAAATGTACGGTTCCCGTGGGATGGATTTGGTTTTTTTTCAAGGTACCACGCGGGCGAAGCCGTGGGCAGAAGCTAGTCTACTGTATAATCCATTCACCAGACTATTTGACTATTACGGTAGAGGATCTAAGTATCTCATTTGATGATATATTTTTTTTTGCAGTTAGGTATTCAACCTTAGCATGACATATTGCCATAAGGCTCCGAAGAGCACTTTAATCCATAAGAAGAAGAAGAAGCATGACCTCATAATACCTATCATATTTGTCACCAATAAATGTTATCTTCTAGACACAACTCGCTTAACAAATGTAGAGACAGGATACAAAGCCTTTGGGAGTGTGTATTGAATAACAATTAGCTACATTCATATGGGGAAGTATTGAGATTTGTAGTTCTATGTGCTAATACGAGTATACCCCTGGGCCTATTCAATGCTCCGGACAAACTGTTTCATTATGCATCAGGACTACCTACTTACGCTAAACAAGTTTTCTAAATGTGGAAGTTATAGAATACATCAATTACAATTTAGCTTAAGACAACCATTTTTGATTAAAACTTAGGCTTTGTTTCATCAAAAAGCGGTTAACAAATAAAAGAGTTAAGAATTAAAAGTAATCTAACGCGTAAAAAGTCGCGGGTATCAGCTAGTCTATATCTATATAAGAGCTTAACCTGACTGACTGACTGACTGACTGACTGACTGACTGACTGACTGATTTATCATCGCCCAGCCGAAACCGCTGAAGCTAGAAAGCTGAAATTTGGAAGGTGGTTTCCTTTTATAACAAAACCACCCACTAAGGCGGGATTTTTGGAAATTCCACCTCTAAGGGGTTGAAAAAGGGTGAAAACGTTAGTATGAAACTTTTAAACGCGTGGAGAGATTTTCATGAAACTTTGTTTGTGCACTGTAAATGCAAAATGAATGGACACGTGTTTCAGGATTTTTCAATATAACCTTCAAAAAGGGGTCAAATGTGGGGTCAATGTTTGTATGGGAACTTTTTAACGGGTGGTGCGATTGGCCTGAAAATTTGTTTGTGTACTGTATATGCAAAATAAATGAGCACGTGTTTCAGGATTTTTCAATATAACTTTCAAAAAGGGGTCAAATGTGGGGTCAATGTTCTTTCGTGGGAACTTTTTAACGGGTGGTGCGATTGCCTTGAAACTTTGTTGGTGTACTGTAAATGCAAAATGAATGGACACGTGTTTCAGGATTTTTCAAAATAACCTTCAAAAAGGGGTCAAATGTGTGGTCAATGTTTGTATGTGAACTTTTGAACGGGTGGTGCGTTGGTCTGAAATTTTGTTTGTGTACTGTAAATACAAAATGAACGGACACGTGTTTCAGGATATTTCAATATAACCTTGAAAAGGGGGTCAAATGTGGGGTCAATGTTTGTATGGGATCTTTTTAACCTGGTGCGATTGGACTGAAACTTTGTTTCGTGTTTCAGGATTTTTCAATAAAACCTTTAAGAAAGGGGTCAAATGGGGGGTCAATGTTTGTATGGGAACTTTTCAACGGGTGGTGCGATTGGTCTGAAACTTAATTTCGTGTTTTAGGATTTTTCAATATATCTCTAAAAAAGGGGATCAAATGGGGGGGTCAATGTTTGTTAACGGGTGGTGCGATTGGTCTGAAACTTTGTGTACTGCAAATACAAAATGAATGGACACGTGTTTCAGGATTTTTCAATATAACCTTCAAAAAGGGGTCAAATGTGGGGTCAATGATTCTATGGGTAATTTTTAAAGGGTGGTGCGATTGGTCTTAATTTTGGTTTGGATACTTTAAAAGCAAAATAAATGGAAACGTATTCCTGGATATTTCAAAATAACCCTCTAAAAAGGGTTAAATTGGGTGTCAAAGTTATTATGGGATTTTTTTATTAGTGTGATTTGTTTGAAACTCAGTTTAGTTAGATACCTACTTTAAGTGAACGAAGTCGCGGGCGGGACAGCTAGTCTACTAATATTATAGAGAGGAAAGTTTTGTATTTTTGTTTCTAACAAATTAACTCAAAAACTACTAAACCAATTTTAAAAACTCTTTCCCTAAATAATTTTGCTATCCGTAAGCTGGGGTGTGCTGCTAGTCATAAAAAAAGGAGGTTAGTGCAGAATGCAACTCAAGAAGAACTTAGCGATACGCTTCACAACAGAGATGCACTAACATGTGTAAAGTATATCTTAGGCCATTCAAAAACCTTTAGTAATAATGTAAAATAGCCTGTTTGACTGTTCACAAACAGAGGCTTAAGCATAACAAAAGGTAAATATATGTTTACAAATACAGCACCTACATTTGCAAGTTTAATCTGCAAGTTGCCAGTGTTCGATCTGTGGAATCTACAGTCTGTGAATATGAGGATAATATTATGCAGGAGATATTCTGGTTTAACAAATTGAACTATGCACCTGTTTGGTCGAAGAGATATACAAGTAAATGAACTAAGGATCTAAAAAACATTCACCACATACCTATCACATGAAATTTATCTATACTACTCAAAACAAAACAAGGGCCACCACTAATTTTTTGTTTTTTTTTGTCAGTACTTTAGATGTTTTTTCAATTTATTTATTAATTTTAATGCAATTAGACAAAAAAATACTTAATCTTAGGATGTCTTTATCACCTTTTATAGAAACAAATATACTTGGCTCTTATTTTGTTTTGAGAAGTATATGTAGATTCAACTCTTTATTCCACTGTAATGGAAATCAAAATCAACTTATCTAACTAATCAACTATCTTACGCCGACTAAAGAACTATACAATAAAACCAATATTTTTAATATAGAGAAACTTTACATTTATAATACATGTAGAAAGCATAAAAAAAATTACATCAAACTCCATTCAATCCAACATTAAATTTAATCTAAAAGAAAATAGATACAGTTTCAGAAATAAAATAAAATTGCACGTATCTAAACCACGTACTAACTATGGTAAAAAAACAATATTATCAGAAGGAGCTACATTATTTAACAATTTGCCAGACAACATAAAGGAATGTACTAATTTAAACGCTTTTAAAAATAAACTTAAATTACATGTACAAACTCTGTAACAATGCATAAATAAAAACACTTACCAATATAATATTTATTAAGTTAGAATATTTAATATTTATGTAATTTTAGTGCATATTTATAGAACAGTGTTTAGTTATAATTTATTTTAGGTACCAGAGGCTAGTTTATCATTTAAACCTAGATTAATTAATTTACTATGTATCTCATTTTAAGTAAATCCTGTGTTTGTATGAGAAATAAAGTTCTTTAAACCCAACTTCCACAACTATAAATTCTATTGAATGTTCAGCCTAGCAAACCCACACCTAATCCTTTAATAAACAAAGCTGAAACTCACATAATCAGTCACACCAAAAGTGGTTATCAAGTTACTCGGTAACCAAAGACAGTAGTCATGCACCACTGACTCCTCACGCATCAGTGGTTCAAGGGACACATCCTGTGCCCTACCTAGTTTTACAACTTTATTATGAAGGTACTCTTATATTTATGCGTCCATTGAAATTACAGTTCATAATACATTTTATTTTATATGTACTTTCAAACCAGTGTGGTGAAAGGATTAAAGCATGCCTCAGAGACATCTATTGAGCATTATTCTACCTACACAAATATTGTAACATACATACACAAAATCACACCTATTTCCCAACAGGGAAAGCAGACCATGGATCTCCACTTACTACGATTCTGACATACCTACCTCTTTTGCTTCA
This sequence comes from Cosmorhoe ocellata, assembly GCA_963675405.1. Lineage (NCBI taxonomy): Eukaryota > Metazoa > Arthropoda > Insecta > Lepidoptera > Geometridae > Cosmorhoe > Cosmorhoe ocellata. The sequence goes on along the minus strand of OY776266.1, from coordinate 7,631,699 downwards.
TTTACTCTCATTACATTCCTCATATAGGTATGCACATTGGTTTAGGGTAGTCTAGACCTGGTCTTTCTCTAAAACATCCTCAATTTTCTGGAGGTACTTTATGATGCTGAGGTCTTCCCCTTCCGACTGTTCCATTCACACTCTCTTTATGCACCTGCTTTGTCAGTCTCCTTTCATCTATTCTTTCAACATGCCCAAACCATCTTAACATCTTCAAATTTCATCTTCTTTCACTCCACAAGGTTTTCTCAAAGATTTGTTTAGCTCCACTACTGGACCGATTTGAAAAATTCTTTCAACATTTGAAACCTACATTCTGATGAACATAGGTGATTAAACCCCTGCAAACCCAGGGCTGCTAGTCTTTAATATTCAAAGAGTTCAAGTGTAAGTTTGGATGTATGAGGTCACCTTTGAGACTACCAATCCAAAATACCTACCCTTAGGTTTCTAGTTTTATGGAAGACTGGCAATAGCCCAATTAATAGTCATTTACCTACATTGTAGAGCCTATCTTTAGTCTACAGGTAAACATAATGCCTTACTTTCGTAAATGCAATCTGCATTGATAACCGGGGGCATGTAAACAGTAGATTGTAGACGAGGTTACTGATAGCTTAGCTGAAGGTATCGGGTTCGATAGGTTAAGTCATCTATACTAATATTATAAAGAGGAAAACTTTGATTGTTTGTTTGTTTGTTTGAAATGAATAGGCTCCGAAACTACTGAACCGATTTGAAAAATTCTTTCACCAATGTGTAGAATGAACTTTCAGGATGAACATAGGCTATATTTTATGTAGGTACTTCGCGGGCGACGTCGCGTGCAGAAGCTAGTGTGTTATAAAGTCAGCCTGATATTGTCTTTGTGATTATATGTGATTTTATTGAATAAATATTTTGACTTTTGACTTAAAAAAGGAGTAAGTAAGTAAATATTTACATGTTCTAGAAATGTTGGGTTCTTTTTGGTATTCTGCAGTAGGTAGGTATTTTATTTCAAACTGGTTATGTACATTAGTGAGTAGGTACTTATCAACAAGTTATAGCTAAGTTTAAATTCACTTCCTCATAGCTCTGTATTTTACCTGCAGTTATTTAGGCACCAAATCGCAGAATCAAAGACTATCTTCACAGAGGTGTAGCGTAGGTAGGGACGTAATGCGAGAATGTACGTAACGTGAACTAAGCGTGGTAATAATAAATAATAGGTAAATTAACTATAGACAGCAGCGAAGGGACCAAATAGGTACAAGGAATAAAAAAATGCCTCAAGACTTGTTTTAGTTTTTTTACGAGATATAAAACACGACGATACTTGAGCATTTATATTTTCGTAAATTTTATGTGTATCGTACGAAAAAATTAAATCGATTGAATCCATAGATTGGATAGCGGCGGGCTAGTGAGCGGCATGATCAATCAATATCAATGGCGCGCAGTGGGATTTCAATCTAAATACGATAAAAACAATGCAAATTACTCACGTTTTTGATGAAAAGTAATTACTCACACTCAATTAGGGTATAACACTGTATGGAACACCAAAATAGTCGAAATATTCAACAAAACTATGAATAATCGCGAAGGCGTCGTCACAGGAGGCGCATCGTTTTTCCGGACGCGGAAACAATAAACAATAGTATTTAAAAAGTTGCCACTTTCTGAATACCATTTTATTCAACAACACAGGACTTCTTGATTAAGAAAATGAGACAATATAGTTGATAAGCTCTCTATTTTTACTTTGTTTTCTTTTATTTTATGTACACAACAAATTAAATTATATAAACAGATTTATTAAAAAAGGAAAACTTAATTTTCCTATATTAAAAGCTAAACATTTTTCTTTTCTGGCAATTAAAATAAGTTGCTGTTATCTAAGTCAATGAGTTTAATTTGTCATTGTCATCACTGCCAAATGTCGTTGTCAAGTGTTCGACAACCAAGATTGATATTCTGTGGTCCTGGTTGTCACTAAAATAATTCAAAACAAAAAAATAACCAAACAGAAATCACCATGTGCGTCCGCATGTATTATTGAAACCAGTTTCTTTGTTGAATTTGCTTTGCTAAAAGTGCAATGGACTACGTTGTGGGAAGCATAGCAGCATTAATTTCTGGTAATGTTACCCCGAACCGCCCAAAACTTATTCGAAGAGCTTTTACTCCGACCAAACACCCCGCGTCACCAAACGTTACACCGAAGAGCGAATTTGTTGAAGACAGATCAATATTCCTATCACCAACGCTACAAAAAAAGAAGGCAATAGTCAAAAAGTCTCCCAAAAGAATATTCGAGAACCCGGATTTGGATATTACAGAAAATTCTGAAAGTGTGAGTCCAAAGGCTGACAAGGTGAAAAAACATCTAAAAGAAAAGTTAGAAGCTGAAGAAATGGGTAAATCTGACATTATATCTAAAAATTCACCTAGCAATAAGCTAGAAAAGTCTATACAATCAGTTTCCCCTAACAAAAAACTCAAAACCAATGATCCACAAGTAACTAATGAAAACACTCCCAAAAAGAAGAAAAGAAAATCTGAATCAAAAGGGTCTCCAAACGCTAAACCAGAAAATATGGATATTGATCAAGCTACTTCAGAAATTTGTGAAAAAGAATGCAAAAGTCCTAAAAAATTGCAAAAACACAAGCCTGTTGCAAAAATGGACAACCCAAAATATAATCAAACTGACGAATTGACTGAGACAGCTGAAGAACTTCCTCAACAAACAGAAACGGAAAATAACCAAAAAGGTACAAAGAAAAAGAATAAAAAAAAGAAAAATAAACAAGCAAAGGCAGACGGTGTTGAAAACAATAATTGTGATAAAGAAAACAACCTGACTACAGAAGAAAGTAAAGCTAGCGAAGAAAGTAAATCTACAGAAGCTAGTCTTAAGAAAAGAAAGAAGCGTAAAAACAAAAATAAAAAATCGAAGTTAGAGACTAAAGAAACTCAATCAAAGGTTGAACAAGAAGAAAATGTAGAACTCCAAAATGAGAATGTAGAAATATCAAAAGAAGAGCAAAAAGAACTATCTATTGATAATGAAAGTAATGAAACCGAACCAGATGAGTCTGATGAAGAAATATCAAACATTGCAAATCCCAAAGCCATCACTGAGAAAGATACCGACTCTGAGCATGACTCTGACGATGAGATAGATTCTGAAAATGAAGAGATTAACAAAGAAGCTTTGAAAACTGACAATGCTGATGACAGCACTGATGATGAATCAGAAATGAAGTCCAAAAAAGGTACGTGTATACTATGCTTTAATTTTTGTATAGAGAAAATAGTAATACATTCTCAGGCAATAATATTTTATTAGGCATCCTATCAATACCCATAAAAAAGTTTGTAGATGAAATCATCATCATCATCATTGGCCTGTTAACATCTAATAAAGATGATTTATGTGGCTCAGGTTATAGAACAATTCGAAGTACTCGAACATTTCTACTTTTAAAATTGTAAAACACTATTAAAAACTTAGCAAAGGATTGTGATAAAAGTTTGTGAATACTAAGATAATTTGTCTATTATTAATGTATAACAATTAAATAGAATAAGGCCCAGAATAACAGCTTGACAACTTTGTTTTATCTAAAGGTCCCAAAAAGAAGAAACAGAAAACCGTAAAAACAGACAATGAACAAAAAGATGAAGATAATCCAGAAAAAGAGGTGAACACAGAGGAGGAAGTAAAGAGGACATTGTTCGTAGGCAATGTACCGTTCAGCAATAAGTGTAAAAAGGATATAAAGAGAATATTCTCGAAGTACGGTGATATTGAAACCGTAAGGTAAGAAACACTTAGATTTGCTTTTAATCTAAATATGAGACTGACAGAAGACTATGGTTTAAGCGGAGAGCTAAAATTAAAAAAAAAAGGTTCCTTTAAAGAGGTGCACTATGAATGGAATTCCTGAAAGTTAATGATTTAGTATTACTCTACTTATGGGTGAAGGTCCAACTTTGCCTATTTGATGAATAAGTACTTAAATGAATCGTTGTGATTTGAATGTGTAGAAAGAATATCAGTGAACTAGGCAGGTGAAAGTCGCTTGGTGCCATCGTGTTATCAACATGGAAAAGTTATTGTTTTTTTTTTCAGGATACGCACAATTCCCGTGAAAGATGCCCGGGTAACTCCCAAGCTAGCTGTCATTAAGAATGAGATACATCCCGAGAGGTCTACTGTCAATGTCTATGTCAAGTTTGCTGAACCAGACTCTGTTGAATTGGTATGCACTCATAGTTTAATTAGTACTATCTGTGTCTGCGTGGAAAAGTGACTTTCGACAGCATTTTAAATATTTTCAAAAACTGTCATCCCCTATATTCTACCCTCTTTTTGCGTAAATTTTTCAAACTTTGAATGTCGTATGTATTTATATCTTAGCAAAAGCCTAAAAAATTAGTTTCAAATTTCTAGCTTTAAAAATGACGTAATTTCCACACAAACTTTCATCTCCTATTTCAACCCCCTTACAGCCCTTTTTTTGCAATAAAAAGTAGCCTATAACCTTTCTCAAGCTCTAGACTATCTCTGTATCAAATTTCATTTAAATCAGTTTAGCAGTTTCAGCGTGATTGAATAACACAGAGTTACTTTCGCATTTATAATATTAGTAAAGATTGGGCATCAAGAGTACAAATTATTATACCGACTGTTCTTTCTACCCCCAGGCTCTTGCAGAAAACAACACAGTCCTGAACCACCACCACCTCAGAGTCACCCGGTCCGGCTCCACAGGGGTGGAACACAACCCTCAATTGGCAGTGTTCCTCGGAAACCTGCCATTTGGTATTGAGGATGAGACACTACGAGCCAAGTTCGAGATGTGTGGAGCAATTGAGTCTGTCCGGATTGTGAGGGACAAAAAGACCAATGCTGGGAAAGGTATGAATACTTTTCTTTTTTTTTTTTTTGGATTCTCATCATGCGATCAGTCTTGCCGACTATAAGCAGATGTGGTGAGTGCTTCTTGACGTGGAGGGCGCTTCCCCCAGCAGGGTCAGCCCTTTCTTTTTATCAGCGCGTGGTCCAGAAGGACAATCAGAGGACTGTCCTAGTCAAAAAGGTCGCGCTGTTTTTTCAGTCGACGTATGCTTTCAGGGATAGTGAGTTGTCCCGCAAGCTGGTTTGGGTGCCTTTCAAGTCTCAACTTGTATGTGTGGCCATAGTTTGCAATTTCTTCCTTGATTGTTGGCATGCCAAGGTATTCATGGCATTCAAGGTATGAATACTAAAAATCCTAAACACAACATAAATTGGGAGAATATCAAAAAGATTATTTGACAGGCCTCACAGCACAGTAGGTAGTAGCTCTAACTTCTGCACTGTAGGTTCTGGGTTCATCCCCACCCAGGACAAACATTTGTGTGATGAACACAGATGTTTGTTCTGTGCCTGGGTATCATCATCATTCTCCTGCCCTTATCCAACGCTAAGTGAGGTTGGCACAACATGTTTTCTTCCACTCACTCCTATCATTCGTCAACTCTGAGTCTACTCCTCTTACAACTTTCTGTGCCTGGGTATGTATTTAAAAAAAAAGTAATAATTAATCTATCTGGTTCCCATAGTACAGCCTTTGTTCAGTTTGGGGCTAGATGGCGTTGGAATGTACACAAATATTTATTTATTTTTGCATCAATTATTACTTTCCCATTTAACATTTATATCATATAAAATGTATATTTTATATTGCCTAAAGAAGTTATCGATACATGACTCTTAAATATACAATAACCCATTCTATTTTCAGGATTCGGCTACGTAAACTTCACGTCAAGAGATGGCGTTGAACTGGCCTTAGGACTGAGCGAAGAAGATCTCACAATAAAGAATAGGATCATACGCGTGAAGCGTTGCACCAACACGCTCAGCAGGGCGAATAAGAACGGAAATAAATCGGTTAAACAGGCACCTGGAAAGGACTTTGGTCAGGGCCAAAATAGGAATTTTGGGAATAATCAGGGACAAAACAGAAACGGAAACTTTCAAAGCAGAAGCCAAGGATCGAGGAATTTTGGAAATAACCAAGGACCGAATAGGAACTTTGGGAATAATCAAGGACAAAACAGGAATTTTGGAAACAATCAAGGGCAAAATAGGAATTCTGGCAACAATCAAGGGCAAAATAGGAATTTTGGCAACAATCAAGGACAAAATAGAAACTTTGGGAATAATCAAGGACAAAATAGGAACTTTGGGAATAATCAAGGACAAAATAGGAACTTTGGGAATAATCAAGGACAAAATAGGAACTTTGGGAATAATCAAGGACAAAATAGGAACTTTGGAAACAATCAGAATAAGTTTGGTAATCAAATGAATGATGCGAGCGGAGCATCAAGACGGATAATGAACAAGAGACCGCATCAGGTAAGCCATTTTACTTGTTACCTACATAACCTATCAATTATATTGTTGACTACCTCAGTGGCGTGGCGGTTGAGTGTCCGGCTTAGAGGCATGAGGTGAGGGTTCGATTCCCGCGATGTTCTTGAGATATTTCTTCCGGGTTTGGGTGTTGTGGTAACTAAGAAACCACACACTGGGAGCGCGATAAAAAACACTGTTCATAGTTTAGCCAAGTAGGTATTGAACTTTTGTTTTTTTCTCGCTCACAGTGTTGGTTTCTTAGAAAAAGTTGTTTATATTGATGGGTACTTTAACCCCCTGAAGTTTTCGGCAGTAGTCTGGTAACACGCTGTAGATGCTTGGATATAAGGCATTCTGAAATCTAATTGCTACCTAATTGACTACCCTCTTTAGATATCCTCAAAGATCTAAGTAACTAAAGATCTGAGGAAGGTACATATCCATCTACCGAGCCCGGGGATTACATTCGTGATCATATATAATTGCTTAACTAACATTGGTCAATAATGCATATTTTGGTATTTCAGGAAAGCGGCGATGGGCCTCCCACCAAAAAGCAGCATTTGGACCAGCCCCCACGAGAAAAGAAGCAAAGGAAAGAGTTCGTCGGGATGACTGCTGAGAAAAAAAAGGTACATAATACTTGCGATATGGGCTTGCAACCTGTCACGGAATACTAGTACTGCGCAAAATGTTGGCATGTCTCAAATATCACGTTTGGACGTGCCTTTGACTTTAGAGGTATATCCTCAAAGATCTAAGTAACTCAAGATCTGAAGACATATAAATATCGTTCACATATTTTTATTATATTGTGTATATATTAAGATAATTATTAAGTATATATTAAGAGCGCTGGTGGTGCAGTGGTAGCATCCCGGCCTCACGATCCGAAGGTCGTGGGTTCAAATTTGGTCGTGCACCAATGAGTTTTTCCGTTCGAAAAATTTATGTGCGCAATGCCAGTGCTCTTAAAACGGTGAAGGAAAACATCGTGAGGAAACCGGCATACCCTAAAACCAATAATTCGAAGGTGTGTCATAGGTTAGTATTCTTATAAGCGGTGATGGGCTTGCAACCTGTCACGTACGGAATACTAACTACTGTGCAAGATGTGGGCATGTACCAAATGTCATGTTTGGACTTGCCTCTGACTACCCCCTTTAGATATCCTCAAAGATCTAAGTAACCAAAGATCTGAGGAGATATCTACCGAGCCCGAGGATTACAGTCGTGATCATATTTTTTATTTATTTTTTTATTTTTATTAAGATAAGCTGTATATTTCTGTAAATAAAGCTTATTTAGTCCAACTAGTATATTAGTATTTATTAATCCAAAAAGCTCTAATGAAAATTATAACTGTGGTTTTTTCTATTTTCAGAAACAAAAGTTCGACAAAGGTCAGAAGAAGAAGAAGGCGATAAGTGAGATTATGACAAAGAAAGCGTGATCAATGTTTGAGTTAACTAATGTAAGTTATTGTGATTATCATTAAAAATGTTAATTTTATTTTTAGTTTTCTTTTATACTTCCAACCTAAGATCACCTAAGATCCTATTATAGTATAGATTTACGCAATACAAAATGTCAAAAAAATCTAAGGTAGAGCTGTAGCAAACCGTATGTATTCGGTACTGAGTAACGGGTTCGCCATAAAGTACCGAGTAACGAAACGTTAGACACGAATGCATCTCGTTTTTCGCATTTCGTCATACTGTACGGTACGCGTACGCAATACGACTCGATTCGTTGCTCTAACATAGCATGTTTTGAGGTATCAGAAATAACGTAAGATACGATAGTAACGAGTACTCATTGTTATAGTAACGAATACATACGGGTAGAGTGAGAAGTAGCAAAATTAGAGAAAAGACTAAAGTAGCCGATATACTCACTCGAATAGATCAACAAAAATGGAGATGGACCGGTCATATGATCCGAGACGCACATAACAAGTGGAGCACAACTGTCTCTGACTGGTACCCCAGAGATGGCAAACGCAACAGAGGACGCCAAAATCTCAGATGGGAAGATGATCTTAAACTAACGGCTGGAGATCATTGGAGAAGGGTAGCAAGAGACAGAACTCAATGGAAACAGTTAGAGGAGGCCTATGCCAAGAGGCACACTGAGTTACGCTGAGTAGATATTTTATAATATATGTAATTTGTTCTATGTAAATAACCTGTGTAACTCAGAATAAAGGGCTATATTATTATTATTACATACGGGTACGTTTTTTTTCTTTACTTTCACACCTCTACAACATGGCGGCTGTAAAGATCTGTTTTCAGTTACGTTTATTTAATTTTTAATAATCTATATATATAAAAAAAAATTGCTGTTCGTTAGTCTCGCTAAAACTCGAGAACGGCCAAACGGATTTATCTTATCTTGGTCTTGAAATGTTCGTGGAGGTCTAGGGAAGGTTTAAAAGGTAAGAAAAATTCGAATAACTGCCGGGAAAACCCTAAAAATAGCCCTTTTCTATTTCCCATACAAACATGGCGGTACGAAGTTTGCCGGGACAGCTAGTAGTTTTAGAAATAGTGATGTAGGGTTAAAGTAAAAGTCGAGTGTTATTTGGTACAAGTATTACTGTATAATTGTCATTACAAAAAATGTCAATGTTAGCAAAAATAATCACAGAACGACACTTCCTAACCTAAACTACAACTACTAATGAATTCTGTATATTAACATGCCTGCTGCACTTCACAAAAATATTACAAATAATTGGAATCCTTGAATTCAGACTATTTGTGTCGTATATAAAATTACCATAACATAAAAAAAACATTCTACAGTACGCCACAAATATCCTTAAAATTAACTTATCTATCACCCACATATCCATACATTCCTAGCTTACTGTACATTACTTTACTAAATGGACCATCGACAACAGTTTTCATTTTATTTATAAAGTGATCAAAAGATGGCGCTAATTTAAGAAACATTTGATACTAGTTTTATTATTATTTTGTTGTAACTGTGATGTTTGAAAATGTAGAAAATGTTTCATAGTCTTTTTTCTATAATTAATTTGCTGTTGGTGTATTAATTTTCTCTGTGAATTAAAATGTTTCATACATTATTAAAACAGTTTTGCATCCTATTTTATATTATAAACCGGTTATTCGGAAAGGCCGAATATATCCGGTATCCGGCATAAAAAATCAGAGCTGTTAAAAGTAATCGGAGAGCAGATTTATACTCGTACAAACGCTCATGCAGATTAAAAGGCCGGATACCGGTCAATAACCGGATATGCAATTATAATCAACTATATAAAATTAAAGAGCAGTAAGCACGTCATATCCGGTATCCGGCATAAAAAAATCCCGAGCTGTTAGAACAATGCCTAATTCGGAAAGTAGATATAAACAAGCGCTCAAATTAAAAACACGGCCACAAAACATGCCGGATACCGATAATAACCGGTAAAATTAACTACCTAGATAAAATGAAACAGTGATATCAACCAAGTCGGTGTAATTAATTGAAGTTGGATCATTTTTGTTCAAATATCTTGGTGATGTGTGTTGTAACCATTCGTTATGGCACCATCCTACTCTATGGTAACTCGTAGACTCAGGTAAACCTCGTGATTGGTGGAAATTATCTTGTTCCGTAGACTTAACATTTTTAAAAGAGTTACGATCTTATTGTGTTCACTAGAAAGGCCAAATTGGAAACCTGGAATTTAGTATTTATATTTGTTAGGGTGTTTGTTACTCTTTTATGCTGAAACGGCTGAGCGGAATTGAATGAAATTTGGCACAGAGATAGATTATAGTCTGGAATAGCACACAGGCTACTTTTAATCCCGGAAAAATGTACGATTCCCGTGGGGTAGATTCGTTTTTATTTTTCAAGGTACCACGCGGGCAAAGCCGCGGGTGGAAGCTAGTATTTGCCAGTGTCAATTTTAGCTTTTTTTTAACCGACTGCGAAGCGAAGAAGGGGTGTCTTTGGGGTGTATGTATGCGAATTCCTTTGGCTCGCTGTAGCTCACGGCTGGACGGATTTTGATAAATGAAGTATCGTTGAAATCGTCATAATTAATGGCGGCTGTAAAAACCTATTTTCAGTTACTTTCAGTCGTATTTCTTAATTTTTGCAATAAATACTAGCTTAAAACTGTAATTTAGATATGTTACGCTAATTTGGTCTTTAAAGTGAACACAACAAGGTCGTACCTCGTCTGCGGAAGAACAGAATTACTACCACTATATAACTATATACTAATGTTGTGTCCGCTACCATGATAGTGTAAGTTCGTGAGCATTTGGGCTTTGCATTGATATTATAATAACTATTGTTATACTAAAAAATGTATCTATGTAGTTTATCAGTCATGTGGTTCCCATAATACAAGCTCTGCTTAGTTTGGGGCTACATGATGCTGTGTGATAGTGTCCAGCATTATCAAAAATAAAAAATAAATATGATCACGACTGTAATCCCCGGGCTCGGTAGATGTCTTCCTCAGATCTTTAGTTACTTAGATCTTTGAGGATATCTAAAGAGGGTAGTCAGAGGCATGTCCAAACATGACATTTGGTACATGCCCACATTTTCCAGCATTATTATTATTGTTTATAAAAAGTTTGCATAAAATTTAATGCTATACAGGTGTAAAAAGACGACTACCGAAAACTTCAAAGGGTTAGCTGTTTTTTTCGCGCTCACAGCGTTGCTTTCTTAGAAAAAGTTGTTTATATTGATGGGTAGGTACTTTAACCCCCTGAAGTTTTAGGTAGTCGTGTTTTCACACCCCGTATAACACTTGACATAAATCTGTTACAAAATGTATAAAAAATTCGTTCATTGTTAATGACACCCTCAAAACTACAACCCGGGGTGTGAACGGAAAATACATGGAAGCATTCTTTGAGCTAAAAATGACCCCACAAAAAATGTGCTTGTCAATTATACCAAAATATTATATCAAAAATTCACATAAGCATTTTACACGACAATATAAACCCAAACATAGAGAGAATAAAGTCCATTTTAATAAATTTGGCATATCCACGGTTTTCGATGTGTGAAATTTGGTGTCAAGTTTCGCGGATATAGCCTTTGAAGTATAGCTTCCATGAAATAATGAATAGAATACTTGAAATAATGAATAGAATACTTGAAATAATGAATAGAATACTTGAAATACCCAGATGCACACAAACGTGAAAAGAATCTTAAATAAAAAAAAGCGTTCGACCAATCATAATTGCTAACATCCCTACAACCCTATGCAGTACGTGTGTACTTATAAATATAAGCTAATATTTACAACTGGACTTTAGTCATTTAGCTACATATATAAACTAAAAAAACATTAAGCGGATTGAGCAAAGAAAATGTTCATGGTTTGACTGCGACATAAATAATGAAAAATCGAATGTTACAAATCATCAATTTAACATCTAAATTCTAAGGTATGGTCCTTAGTGGTGGAGTATTTTTGAAAATTAATTGGCATAACGGGAGTCGAAACCACGCCTCTGCGTTACCTATAGCTATTACCACTCGGCCATCGGTGAGTTCAACTTTTTTAAAACGAACCATCGATTTGGGCGGGTACGGATTGTTTCTAACAGTTGAGAGATTCATTTATTTTTGAAAAATTACGTGCGCATAACGGGAGTCGAACCCACGCCTCTTCGTTACCTATAGCTATTACCACTCGGCCATAAAGAGTTCTATTTTTATCCTAAAAGTTCATTTTTTTAACGACTATATTAATACCCAATACATAAAACCTATTTCATTTAAGTTTAGTGTCAAAATCCCCTTTGAATATCCCGTAAGGGGATTTTGAAACTTTTAGTCTCATTAATCCCCTTAGTTTGATATATAAAAAAAATACAAAAGTTCATAAACTGTCACGAGTTCAAACAAATTTAAGAGTTTAAAGACGTCTAAAAGTTGAAAACTAAGGACCACACCAAATAAACTAAAAATGGCAAATCAATTTCTCTTGAACCTTAGAATCGTTAATGTCACAACCAAAAACAGCGCTATCCAAGCTAAAGAAGACACGAATCCCATGTACACCTCGGGGTCGGTTATCGGCCATCCTCTAGTGAGGATGGATCTGAGCGAGTTGGTCGCGAGGGTTAGGGGTAGGCAGAGAGACACGTAGCGCAGGATCCACGGCATGCCCTCGATGGGCCAGATGACCCCGCTGAGCAGCAGCGTGGGGTAGAACGACCCCAGGGCGAGCTGGATCGCGTTCCGCTCGAGCTCGCACGCGGCCGAGATCACGAACCCGAAGCACATCCCGCACAGACCTGGGAACAGTTCGAAATAAATAAAATCTACACTTATATTATTTGTAGATTGGATAGGAGATATGTATTTTTGTAACAAATGAACTCAAAAACTTCTGGAACGTTTCCAAAAAATATTTTACCCTTAGAATGCTACATTATGCTTGAACAACATATACACAATTACTTTTATTACTAGATCGAACCCACAACCTACAGCGCAGAAGGCAGAGCAACTGAGCTGCTAGGCCGGTCAAGTTATGTTATAAGTATTTTTTAAATTTTCGCGATTTTCGCACATACACGCAACAATAGATTGCTGTTTTATTAAAATTCTCGGAATTTCCTCCGATGGATTCAGAAACTATTCACATATTTTACACCCGTGTCAACTCTGGCTTTATTGAAAAAGGAACCACCAAAATTACATAACAACACGAGAAAATATATAAAAACTTGACCGGCAAAGTTGACAGTCGAATGCATCGTAGATTATCCAACGTCGTTAAGACAAACCTTGCAGCAACGTCAGCATGATAACGAACGCGATGTTCCCGTTGTTCTTGACGCCGAACACGGAGATCATGAAGAGCAGCACGAGCGCCGTCTGGCCGCACATCACCACGAACTGCGTGACCACGTGCGAGAAGAGGATCTCGCCGGGCGACACGCCGGCCACCCACGAGCGGTCCAGCAGCCCCTCCATGCGCTCCACGATCAGCGCCGACGACGTCAGCGCCACGGCCAGGAAGAACACGATGCTGCAATTAATAGTTCGATGCTTATCCTGTACTTCGCAGTGCTCGTTTGTGACTGGAACGGGTGCTAAAAGTCCCCTAAAGATACCTAGTGTGGCCCTTGTCGCAGTGCTCGTTAGTGACAGGGACGGGTCGAAAAGTACAATAAAAGTCACTAGTCTGGACCTCGTCGCAATGCTCGTTTGTGACGGGGTCGAAAAGTCCCCTAAGATACCTAGTGTGGCCATTGTTATAGTGTTCGTTTGTGACAAGGACGGGTCGAAAAGTACAATAAAAGTCACTAGTCTGGACCTCGTCGCAATGCTCGTTTGTGACGGGGTCGAAAAGTCCCCTAAGATACCTAGTGTGGCCATTGTTATAGTGTTCGTTTGTGACAAGGACGGGTCGAAAAGTACAATAAAAGTCACTAGTCTGGACCTCGTCGCAATGCTCGTTTGTGACGGGGTCGAAAAGTCCCCTAAGATACCTAGTGTGGCCATTGTTATAGTGTTCGTTTGTGACAAGGACGGGTCGAAAAGTACAATAAAAGTCACTAGTCTGGACCTCGTCGCAATGCTCGTTTGTGACGGGGTCGAAAAGTCCCCTAAGATACCTAGTGTGGCCATTGTTATAGTGTTCGTTTGTGACAAGGACGGGTCGAAAAGTACAATAAAAGTCACTAGTGTGGACCTCGTCGCAATGCACGTTTGTGACGGGACGGGGTCGAAAAGTCCCGTAAGATACCTAGTGTGGCCCTTGTTATAGTGTTCGTTTGTGACAAGGATGGGTCGAAAAGTACAATAAAAGTCACTAGTGTGGACCTCGTCGCAATGCACGTTTGTGACGGGACGGGGTCGAAAAGTCCCGTAAGATACCTAGTGTGGCCCTTGTTATAGTGTTCGTTTGTGACAAGGACGGGTCGAAAAGTACAATAAAAGTCACTAGTGTGGACCTCGTCGCAATGCTCGTTTGTGACGGGGTCGAAAAGTCCCCTAAGATACCTAGTGTGGCCATTGTTATAGTGTTCGTTTGTGACAAGGACGGGTCGAAAAGTACAATAAAAGTCACTAGTGTGGACCTCGTCGCAATGCACGTTTGTGATGGGACGGGGTCGAAAAGTCCCCTACGATACCTAGTGTGGCCATTGTTATAGTGTTCGTTTGTGACAAGGACGGGTCGAAAAGTACAATAAAAGTCACTAGTGTGGATCTCGTCGCAATGCTCGTTTGTGACAGGGACGGGTCGAAAATTCCCCTAAAGGTCCCTACTGTGATGTCACATTATTAAATTACAACATTAACTACTCTCATTAGACGACTACCCTCTATAAATAACATCAAAGATCTAAGTCACTAGAGATCTGAGGAGATATCTACCGAGCCTGGGGATTACTCTGTTGACGTGATACGTACGTGAGGATGACGCCGGGTGCTACGAAATCGGTGAAGGAAGGGTTCTTGCTGCCGTAGATGGGGTCCATGAAATCGATCGGGATGTCGCCAAGCTTGGGGTTGTAGTTGCATGTCTCTAGTAGGTCCTGGAATATACATTTATTTAATAAAGGGAAGTATTATTGAAAATAAAAAAACCCGACTGAATATACCTAGCTGAAAATAGATTTTTACAGATTTTTATTAGTAGCTTCCGTTGGCGGCTTTGTTCGCGAGGTACCTATATAAAATATAGCCTATGTTACTCAGGGATAGCGTAGCATTCTAACGGTGAAAGAATTTTGAAATCGGACCAGTAGTTTTTGAGTTTATTCGTTACAAACAAAAATACAAAACTTTCCTTTTTATAATATTAGTATAGATATAGATAAATGATAATAGCTAACGTAATGAAGTATAAACATAATGTAATAACAAAACACTGACCTTAGCGAAGTCTCGGTATGAGAACTGTATGTCTCGGTTGAGCATGAGTCCGATCTGCTGGTTGGACATGTCGAGCCACACTTGCACCTCCGAGGACGATATAGTTTCGTTGTCAGCTGTGTCCGCTGTAACAACAAACAAGTGCTACAATGTGCCCCGCCTCGCCCTACATACCAGAGGTAAATAGACGTTGAATGGAATATTGAATGATATTATTTCCATATTCACTTGTTATTAAACCACTTGTGCCAATGTGTACCAAATGTCATGTTTGGACGTGCCTCTGACTACCCTCTTTGGATATCTTCAAAGATCTAAGTAACTTAAAATCTAAGGAAATATCTACCGAGCCCGCGGATTACAGTCGTGATCATATTATGCCACTTATGTTTATATCGATATTGATAATAATAGTTGCTTGCCAACTTTAGTGTAGTTCTGAGTATCTTAGCCCGGTCGGTAAAAATTGGCGATATTTTTACGATTTATTTACGGTTCCGTTTTACCGTTTCGGCACGGAACCCTAAAAAGTTTTAAAAATACCTAACACATAGAGTAGAATGGCCGGTCACACCCCATAGCTCACCTAAAGCCAGCCTCGCGACCAGCGAGTCGGTGTAGTTCTCGTTGAAGTAGAGCGCACCCCACGCCTTGCCTCCGCGCACGGCGTCCAGCGCGGACTGCAGGTCGGCGTAGTACTCCTTCACGGTGTGGTTCTGCAGCTGGTGCAGGTAGCGGCACGACAGGTTCTTCATGCTGCACGACGCGTTGTACAGGCACTCGCCGTTCATCACGTTCACGTCGTCGTTCACCACGGCCTGGGGACGTCACAATATCTTAATTAAACCTTTATACGAGCAATCATATCATTATCTTCCTGCCCTTTTCCCACGTTATGTGGTCGGCACAACATGTGATCTTCTTCCATTTCCCTCTGTCATTCGTCATCTCAGTACTCACTCCTTTTTTACCCATGTCATCTTTCACTCGGTCCATCCATCTTTTCTTTGGCCTACCTCTACCCCTGTATCCATCCACATTCATACCTAACACTCCTCGTCACATGACATTCATCTCTTCTCATAACATGCCCATACCACGCTAACCTATTACTCCTCATCTTTTTTGTCACCGGTGCAATTCTTGTATATATTATGGACATAATCTGAATCTTGGAAACGGCTCCAACGATTTTCATGAATTTTATGCAGGGGATTTCGGGGGCGATAAATCGATCTAGCTAGGTTTCATTTTTAAAAAACGACATTTACCCCAAAAAAATAGAGCATCCAGGTACTTTAAATAACTGATGGACAATTCACATGTGGTCGAGGGTTTCACTTATGTAGGTGTTAGTTCCTCAACCACGTATATATATATATATATATATACGTTCCTGACGGTATTTGAGAGTTAGGTATTGGTAGAAGTCTCGGGAAGCGTACAGATTAAACACAGAGTATCACTTTAGGTTAGGGTTTATTACAAACGGAATTTAACACGGAAATAAAGAGTACAGAGGTAAGTAAATGCAATATTAGTTAAGTTAGGAATGTCTATGAGCACTGTTTATAGTCACTAGGTCACAATCACTAAGTTTAGGTATAGAACAGTCTAGATCACTGTCGCGTGAGTCGCGGGCGCGGCGCAAACGAACGTGCGTTCAGTATGAGGACGGGCTGACCACTGGCGGCGCGGGCGGCGCGAGCCGCAGCGAGCCGTGCGCGAGAGTCCGCGCACTGCGCATGCGTAGCGTGTACAGGGCTACACTCAGGAATACCTACAGGGCTGGATTCAATTATGGTAAGTTTTGTATTTATTTGTTATTTTGAATTTTGTTGATAAATTATTTTATGTTTTGTGTGTGTTTCTGATTTCAGATGGAGGAGCTCGCCACATCACCCCCTTCCAGAGACCAAGTAGGGCGATTAAGTTTCAAAATCACGATAGTGTTCAGGGAATCGGACGGATCTTCTTTCTGGAAGAATGTAGGCAGGCTTCAAGCGATCAATGGATACTGTCACAGGTTTGCCTTTTATCTCTAGTTTAAATATCTTATCTTTTCTTTCTATTACAGGATGTGGACCAGTATACGCCGGTTGTAAGGAGCTTCTCAGCGCGTCTTCTCTCAAGAACACATGACTGGTGGTAGCGAGATCTTTATACACGAAGATGGATTGTCGGTTGTGTCTCGAAGCTGGTACCGGTTTCAAGTTTTTCGCGAATAGACGAAGGCGTGCTGTATAATCTGTGAGATCCGTCGTTCCAGCTGTGCTAGGTTCGAAGAATTCACAAGGTAAGCGCAGCGGTTCGCCATAAACTAGTTCGGCTGGGCTAGTTTTCAAGTCGTCTTTGACAGCACTCCGTATCCCGAGCAGGACGAGCGGTAGTGCTTCCATCCAATTTTCTGTTCCGTGACAAGTAATTGAAGTTTTCAGATGTCGATGGAATCTTTCTATGGCCCCGTTACATGCTGGATGATATGCAGTTGTCTTTTTATGCTGGAATCCGGCTGATTTTGATAGGTATTGAAATAGTGCCGATTCAAATTGACGTCCACGGTCTGTTACGATGGTGGCGGGACATCCGAATCTTGAGATCCATCCAGTGAGAAGGGCTTTGGCTACAGTTTCAGCTGTTGCATCGGGTATGGGCATTACCTCAGGCCATCTGGTAAACCGATCGATTGCTGTGAGGCAGTAGCGATTTCCACTGCATATGGGTAGTGGTCCGATGAGATCTATATGCACGTCCATGAATCGTGCACGAGGGAGCTGATATGTTCCAAGAGGTGCTGAAACGTGTCTGTTTATTTTAGACCTTTGGCATGCTAAGCAGGAACGAGTCCATTCTCTGCAGTCTTTCTTGATTCCTGGCCATATGTACCGTTCTGTTACAAGTTTTATCGTGGCGTTGGCTCCAGGATGACAAAGTCCATGCAGGCTTTCGAAGACTTGTTTTCGCATGATGGGTGTTACATAGGGTCTAGGTGTCTGGGAACTGACGTCACAGTATAGTTCTGCTCGTGTGCCAGGGATTTTGATTTTCTCCAAGCGAAGTGCAGTTCCACTCTCCAGCAGTAGTTTAAGTTCTGGGTCCGAGTCTTGAGACTGAGCCAGTCTGGAGAAATCTAGACAAAAATCAACCTCTTCAACACGCGAGAGCGTGTCTGCCACGACGTTGTTCTTGCCGGAAATGTGCTGGATATCAGTTGTGAATTGTGATATAAGATCTAGATGGCGGAACTGTCTGGGCGAACACTTATCTTTGCGTGTGTGGAACGCGTAGCACAAGGGTTTGTGATCTGTGTAAATGGTAAAATCTTTAGCTTCCAACATGTGTCGGAAATATTTGATAGCTTCATATATTGCTAACAACTCTCTGTCATATGGTGAGTTTTTCTTTTGAGCTGGAGAAATTTTGCGGGAAAAGAAAGCTAGTGGTTGCCACGCATCGTCTTTCAGCTGTTGTAAAGCCGCTCCTATCGCAGTATCAGATGCGTCAGTGACAAGAGCGAGTTTGCATTGGCAATCTGGATGCGCAAGTAGCGTAGCACGGCATAGGCTATCTTTGCAGTCTTGAAAAGCTCTCAGTGTGTCATCTGTTAAATGCACTGGGTGAGAACCTTTGACAGAACCCATCAAAAGAGCGTTCAGAGGGGTTTGACATTCCGCAGCTCCAGGTATAAATCTTCTGTAGAAGTTAATCATTCCTAAGAATCGTCGTAGCTCCCGCACGGTCTTCGGTACTGGGAATGACTTGATGGCTTCTACTTTAGTATCTAAAGGCTTGACTCCTTTGGCTGAGATAGAGTAACCTAGGAATGTGACTTCAGATACTCCAAAGTGGCATTTTGCAGTATTTATGACGACGCCGTAGTCCCTTAGTCTGCTGAACAGCTGACGGAGGTGGTCTTCGTGTTCCTGTTCGTCTTTCGAGAAGCATAAAAAATCGTCGACATAAGGATAGACGAAGTCGAGTCCGCGCGTCATCTCGTCCACAAAACGTTGGAATGTCTGGCAAGCATTGCGAAGTCCGAAGGTCATGAATGGGAATTCATAGAGACCGAAAGGAGTGGTGATAGCACTCTTCTGAATGTCGTCAGGAAAAATAGGTATTTGGTTAAAAGCCTTGACTAAATCTATAGTTGAAAATATTTTGCATCCTGCTATGCTGTGTGTGAAATCATGTACGTGCCGTATAGGATATTTATCGGGGATCGTTCTGGCGTTCAGCATACGATAGTCCCCACAAGGCCTCCACTCGTTATCCTTCTTCGGGGCTAGATGGAGTGGAGAAGCCCAAGGACTTTCCGAAGGTCTGGCTATTCCAGACTTTAACATGGATTCGAATTCCTTTTTGGCAATTTTTAGCTTGTCAGGAGCAAGACGGCGGGGAGAAGAAGATACTGGCGGGCCTGGCGTCGTTCTAATATAATGTAAAGTATTGTGCTTTACCTCGTTTTGACGACCCGACGGACGCGTAATCTCTGGAAACTCACGTAATATCTCGTGGTATCTGGACTCGCCGAGTGGTATCTTGATCGATGATATCGTAGTCGACGAGTTTACAGGTGTACCGATGGAGAATAGAGTTGTGTTGCTATCCAGGATACCAAGGCGGCGGTTGCGAATATCGACGATGAGTCCGTAATATTTCAGAAAATCGGCGCCGATGATGGCCTTAGTCACATCTCCCACTATAAAACGCCATGGGAAGTCGCGTCGCAGTCCCAGGTCTAATTCCAGCTGAGCGTAACCATACGTACTGATAGGTGTGCCGTTAGCTGCAGATAGTTGAAAATCTGATTTAGAACGTCGCTGTTGGAGGGCGGATCGCGGGAAGACACATACGTCGCTCCCGGTATCTACGAGGAACGGCATCTTGGATCGGCGATCCGTAACAAACAGGCGACCAGAAGAGGGGGGGCAGTCGTCCGTCGCCATTACTGACTGCCCCTGGAGTTTTCCGCACTATGTCCGTCACGTGAATTTTCGTTTCCGTATCCGTCTTTGGATTTTGCGTTTCCGTATCCGCTAGATTTTTCCGCGCCGTAATCACATGGTTTTACGCACACTTTAGCATCGCTTCCGTGCTTAGAATGATACCAACATTCGGGGTACTTCCTGTAGTTGGATACGGATCGGGTCAATGACCTACCGCGGTCGCGTCTCTGATTAGAGCGGGATCTCTGATTCTGCGATCCGAGTTGCGAAGAAAGGTTTTGCATCTGTTTACGCAACTCCGCGATTTCACGTGCCATAGCTTCCATACTCGATCCAGGTCCAGGTGACTGAGCTGCTGCAACTTGAGGTGTTGGTGTGGCAATATCTTGTATCTTGTCTGCCAAGTCAGCGAGTACCTCTAGTGTGGTGGTGGGTTGAGCGGCGATCACTGTTTGAATGTTCCGCGGCAGCCGGCTGGTCCATATGGTCTTCAAAAAATCTTCGGGTACACTTGGTCCAGCGAGGCTTTGAAGATGGCGAAGAAACTGAGATGGTCTTCGATCGCCCAACTCCTCATGCATTAATAACTGTTTTACCTTTTTATCGTGTGACGCACTCAATCTCTTTATAAGTTCCGATTTTAATTTCTGGTATTTTTCTGTTGCAGGTGGTGCTACGATCAGATCCTTCACTTCCTTGGAGAATTGATGGTCCAGCTGTCCAATAACGTAGTTGAACTTCGTGGTGTCAGAAATGATATTCGAAATCGCAAATTGTCCTTCGACTTGTGCAAACCATATTTCGGGTTCGTCCGGCCAAAATGGCGGCACTCGAATTCCAACACGAAATAACTCTACGGGTTTCTCGTCAGGTACGCGCTCTTCGCTTTTCTGCATGTTGTTCAGTTTCAACAGGGGTCACCAATGTGGTCGAGGGTTTCACTTATGTAGGTGTTAGTTCCTCAACCACGTATATATATATATATATATATACGTTCCTGACGGTATTTGAGAGTTAGGTATTGGTAGAAGTCTCGGGAAGCGTACAGATTAAACACAGAGTATCACTTTAGGTTAGGGTTTATTACAAACGGAATTTAACACGGAAATAAAGAGTACAGAGGTAAGTAAATGCAATATTAGTTAAGTTAGGAATGTCTATGAGCACTGTTTATAGTCACTAGGTCACAATCACTAAGTTTAGGTATAGAACAGTCTAGATCACTGTCGCGTGAGTCGCGGGCGCGGCGCAAACGAACGTGCGTTCAGTATGAGGACGGGCTGACCACTGGCGGCGCGGGCGGCGCGAGCCGCAGCGAGCCGTGCGCGAGAGTCCGCGCACTGCGCATGCGTAGCGTGTACAGGGCTACACTCAGGAATACCTACAGGGCTGGATTCAATTATGGTAAGTTTTGTATTTATTTGTTATTTTGAATTTTGTTGATAAATTATTTTATGTTTTGTGTGTGTTTCTGATTTCAGATGGAGGAGCTCGCCACACACACAACGCCGTCTAGCACCAAACTAAGCAAAGCTTGTACTGTGGGAACCACGACAGTGTCAGGTAATGTCATCGGTCCATCGAGTGGGAGGCCGTTTGCTTACCAGCTTCAGACCGCTGGGGTCCCTGCCGATGGCGAGGCAGAAGAGGATGACCTGCATGACGGGCAGCACGAAGATGAACAGCATCACGCCGATGTTCCGCCACATCCGCAGGAAGTTCTTCTGGATGAGAGCTCTGATCTTGCCTCGGGTGGTCCACTGGAAAAGGAATTGTTGTTTTTTGATATTCAACTTTTGTCGTTGGATGGCCTTGATCACCAGAGTGACAGAGGCTGTATGAGTTGTTGCCACTGTAAAAAGCTGTTTTCAATCACTTTCAGTCGTGTTTTTTTATTTTTAAGATATATTTAGTAGGTATATTTAGTAATGGAAGTATATTAAAATATATATAAATAATTATCAAGTATAATAAATATGGATACTTCCAGGGAAATATTCTAGAAACTAGACACCAAATTTCACACACCAAAACTCCTTCGTGGATTTGCCAAAAAATTATTAGCGTCGACTTCATTTCCTCGACGTTTGGGTTTAAATTGCCGTGTAACGTGTGTTAGCTTATATACATTTTTGAAATAATTTTTCGACAAGCTCAAACAATTCCATGTATTTTCCGTTCAATGTATTAAATGGTTTAAAAGTGTACATACGTTCAAGCACCCTCCGCCACATTCCTCGCTGCAGTCGGGTGTGATGCCGGACACCGCGGAGCCGTGGGCCACCTTGCCGGGGATCTGAAAATTACTTGTTATTAGGTACAAGTCTGTGCAAAAAATAAGAAAGCAACATTTCGAATTTCTTTTTTAGTTTGCTAGTGGGGATTGTTTGCTACTTTTAGCGGATTGCATGGCTTTTGATTTGCGGGTGGGCGGGTGGTGCACGAGTGTGATAGTACCCAGATGTCCGTATTTTTTTTCAACTCTGCAGAAGTTTCTTAGTAGAGGGAAACCAAAGAAGAGATGTATGGAATTGTAAAGGAAAGATTTCCGATTATGTGGGTTCAAATACATTGTGCATTTTCAAAGGATTTTCTGTTCGAAAAATATAGTACTCTTCTCAAGGAAAATATCGTGAGAAAACCGCAGCAAGTCGTCAAACAAAACGAGCCTTTGAGGCACAATGTAATCCTTTCAAAACACTAGTTCTAAATAACTAATGGTACAATAGGTACTTACGTCTCCATTAGAACCGATTCCGTTGCTGTTGTCCACAATCAACACTTCCTTGCTCTGATGGAAGTTGAGCCCTACCACCTGTGCGTCCTCTGCCGCGTAGGGCGCCTCCTCGCGTTTTGACATCTTGTTGAGCCCTAGGGCTCCGCTGCCGGACACATTCAGTTCTACCACCTGGTTCGCTTGACCTGGAAGGAAAGGATATTTTTAAAACAATATAATGCGTGTCTCCACGACAAAACAGGACTCAGTGAGAGCAAACCAGTGAAGGAAAACATAGATTAAAAAATGGCATGTTCAAAAATATTTGAAAGATCTTTTAATAATAATAATACTATAATATATAATAGATAGACCTATCTATATTTTCTAAGCCCACGTCATAATTTTTTACAATCGTAAAATTAAGTAATAAAAAAATGTGTGCGTATTAAAAATGTGTTTCAAGTTTCCAGCAAATTCAAGTTTCCCGGACTCTCCCTACAAGGCAGTTTCATAGATTACAATTTATAGTTTCAGGCTCATGTATTGTACATATATACCTAATTTTCATTAAGATGTTGTACTATCATGTTATTTATTTGTGACTTGTTACAATATTTTATTACTGGGTTTTGATTTTTACCTAGTGTTAAAATATAAATATAAAGTATAGGTCATCCAACAGATCTAGGCATTCGTGAAGTTAGCCACAGGTGCGAGTTTGCGCATGTACAGTTCCTTCCTTCCCTCCTCATACCTACAATTGCTCCTGAAAAACGATACTGCGCAGCTCTTGCGGCTAACTTCACGAATGCCTAGATTCGTTGAGCCAACTATACATAGGTTTATTAGTTAGGGAGTATCCAGGTATCTAACCTAAATAAGTTATTCAGATACCTTATTAAATTAAGTTGAATGCAAGCATTGTATTGTGTCGTCTGATTGTTTTATTTCAGTAGCGTTGCGAATAAATTGATTTAGACACAACCACGACTCAAGACTTGTGACTCAACACAAGTAAATAAGCAAACTTGTAAGAAGGTTCTGCATTATTCACGTAGTTTGTATAAACTATTATGAAAAATAAGTAAATACCTGCCTGATCAATTAAATTAATATAATTTCTATGTATTCATATAAAAATTCACGGTCGAAAGGGCGAATACGGATAAAATTAATTGGAACACCTAATAATACAAATACTATCACAAATCTTGAATAATTTACCTACCTAAATTAAAATTTAGTTAGAGTGTTGAGCTAATGTAAATTTTCACCTATAAAAAAGAATAAAAATATATTAGAAAACAAAAATCAAAACAATATTTAATTTTTTAAGCTAATGTAAGAACAAAAATGTGTAGCTAATCAATATTCCGTGTAGTTTACGTTTACAGAAAAACATAGGTCAGTTTATTTAGTAATGGCCCCACTGCATGTCCTAGGCAACCCTAAAGCAGATCCATTCTATGATAATACGTCGCGTGCCAAGGCGTCTCTTGCGAAATTATACAATACAAGGTTACTTGCGTCTATAAAACTCTGTTTAATTTACGCCAACGCGCGAACGGCTCCTTTTCGATGAATATCTTTTAGGGTGTTACCAGACCAATCGATCGATCGACGGCATTGATCGATGGTAGAATGGAATAGTCGACGTCGATCGATAGTTTCTACCAGACCAATCGATCGATCGTCGATCGACGGCATCGATCGATAGTAGAATGGAATAGTCGACGTCGATCGATAGTTTCTACCAGTCGATCAACATCGATCGACGTTGATCGATGCCATCGACCGGTAATCGATCGATTGGTTAGTCGAACAGTATCTGTCGATCAATTGAAGTTACTAGACCAGTCGATCAACTTCGATCGATGCCGTCGATCGACGATCGATCGATTGGTCTGGTAACACCCTTAAGTTTTGCCCTGGGCTCTTACTGCAAGCCCTTTTGGGCAATATCAAAGTGTTATAACTTTGATTTTTCCTACCATGACCTATTTGTACTAAAGTAGTGTCATTTACAGCTTGAAGCTTTGCGTTTATGAAACATGATGGTTTGTAAGCTTATGGTATGGTTCCTGGTATTTCGTGATGAATACAATGTAATAAATATGCAGAAGTATTACGTTTTAAATTCAAACATAACACAACCGATAACATCAAAATTCAAAATATGGCTCTGATTTGTCGAAGCACTTTCCTTGTTTTTTTGTATATAATCAAAGCTTCATACATATGCATACTTATTTAGTACTGGTTGTACCTGTGACTTCGTCCGCCAAACGCGCACAGTGTCAGCGTGATAACTTTATATCGTAGATCCTATCCTATCCTATCCTACCTATAACTCTCATAACTCTTTCGGCGACATGGTTTTCATCCCTCCTCATCACGTGTCCACACCATGCTAATCTAGCACTCCTCAAGATTAGGTATGTAATGTATATTCATAATGTTCAAGTTGAATGTAATAATATAATTTGAATAGTCAACCAAAATAGCCTACCATTACGCAGAGCTAATGTGTTTGTGCGTTCGTGGCTTCCTAATTTTTTGTTTATGCAATAAAGTATCGTCACAACACGTTTTTTTATAATTACTGTAGAATTTTAATATAATTTTTTATAACGTGTTTTGGTAAATTGTAAAACTGGTGAAACTAGAATTAAATTTTATTACTAGCTTCCTCCTGCAGCTTCCTTTGCGTTTTTATTTGCTTCCTACCCTCACTGACAAAGTTAGGACGAGGAAGCAGCATCCAACCTCGGATAAACGGAAAAATAAAACTGATACACATGTAGTCTAAATCTAATTTCCTTTAAATACTTCTACGTATTTTTTTTCTCACAAGACGCTGCAATGCCTGAAACAGTAAGGGTTCTTTACCATTGAAGGATTTGTGCTAAGGATGGCTTGCTAGTGAACGTTTCCACTGAATCTAACAATTCGTGGTATGGCTAGCTAAGCTAAAAAAGGACCTATGTAAGTACCTATTATTCTTTCTGCTAGGTCTGCCCTAACCCTGTGAATGGCGTTTCTCCTCAATTTGATGTTTTACCGTCATTTTAAAACCTTTTTTAACTTTGATTTTAGAGTTCGTCTTTCAAGCTGATAGCATGAAGATGGAGCAATAAAAGATTGGTTGATAATAAGTTATTTCACGAAGTAAATTATTTAAAATGTACCATTTAAAATTACTTAAATAATATTTTACGAGATAACTAAAATTATTTGTTGCGAGCAGTGAGACGAATAGTGAGAACAATGATGAAACTAAAATTTTCGAGTGGAAAAATTAATGCACGCCGAGGTTCGAACCCACGGCCTCACGATACAGCCAGTACCTACTCTGTTTATAAATACACATTGAACAAAACTCAGCATTTGTCTTAAGCCCGTGTTACTTTTGTCCTCAGTCTCCCCTACCGAATAATTAAAACAGTATGTACCGAATACTGTTTTGGCATAGAGCTACAAAAACGTAAATTACGAGTGTTAAAAAATTAATGGATAATAAAAAAAGCACAATGACGACTATAATCTCTCGGTAGATATCTCCTCAGATCTCTAGTGACTTAATTCTTTGAGGATATTTAAAGAGGGTAGTCAGAGGCACGATGATAGATGTATGACGATAACACTTTAGCCAAAACTCCAAAAATGATTTTGGAATGTGCGCACGTGCCTATATGGACTTGCCCCTGACTACGTCCTAATTGAGGTGGTGATTCATTCTTGAATGTGAATTGCGAACATGGGGTAATAATCACATGCTTACCTACAACTTTTTAGCATTGCTTAAAAAATCCGATCGCTATGACGTCAATGGACGGGTTTTGTAAAGATACATTTGTATAAGATCAAAGGAAACACATATATAAAAATTGCAAACTACTGTCTGACAAACTAAAAATTGTCGTAAAAATATATTGGTAATCATTTCACGTTACGCCATCTAGCCCTAAACTAAGGCAAGCTTTTACTATGGGAACCATAGCTGATAGATTTGGTGGATTCCCAACGAGTACCACCAGATCAAGTCACAGTGTGACTCGTTGGGATTTTTTTTCCCACCGAGTAACACTGTTACTCGTTGCAACTTATTTTTAAAAGAAATATTCCCAACGTGTAACAGTGTGAATCGATGGGAAAAAAATTCCCAAGGCGTCACACCAGATCCGGCCACAGTGAGTCTCCACAAGGGCTGAATCAAATCGAATTTTTGTAAATAGGTACATACATGAGAGAGTTCGATGTTCAAAGAGTTTCGTTGTGTGTTTGGTGTCAAACTTCACGGAAATTTCCCTTGAAGTAATGCTTCCATGTTTTTTTGCGTTCACAAGTAATAATGACCACAATACCATCAACAGTAGAAATACTTACCTACTTATATAGCAATCTTTGATAATTATTTTTTTTGTGTTTATATCGTCATATTGATATTTCAAGGTTTTAGTAATCCTGTGGCGGTCATAATTGTAAAATTTAGCCGACTTGAAAAAAAAGAAAATGTTTGCTCGCACCTCTCTCTTGCCCCTACTAAGTTATATCTCCCTCTCAACTTCCGTACGTCTCACCCGATCACACTTTTCGTAACGCTCTCGTCACGCATTCACCAGCTTACTCCCCAAGTCAAGCGTGCGTGAAGTTTTACTTCAAAAATATATTATTCCTTCATCTCTTGGAATCACGACTTCAGTTGACTTCAGTCACGACTAAAGTTTGGCGTTTGAAAGTTCGTTACTGAAAAGGACGGACATATATCTAGTACTTTCCCGCTAAACTATTATCTAATGAGCATTACAACACAAACTCAAATAGAACTTCGACACGTGTTTCGCTCCACAAAGCATCCTCAGGATCATTGACTCGCTCCGCACTGGTGTCTCCACCGAGCGCCGAAAGAGAAGTCGTTTTAACAACAAACTCAAATAGAACTTCGACGCGTGTTTCGCTCCACGAAGCATTCTCAGGACCATTGACTCGCTCCGCACAGGCGCTTTACCACGAATTCATAATACATTACCGAATTAATATTACATAGTTATTTCGTACCATGACAATACGTCACATTTCAAACTTGAAGTCAATACAATTGTGTATTTCTAAAACGGAATCGTTCTGGAAGACTTCGTGGTAAGGCCCCTGGTGTCTCCACCGAGCGCCGAAAGAGAAGAAGTTACCTTGTCTGCGAGATAGCTTGAGGAAGACGTCTTCGAGTGAGATGCAGTTGTACATGGTAAGCAGTGCCTGTGGAGACTCCTCAGCCAGCAGCCGACCGCTCCTCATCAGACCGATCTGAAATCACAAGCAGGAGTTCTTAAGAAGTTCCTCTTATCTTGTCATTGGTTCTTTAGCACTGTGGTGAAAGAAAGAGAAATAGAAAATCTTAATAAAAACACAAATGGGACTCGGATTCCGTACAATCCTACTAATATCCTACTAATATTATAAACGTGAAAGTTTGTAAGAATGTATGGATGGATGGATGTATGTATGTTTGTTACTCTTTCACGCTAAAACGGCTGAACGGATCTGGATGAAATTTGGCACAGATATAGATTATAGTCTGGAATAGTACATGGGCTACTTTTTATCCCGGAAAATGTACGGTTCCCGTGGGATAGATACCTATGTTTTTGTTTTTCAAGGTAGGTACCACGCGGGCGAAGCCGTGGGCGGGAGCAAGTTATCTATAAGAACGGCAAAAAAATCAAGTTTGTTGTATGACAGCCCCTTAAATATTTATTTTATTCTATTTTTTAGTATTTCTTGTAGTATTATATTCAGCTGGAACTTGGCTTGACACGCTACCGCGGGTCTAGATGTTGTATTAGATAATATATGTTGTAAGTAAAATAAAATAAAAATAAATATAAATAAATATGATCACGACTGTAATCCCCGGGCTCGGTAGATATCTCCTCAGATCTTTTGGTTACTTAAATCTTTTGAGGATATCTAAAGGGGGTAGTCAGCGGCAAGTCCAAACATGACATTTGGTACATGCCCACATTTTGCACAGTAGTTAGTATTCCGTACGTGACAGGTTGCAAGCCCATCGCCGCTTATAAGAATACTAACCTATGACGCACACCTTCGAATTATTGGTTCTAGGGTATGCCGGTTTCCTCACGATGTTTTCCTTCACCGTTTAAGAGCACTGGCATTGCGCACATAAATTTTTCGAATGGAAAAACTCATTGGTGAACGACCAGGTTTGAACCCACGACCTTCGGATCGTGAAGCCGGGGTGCTACCACTACACCACCAGCGCTCTATGTTGTTAGTGTTTAGGCATATTAGAGGCACAACTTTGAAATTGAAATTGAAATTGAAAAATATTTATTCAGTACAATCACAAGGATCACTTTGAAACGTCTTACATGCTAGGTGAATCTATGTGCCAATTCCAACCTAACCCAAGTACGAGAAGAACAGGCAAGAAACTCGTCTCGGTCCTAGCGCTTTTTTGTATGATCCTTCTTACAAAAAATGTAATCAAGATTATCTAATAATAATAACATAAAAACAGAACATAAATACATAAAACAAAAGGACAGCGTTTACATTGCAAATTGGTTAGCTATCGGAGGGCGGAGCGACATCGGGCCATGAGTTCCTATCATCAATATATTCATTTATATTATAATATGCTTTCTTTAAGAGATTATTTTTAATGAAGGCTTTGAATTTTCTAACAGGAAGTTTAGTTGCATTTATAGGAAGTTTATTATAGAAACGTATCACGTTCCCCATAAATGACCCGTTCACTTTTTGTAACCGAAACTTAGGGATTAATAATTTATGTTTGTTCCTAGTATTGATTCCATGTACATCGCAGTTTTTCTGAAGTCTATCCCTATTCTTATGAGCGTACAGTAAATTTTCGTATATATATTGTGCCGCTACTGTGAGAATATTAATTTCTTTAAATTTTTCTTTTAAAGAGTCCCTCGGTTTCATTTTGTAAATGGCACGAATTGCCCTTTTTTGTAATACGAATACTGATTGTATATCCGCTGCTTTTCCCCAGAGAATTATACCATATGACATAACACTATGGAAGTAGCTAAAATAAACTAATCTAGCTGTAGCTTCATCCGTAAGCCACCGTATCGTACGAACTGCATATGCAGCGGAACTAAGCCTACCAGAAAGTTTATCGATTTGTGGTCCCCATTGCAGTTTGGCATCAATATTGATACCAAGGAAAACCGTAGAATCAACAAGATTCATTGCTTCCCCATTAATTTTAATATTAGTTGGCCTATGCACTACGTTGGGCAAAGTGAATTTAATACATTTTGTTTTGTTAGCATTCAGCAGAAGATTATTTACAGTGAACCAGTTCAGAATCAATGATAGTGACTCATTTACGTAGTCACAACTCGAATTGGTTCTGTCAACTTTAAAAACTAAAGAAGTATCGTCAGCAAATAAAACTATGTCACAAATATCTTTTACAACAAATGGGAGGTCATTAACGTACACTAGAAATAAAAAAGGACCCAGTATCGATCCCTGCGGTACCCCTATCTCAATAGTTGAACCTGAAGACCTTTCCCCGCCAACGTCTACTTTTTGGACTCTATTCGATAGATACGACTGTATAAGGTCTAAGGCCTGGTTTTGGACGCCGTAATACTTTAACTTTGAAATTAAGTTTGCATGACTCACGCAGTCGAAGGCTTTAGACAGATCACAGAATACACCGATTGCATCCTGCGACTTCTCCCACGCATCAAATATATGTTTCATTAAAGCTATACCTGCATCTGTTGTTGATCGACCTTTGGTAAATCCGTACTGATTACTATGAAGTAGTCCGTTAACGTTGAAGTGAGATAATAGCTGATTAAGAATTATTTTTTCAAAGATTTTACTTAGCGCGGGCAATATCGATATTGGTCTATAATTAGCGGGATCTCTTTCGCTTCCAGATTTGAACTACTTTTACTATTACCACTCCACGGCACCGTCTATTCCCACCTGTTCTGTTGAGTAGTTCTGTTAGCAGAAATATATTTTTCAGGAACTGAAAAATGTTCGCTGCCCTGGTTTTGAATTTTTTTAGAGCCTGGGGATTACAGTCGTGGTCAAGATAGTTTTTTGTTTATAAATGTGAGTTATATACCTAGCGTACATAAACCAATGTGGTGAAAAAGTTAAGGTCAGGGGCCTCACCACGAATTCATAATACATTACCGAACTAGTATTACATTGTAATTTCGTACCATGACCAATGCAATTTGTATTGAAGTAGTGTTACTTCATGACGTTTCAAAATCTACACTCGCTAGCGACTGTAGTTAAAAAAATGTATGAAAACTTGTACAGCGCCTCTAGCGGATAGTTGGGTACTAAAACGTCACGTAGCTAACTATCCTACGTCACAGCGTACTGCAGCGACTGTAGTTTGCGCTTCATTCATTTGCTTAGAATTTGGTACCATGAGTAACAATTTTGAATTAAGTTGCGGGCGGAAGCCGAGTTAAGTTATCGTTGGAATCGTCTCGATTAGATAAAAGAGTGTTATAGGCTATACAAAATGAAAAAACTCGAACATGGCGGCTGTACAAGATATTTTTAACTTTCAGACGGTTTTTTTTATTTTTTTGCAATAAATACTTAAGTAAACGGTAGGATAACTTACCTATTGACGTAAAGCAGGTATGAGACATGCGGAAGGGCCTTCAAGATAATCCACAACCTCATTCGTCTAGCCATCTTGATACTTGGAACCGAACAAACGAGTTTGTACACTATCCTTAGAATATCTAAGTTATCAGAGTAAACTGACGTTTTACTTGTTTTCGACACTAGTTTCCACCTGCGGCTTCACCCGCATTGACAATGTCAAAGTGAAAATATATCACAAATCAATATATGAAAAAAATATCAAAAACAAATATTATCCCGAATAGCAGAATAACTATTAAAACATTTTAAAATGAATTAAATACGGACAACCACTAGTATCAAAAAAAGGATCGTGGTAATTTGTTAAATTATGTGCTACTAGCTTCCGCCTTCGGTTTCGGCCGCGTGGTACCTTGAAAAACAAAGGCAAATCTATCCCGCGGAAATCGTTCATTATCCGGAATAAAAAGTAGCCTATGTGCTATTCCAGACTATAATTAATATCTGTGCCAAATTTTATCCAGGGGCTTCACCACGAATTCATAATACATTACTGAATTAGTATTACATTGTTATTTCGTACCATGACCTATGCAAATTGTATTGAAGTAGTGTTACTTCATGACGTTTCTAAAACGGAATCGTTCTGGAAGACTTCGTGGTAAGGCCCCAGGTCCGTTGAGCCGTTTCAGCGTGAAAGAGTAACAAACATACATCCATACATTCTTACAAACATTCGCGTTTATAATATTTAATTAATAGGATTATTTCCTTGAAAAATGTATACCTACCTAGGTACCTACTTATCTAGACCTTAGTTCAGCCTCCGGAGGACCTAGCTTGACCTTAGCGCTCGTCACACCGCCCACGTGAACGATCATAAAAAAATTTGTTAAAACGTTTCAAAATGGGTTTTTACCGAGATATTTCCAAGAAATTAGCAAAACGAGTTAACTGTCTTATTACCATAAATAAAGAACCTGTTAGGTCGCGTGATCAAGATAATATATTATGCAAGGTGTTTCTGAATAAAAATTACTTTTTGAAACTAAATAACATTGAAATAAAACCGACTGATAGTAACTGAAATTAGCTTCTTTACAGCGAATGATTGGCATTTAGATTACGAGAGTAACATAGGATTTTCATCGATGCATTCGACTGTCAACTTTGTCGCTCTAGTTTTTATATCTTTTCTCTTGTAATTTTGAGTTTTATTTTGTAATTTTGTTGGTTATGTTTCCAATAAAGCCCCAGTTTTTGACGCGAGTGTGTGGATAGATTTTTTCTAAAAAACAGTCTTTTGTTTAGACTTGAATTGAAAATTTGACTAAGACTTTGTAAAATTGAACAATTGACAGTGGCGAAATTGATCTCAAAAGACACAGATGCAAAAAACCAACCAAATACAAAGAGCGGGCTGTATAAAATGTCAAAAAAATACTATATAGCCGCTGTGAGAATTTATCTTCTTCTTCTATTAGGTATATTATAAAAAATGAGCTGCTGTTCGTTTGTCTCGCCAAAACTCGAGTAGACTCGCTAATTAAATTATTTTTGTGATGGATAGTTCATTTATCGAGAAGAGCTTTAGGCTTTATAAAATCACGCTGCGACCAATAGGATCGAAGCATCAATGAAAAATGTTGAAAAAACGGGAAAAAATGGGTACGAGTTGGCAGTTGGCAGCGGGCGACATGAGGCGGCGGCGGACGATGTGTCACGGCGACACTGCTGGTTTCTATGAGTTTCTATGAAATGCGTCGCTAGCTTCGTGTCGCTAACTACGGAGGGAATTTCATAGAAATACATAGAAACCAGTAGTGTCGCCGCGATCCATCGTCCGCCGCTGCCTCACGTCACCCGCTGCCAACTCTTACCTTAAAACGTGCAGACAAAGCTGT
The DNA here is from genome assembly GCA_963675405.1 of Cosmorhoe ocellata. Lineage (NCBI taxonomy): Eukaryota > Metazoa > Arthropoda > Insecta > Lepidoptera > Geometridae > Cosmorhoe > Cosmorhoe ocellata. The sequence continues at coordinate 7,598,189 of OY776266.1, read as the reverse complement.
GCGAGAGTCAACTAGGGTATATAAATTCTAGTTTGCATACTCACGCAATGCGCCTGCCTGGCCTCCTCGATGTAATGCGTGGTGATGATGACAGTCTTGTCTCCGGAGCTGGTGATGCGCACCAGGTGCGTCCAGATGGACTGGCGCAGCAGTGGGTCCACGCCCACGGTGGGCTCATCGAGAATTAGCAGCTCAGGGTCGTGCATGAGGGCCACCGCGAATGAAACGCGACGCTGTTGGCCGCCACTGTTAAGTAGAAGTCACCTCGTGAGTCATTGGCCAGCCTTGACCAATGTTGACCAACCTTGACCAACCTTGACCAATGGTGACCAACCTTGACAAACCTTGGCCAATGTTAACCAACCTTGGCAAACCTTGGCCAATGTTGACCAACCTTGGTCTCAGCTTAATGTCTATTTTATAGTATAGAAGCGGCCTGAAACCTCCGGAGAGATGACGTCAAATCTACGTCTCAATGTTTGTTGTCGTCATTTTTTATTCAGATTTGACGTCATTTATTTTAGTGACATATCTTACTTTATGGAGGATACGCGACGTATTATCAATCAGATGTGGGCCGACTCTAATTCATGATGACTGATGGAATTGACTGACGCTGATTGAACGTGTAATAGAAGCCCAATCACGTTTCGTTTTAAGCAAAAATCCTATTTAGAAATGCGAAAGTTTATGTGTGTGTGTTTGTCAATCTGTATCTCGGTTATACGGATTTAGATAAAATTAGATATTAATGTAGAATATTGGGCGAAGCTAGTATTACATAATTTACTAGATGATATGCAAGAATTGCAACTATCTCTCTAAAAATTTTACTAATAACTAGCTTCTGCACGCGGCGTCGCCCGCGAAGTACCTACATAAAATATAGCCTATGTTCATCCTGAAAGTTCATTCTACACATTGGTGAAAGAATGTTTCAAATCGGTTCAGTAGTTTCGGAGCCTATTCATTTCAAACAAACAAACAAACAAACAAACAATCAAAGTTTTCCTCTTTATAATATTAGTATAGATGAACAATGCAGAATAAAAAGTGAAATTTATCATTGTATTTTAAGTGGACCATTTGTATTCCGTTTCTCTTTAAGATGATACCTTGCTTTTATAGATCCGTATTTATCGATCGTAAAATATACAAGTCATGTTTAAAAAAGGCTTTTAATAATAGCTTTAATGATTGTTATTCATAGCTATGTCACGTGTCGGAAATACGCGTGAAACTGGTATGCTATAGGTCCATTACCAACACGTGGGCCGTTAGCTTCTTACTGGGTATGAGCAGAAAAAAAATGAAATTTGTTTCAAAAAGTACAGTTATGTACATAATGCAGTTACTATATTTTTATTATTTATGGACAAAAATCGATCAATATAATACATTAATTCTGAAATTATTGTTATCGGTTAATTAGGAAAATGTCCGCCTCCAGAATATAATCTATCCTCGCCAAATTTCATTACAATCCGTTCAGCTGTTTAATCGTGAAAAGGTAACAAACAAACAGAGTTACTTTCGCATTAGTAATATTAAATAAATAAATAAATAATGCTGGACAATCCACACAGCATCATCTAGCCCCAAAGTAAGCTACTCAAAGCTTGCGTTATGGGTACTAGATAACTGATATATTTAATACATTATATACATAGATAGATAATTTTTATTACACATAGAAAACACCCAGACCAACGGAACAAATTTCTGCAGATCGTACACAAATTTGTTCCGTCAAAAAATATTAGTTTGATATTACCATGTAACACAACACAAAAACTCGATACAGATGATTAAATCCCGGAAATCGAACCCGCATCACCCGAGCCACCGATCTCATAAAGACGTAGAATGTATTCTTATAGCTAATTAAACGTTCAAACAGACAGACTATTTACTTATCGTGTCTTATGTTATTTGCGTTTAGTGTTCACAGTAATCGAGACAGGCATCATCACGCGAGTGTTTTATCAACTTTTAAATAAATAAATATCTACGGTGAGGAGTATAAATGGTGAAGGAAAACATCGTGAGGAAACCGGCATACCCTAGAACCAAAAATTCGAAGTTGTGGACTTCCCGTTGTCCCCGACCCCGAATCCACGTTTCGGGGACTACGGGAAAGATTTTTTTTCACGTCCCGCTGTCCCCTAATAGGGGACGGCGGAATACAACGGGAATACACGTGTGGGTTATTCTTCTAAGCGACGATGGCTGTCACGTACGGAACACTAACAACTGTGCAAAATGTGGCATGTTTAAAATAAAATGTTTGGACGTGCCTCTGACTACCATCTATAGATATCCTCAAAGATCTTTTTTTTTGTTTAATTACATTTTTAAATTTCCTAATCTATAAATCAAGCAAATTCAAAATGAACCCTGTGATTTCCTACTAATATTATAAACGCGAAAGTTTGTAAGAATGTATGGATGTCTGGATGTCTGGATGTATGTTTGTTACTCTTTCACGCTGAAACGGCTGAACGGATCTGGATGAAATTTGGCACAGATATAGATTATAGTCTGGAATAACACATATGCATCTTTTTATCCCGAAAAAATTTCGGTTCCCACGGGATAGATTTGTTTTTGTTTTTCAAAGTACTACACGGGCGAAACCGTGGGCGGAAGCTAGTAATAAATAAATATATAATGCTGGACAATCCACACAGCATCATCTAGCCCCAAAGTAAGCTACTCAAAGCTTGTGTTATGGGTACTAAATAACTGATTTATTTAATACATTATACACATAGATAGATATATTTTTTTTATTATAAGTACATAGAAAACACCCAGACCAACGGAACAAATTTTTGCAGATCGGTTCCGAGGTGGGAATCGAACCTACAACTGCAACCTCTTGCGTCGCAGGCGGACTCTCGCTCGCTGCGTCACTGAAGTCGTCTATCGAGTCATATTGAGTTTGAGTTTGAATCGTCTCAAATATGATATAGGTAATGTAATGATCTTACCTGAGGTTCTTGACCATCCTGTTCTCACTGGGAAGGTCGAGGAAATCCAGGAGGAAGCGGAGACGATCAACTATCTCCCTCGTCTCCATGCCGAAGATCCAGCCGAAGTACATCATGGTCTCTTTTATGGTGAACTCTCCGTACAGGGCTATCTCCTGGGGCATGTAGCCCACCCGCTTCCCGGGCACTCCGGACCCTGGGGGGTGGAGAAGGTGGCGTGAAAACGAGCACTATTTGAAACCCTGACCGTAACAAAAATCTATACAAATAATACAGTAAAGGTGCATCTGTAAATTGAAAAAACAGAAGGTAAAAAAAACCCAAATTGATGAAAAGCGGAAATTGACTTATGATAATCTGTACATGTTACTTTGGAATTGAAACCGAAACGTCGAAAAAATAAAGGCAACTTTTAACGGTGAGACCCAAATATATTTTTTTGGCAAATCCACGAAGGAGGTTAGATGTCTGAATTACACTAATTAGAATTTAGTGTCAAGTTTCGCAGATATTTCCCATGAAGTAATGCTATAAGCCATGCTTCCATGTTTTTTTCCGTTCATTGCTTATTGGTCTAAACACACTAGCAAGTTATTGACACACAAATAAAATGAAGATACGAGGAAACGCGACAAACTTCGTCCCGTCCGCTATTTCCCCATAAATCATTGGCGTGTCCCCATTGCGTATGCTACGACCTTTAGATATAGGTACATAGTAAAGTACTCAAACTACCAGACACACAGAGCAGTCAAAAAAAGCAAGAGAAAACACACAACACGATAAAAAATTAACATCGGATTATAATAGAATAGAATAGAATAGAATATATTTTTATTCAGACACGGACACATACAGGAAAATAAAAGTAGATAAAAAAAAACAAAACAAAGGTAAAAGCAAACAAAATTAGAAAAGTAACACAGAAAGTAAAATAAAAAAAAGATATAAATTGTCTTTCCTGCATGCAAGTCGCGTGGCTGAATAGGACCAATCTCAGCTTAATGCTACCACCTAATGTTAAGGAGGTAGCGCTGGTTTTCAACTTTTTTTTTTTTTATAACTTACACTTAGTGTCAATATTTTCAGTTAACCTAACTATGTTAATAAAAATTCAGATATACTAACTTACTAGGTACATACATACTTTTAAGAGCTAAAAAATAAAAAAAAACGTATTAGTATCGTTCTTTATACTTTGTTGTAGACAGTGAACATTACACGGAAATTTAAATTCAAACTTCGAAGAAATAAAGTCGACAATTAATCCATTTTTGGCAAATCCACAAAAGAGTTTCGATGTGAGAAATTTAGTGTCAAGTTTTGCTGATATTTCCCTTGAAGTTATGCTTCCATGTTTTTACCGTTCACTCGTTTGTAGCCTATGTAGTACAATTTTATCTTTTCATCACACTGGTCAAAAAATAATAATGAAACATAAAGAAGGGGGAAAGTTTTTTAAGTTTTGTTTTATACCTAAGGTAATCTTTAGAACTACTTAATCAATTCTAAAAAAATATTTCACTGATACTCAAACCGCTGTCCCCGATAGTCGGGGACACGGAATTCGGGGACAATGGGAATACACAAAATTATGTACCTACTTAGGGATAAGCAGAAGCAAGTCCAAACAATATATTTGGCACATGCCCCCATTTATGGATTAACCTGTGGTATGCCGGGATTCCAGACATAATAGAAAATCTATTATGTCTCGCGTGGATCTGCGTTCCGGCATGTCACAGGTTAATCAATTTATTAAGTACTAGCTGTCCTGCCTTTTCACCTCCCGTTTTGACCCTTTTTCACCCCCTTAAGGGTAGAATTTTCAAAAATCCCGCCTTTGTGGGTGGTTTTGTTATAAAAGGAAGACACCTTCCAAATTTCAGCTTCCTAGCTCCAGCAGTTTCAGCTCGGCCATGATGAATCAGGCAGTCAGTCAGTTAGGGTAAGCTCTTATACAAGGCGAGTTTTTGGTCAGTTTAAAGCCGGCGCCCAATTCATTTATTACTTAATCGTATTTGTATCGTTGGTTTAATTATTGAATTTGATAAGTATTTCGTACGGAACTGAATAGTCGAAAAGATTAACAAAAGTGTGTTAAACACATGGTAAGGCCCGCAGAGTTAACGACCTTGCAGATTACCTACGGCCCCCAGACTAGCCGCGCCGTTTAGCGCATGCCGAAAAACGAATAGCAACTACTATCGGCTCTCATATTATCGAGTAAGCTTCGTGATAATATTAATAACAAAAAGAAAATGATTTATTATCTAGTTTTTTTTGAGTGGGGTTTGATTAGTGGGGGCCGGCTTTAAACTGACCAAAAACTCACCTTGTATAGGTATAAATTCTAACTCCTAATAAGGGGGTAGCTAGAGAATGTCCATACCTTTAGTTCCCGGCTTGCCTCCCAGCACCCATATCTCTCCGCTGTTCAGTTTCCGCCGGCCCACTATGCAGGAGAGCAGCGTGGTCTTACCACACCCTGAAGCTCCGAGCAGACCATATCTGGAAAGGAAGAGAAGTATATAGTGAAACCGCGGGCGAGCTGCTAGTATTCAATTCAATCACGGCTACTAAATACTGACCCCCTTTTTTGTAAAATGGGGGTCAGTAAGAATAATTCGATAATTTTGAATCGTCGCGAGATGAATCTAGGAGCCAATTCCAGTCTTAATCCTCAAACCAGAGCTTATTGCAAAAATTCAAAAACAACATGTTCTAATCATCTCCTCAGATCTCTAGTTAAATAGATCTTTGAAGATACATAAAGAGTGTAGTCAGTGGCACGTCCAAACATGATATTTGGCACATGCCCACATTTTGCACAATAGTTAGTATTCTGTACGTGACAGGTTGCAAGTCTATGAGTTTATTGGATTTTTTGACACTTAGTATAACCTAATGTCACTTTTATAATCTAGACGAGTCGTACGACACTTCATTTGTCTAAATATGTTTGGGCTACAGCGACAACCAAAGGAACTCGCATAATATATACATACCTACATACTTACGTACATACACCCTAAAGTTTTAATGTGTTTAGGGCCTAAACACATTAAGTACCCTTATTTATCGCAGTCGGGTAAAGTAAAGTAAAGTAAAGTAAATTGTACGCGTTAGATTACTTTTAAGTAGATTGGACCAAGGAATCACGTTGTCCCATACACTCATACATTCTACCTCTAAAGGGGTGAGAAAGAGACTTTGCCTCTCTTTCTCACGCCCTTAGAGTTAGAATAAGGTGCTCTAAGTGGGTGAGAAAGAGAGGCAGTCTCTTTTTCACCCCCTTTGAGGTAGAATTTCGGAAAATCCTTTATTATCGGATGCCTAAGTCATACAAAGAACACACCTTCCAAGTCAGCTCTCTACGATCAGCGGTTTAGGCTGTGCGTTGATACCTCAGTCATTCAAGACAAAGCCTTCTATATGTATAGATTTCATCTAGTCTTTTCTTGTATTCACATAATAGTATTAACGTAATACAAATGACCGTTTACCCTCAATGATAATAAATGAAGAAACTCCAGGCTGACCACACATCCGTTTAGCCCCCCTTCCAAAAGCAGCCTTAGCCCCCGACAATAAAGCGTATAACCGCTCGCTTTCGTAGAGAATGTGTAGATTAGTGACGAAACAGAGCGTCCTCGGTAACGCAAGAGGTTGCCAGAGCGTTGCGATCTCGATTTTCGTGAACTAGATACGTTTATTACTCTACACGCGAATTAAAACGTGTGTTTTGTGTGGGCTTGTTTGTACTTCCTTATTAAGACGGCTTTTAATAAGTGGGTAGGCAGACTAGGCAGTACTTTGTTTACGGAATTAATGAATTACCGCGTGCGCGTGCACTTTAATCCTTTCACCACACTGGTATATGTTAAGAAAAGAAGATGAGCTCTGGTGGTGTAGTGGTAGCAACCCTGCCTCACGATCCGAAGGTCGTGGATTCAAACCTGGTCGTGCACCAATGGGTTTTTCAATTCGAAAAATGTATGTGCGCAATGCTAGTGCTCTTAACGGTGAAGGAAAACATCGCGAGGAAACCGGTTCCTTTGGTCGTCGTTGTAGCCAAAACGGCTGGACAGATTTTGACAAATGAGATATCATTTCATTCGTCTGGATTACAAGAGTGACTTAGGCGGCTGTAAAAATCTATTTAAAAATACGTCGGTTTTTTTTTATAATTGTTGCAAAAAACACTAGTCTATTAAAACTTCACAGAATTAGACCTGTCAAATGACCAGACATTCGGAGAATCGCACTTAGCGCACAAACTCCGTATATTATCTGACTCTTGACCTCAGGAAATATAATACCCCAAGGTACAGAACAACTTTACCCTCTAATAACTGTGATAATTACCTACTTGCTATGCTGTAGGCAGCAATCAGTCCATATAAGTGTCTCAACTATTCTAATTGTCGTAACTCTTTGACGTCAGAGGTTTTATAATGATATCTTCCTGATCGTTTGAAATAATCGATTGTTAACTCTATATAGAGGTGATAAGAGAGGTTATTGAATGGGTGCCCTAAAAGATCACAATACGCCTTTCGTCAGTGATATTCGAATTTGAATGACGTATACAAATCTATACATAATATAAGAGCTTAACCTGACTGGCTGATTCATCATCGCCGAGCCGAAACCGCTGAAGCTAGAAAGCTGAAATTTTGAAGGTTTAATAACAAACAAAACTATCCACCAACTACCAAGGCGGGATTTTGGAAATTCCACCCTTAAGGGATGAAAAAGGGTGTTAGTATGAAACTTTTTAACGCGTGGACCGATTTTCCCGAAATTTTGTTTGTGTACTGTAAATGCAAAATGAATGCTGGACGAATATTGACAAATGAGGCGCCGTTGGATTCGCCTGACACACTTGACACCTCATTTGTCGTAACCTGTGTGGACTGTGGAGTGTTCTTAGCTATGTTTGATGAAAATCGGTTCAAGATGGCCGCCACCGCAAAATGGCGGGCAAAATTTGTGCCGAGGGGTTTTTTTATTTTTTGTTTCGTCCCACTGCTGAGCAAAAGACTCCCCCAAATCACGCCAACCGTCTCTATTTTTCGAGGTTTCTCATCTTCTTTCAAATATGAAAATACGCGTGCAAAATTGCGGGGAATTCCCTGATATAACCAAGTGTGTCACCACCACATTCGTGAGGAGTCAGAAGGTAACTCTTTTGTTTCGTTAACCTTGACCAGTTCCTTCCCCTTCCTGCCTCGGCACTCATCATTTTTATTACTCATACAATTATTTATTGTAATTACTACTTTATAAGGAAAGGAGGAAAGATCGTAACCTCAATCTCCCAAGCGGAAACGAGACGCATAGATTTCTCACAGTTTTAATTGAAGAGCGCTGGTGGTGTAGTGGTAGCATCCCTGCCTCGCGATCCGAAGGTGAGTTCAAACCTGGTCTTGCATCAATGAGTTTTTCTACTTGAATGCGCAATGCCAGTGCTCTTAAACGGTAAAGGAAACCTCGTGAAGAAACCAGCATACCCTAGAACCAAAAACTCGAAGGTGTGTGTCATAGTTAATATTCTTATAAGCGGCGATGGGCTTGCAATCTGTCACGTACGGAATACTAGCCACTGTGCAAAATGTGGGCATGTGCCAAATGTAATGTTCGGACGTGCCTCTGACTACCCTCTTTAGATACCCTCAAAGATACTGAAAATGACGGAAATATGGAATATAATGAATTTCTGCAAAGTCACGCCTGAATCAATCATTTACCCTCAAAGATGTAAGTAACTGGTGATCTGAGAAGATATCTACCGAGCTTGGGGATTACAGTCGTGACCATTTTTTTTATATTATGACTTTGACTTTGAAGGGTGCCTCTGAGCTGGTTCGACATAAGACTTACATGGTGCCTTTCGCGACTGTCATGTTGAGGTTGCTCAGCACGTGATTTGGCCTCTTATTGGAGCCGTAATGCTTGAACGCGTGTCTCACGCACACCGCTTGCTGCCGCTTCTGCCATATCTGAAACATAAATAAACATTTAAATTGGTAAACTTACTTACAAGAAGCTGTAGGTTCTTTGCCATTTCCGTAAGTTCCCGTAGCATTTTTGGTTGGCATTCCATTCCAAAACCACATTCAAAGTGGTTTGATTGTGTGAAAGATGATATGAATGTATAGGTCATCCAACGGATCTAGGCATTCGTGAAATTAGCCACAGGTGCGAGTTTGCGCATGAACAGTTCCTACCCCCCCCCCCTCCTTATACCTCCAATTGCTCCCGAAAAACGATACTGCGCAGCTCTTGCGGCTAACTTCACGAATGCCTAGATTCGTTGAGCGAACTATAAGAGGAGTACACTCAGAGTTGACAAATGATAGGATTGAGTGGAAGAGGAAAATATGTTCTGCCGACCCCACGCGTGGGATAAGGGCAGGAGAATGATGATACCATTGGGCCTCATACTTAATTGCGTTGGCTAGAATTGGCGTGCAGTTTTCGGGTTTGGCCCACTCTTGATGGCCAACGAAGGTTTGCTTACAAAGGCCCAACTAGCTATTAGGGCCAACTATACATGCCTACGTAGGTAAGCGGTTGGGTGTTGGTTAGTCCTATGTTGATCCAATAGGTTCGTTGGCATTTGCATACAATTGGCGTGCAGTTTTCGGGTTGGGCCCACATTTGATGAACAACAAGGTTTGCCTACAAAGGCCCAACCGCTAGGGGCGCTGCCGGTGAATGTACGGAAGGAAATGTGAATACGGAACGAAATAGTTTTTTAAGCTATCATCATCATCTTCTAGCCCTTATCCTACAAGTTGGGATAAGGGCAGGAAGATGCAAGTAAGGGGCGGAAATAAATAAAAAAGATAAACTATCAAAATTCTAACTAAGCTCCTTGTCGCATAATGAATGACCAATCAATAAAAAAATGGCTCATTATTGACGCATTCGTAAGACGCAATAGTATTTGGACCAAAACATGTTTGTGTTTGGTCGATATATTATACGAATTTCTAACTTTTGATCATTGGTGCCTTCAAAAAACAGCGCGATACGAAAATTTCCACATGTTTACAAATGTGTGATTAATCCCCCCCTCCCCGCCCCTCTCTCCTCAACTTCCCAGACACTAAATGCTTATATACCCTTGAGATTCCTTTAGTTTGAATCATCAAATTCTTGGTATAGCCATTGAACCTAAGTACAATTCAAATTCTAGGTAGCCCTTGAATTTAAAATAAACCTTTTCCCCATGAGACATTTCCAAAGAATCCTTCACGATTTATGGTGACAGGTGATGACGATCAGGTCGGAACAATGGCAATAAAACGGTCAACGCAACACCAACGTAGTTGGTTTAACGCTGATTTATTTATTTAAGGCAGAATCACCTATTGTTTACATTTAGTACTCATCGGCATTGTAAGACTCTATCAGACTATTTAAATGACAAAATGATGAAGCATGTTATGGTAAGGCCCCACCAGCCTGCGACGGATGCCATGAAACTGACGAACGACTGGCCGTTCTTGGCGAAAATTTGTAAGAATGTCTGGATGTATGTTTGTTACTCTTTCACGCTGAAACGGCTGAACGGATCTAAATAAGTTTTGTCACAGAAATGGATTATAGTCTGGTATAGCACATAGGCTACTTTTTTACCCGGAAAAATGTACGGTTATCGTGGGATAGATTTGTTTCGTTTTTAGTCGTGGGCGGGAGTATTGAATAAGACACTTCGTATATCTCATCAAAGAATCTACATATAATTAGTATTGCAAAAGTAACTCTGTTACATTTTCGCGACCAATGGCTGATCAAATAGATCCTGGGGAAAGAGATAGGCTATATTTTGTCCTTTTCTGATCTTGCTAATTCTTGTTATTGATAAGTCAATACTGAGGGGGTCATAGACGACCTTGCTAACTTTAGTTTTGTTTCCAGTATCAATAAGTCAATGAACTTTGGGTTCAATGAACTAGGCATTTAGTTATGTACTAGTTTTAAGATTGCTACAAGGTGACATACGACGTTCTAAATAGTTCACTCGCGTATCGTGACACTTATTCATTCAACCAGTGTGGTGAAAGGTTTAATGTGCGCCTTAGAGACTTGGTGCACTTGATATGTCTTCAAATTTTTGTTCCCATAGTACAAGCTTATTGCTTAGTTAGATGGCGTTGAAAAGTCTAACAATATTTATTTTTTATCTGAAAATTTTTATATTATTATAGTTTACTAGCTTCGGCCCACGGCTTCGCCCGCGTGGTACCGTGAAAAAAAAACATCTCGGGAACCGTTCATTTTTCCGGGATAAAATGTAGCCTATGTGTTAGTCCAAACCATAATCTATATCTGTGCCAAATTTCATTCAGATCCGTTCAGCCGTTTTAGCGTAAAAGAGTAACAAACATACATCCATGACATTCTGACATCCATCCATCCCATCCATACATTCTTACAAACTTTCGCGTTTATAATATTAGTAGATTCAAACCCACAACCTTAGCATCGGAAGGCTGGGCCTATACCGCTAGACCACGAGCTCACCGGCTGTGAACTCCACAAAAAGGAATCAAGAAAAACCGCGTGGAATATTCCATATTCCATTGGTTTCTCAATGGAATATTATCTTTTGTACGTCAAGTCGTGGTTGTGTGGTGAGATTCTGTTTGACGCAAATAATGACTCACCAACTTTTACAAATGTTGATTCTAAAGTTTAATAATAATCGTTTGAAACGAAACTTTCAAATTTATATTCAAAATGTTTATTACATTCATGTTACTTTATCTTTAGTATTCTACTAATTTTATAAACGCGAAAGTTTGTAAGTATGTGTGGATGTATGGATGTATGGTTGTGACATGCTGAAACGGCTGAACGGATCTGAATGAAATTTGTTATAATTAGCATAAATAAAAGGTAGCCTATATCCTTTCTTAAGCTCTGTCTATCTTTGTAGCAAATTTCATCAAAACCGGTTCAGTTGTTTAAGCCTGATTGCGTAACACACTGAGTTAATTTCGCATTTATAATATTAGTAAGGACTAGCTGACCCGGCAGACTTCGTACTTATTTAGAAAACGTTTGTATGGGAAATAAAAAAGGGCTATTTTTGGGTTTTCCCGGCAGTTATTCGAATTTTTCTTACCTTTTAAACCTTCCCTAGACCACGAACATTTCAAGACCAAGATAAGATAAATCCGTTTAGCCGTTCTCAAGTTTTAGCGAGACTAACGAACAGCAATTCATTTTTATATATGTATATAGACTAGCTGTCCCGCCCGCGACTTCGTTCACTTAAAGTATCTAAACTGAGTTTCCAACACATCACACAAATCATAAAAATCCCATACGAACTTTGACACCCCATTTTACCACTTTTTGAAGGTTATATTGAAAAATCCTGAAACACGTGTCTATTTATTTCGCATTTACAGTGTACAAACAAAGTTTCATGAAAATCGCTCCACGCGTTAAAAAGTTTCATACTAACGTTTTCACCCTTTTTCACCCCCTTAGAGGTGGAATTTCCAAAAATCCCGCCTTAGTGGGTAGTTTTGTTATAAAAGGAAGCCACCTTCCAAATTTCAGCTTTCTATCTTCAGCGGTTTCGGCTCGGCGATGATCAATCAGTCAGTCAGTCAGTCAGTCAGTCAGTCAGTCAGTCAGTCAGTCAGTCAGTCAGTCAGTCAGTCAGTCAGTCAGTCAGGTTAAGCTCTTATATAGGTATAGATAGATAAGTAAGGATATAGTATGGATGTGCTATTCCAGTTAGGTATAAAGTAATCTCACCGTGCTTCCGGAGTTGTCGAATGGTGTTGAAAACTGGATCTGGCTCATCTTGGAATCCTTCTCGTCGCCCAGCGGCGACGGGGGCGATGTCTCTCTGCAACAAGAAACAAATAACATAAACATACAACAAACACGATCACGACTGTAATCCCCAGGCTCGCATCGTTCTAATAGAACTAGAGTCTGTCCAGATGGAGCGTTTCACGCGCGTAAGGACTCGCGCGTAGCAATTTACATTACGTCCAGTAGTAAATATCCAGTAGTATTAGATTGTGAAAACTCATGGTAGACCTACCATGAGTTTTCACAATCTACACTCGCTAGCGACTGTAGTTAAAAAAATGTATGAAAACTTGGTACAGCGCCTCTAGCGGATAGTTGGGTATTAAAACCTCACGTAGCTAACTATCCTACGTCACAGCGTACTACAGCGACTGTAGTTTGCACTCATTAATTTTGCTTAGAATTTGGTACCATGAGTAACAATTTTGACAGATGTTATAGTAACGTACTATTACTACTGTAGTAACGTCAGCCGATCTAAATGTGACAACTCATGGTAGACGTACAGATGCCGCGTTTCACGCGCGTTGTTTGGGAGGGACTCGGGGACAGAAAATTATTTATGTATCTAAGGTAGTAGGTAGTTTATAAGAGACCATTGCAAAATCGCGCGATTTTCAATCGTACGAATCTTTTACGAAAACTTTTTTCGAATAATATCCTTACCTCTATCGGAAATGTTAAGGAACAATAATAAAGCTAGTATAATTTTTGTCAAAAATAATACTGTCTTTGCTGTTATAATAGGTAGGTAGGTAATATTATTTTTTATTTTTAAGATGTTAGTGTTTTTAATTTGTTTATGTTGTACTTATCTAGATACGCGGCAGCGTGTCAAGCCAAGTTCAAGCGAACAGGCGAGACGCGCACCGTGTGTAATATTACACGAACCATTTGGAGCCATTTTCACCCCCTCGTAACTCAAAAACTATTTCACATAAACAAGTCAAATTTGGCTCATCTATTGCCACTTGCGAGTAAAATATGTACTCCGAATTTCATAAACACACGGTTATTTAGATTTATTTAGACCTTAGGCTTCAATATAATATCCTAAATTATGAGTTGATAATGATATTTAAAGTTGTTAAAAATATTTCATATTGTTATAAATAAGTTTCAGGACTGACCATTGTACTTGGCACCCGTTTAGATCTCACTTCTTTTGTCGCCGAAGTCAACGACTAAAGCATACCTACTATTGAACTTGGCTCTCATTTCACATTTATGTTTTTGATGGGATACTTTATACTTATATCGTATACTTTCCTATTTAATCCCATATTCGCATAGCGAATAGATTAATAAAAAAACAAAACACATGACCCTCATTCTTCGCTACGCAGTCGGGTAAGAACAGCAGAAAAACACTGACCTTTGACTTTCAACCTGCACAATGTCAACTACACAGTGATCCTACAATTACATGACATGTGCATATACATACGAACTATAATTATTGTTTCACAGAAGTGAATATAGAGTCAGTAAAAAATTTACATTATCTGTCATTACGATTTTTTTATGATAATTTCATATCATAAGGCCTCGTTAGGATTAAAATGTAAATTACTAACGTGCAAACTAGGTAGTTTGTGGGACACGTGGAACTTTTATTAATTGAAAAAGTCCCACCTGTTGCCGAGCGGGGGGACGAATGGGACGTTTTAGTTCCATCTGTCACCCCAAGGGGACAGAGCAAGTGACAAATGGGAAAATACCAGAAACACACGTACAGAAGAAAATTAAGATTTTGACTTTTCCTTTAAATGCCGATATAAAAATATCAATCTTCTGTCGGAGACTGTACCGGTTGTTTAATTACATTCTTTAGATAACAAGTACCAGGAACACAGTATAGCGTGTGACATTCAATATTATCACACCATGGTTTCCTGGTATAGTGTTCCCAACTTCGTCGCAATAAAAAAAACAAGTGTGCTATTAATAGACCACACTACTGAAATAAAACTTCTTTAGCTCCATCTATATGCTTATCTCCATCTTTAGCTATATCATATGTATGTAGGCCTGCACTGTGTCTTACATATACGAAACGTAACTGGCTATGAGAGAAAGAGAGAAAGAAAATGTGTGCTCGCACCTCTCTTATCCCTACAGTAATATACGAAATGTAACTCTCTCTTTCTATCTCCACTAACTTATATCTCCCTCTAAACTTCTGTTCGCCCCGCCCGATCACACTTTTCGTAACGCTCTCGTCACGTATTCACCAGCTTACTCCCCAGTCAAGCGTGCGTAAAGAAGTTTTACTTCAAAAAGATAACAAGAAAAAGAACCTCAAAGAAGGAAAGAAAAATATTTATTTTGTCTACAAAATGGAAAAACTTAAACAAAATTGAAAAAAAAATATATAGTATACCTATAAATATGAAATCAACTAAAACTTTTATGGAGATGACAGATGAGTTTCCTCTGAAGTTGGTAACCGCAGAGTACCTTGACCCAGCTACGCCAGGTACCATGGCCGCCGGCGTGGTGACGGCCGAACTTTTATTATGGCGAGCCAATTTATAACCCTAAAAGAAGATTTTGACCTCCAAAATGTCCAAGCGAAAAGGTACACAAGCGGATACAAACACTGTTAAACTTTGGAAACTATCAAGGTTTGAACATCCTACTAATATTATGAACGCGAAAGTTTGTTAGAATGTATGGACGTAGAGATGTCCGGATTTATGTTTGTTACTTTTCCACGCTGAAAAAGCTGAACGGATCTGGATGAAATTTGGCACAGATATAGATTATAGTCTAGAATAGCACATAAGCTACTTTTTATCCCGGAAAATGTACGGTTCCCGCGGGATAGATTGGTTTTTGTTTGCCCGAGAAAAAACCCGAGATAAAATGCCATCTTTTGTTTAAAAATGACTTAAAAATTTGAATGACGTTTCGTGACAATAACTTATTATTAATTTAAACACTTGACACTGGCAAATTTGATCTATAAATAGACAGATAACATGAACAAAAAAGAAGAAACTCGTCGGGACTTAGCGCTTTTGCATGGTCCATGTATTTTTTTTTATGTAGGTATAGATCGTTAAAGCAATTCGTCCTAAGCTTTTTTGTCTATTAAATAATCAGATATAATAGAAAAAGACAACAGATACAACAATTTAAAGTATTTGATTAAGCATCTTAATTCTAAAATGTAAAAACTCGAATACATTAAGTAGCCGAAGTGTAAATACATTGTGCGAAGTGCTATCGCAAATATCCGGGAAGCTAAAACCTTGGATAAAATGGAAGACGCGCAACACGTGAGTTAACACCACGTTTATAAGGTATACTACATTTTGCTGCATTCTATCATCCGTCGTCTCAGTCTCACTCCTTTCTTTCTTCTCGTATCATCTTTCACACAGTCCATCCATCTTTCCCTTGGCCTAACTCTACCCCTGTATCCATCCACATTTACCTACACCTAACACTCTCCTCGTCACATGACATTCATCTCTCCTTATAAATGTTTTATTCAATAGTGGAACCCCGCGACTTCTTTCTCGTTATTTTTCTTACCAACTTTAAAATCCCGCTGCACCCCCTAAAGGTTGAGTTTCAGAAATTTTTTTCTTTATACTACGAAATGAACCTAAGATTAACCCTCCACAACTCTCAACTCTATCTATCTGTGAGTCAGTCAGTCAGAGTTTTAAAAATATATATTAGTTAAATCCTTAGTAGTATAGTTAATGTACCCGGAAATTACTTGGGCGAATCAAGTTTGCCAAGTAGTATACTTAATGCACCCGAGTTCGTGGTTTTATCAATGTTTACCATACGGAACTCTGTTATGCGTTAGAATTGACATGCACTTGGCAGAACTTAAAACGGTACAGAAACACCAGATAATAGGTAATTTAAGTTCTAATACGAAGTCTTATTGACCAACGGCACCAGATATAGCGCTGTCTCGCCGCACTATCGAAGGTCGCGTTGCGTTAGAGCGAGACGGGCACATTTCTATTTGCGCAGTCTCGTAATTTATCGTAAGAGCGCTAATTTCGCCATGCGACATTGAAGCGATATGTCAAAATGTGCGCGTGCGCAGAATCTTGATTACGATGCAGTTAGAGTGGCGTGGAATCCAAGAATGCCTGACAAAGATTATAACTATTATTAGATTACAATTTGTAAGCTACGTAAACAAAAAAATATCCCACTAATATTATAAACGCCAAAGTTTGTAAGAATGTATGGATGTATGTTTGTTACTCTTTCACGCTGAAACGGCTGACCGGATCGGGATGAAATTTAGCACAGATATAGATAATAGTCTGGAATAGCACATAGGCTACTTATTATCCCAGATAAATGTACGATTCCCGTGGGATAGATTTGTTTTTGATTTTCAAGGTACCACGCGGGCGAAACCGCGGGCGGAAGCTAGTATACCATATTGCGGAAGTATAACTTGTCGATAAAATAAATAGTTTCCAGACAACTTAAGAATAGACATCGAGGGGCCAAAAATTACCTTTTTCAAATTAAATTTGTTTATTGCAGGTCGTGACACAGGATTTTCTTGGTCATCTATCATTGACAGAACGCGTAAAAATAATGACCAAATTTTTTTAGAATGGCCATTTGTTTTTCATTTACGTTGTCTTCCTTCCAAATATCGTTAATTGGTCTAGTGATGAATTGATAACATTTTTTGCTTTAATCTGACGTCACAGCTAGGTCCGTCTTGCTCTACTTAGTAGAGTAGGAATGAGACCCGGCTCAATAAGGTTTTTACAAATGCTTACAAGCAAAAATATAATTAAGATTTTAATCAAATCAAATCAATAAAAAATCAAATCAAGCCATAAAAATGTTTTTACGCAATTTAATAATCGCTTGCGCAGCCAACCTCAAACGAAATAGTATTACGACTACACTGTTGTGTTGAGTATAGTTGAATGTAAACTTATATTTATTCTGTAGTAATGCTAAGGTTTTCTTAAACGTATAGCGACCGTCACAAGACGATCGTTATTATATATCACTACCTTAAATAACTTTAGTAGGTACCATCAATTTAAATCATCTCTTCTTCCTGCCCTTTTCGCTATATGTGGTCGGCACAACACGTTTTCTTCTTCCATCTCCCTCTATCATCCTTCATCTCAGTACTCACACCTTTCTTACTTAGGTATATCATCTTTCACACAGTCCATCCCTATTTTATTTCTACCTCTACCCCTGTATCCATCTACATTCATACCTAACACTCTCCTCGTCACATGACATTCATCTCTTCTCATAACATGCCCATACTAACCTATTACTACTCATCTTTTCTGTCACCGGCGCCACTTTTATCATCATTATATCAATATTAATTATTTTTAACTTATGGGCTAACCCAGAAAATAATCAGCATTGTTACTAAATTTAATCTGACTTTGTTCAGCCATAATGATAAAAAGAGTCAATTGCACAATGTTTTTATAATAATTTTAGAAGGAAGTGCTATTTATAATCAACTATAATCGTTACAAGAAACAATTAAAAAACATTACATACTAGCCAAATGATTTTTATGAACGTCACGCACGTATCTTTCCAATATTACTGCCGTCATTGACGGTCGCCGGCTCTTCGGGAAACCAATGTAAATCTTCATTGTGAGAGAAAGTGACTTCAGAGAGCGTATGTTATGATATTATTAGTCGTATTCTTCCGCTATAGCTTCCACTATCATTACAACACATTACATTACATTTAGTGGCACCTTAACCTACTCACAGGCTTAGTACGAGCCCAGATAATAATAATGGTACGAGTTTGAAAGAAAAAAAAATGGCCACAACTGTAATCCCTAGACTCGGTAGATATCTCCTCAGATCTCTAGTTACTAAGATCTTTTGATCTAATGATGGTAGTGAGAGGCTCGTCGGAACATGACATTTGGCACATGCCCACAATTTTCACAATGGCTGGTATTCTGTACATGATAGGTTGCAAACCCATCGCCGCTTATAAGAATACTAACATATAAAACACACCTTTGAATGAAAAACTCATTGGTGCACGATCAGGGGCCTTACCACGAAGTCTTCCAGAACGATTCCGTTTTAGAAACGTCACGAAATAACAATGTACTCGTAATATTAATTCGGTAATATATTATGAATTCGTGGTTAGGCCCCAGGTTTGAACCCACGACCTTCGGATGCTCTACCAGAGCTCTTTTAATAATATGAACCTATTATTTATCTGTGATGAAGTCTAGTTTCACTCAGCTATAAGAACGTTCTAGAAAAACTTACAAAGGAAAAGTCAGACGTCATCGAAGGACGATCCAGACACGCGAACCGATGAGCGAGTTCTATAATTGTCTATTCTCATTGTCAGCAATACAGGTTTTAATGTGGTTTATTATCTATCATTAGCTTTGTTATTTTCTTCTGGAAATTTCTTGGACAGAAACTACAAGTCCTACTGATACACACGAGAAAGTTTGTAAGAATGTATAGATGTGTGTGTCTGGATGTATTTTTGTTACTCTTTCACACTGAAACGGCTGAACGGATCTGTATGATAGGCACACATATAAATTATAGTCTGGAATAGCACATAGGCTACCTTTTATCCCGGAAAAATGTACGGTTTCCGTGGGATAGATTTGTTTTGTTATTAAGGTACTACGCGGGCGAAGCCGTGGGCGGAAGCTAGTAGTAAATATTTCTGATATAACATCTGCAAGAGCGACAAGAGCACTGTTTGTGTAGTGGTAGCTAGCATCCCTGCCTCACGAACGTTTAAGTAAGGATATACTATTCGCAAATTGTTTTGCGCAATGCCAGTGCTCTTAAGCTCCGTACTCACATATGGTATTACTCGATAGTTTTACTTGAAAACGAGTAAATATGAACGTTTGGACCGCAAAACTCACGGCTCTAAGGCTCGCATCTAGTAGTAATCCGCATCAAATGTAGGCTCGACGTGATAGCTCGATCGAGCAAAACCGTATGTGAGTACGGAGCATTATACGGTGAAGGAAAAGATCGTGAGGAAACCGGCATACCCTAGAACCAACAATTAGAAGTTGTGTCATAAGTTAGTATTCTTATAAGCGGCGATGGGCTTGCAACCTGTCACGTACGGAATACTAACCACTGCAAAACGTGGGCATGTACCAAATGTCATGTGTAGAGTGCCTCTGACTTTTAGATATCCTGAAAGATCTAAGTAACTAGAGATCTGAGGTGATATCACCTCAGATCTCTAGTTACTTAAATTACCGAGCCTGGGGATTACAGTTGTGATCGTGTTTGTTTTTGTTTGTTGGAAAACTCCAAAATCGGAACTTATCACCGCCGTCACCAGTTAAACAGTGTGTAGGTATTTCCAGTATCTCCGAAAAATAAGTTTAAGAGTTGTACAGACAGACAACTTACACAATATCCGACCGGACGGGCAAATTGATAGGAATATTGCGAGGCCATCTGTAATAGACACTTGTTCTTCGCTTCATTGAACTGTCTTGACTTATACAATATTCATACATTTTATCGGAACGAAGTTCTTTATCGCGCGTTTTGAAAGGGGGCTAGACGGAAAAAAATGTCACGAAAAGTTGTAATGACACTTTTTGCTATAGTTGTAAGCCGTGCGGCGTGCGCGTGTTTCTCTGTCTGTCTCTCTCTCTCCCATAGAAAGCAAGGAAAGGAACTTCGTTCCATCCGGGTGTCCCTTGACACCTCTCAAGTTTTTATAATCGACGGGTGGTGTGATTAGTTTTAAAATCGGTTTAGATACATAAATGCCAAAAAATAGACACATATTTTATGGTTTCACAAAATAACTTTCACAGGAAAAAAGGGATGTCAAAGTATTTAAGAAAACACTTTGTCGTGATTGACTAACCTATTGACAGACAAGGCAGAGCCAAACCGTAGGACCTAGAGACTTGAAATTTGAAAGGTGCAAAAGCAGTGGGAAGTTTGTATGAAAAAAATAAAAATATTACGCGAACAAAGTCGGTTGCAGTTCCTCTAGTCTCAATATTAAGCAGAGAAGTCAGCGAAAGCCTGCAAAAGTAATGCTTCTCTTTCTGAGTCTTCGAATGAATAAGATTTGTTCAATTTTTTTTCGCGTTAAAATGTGCATAAAAAAGTGCTTTTTTAATTATATTTTTTAAGGAATTTAAAAAAAAAAAAGGTTTTTAGGGATAGGGCAAAATCAAAACCCTCAGTGTAGGTAAACACTGGATAAAATACGTGCCCACTCAACCACCAGTTTTTTGTCGATTGATGACCAAGAAACGCCGATGATAATTTTCCTCAACGCAACCAAAGCAAAAACGCTATTAGGCTCAAATTATACGTTTTATAAAACAATCAAGATAATTATTGCAGACGTAGCTGAACGTGCCTGCCGACGGTGACTCAGGAGTATTGTATGCAAAACTAGTGAAGAAGATATTGTCGGATGGTCTTGAAGACATCACGTATAAGGACGGCTTTGTAACCTCATCATCATACCCTTATCCCACTGTGGTCAGCACAACATGTCTCCTATTTCCCTCTATCAGCCGTTTTCTTTTTCTTCTTGACTGGATCGCGGGAGAAGCTTATGTCGCCTACGACACTCTATGACTTATGAAAGTCAAAAGTCAAAAATTCAAAGATATTTTTTTTAATAAAATCACGGAGATAATTTTGAATAGTCTTACATACTAGGTGAGTCTAGGTGCCAATTCCAGTCCTATCCCCAGTCAGAGAAGAACTGACAAGAAAGTCGCTGAGCCCTAGCGCTTTTTTGTATGATCCTTGTTAATGTTGTTAGGGACACCTAGCAGAGTTGGAGCTGATTCGTCCCATGTTTTTGTCATCTAAGTACTCTTTCGAGACAGTTTTTGTTTAATTACGTTTTTGAATTTCCTAATCGTCTCCAATTTCTCAAGCCGTCTCCTTCTTCTTCTTGAGTGGTTCGCGGGAGTCTAATGTCACTATAACACTCTTGTATAGTAACCTGCGGTTGTAGACATAAGGCATACTGTTTAGATATGCTTATGGGATAAGTAGTTAAGTAGAAGATACGTCAATTTATGTCTTGTGTGAGTGTTTTCTGTCTTTTCTATGTACCTTACAGTATCTACCTATAATTTGTTTATCTCTTTGCGGTTCTGTTTTAAATTGATAACTTACTATCTGTGTGTTTGTCTATTAAAATATAGCCTTTCATTCTTTCCTTCTTCCGGTTCACTAGTTCTTTCGAACGGATTAATCGCAACTCAGATGCTCCTTTCGTACACTTGACACGTCTTTAAACTTTTTGGTCCTACAACACGCCGGTTTCCTCACGATGGTTTTGATCGTTCATAAAAAGTATTTCAGCAAGTCATGATTCCAAGGCTTTTTAGTTTGCAGAGAAAGTAGCAATCCCACGGGAATAAAATGTATAACCGCGATATCATTCTCTATACAACAGTCAGCGTTTAGTAACATACAGACGATAAAAAAACATACAACCGAATTGATAACCTTGTAAAGTCAGTTAAAAAGAAGAATTTTGCGTGTGCCCTGGAAAGAAGCCACCAGCGCTTGGAATGAGAACTTGAATTGGACTATGTTTGATTCAAATGTTATAATAACATAATTGCTTTCGTTGAATTTAATTTAATGTAAACAAACAGTTAAATAAACACATTGTATTTTATCGGCAGATGAGAAATGGGCCCTTACAATCGTGGGAGGTATTTCTTCAGCACGCGCAAGGAACAATGGAATGTTCACATCGTAAGACATCGCACAATGTTCCTCTGTTCACATGGCACCAATGCGCCCTTATGTAATAACTTGAGGTTCAAGTATTCATTGATTTTGCTTGCTTCAAGCCAGCTGCGTTCTACGACAATGTTTGAATGGGCGACTTCGTATCTTCCATCTATTTCTTTCAAATCTTTATTAACTGACCTAACAGCTCAGTTGGTAGTAGCTCTGCTTTCTGCGCTGTAGGTTCTGGATTCGATTCCCATTTAGCATATGATTTTGCTTGCTTTAAGCTGCTGCGTTCTACGACAGTGTTTGGATAGGCGACTTTGTATCTTCCATCTATTTCTTTCAAATCTTTATTGACTGGCCTCACAGCTAATTTGGTAGTAGCTCTGCCTTCTGCCCTGTAGGTTCTGCATTCGATCCCCATTTAGGATATGATTTTGCTTGCTTCAAGCCAGCTGCGTTCTACGGCAACGTTTGGATGGGTGACTTCTTATCGTGTTCTTGTTTCGCTCAAATCATTATTAGTCAATAACCAGCTACCAACTGAGCTGTGAGACCAGTCGGTCTCACAGCTCAGTTGGTAGTAGCTCCGCCTTCCGCTAAAATGACTTTGAGTGACAACAGAGGCCTTGGATGCCATATTACTCCATAACCAAGAGTTGGCCACTGACTCATACGATGACCGCACTGAGCATTGCTTCAATGAGTTAGTCTAGATACGCTACAAGAGCTTCCTATTCCGACACAAATGTGAGGACACGTTTGTGTTAAGCACGCGTTTATATCTTTACTATTGGTGCACGACCAGGCTTTACTACAAACTCTTCGGGCAAAAATTCCGTACCATGACCTATAAAAATTATATGTAAGTAGTTTTATTTCAAGCTTGAAACTTTAACGTTTCTGAAACATAGTCTGTAAGAGCTTGTGGTAAGGCCTCAGGTTTGAGCCCGCAGCCTTGGGATCGGAAGGCAGGGCCTTGCGTAACACCAGTCAGAACAGAACTAGTAGTAGAATTAAAGGAAGTATTTATAATAGCAATGTCCACAGATCGAAGTTTCGTGAGGCAATAATTTCGTCAACTCTGTCATTATGTCATAAGTTGCGTAATAAGTGGGTCACGGGCGCGCGCCTTCCGCTCTGACAGACGGCGTGACCCAATGACAGTAAAAGTAAGAAAGTATTTTGATGGATCTCTTTCTGATGATTTCGACTGTGAACTTATTGCTCTAGTTTTTGTATTTTTTCTCGTGTTATTTTTAGTTTTATTGTGTAATTTGGGTGGTTATTTTTCCAATAAAGCCCGAATTCTTGACATATACGTAAATTTAAGTGAAAAGGTCCTAAATTCTAAACATTTATAAAAATACACTTGACAAGTTGACGGCAAAATTGCAAAATTTGAAGTAAATTTTCACCCCCTTAGGGGTAGAATTTCGGAAAATCCTTTCTTATCGGATGCCTATGAAAAACTTATTGTTGCAAGACCAGGTTTGAACCCAAGACCTTCGGATCGTGAGGCAGGGGTGCTACCACTACACCAACGCTTCTTCCCTATGTGCGGCTAAACAAACAGGTCCTCAGCTTAACGTCGCTACCGACAGAGGGCGGTACCGTCGCGGGTACCATCACGACCATAACGCACTTGACCGTATTCCAAAACGGCCAACACCAAACTCGGAAACCAGGTATCTGTGCCATGTTATGTAAGTGACCTTTCGATCGCAAATATTTGGCAAGATTTGGTTCCGTCTGAGGTGCATTTGCAGATTTGACAAAAACTTTGAAGCTAATCTTACGTAGAAGCATTCGTGAAGTTAGCCACATGTGCGAGTTTGCGCATACAGTCCCACCGCCCTTTCCATACCACCGATTGCTCCCGAAAAACGATACTGCACAGCTCTTGCGGCTAACTTCACAAATGCCTCGACTCGTTGAGCCATCTGTACTTATATTCAAACTGTAGACTCTTTTGAGAATTGTAGAGTTTGTCTATGCGCACAAGAAATGTAATGACCTAGTCTTCATTTGCAAAAATAAAAAAAAACTCGACTGAACGTAACTGAAAATAGATTTTTACAGTCGCTATATTAGCTTATTAATGTTTTATATCACTCTTGTGATCTAGACGAACCCAACGACATCTCATTTTTCAAAATCCATCCAGCCGTTTAGGCTACAGTGGCAGCCAATGGAACAGGGCTATACAAAATGTAAAATAATCAAATATGGCGGCTGTAACTATTTTCAGTTACGTTCAGTCGGGTTTATTAATTACTAGCTTCCGCTCGCGGCTTTACTCGCGAGGTACCTACATAAAGTATAGCCTATGTTACTCAGGGATATTGTAGCATTTTTTTTGAAATCGGACCATTAGTTTTTGAGTTTATTTTTTTACAAAACTTTCCTCTTTATAATATTGGTATAGATTGCAATAAATGTGTTGTAAAGATACTAATATGAACCATGATTCATGTGTTAAATGCTACACAAACAAGGGTTTGCACTAAGTTATTTTTTTTATAGAATTGACAAGCAAATAACCGATTTCTAGGGTTATTCACTTTATTTCCAAAAACAATCGCTTTTCTCAGAATTTTACATGATATCATTGGTAAATCATACGAGTATACTATTTACCATAGATAAACTGTTAATTTCAAACTTACATGATTTTATAAACAGTTAATTAAAATACTTTCCGTGAATCATCGGTTAGTATAAACGACGATGGGTTTGCAACCTGTGACGTACGGGAATACTACTAACTTATGACACACCTTCGAACTTTTGTTTCTAGGGTATGCCGGTTTCCTCACGAAGTTTCCTTCACCGTTTAAGAGCACTGGCATTGCGCACATAAATTTTTCGAATGGAAAAATTCATTGATGCAAGAGGTTTGATTGAACCCAAGACCTTCGGATCGTGAGGCAGAGGTGCTACAACCACACCACCAGGGATTTTAAAAAAATATAGCGAACACAGATGTTTGTTCTGTGTCTGGGTGTTATTATGTATTTTAGGTATAGTATCTAATTAATCTATCAGCTATCTGGTTTCCATAGTACAAGCATGTTCTCCAATATTTATTTATTATACCCTGGTTTACTCGATCCCCTGTCTTGTTTGAAATCGATTTAAATGCAATATACAGTAGCATTAAAATCGTATAGTTGCAACATTACACCTTCGCTGGGCTGCGTCTGCGCATACAAACGGCTCACCTATTGCAACGCCGTTCAAGGTTGGAGAAAACTGACCGATTCGACCTTGGAGTTTGAATCTAAGGACCACGTTTTATCAACTATTTGGATGTACCTACGAGTTAGTTAGTACCTATGTATTTACAGTAAGAACACTAGTATGGTGGGCTTAGTTAGCCTATGTGCTATTCCAGACTATAATCTATATCTGTGCCAAATTTCATTTCAGCCGTTTCGTGAAAGAGTAACAAACATACATCAGGTCTGGGTGTTTTCTATGTATAATATGTATGTATTTACAAGAAAAAAGTATATCTATGTAGTTTATCAGTCATGTGGTTCCCATAATACAAGCTCTGCTTAGTTTGGGGCTACATGATGCTGTGTGATAGTGTCCAGCATTATTTATTTATTTATTTTATTTATTTATCCATACACTCTTACAAACTTTCGCGTTTATAATATTAGTAGGATGGTGCGGAAACCTTCGTGCGCGAGTCCGACTCGCACATGGCCGGTTTTCACGTGATTGCCTTCATCAGTACGTCTACCATGAGTTGTCACATTTAGATCGGCTGACGTTACTACAGTAGTAATAGTACGTTTCTACGACATCTGTCAAAATTGTTACTCATGGTACCAAATTCTAAGCAAATGATTGAATCGCAAACTACAGTCGCTGTAGCACGCTGTGACGTAGAATAGCTAACTACGTGACGTTTTAGGACCCAACTATCCGCTAGAGGCGCTGTACAAGTTTTCATACATTTTTTTAACTACAGTCGCTAGCGAGTGTAGATTGTGAAAACTCATGGTAGACCACATACTTTTATCGTCTCGCGAATAACCCTTCGCTTCCGTTGTTTATTCAGCGTGAGGCGCGATGTACCTACACGTGTTAGTTCGCTTTTTTTGATGATTTTTCATACGGTCATAATTCGGCTGAGACATTAAGGATTATTACAGATTCAACTGGGCCCAGCGAGACAATATTACAGCAGTTTCAGAGAGTGCTGGTGGTGTAGTGGTAGCACCCCTGCCTCACGATCTCACGGTCGTGGGTTCAAACCAGGTTGTGCACTAATGAGTTTTTCTTTTGAAAAATGTATGTGCGCAATGCCAGTGCTCTTAAACGGTCAAGGAATACATCGTGAGAAAACCGGCATACCCTAGAACCAAAAGTTCGAGTGTGTGTCATAGGTTAGTATTCTTATAAGCGGCGATGAGCTTGCAACCTGTCACGTATGGAATATTAACTACTCGTACTGTGAAAAATGTGGGCATGTACCAAATGTAATGTTTGGACGTGCCTCTGACTACCCTCTTTAGGTATCTTCAAAGATCTAAGTAACTAGAGGTCTGAGGAGATATCTACCGAGCCTGGGGATTACAGTCGTTAGCATATTTGTTTATTGTTTTTGTAAATAAACGTTTATTTTGTTTATTTCCAATATTCACATATGCTCAGTAATTTCAAGATTTTCAAGTCCCACATTACCATCTAATTAAACATAGTAATATTAGTGTTTTACACAGTGAATTGTAATAGTTACTAATCTCGATGGTTGTACACAGTGAATTGTAATAGTTACTAATCTCGATGGTTGTACACAGTGAATTGTAATAGTTACTAAAGTAACTTTGTACACTACTAAATACGTGTGTTTAGGTTAAAACAATGTCAATAACACAAATTAAGGCTTAACCGCATGATTATGTGGTACTAAAATACCCATCTAGCATACAAACAAGGACCTAAATGACGTATGACCTAGGAGGAAACCACAGGTTCCCAACTTATGATACATGGCTTTAGGTTATGGAACTAATAAAACAAATATGATCACGACTGTGATCCCCAGGCTCGTTAGATATCTCCTCAGATCTCTAGTTACTTAGGTCTATGAGGATATCTGAAGAGGGTAATCAGAGCCACTTTCAAACATGATATTTGGCATATGCCCACATCTTATACAGTGATTAGTATTCCGTACGTGACGTAGAATACTAACCTGTGACACACACCTTCGAACTTTTGTATACATTTTTTTAAAAACTGTGAAAATAATGTATGTAAAAACTTGTATAAGACTCTTTTAGACCTTCCGTCGATATTGGTTATATGCAGGACATATTAAGGGACATTAAAATTTACTATTTGAGGATCACTGGACTCGCGTGAGAACGTACAAACTCACTATGATCATTGTACAACAATGTTAAGTGCTTGCAAATAATATAATTCTCTACAAGTAAGTTTATTGATGCCTTATGTTAAGCTTGAAAGATTCCTCTACACTACTTCTTATACGTATGAGTATAAAGTTGAATTTCGTGTGGTTTTTCTATTAGTGCTTTACATAAAAGTCGGTTTTATTTTTAGTTTTTAAAACGTAATGTATCACATTGTAATGTTTAGTACTATATTAAAGTATAATAAAAAACTAGACTTAAAGTAATATAAAATAGTTTGTTACAGCCGCCATATTGGATTTTTTGACATTTTATATAGCCTATGTCTTGTAATCCAGACGAATCTAATGACATCTCATTTGTCAAAATCCGTCCAGCGAACCTACATACGTACAAACATTCATACATACACCCCCAAATACACTAGCTTCCTTCTTCGTTTCTTCAGATAAAAAAGTCATAATTTTCCATCGTTTATTTTCCCTTCTTTGTAGTAAATGATTCTCAATTTTTTATTGCTGATAAACATTTGCCTCAGACCTTGTGAGGGCAAGCATGAGACGACCTCTTGCGTGAGGTCGCGAAGGCTGATGTTGACTAGCTCATTATTACTAGGTACCTACCTACACTAGTGAACCATTTCAAGACTTCGTTCGTGTATTGTTGGAAGAAAACGTAACCAGTCTGAAAGTTTCATCAACTTATTTTTCCCTACCTTCCGACCGCGGTACACGTAGTACCTATCTTTTTAAATTACTCCAGACTATAATTCATTGTGACGAGAAGAGCGTTAGGTATGAATGTGGATGGATACAGGGGTAGAGGTAGACCAAAGAAAAGATGGATGGAATGTGTGAAAGACGACATGGGTAAGAAAGGTGTGAGTACTGAGATGACGGATGATAGAAGGAGATGGAGGAAGAAAACGTATTATCCCATCAAAAACATAAATGTGAAATGAGAGCCACGTTCAATAAGTAGGTATGTTTTAGTCGTTGACTTCAGCGACAAAAGAAGTGAGATCTAAACGGGTGCCAAGTACAATGGTCAGTCCTGAAACTTATTTATAACAATAAGAAATATTTTTAACGACTTTAAAATATCATTTCATCTCATAACTTAGGATATTATATTGAAGCCTAAGGTCTAACTTATAACTGATTGAGTAATAAACATCCATCCATCCTAACTTTCGCTTACTACTCGTATTAAAAAAAAAATCTATTTTTCATTTATATTTGAGAGAATAATTATTAGCTAAGAGTTTAATGCATGTGTGAGATCTTATGTGATTATTAGTAAATAAGAAGCTTATAAATAATCTTTACATTTTTGTTGATACCATTGTGACTGTGTTATATTTATTTTATCAATATTTCAGATTTAAATATGAAAATGTTTGACAGGCAAATCGGAAGTTGTAACTAATTGTTCAATCATTATTAAAACCTTAAGTTATCCTATGTAGGAGTTTTTAAATAGTTATTTAAAATCGTAAAACAATTTATGAATGATCATTATCGTTCTTGCAGTAATTTAAGATTAGTTTTTAAAATAATATCGGACTTCCGTCATAATTAAAATTGTGTAAATAATTATTGTTGAATATAAACTTATTAATGTAGTATACCTATTGATAATTCAAAATGTGATTTTTAAAGATTATTCAACTATTAAAATATTTATTTTGATAACTTTTGTTAAAGTACTTTAATTAATTAAATTATTTTAATTAATTGTTTAAAATGTATCACTTGTATGTATCACGTACCTTAATTCGTAATATAATTTTTAAAGTATTATATTATAAATTCTCTAATAATAACAATTTATTTTTAATAAATAAATTGTTATTGGTAGTCAGAGGTGGTGCCGAGCGAGAATGGTATAAAAGCGGTTCCAACGGTCATGAGGGGACCTTTTGAGTTGGAAGACGCCAGAGAAGCAGTACCGAGACACTCACTCTGCACCCTGTCGGTAGATCCGGCTCTGAGTACCCACCAGCCCATCCAGTATACCATTTTAAAACAGATAAGTAATATAATTCCTGTGTTCTACATTGCTGTTCGCTACGTTTAAAATGTTCTTTATTTTGTGTGTGTTATTTTAATGTGTTATTTTGCTATCCTAGATTAAAATGTAATGGTCTGCTAAATATATAAACCTACATAGTTTTAATCATAAATAGTCGTCCTAAGAAGGGTATTCAATAATAAAGATTACAATTTGGCTTTTGAGACTGTTTCTTTATTTTTATGTTAGTACGAAGTCCTTATATCAGAAGTGGGATACAAACTCTGCTTACAATTACTAATAGAGGTGTTTATTACAGAGATAAATAAATAAAGAGAGAACAGCGGGAACAATGGATGCTGATCTTGTGAAAAAAAAAACTGCTGGAATCAATAGCGACGGCTTTGTCTTCAAGCAAACGGCAAGATAAAGTCGCTGTTCCTACCTTCAACCCGGAGAAAATGGACAATGGTGCAGAAGCATGGTGCAAAAATGTAGAGGACCTTGGCGCCGAACTAAAATGGAGTGGACTTCAGCAGTTGGCAAAGGGAGGTAAGGCCCTTCGGGGCTCTGCTCTAACTTGGTTTAAGTCCTGGGAACCAGAACAACGTGATTGGGAGAACAAGAATCGTCGATTGATTTAACGTCAGATAGGAATACAGCATAATATGATAGAATGAAATCTGCAGCTGAAAGGTGGAAGTCGAGATTTGACAAAACAAGACGTGATAGTAGGTCCTTACGAAATAATGGAAATTTTGGAAAATGATAGATTCAGACTTCAAGGACGCGGAAGGTTACAGGAATTAAACATTAATAAAACTTTAATTCCATTTTTTTTATACAGTTCATTGACATTTTTTTTTTCTGTATTTAAGGGAGGGTAGAATAGAAACACATTTTGTTAGTGGTAACATAATCTACAAAGATTGTTCGTGATACCTACGCGAAAAATAATTATAATTGTTAAAGTAAAAAGATGTGTATGATGTGGTTGTTGTTATGCTCTGTTAAAGGATATGTAGCTACATGTGAACTTATATCAGATTGGCCGAGCGAGTTGTAAAATGTTGTCTAGTTGGTAGTTGGTACACAATCCAATTTACTTTTGTTTTTGTTCTATCATTAGGTATATTTCTTAGATAAGGTAGGTAACTTTGGGTAGTAACTGAAACGGCAAGCTGCTAGTTTGCCTGGTGAACAGTCTATACATCACTTAGCAGCAGTGATGGGACTGAACACGACAGCCAAACGTGATGAGATGAGTGAAGTTACGCTGGTGTGAAGTTTAGACATCGTGGGTGAAGCGAGAGGCACGATGGAACCTAGCACGACAGACTAACATAATGGGTGAATTAAAGCTGGTGTGAAGTTTAGACATCGTGGGTGAAGTGAGAGGCACGATGGAACCTAGCACGACAGTTATAACCAGCCCTTTTTTAATTGATTGATGAGAAACCCTCTAGTTGCATTACTGTTACATATTGTTAACATTCTGTTTTAATTTCAGATATTATGACTGATGATAGTTCTGACTAAACAAAGACTATACCTACTTACTACATACTTCGAGGACGAAGTAATTTGCAGAATGGCCGTGTGAGATCTTATGTGATTATTAGTAAATAAGAAGCTTATAAATAATCTTTACATTTTTGTTGATACCATTGTGACTGTGTTATATTTATTTTATCAATATTTCAGATTTAAATATGAAAATGTTTGACAGGCAAATCGGAAGTTGTAACTAATTGTTCAATCATTATTAAAACCTTAAGTTATCCTATGTAGGAGTTTTTAAATAGTTATTTAAAATCGTAAAACAATTTATGAATGATCATTATCGTTCTTGCAGTAATTTAAGATTAGTTTTTAAAATAATATCGGACTTCCGTCATAATTAAAATTGTGTAAATAATTATTGTTGAATATAAACTTATTAATGTAGTATACCTATTGATAATTCAAAATGTGATTTTTAAAGATTATTCAACTATTAAAATATTTATTTTGATAACTTTTGTTAAAGTACTTTAATTAATTAAATTATTTTAATTAATTGTTTAAAATGTATCACTTGTATGTATCACGTACCTTAATTCGTAATATAATTTTTAAAGTATTATATTATAAATTCTCTAATAATAACAATTTATTTTTAATAAATAAATTGTTATTGGTAGTCAGAGGTGGTGCCGAGCGAGAATGGTATAAAAGCGGTTCCAACGGTCATGAGGGGACCTTTTGAGTTGGAAGACGCCAGAGAAGCAGTACCGAGACACTCACTCTGCACCCTGTCGGTAGATCCGGCTCTGAGTACCCACCAGCCCATCCAGTATACCATTTTAAAACAGATAAGTAATATAATTCCTGTGTTCTACATTGCTGTTCGCTACGTTTAAAATGTTCTTTATTTTGTGTGTGTTATTTTAATGTGTTATTTTGCTATCCTAGATTAAAATGTAATGGTCTGCTAAATATATAAACCTACATAGTTTTAATCATAAATAGTCGTCCTAAGAAGGGTATTCAATAATAAAGATTACAATTTGGCTTTTGAGACTGTTTCTTTATTTTTATGTTAGTACGAAGTCCTTATACATGTATAATTATAGCACGGTTAAAACCACCGATGGTCAAGTGGAAGTGACCACCTTCTTTCTTAGGTCGTGGGTTCAGATCCGATTATCCAACAATGGATTTTTCTGATCGAATTGTGCGCTATACTCTCAAACGGTGAAGGAAAACATCGTGAGGTATCCGGCATGTCGTTAAACTCGGACCCAACTGTCCACGAACCGAGATTTCTCTTCGAAAAATGTAGGTATATGCGCTCTCTCAAACGGTGAAGAAAAACATCGTGAAGAATGTCGTTAATCCTAAAAAGTTTGTCAAAGCGCACGAAAGGACCAAAGAATTGGTCAAAAAAGTCAAAAGTCGGTGAAAGTAAACAGCATAAGAAGTATGTACCATCAGTTACTGAGATTAGCAATAGGATTGGATCGAGACGAAAGGTCACTGACGTAACAGAGCAATGACCTTTCAATCCGCGTGGAATTTTACCACGTTTGGTAACTGACTCCGATTCGATGGGTAGTTCCACAGCGCTCCAAGAATGCATTCCTCCAGAACCCAAGTTTTTATTACCCATAGTTTTAAAAATTTTGTAAGTACCAAAATGCTTCGACAGCGCTACAAATAAAGATAGAGTCAGCATAAAAGGTCAACCATAAGTGATAGCGCGCACAACGGTGACAAAAGTAACTCGTGCGCGCTATTACTAATTTGTTTATGTTTTGTTAGCCGTAAAGATGATTATAGACTTCGAACAGGCTGATAAAACGCTATTGGCACAAAATTCCTTCAACTTCAATCGAAGGGTGTAATTTCCACTTTCGACAAACACTGATGACTTTTGACGACCTCAGTGGCGCAGCGGGCGAGAGTCCGCCTGCGACGCAAGAGGTTGCTGGTTCGATTCCCGCCTCAAAACAAATTTGTGTACGATCTGCAGAAATTTGTTCCGTTGGTCTGGGTGTTTTCAATGTATAATAAAAATATATATTTCTATCTATGTACCTACATAATGTATTAAATATATCATTTATCTAGTACCCATAACACAAGCTTTGAGTAGCTCACTTTGGGGCTAGATGATGCTGTGTGGATTGTCCAGCATTATTATATTATTACTATTACTTACTGATCAAAAAAATATTCAATGAATAAAAAAAATCATACTAAATTTTATTTTTTGCTAACCCTACTCAAAATTTCTTGGAGCGCAGTGGAATCAATGAACTTAAAGTTTTGAGAACAATGGGTATTGGAGCGCAGTGGAACTACCCGATTCGATTAACATTTCTGCCAAATGGTTCCCTAATTTTAAATAACCGCGCAATCGGTAGGTTAGAGTGAGTTGTTTTTCAAGGTACCACGCGGGCGAAGCCGCGGGCGGAAGCCAGTAAATAATAATAATATAACTCTAAGCTCAGTCACACGTTTGCTGAGCAAGAAACCCATTGTTCTTAGCCCTATGACCTTTTTTGCAAACAACACGTAATATCTGTGCAATAGAGTTCAAATTATACATAAATTATTACAGTAATTACTTTGAAGGATAACTGGAATAACTTGACTTATGTCAGTCCTTGTTTGGTTCAGTAGTGATAAAGGTGCTTCTACATGAGTAGTTTTTGCTGCCTTAAGGTTTAGATAAGGCTCGCCGCACACGAGACGCACGCAACAGCCACAAACGCCGCCTGGGGCCGTACCACTCTCTATGAGCAATGTCAAAGTACTATAATATTGATATTTCGTACCGTGACCTATCAAAATTGCATTGAAGTTGGTGAACGCAAAAAAAAAACATGGAACCATTACTTCAAAGGAAATATCCACGAAACTTGACACCAAATTTCTCACATCGAAACTCCTTTGAGAATTTGCTTTGTTTAGGTTTAAATTGCCGTGTAACTTGTAGGATAATTTTTTGGCATATTTAACAAGCTCCGCCTACCACAGTACATTTTTTGTGTCAGCATGTTTTTTGCAGAACAACTATAAAACATTTGAAATTAAATTAAATGCGTACAAAGTCGCGGACAACGGCTACTAATACATGTCATAATACAATCTCCAATCCGTATTATATAAATCCGTTTGTTTTGTCACCGCACTGTTACAATACAATGCGGGACAAAAAAATTGTCTAATTTTTTTAATTTCATCACAAACAGTTGGATAATATAAAAGACTTGAACGCGCTCGCTCCAGATTCAATTGAACGATTCAAATGTTTTGTTCGAATAAAATTTAAATATAAAATACTAGCTTCCGCTCGCGGCGTCGCCCGCGAAGTACCTACATAAAATATAGCCTATGTTCATCCTGAAAGTTTATTCTACACATTGGTGAAAGAATTTTTCAAATCGGTTCAGTAGTTTCGGAGCCTATTCGTTTCAAACAAACAAACAAACAATCAAAGATTTCCTCTTTATAATATTAGTATAGATTACGATAAAATAATTTTTATTTTCTAACGACTTTTTATTTACAGAAAAATACAGATCTATCTTAATATACACTAAATTTTTAATCATATAAGTATTATTACATTATGGATAAGTAGAGTTATCGATAGATCGTTTTTTGTGACGGTCCTAAAATAACTCAACTGTTCTTCTGTGTTCCTTAAGAATTTAATATTATCTTGCGTATATTAAGATCGATTTGTACCGTATATTTCTGTAAATAAAGTTTTTTTTAAAACTAATATATATAAATGTTTGTTTATTCTTAACACTGGAACCGAAACGCAAGGTTTGGAAATATTTAATACTAGCAGTCCGCCCCGGCTTCGCACGGGTATTTATATATACATACATGGTCACGACTGTAATCCCCAGGCTCGGTAGATATCTCCTCAGATCTCTAGTTTCTTAGATCTTTGAGGATATTTAAAGACTCAGAGGCACGTCCAAACATGATATTTGACTCGATATCGCCGCTTATAAGAATACTAACATATAAAACAAACCTTTGAATTTTTGGTTCTAGGGTATGCCGGTTTCCTCACGATGTTTTTC
This sequence comes from Cosmorhoe ocellata, assembly GCA_963675405.1. Lineage (NCBI taxonomy): Eukaryota > Metazoa > Arthropoda > Insecta > Lepidoptera > Geometridae > Cosmorhoe > Cosmorhoe ocellata. The sequence continues at coordinate 7,562,613 of OY776266.1, read as the reverse complement.
TTCACCGTTTAAGAACACAGGCATTGGAATGGAAAAATTCATTGGTGCACGGCCAGGTTTGAACCCACGACCTTCGGACCGTGAGGCAAGGGTGCTACCACTACACCACCAGAGCTCTCAAATTTAAAAAAAAAAACAAAATTCAAAATTATAATACACACTTGTCATAACCATGATACTCTTCTTTAAAGAAAGAATTTATACAGAAAGTTTTAGTTTTATTATTTTAGTGAACTTTTTTTTAGAAGAGCACTGGTGATGCAGTGGTAGCACCCCGGCCTCACGATCCGAAATCGTGGGTTCAAACCTGGTCGTGCACCAATGAGTTTTTCCATTCGAAAAATGTATGTGCGCAATGCCAGTGCTCTTAAACGGTGAAGGAAAACATCGTGAGGAAACCGGCATACCCTAGAATCAAAAATTCGAAGGTGTGTATTCTTATAAGCGGCGATGGGCTTGCAACCTGTCACGTACGGAATACTAACTACTGTGCAACATGTGGGCATGTACCAAATGTCATGTTTGGAAGTGCCTCTGATTGCCCTCTTTAGATATCCTCAAAGATCTAAGTAACTAAAGATCTGAGGAAGATATCTACCGAGCCCGGGGATTACAGTCGTGATCATATTTTTTTTTTTTTGCTATTTTTTCACTTTGACTCCCCTCCCGTACGGCGTACACCCAGTGACCCCTACATTGCATAAAGCTAGCCGAGAGCAGGGTGAGGCTCTCATGCAACTTTATTCTAATACTTACATTTTTAATTTCGTGGTATCTTTCGCATGGAATGTCCGAATTGAGTAATTCAAAAAGCTGTATAAAGGTATTGAAGCAGTCTAGAACATGATGTGATTTATTTTGATAAGGATTAATACTAAGATACAAATAAAGAGCGTTTTTCTAAGAGTAGCCTTCAATTAAAATGTTAAAATAAAAGAACTCTTATTGTGGCATAACTATAATAGTTGGACATATGCTATCGCGACACTTTTTGTAAATAATGATGTGTTCTACAAAGTCGTAGTACATCATTTTATTCTATCGTCAATAGTTTTCGCAGCGCACGCGATGTAAAGAATATTTTAGATAATTTTTTTACACCTTGGGTTACATAATCGAAGTTTTGGTAAGGATCCCTAATTTTTTTGAAAATATAATATAGCCTATGTCACCCGCTGATAATGTAGCTTCCCAACAGTGAAAGAATTTTTCAAATCGGTTCAGTAGTTTCGGAGCCTATTCATTTCAAACAAACAAACAAACAATCAAAGTTTTCCTCTTTATAATATTAGTGTAGATATACTTTTATGAAGTCAAAAAATATTAAATTAATAATAGTAATGTTTAACTTTTTCATGACGCAGAATAAACAATAACTTGCATAGTAACAGTGTTTTTATAAGCTAATTTAGTGTAATCACGTGTTTTCTGCGTGTGATGAATAACTAAACAGGCACATACAGTTTGAAGGATTTTTCGTAATGTTTTTAGTATGTAATGTAGGTACTTTGCATAAGTAATCATTCTATCAATTAATCAATCTTGTAAAAAACTTAGCTCTTTTAACATACTAGCCGCCCCGCGGTTTTGCTCGCGTTCGTAAAACTTAAGACTTGGAATTATTTACTAAATATTTATATTTCCACATGCAGTAGCCTCTAGGTAAGTTTATCTAATAATATATTTAAAGTTACGATACTGATTGACTGACAGATCAACGCACAGTCTAAACCAGCGGTCGGCAACACGCGGCCCGCGGGCCATGTGCGGCCCGCGGACGTCTTACTTGCGGCCCGTGAATGTTTTGTAATAAGTTAAAAAATATCAAAATAAATGCATGAACGAACCACGATTGACCGTATAGTGTGGATCGAGCCATAGGAACGCGATTCGCTCTGCCCCCGAACGAACAAATGAGCAAAGCGCTAGTTCATTACAATTTTTGGTAGCACTTATTAAAAAATTTGTTCGCATAACAAATTTTTTCAATTGGCTATTTGACAGTTTTCAAAAAGATACTTATAAATATACGTAAGTTTATTTTAAACCTCTTACAATTATCTTTTCCTCAAAAAAAGCGTTATTTATCAGAAAAAATGTATATTTTCCACCAGTGATTTGAAACTCGCGCGAAAACAGCCGGTCACGTGACATTTCTGACTGTGACGTAACGGGTCTCGGACGGATAAAAGGATAAGTCCTGACTGATTTGAATAGATACAACTGCTGGTCGTACAGACTTGAAATTTGGAGGGTATGTTTGTCTTGGTATGTAGGCACCCACTAAGACAGGATTTTTGGAAATTCGACTTTTAAAGGGGTGAAAAGGGCTAAAAACGTTTGTATGAAAATTTTTAACGCGTTGTGCGATTTTCATGAAACTTTGTTTGTGTAATGTAAATACAAAACAAATGTACACGTGTTTCAAAATTTTTCAATATTACCTTTAAAAAGGGGTAAAATGGGGGCTCAATGTTTATATGGGAACTTTTTAAGGGGTGTTACGGTCTGAATCTTGGTTTGGATACTTAAAATGCAAAATAATTTAAAACGTATATATCGATTCTTCAAAACAATCCTCCAAAAAGGGTTAAATGGGGTGTCAAAGTTTTTTTGACGAGAGGTGTGTTTTGTTTGAAACTCCGTTGAAATACTTAATAGGCAAAATAAATTAAGTACACGCATTTTAAGGGTTTTCGAAAATAACCCTCACAAAGGGAAAAAAGCGGTGTCAAAGTTTGTATGGACTTTTTGACGAGAGGTGTGATTATCTATACAAAGATTTGATTGTTTGTTTGTTTGTTTGCATTGAATAGACTCTGAAAATACTGGAACGATTTCAAAAAAAATTTCACCAATGTGTAGAATGAACTTTCAGGATGAACATAGGGTATATTTAATGTAGGTACTTCGCGGGCAACGCCGCGAGCGAAAGCTAGTATTTTATAAAAATGACAAGCTAAAAAACTTGTGCCGTGCCTTTGTGTAAAAGTACTACAATTAAATATCCTGACAAATTGTTTATACCTACACGTTCCTAAATGTCCAAAACTCACATTCTGAAACTCAACTGAGCAAAAGTTAGGATTACATGCAAATTAATTTGCAACCTTAAATGAATTGATTTTTGGCTGATTTGCACTATCAGATTTTATATAGCCTGGCTCCATTTTGTGGAACTTCTCAACACAAATTAAAATATTTTAGAGTAAATCTTTTCAGCAAACTGCCAATGATAAAACACTCGACATTTTACCATTAAGATGCATTTTACTGTGACACTTAGAGAAGTGACGTCACGCGATGCTCAAGCATGGCCGCCCGCGTTTCGGCTTTTGAAATTCACGGACAAAAAAACTCTAATGAATTTTTCAAAAACGATACATTTACAATTTATTTTCATGCAAAACACATATTGTATGAGTATTGTGAACCTATAAGCTAATGTATCTAATATATAAAATATGTTATCGTTACTATTGTCAAATAGCCAATTGTCAATTCTAGGAAAAAATTATGATTCTCGTCTCACAGATGGGCATTTGAGAGCCATATTTTGGGCTTCTAGGGTTAATATTACAAGTGCGGCCCGGCCCGCCTGTAGTTTATCTTGCCACTTTGTGGCCCTTGCCTGCCAAAAGGTTGCCGACCCCTGGTCTAAACCATAAGTCCTAGATAGCTGAAATTGTACAGGGACCTTACCACGAAGTCTTCCAGAACAATTCCGTTTTAGAAACGTCACATTTGCTGCTTGAAGTAACACTACTTCAATACCATTTTTATAGGTCATGGTATGAAATAACAATGTAATATTTATTCGGTAATGTATTATAAATTCGTGGTGAGGTCTCTTTCTGGGTCTAGAGTTGCACTAAGAGAATTTCCGAAATTTTCCGAAATTAAGTCTTTAAGGGGTGCAGCGGGAGGTTGATATAAAAAAAACACGAACAAAGTCGCGCGGAGGGCCACTAATTTTTTTCATTAAAACTAGCTTGTTACTAAGATTGAGCTCATTGCGCAAAGCTATCTCTTTCACTCCTTACATAACAAAATGAGATGTAAGAATGGTGTCAGTTACACGTGCACTACGAGCAAATTATTAGACTTTCTGAAATACTTTTGTTATTGCTTACGCTTAATTTGCTTCAATCACTTTAAGGTAGGTTAGTCAATATTTAATATTTGTATAAATAATCGATTTTCTGACATTAAAAGAACAAACACCTGTCTCCATCAAACAACTGTTTATACTAGTGGGGATCGAACCCACAACCTACAGCGCAGAAGGCAGAGCTACTACCAACTGAGCTGTGAGGCCGGTCGATCTGAGAATGTAATTTGCTGATATTTCTTTTACATATCCTCAACCTCCTAATCTAGATCTGAGAATAACAGCCATGACCATAAATAATGTTTCTATTTATTTATTCCTTCCGAATTTATTTAAAAAATAAAAAAGTTTTATAAAGTTGAAGTTGAATGTTGGAAAAATAACGCACAGCTTAAAACTTTCAACATTAAATTTTTACTTACTGTAAGTATGTACTTTGAACTTAAATTAAAAAATGTAAGTACCTACATGACAAACTATGAATTTTAATGATGTCATTTTCAATCTCCAAGGCTGGAGCCATGCTCTTTGCACTGCAATTGACGCACTTGACACTGACAGCTGTCAATGTGACTGGTTTCTTTGACGTGTGACGTCACGACACTAACACTAGCAAAACTCCCCGCGACTTTGCTCGCGTAATATTCTTTTACTGCGAAGCGAAGGAGGGTTATGTGTTTGGGGTGTATGTATGCGAGTTCCTTTGGCTGTCGCTGTAGTCCGAACGGCTCGACAGATTTTGAAAAATGAGGTATTGTTGGATTTGTCTGGATCACAAAAGTGACATAGGCTATACAAAATATAGCTGCTGTAAAAAAATCTTTTCAGTTACGTCCAGTCAGGTTTTTTGATCTCTTAAAAATATCTGCGTATTTCTTTATTCTTTATTCTCTGAGGTGCACTTTAATCCGTTCACCACACTAGTTCAAAAGAACTAGGGTCACAATAAAAAAATAACACTGGTTCTTTCACTATCAGTCACATATATCTTTTCAGGGTGACCATACGTCGTTCACCTATCAAGAGGGTGACCATCTTGAGACTTGGAAAAACAAGCAAATACAAACAAATAAGAATTATTTTCAACAATGTTTTTACATCTACAAAACACGCACACTTTAATTATGACGTACTTTACAGATTATAGTTCAAACTAATGACAAATGTCGTAAAATAAAATACAAGTTTGTGAAAATTACGCTAACGTTTCCGGATTCAAAGTGACGCTTTTACGCATCTGACTACAAGATCACAAATGATACGTACCAGGAAGTAGCATTATTTTATTGCCTTGATCAGATGGAAATTATACCTTAAATAGTCAAACGACCTTATATCGTCACTGGTTAAACACCTTAGATGCTATCAAGGATGTTATTCGTAAAGATCTGACAGATCATTGCCTAGAGTAGTGGCTCCAAAGCTGTCTGGACTACGACCCACAAGTTACTAAACTCAGGACCCACCTCTAGGAAATTTAACCGTTACCAGCATGAATAAAGGGATTTTTCAAACAAAACACAAAGTTTAAATACAATTTTAATAATGCAATCAGTCTAGCTAGCTAGTCAGTAGCCCGCCGATCGGCCGTTAGCACGGTCGGTCGGTACAACGTTCTACTGACAGAGCCTACTAAAAATTCGCTCGCGACTCATAGATTGGGAAACCCTGGCCTATAGAAGTGAATAAAATTCGTATTAAATGTTTTTAACCTCATCTTCCTGCCCCTATCCCACTAGGTGGGGTCGGCACAACAGGTTCTTTTCCTCAACTCTATCATCCCCTATCCTCCGTCATCTCAGTAGTCACTTCCTTTTTAACATATTATCGTTTTTCACACAGTCCATCCGTCTTCTTAGGTCTACCTCTACCCTTATCCATCCACATTGAGAAGTATTTTTTTTTTTATCAACTAATAAAAAATTAGGATCTCAAGTGGATATACTTTTAACCGACTTCAAAAAGAGTGGGTTAACTATTCAGCTGTATATTTTTTAGAGAATGGTCCCGCAGTGATATAATACAAATTAGTTTTCCGTAGGAATACCACCTTTTCGCGTCAGTTTTAGTTTTTTTTTTAAACTGAAATTTAGAAATGTTCCGCTAATATGGTCATTCTAGTGAACAAAATAAGATCATACCTCAATTAATATTTTTTAAGTTAGTCTCTAGAACATCAGTATTACCACCATCATAATAAGTATAATTATGTATGTTTTTATCTTTATTTATAAGCTTGCTGGCAATGCGAAGCCTATTTCAATTTTTTAATTACTTATAATTAAATTATATTACTTGGTTTACTTATTCATATTATTTGTTTTGAGGAAAATGCATTGTTTTGTCAGAATTAATACATGACATAAATTATCTTCGTAAAATGATTTTATTTTACAAAATTATGAATTATAATTATTGTATTTCAATATTCGACTTTGCGATGTCATTTAAAGAACCTTTACATATATAAGTTAAGCTATGTTATTTTTTTTAGCTATCAATTTTGCTTTTAAAAACAACATTTTTAGTGATAAACAGGTGTCGGAATTCCCACAAGAGATTGCTATGCTCGGATGAGTACCAATTTTTTGCACTGCAGTACACGTGAGGTCGTCCACATACAGAATTATTAGTTTAAACATGATTTAAGGACACTGGCATTGTTTGTGGCACCTATATCAAGGTCATGGGTTCGAGTTCGGACGTGCACAAATATTATTAAAAAAATTGAGAATAATTGAATATAGAGAACGCTGGTGGTGTAGTGGTAGCACCCCTGCCTCACGATCGAAAGGTGGGTCAAACCTGATCGTGCACCAATGAGTTTTTTCTACTCGAAAAAATTATGTGATATCAAAAGAGGGTAGTCTTAGGTACGTCCAAACATGACATTTGGTACATGCCCATATTTTGCACAGTAGTTAGTATTGCGTACGTGACAGTTTGCAAGCCCATCGCCGCTTATAAGAATACTAACACACACCTTCGAATTTTTGGTTCTAGGCATGCCGGATTCCTCGCCATGTTTTCCTTCACCGTTTAAGAGCACTGGCATTGCGAACATACATTTTTCGAATAGAAAAACTCATTGGTGCATGACCAGGTTTGAGCCCACGATCTTCGGATCGTGAGGCAGGGGTACTACCACTACACCACCAGCGCTCTTCATCTTATAAGATTTAGTGTTCTTATTTTACTTACATAAGATTTTTTGTATTGTCTGTCAGTAGATAATACAAGTAATTTAACGTTATATAATACATACGAGATTATATAACTAGCTCATGCTAGAGGCTTTGCTCACATTAAAAGCTTCCTCTTTAAATACTGTAATTACCTTCTAAGCCATTTGGTCTGACAGATGGTTTGTGTAATGAGATGATATATTTAGTTTTGTTAGAAAGTAGTTTAAATCAAAAAGTCGGACTGTGTGAAAATAGCTTTAGATTTTTCAACAGTCGAAAAGTTTTTATTACAGATAATAATAATATTATACTCTGACTATTCTTCACATATCCTCAAAAATCTAGGTAACTAGAGATCTGAGGAGATATCTACCGAACCTGGAGATTACAGTCGTGATCATATTACCTACTATAATTGTGCAATTTAGATTTTAAGTCATTTTGTAAAATAAATATTTTTTTTCTTATTTTCTTTCTATATTCTGTGTGTGTGTGTGTGTTTACTAAAATTATTTCTTTGATGAGACTATGATCATAATGGTGCTTATCTTGGACAGAGGATCAATATAACTATCCAAAGATACACTTGCGTGCAAAAAAATCTAACTACCCCGCATAGTAATTAAATCCAGTACCCCTAGTATGAGTTTTTGATAGTTTACGAAAACTTTTTTCGAATAGTATCCTTTCATACATTTACCTCCATCGGAAATGTTAAGGAACTAAAATAAGGTCGATAATATCGAAAATATCTAATCGGCAGTCACAGCAATGATTTTCAAACCAAGTTTTCACGATATCGACCTTATTTTAGTTCCTTAACATTTACGATGGAGGTAAATGTATGAAAGGATACCATTCGAAAAAAGTTTTCGTAAACTATCAAAAACTCATACTAAGGGTACTGGACTGGGCCGATTTTTTTGCACGCAAGTATACCTTTGCCCGTCTTTTGGGAGCATTACCTTCGGTCAATAACCCGAACTATGTTTCCTATCTGTAACTTATTAATTAGAAGATTGAGTTCAATTTAGGTTTTAATAAGTAGATTAAATAAATTAGATTAATTAATTTAACAAAAGGTGCCTCTGAGGCGCAGTTTAATCCTTTCAACACACTGGTTCTAAACAACTAGTGACACGAAGAAAAAAAAAACAATACGATCACGACTGTAATCCCCAGGCTCGGTAGATACCTATCTCTTCAGATCTCTAGATACTTAGATCTTTGGGGATATATAAAGAGGGTAGTCAGAGGCACGTCCAAACATGATATTTGGCACATGAACACATTTTGCATAGAAAGTGATAATTTATAGCCCAAACGGTTGAACTGATTTTGATAAATGAGGTGTCGATGGTTTCGTCTGGATCACATAGGCAATTCAAAATGTCAAATATTCTGTAAGAAGATAATTTCAGTTAAATTCAGTAGGTTTTTTAATTTTTGATATCAATTCTACATAGTTAAGTTTGATATAAATAAAAATATTACGTAGACATTGACGTAGACGCCGCGTAGCGTTGCCTACGCGGCGTCTACGAAGTCCTACGGGATGAGGAAAAGTACCGGATTTATTATAAAAAAAGAAGATATTTTTGTTTTTTAAACCGACGAAAACAAAAAAGGTGGCGTCAAAAAAGGCGTCATGTGGACGCGTATGTTTTTAATTAAAAACTTTTTGTACAATGAGCAAGAATAAATTGGTATTGAAAAAAATAAAACGATATAGGATTAAAGGTATTCAACAAAAAGTTAAAAACAACAAAAACATCGTTCTCAAAGGATGTTAAGGTACTTACACAAGTCTTTAAAGCGCATATTTTTTCGCAAACTTTGAACGCTTGCGCAGATATTTGGTATGCAACATAATGAGCTGACCGACCATTAGATTAATAATCACAATTCTAATCACGGTGCCTATCAACTTACGTTATAAGCATCTTGGCGGCCTTAACAGCTTCCTCGTAACATACACTCTATTCCTTTGCACAAAACACAAGAGCACACACCAGTTTAAAAAATATATCAATCACACATATACACGTTTGTAATCGTAACTTTCTAAATTTCGCGTTTTTATTTAATTATCGAGCGGCAGATACGTGCGCTCTGACGCGCGTTCGATGCCTGACTGGCGCTGCGGTCCGTTTTCGCTCGCGTGTTCTTTTTTTAAAAACCGGCCATTCCATAGACAAGTCTTAGTGGCCAGTCCGGTCAAGACGAAGTGACGCAAGCGACTCCGCCAATTCGTATCTAGTGGGTTTTTTTTGTTGCTACAATCGTCAATGGTATAAAAAATGTTGCGTTTTGATTCACTTGGAAGGGACTATGGAATCTTTTGTTGTGAATGGGCCAATAGAGCTGCACCTTTGACCTAGGCTGTGTCTACGACACTTAAACCTCGTTGCGAAACGTTAGATTGCTCCACATTGCATTAACCAGTTTGAGACTTACATAATTTTTGAACAAAGAGCGGATTTACTTAGATGCTTGTTTTAATAACCTTGTGTTACACTAAACTTACTTTTTATGTTAAGAGTTGTTATGAAACATTGAAGTGGATCTAGTTTTATTGTGAACTAGATGTTACCTGCGACTTCTCCTGAAAAAAAACATCAATCCTACTAATATTATAAACGCGAAAGTTTGTAAGAATGTGTGGATGTCTGGATGTATGTTTGTTTGTTACTCTCTCACGCTGAAACAGCTGAACGGGTCTGGATGAAATTTGAGATAGATAAAGAATATAGTCTTGAATAGCACATAGGCTACTTTTTATCCCGGAATAATAAACGGTTCCCGCGGGATAGATTTGTTTTTGTTTTTCAAGGTACCACGTGGGTGAATCCGTGGGCGGAAGCTAGTATTACAAATGAATTCTAAAATTATTGATATCGGTTAATTGGGAAATTTCTGTGGAGTGCAAAAAACCACGCCCACCGTTGCTCAACCATGCTTTCCCCATACAAACTCATGATCATCTTCCTGCCCTTAACCCACTGGTGGGGTCGGCACAACAAGTTATCTTCCCCCACTCTCCCCTATCATCTGTCATCTCAGTAGTCACTCTCTTCTTACACATATCGTATTTCACACAGTCCATCCATATTTATTAAATTAATTTTTACAAAATTTCCCCTTATAGTCTATTAACCCGTATTTCACACCTTTCATTATTATTCCTTAAACAAAAGATCACCTCTATATTCTATCTCCTTGCCAAATTTAATTACGATCCGTTCAACTCTTTAGTCGTGAAAAGATAACAAACAAAGATAGTTACTTTCGCATTTATAATATTAGTATGGATATTAAACGTAGACCTACTTGAAACTGAGATTTACTCTCACTTCACTCGTTCAATCACCAATCGTGATCATGTTTTTCATCCCACATTACCCTCCTTGTTTGCAGTCGGGTAAAAATTGGCCAAACTAAGAATTTAAATGTAAAAAACCTCGTATCGACATTAATCTTTACATTGAGCGTTATTACAAAGTCCAAAGAACCGGTCCGCAAGGTCGCGCCAGCTGCCAAAACCGCCAACATGCCAACCGCGCCTTCCATACAATTCTTTCTTTTTCTTGTCTTTCTACTAAGAGCGCTGGTGGTGCAGTGGTAGCAACCCGGCCTCACGATCCGAAGGTCGTGGGTTCAAACCTGGTCGTGCACCAATGAGTTTCCATTCGAAAAATTTATGTGCGCAATGCCAGTGCTCTTAAACGGTGAAGGAAAAACATCGTGAGGAAACCGGCATACCCTAGAACCAATAATTCGAAGGTGTGTGTCATAGGTTAGTATTCTTATAAGCGGCGATGGGCTTGCAACCTGTCACGTACGGAATACTAACTACTGTGCAAAATGTGGGCATGTACCAAATGTCATGTTTGGACTTTCCTCTGACTACCCCCTTTAGATAGCCTCAAAGATCTAAGTATCCAAAGATCTGAGGAGATATCTACCGAGCCCGGGGATTATAGTCGTGATCATATCTACTAGTTTTTTTTAAACCAGTGTGGTGAAAGGATTACAATGCGTCTTGAGAGGTTATTTTCGAGCACTCGAAACTTGGATACCTTATTGGCCGGAACATTACCTTATTTTTAACCGACTTCAAAGGAGGAGGTTCTCAATTCGACCGTATGTTTTTTATTACTTCAACTAGCTAACAAAACGTGTCAAAATTTCAATAAATCCCATAAAAAAATAACATTTTCCTTTTTTTCCCCGAAGCACAATGTATGAATCTGAATATTAAAAAAATGCTCTATCGACTCGGACGTTATGTGACTCTTCAAGGTACAAAATCTAATTATTAGTATAAAGATAGAAGATAAAATAAATACTTACTAGTTATATACATTGTAATGGATTTAGACCTCTACCACAAAATATTATTACTTCTGAAATGTTCGCCGAATTTATCTCGTTAGCTTGTGTTTTCCGCTTTCTTCTCCCGAGTGGTCACTCTCACTGATTCAAGAGCTATGCAACAGATTGTAGGTAATTAGCTACCATTCACTGTTCCAGTAAGAACATCCTACAAATATTATAAATGCGAAAGTCCTGCTGATCCAGACTTATGAAAGCACTAGCTTCCGCTCGCGGCGTCGCCCGCGAAGTACCTACATAAAATATAGCCTATGTTCATCCTGAAAGTTTATTCTACACATTGGTGAAAGAATTTTTCAAATCGGTTCAGTAGTTTCGGAGCCTATTCGTTTCAAACAAACAAACAAACAATCAAAGTTTTCCTCTTTATAATATTAGTATAGATAAATATAATTGCCAAAACCAAAACTCAACGATAGCGCGTTTTAATTTTTCTTGTATCGCTAGATGGCGCTAAAGTAAATAAATATGAAAAACAAACAAATATGATCACGACTGTAATCCCTCCCAAGGCTTGGAAGACATCTCCTCAGCTCTCTAATTAGTAATTACTAGACCTTTAAAGATATTATCTGAAAGAGGAATTAGGCACATGTCCAAATCTTGCATATTATTTAGTAGGTACCTATTCCGTACGTAATTTTTTCCGGGTAAAAAGTAACAGGTGTGCTATTCCAAACTATAATCTATAGTATCTGTCCCAAATTTCATCCAGATCCGTTCAGCCTTTCTGAAACGCTGTGAAATTTAAATTTAAATACTTATTATGTTGAATTTTTGTGTTGTCCGAATCTATAAACGAATTTAATAAGTAGGTACATCGAAAATTTCCATCTGATGCTGCAATTACTTTAGAAACATGTTCTATGGCCTTACACACATGAATTTAATTTCATATTGTGCAATTCGAAGTAGAGTTTCTTGGTTTTTTTTATTTCTCCGAGTAGCTTAACTTACTACGTAAAATAAAAGGAAAGGTTAATAATTTAGCACCAAATTGAGAATGTTGATGACCTTTCCAAAGGTCTTTGGTTACCAGCTCACTTGTTTTATTCCAATCTTAGTCCTCAGGCTCTTTTCAGGGCCACCTGTAAGCTGGTCAATGACCTGGGTGGCCAGGAAAGAACCAGCGAAGAGACTCAGGTAGAAGTGTAGGTTTGATGAACTCTGTGGGATTTACCGTCGATAATCTTTGGGTTTTTTTCATGGTGTCACTAGTTTTTTTGAACTAGTGTGGTGAAAGGAGTAAAAGCTTTTTTCGTGTACTTTGAGGTTACAGGCTAAAGCATTCGTTAGAGGTATTCCAAATACATACCTAAATCTCTATGAAGCTGAAAGTTCTCGAAGCATGAGATTTGGAGGGTATATTCCTCTAATTCCGAAGTTTGATCGCTAAATGTTAGGTACAGCAAGTGTTAAATTTGTATGAAAATAACACTATCGCAAACAAAGTTACAGAGACTGGTTAAAATAAAACCCAAACAGGTGAATAACCCAATAAAAATAACTTAAAACTTTTATATTCACACGCGCTACGCGATTTAAAACCAAGAATTGGTGTAAAAATACAACCAACGCCATCTGTTTGAATAAACGTACGTTGTGAATGAGGTTGCGTGTTTATTTAGTTCGAGCATTTTCCGCCAGATGGCAATGTATGACATAACTTAATCATTTTGCACATAGATGGCACTATCAATAATTATCAGTATTCATTGGAGAAAGTGTTTTTCCTAAATTAGAAAAGTACGTTTTAGGTCGAGTATTGTGTGAGTGATCAGAGTCATGTAGGTTACTGGGCTTGCTTGTCGACCTCTCGGCTACATGCGAAAGTAGCTCTTACATCAGAGACAGGTCGTCTCATAACTGTTGCATCATTAAAGTGATAGCCCGAGGCGGGATGACGATATTCTTGAGATATTTAAGTATATTAACCCTCCTTTTGAAGCTTCAAATCGGGTAAAATGCAGTTCTAGACTAAAGTGGAAACTTCATAGGATAAAGCATTACGTTTATTTAATTAAGTTATAAGATTTATAGCTAGTTCTGTTTGTTTTCCAAATAAATAAAATAAAAAAAAAGGAATTAGTTCAATCAGCTCGAAGGACCACTTCCAGCAAATTGACGTTAGTAAAGATGATGTTACAAAAAAAATAGCGAGCGGAGCTGCGCGTATTAGTCTTGCATAAAAAAGATAATAATTTTACCTACAATTTTTAAAAAACTGACAAAAATATCTCATCTTGAAGGAAAAATCATCGTTGTGTCGTTAATCACATAATTATACTAACTACCTTTATATACTTCGTAAACACATTACCGACATTACCTAGGTAGTACCATAGTACATAACACAGTCTAGTACCTACTACCTATTTGCAAATCATCCGCAGTCAAAGTGCCTTGTACATAAACCATATGCTTAGGTTATACAGGGTGTTACCAATATGTACTTTTAAACTTACGCGATCTGAACACATTATTATTAGTATTAGACGGGTATTTATCGCGTTTAAATTACCTTATATTTTTCCGACGTTTCGACAGGCATATATAATACCCGTCTAATACTAATAATAGGGTTTTACCAGACTGCTTCCGAAAACTTCAAGGGGTTAAAGTGCCCATCAATATAAACAACTTTTTCTAATAAACCAACAACCAACACTGCGAGCGCGAAAAATAACAGCTGTTTCATACATTTTAGTCAAATAGGTATTGAACTTTTGCATGGAATTGCTGTTTTTTTCGCCCTTTGTTGGTTTCTTAGAAAGTTGTTTAAAAAGAGCGCTGGTGGTGTAGTGGTAGCACCCCTGCCTCACGATCCGTAGGTCGTGGGTTCAAACCTGGTCGTGCACCAATGAGTTTTTCCATTCGAAAAATTTATGTGCGCAATGCCAGTGCTCTTAAACGGTGAAGGAAAACATCGTGAGGAAACCGGCATACCCTAGAATCAAAAATTCGAAGGTATGTGTCATAGGTTAGTATTCTAATAAGCGGCGATGGGCTTGCAACCTGTCACGTACGGAATACCAACTACTGTGCAAAATGTGGGCACGTACCAAATGTCATATTTGGACTTGCCTCTGACTACCCTCTTTAGATATCCTCAAAGATCTAAGTAACCAAAAGTCTGAGAAGAAATCTACCGAGCCTGGGGATTACAGTCGTGATCATATTTTTTTTTTTTTTTTTTGTTTAAATTGATGGATAATTTCACCACCTGAAGTTTTCAGAAGTAGTCTGGTAACACCTTGTACATATATATATAACTTCTATCAGAACAGTGATTATCTTAACAATGATATTTAAATTGTTTGCTTCTTGACCTTAAGTGTCACTAGTACTTCAAACAAGTGTGTTGAAAGGATTAAACTGCGCCTTAAAGGATCCTTTTGTGTATTTGACACTATCATCGAACTTTTTAGGGTTCTGTATCCAAAGGGTAAAACGGGACCCTATTACTGAGACTCTTAATGTACCCCTATCCTACTATCCTACTAATATTATAAACGCGAAAGTTTTTAAGAATGTGTGGACGTTTGGATGTCTGGTTGTATGTTTGTTGATCTTTCACGGTAAAACGAAAAACGGATCTAGATGAAATTTGGCACAGACATAGATTATAGTCTGGAATAGCACATAGGCTACTTTTTACCCTGGAAAAATTTACGGTTTGCGTGGGATAGATTTGTTTTTGTTTTTCAAGGTACCACGCGGGCGAAGCCGTGGGCGGAAGATAGGCAGTAGTGATTGTAGATAATGGGCAACATAATATTAGTAGGTATTTTGGTAAGTGTGAATTTTGGGAATTGTGAATAATAATAATAATAATAATAATGCTGGACAATCCACACAGCATCATCTAGCCCCAAAGTAATCTACTCAAAGCTTGTGTTATGGGTACTAGATAACTGATATATTTAATACATTATATACATAGATAGATATTTTTATTATACATAGAAAACACCCAGACCAACGGAACAAATTTCTGCAGATCGTACACAAATTTGTTCCGCGACGGGAATCGAACCCGCAACCTCTAGCGTCGCAGGCGGACTCTCGCCCGCTGCGCCACTGAGGTCGTCAAAAAAAGTATTAGGACTCATGTACCAAAAGGATAAATATTTCGATGACACTTACCCCGTGTTTGTCCAACTAAACATTCTCTTCACTCGCTCCGACCGTAAATCGGGAGGGTTAGACATTCCTGAAACAAATCAAAAAAATATTAATTATTATAACTACCTACCTTTTTTCTACCTCTTTATTTGTAAACTAGCATTTGCCCGCGACTTCGTCCGCGTAGAAGTCAAAAAAACGTACAAAAAAAGTACGAAACACGTATTCCATCAATTCTGTTAAAAAAGGTTCATGCAAAATTAGAAGTAGATTGGACGCAGTAACACATTGTAGTTACCATACAAACTTAAAAGGGAGGGCACTTTTTCACCTTCTAGCTGTACCCGCGAATTCGTTCACGATTAACTTAAATTAATTAATTATTTTTTTTTAACCTTAACTTTCAGGATGATAGGTTATATTTTTTTTGTTTTCTAATAATTAATTAAGTTTAAATTAGCACCCCTGCCTCGCGATCCGAAGGTCGTGGATTCAAACCTGGTCGTGCACCAAAGGTGTTTCACTTTTCGAAAAAATTATGTGCGCAATGCTGTGCTCCTAAACTGTGAAGAAAAACGTCGTGAGAATACCGGCATACCCTGGAGCTAAGAACTCGAAGGCCACAGATTAGTATTCTTATAAGCGGCGATTAGCTTGCAACCTGTAACGTACGGAGTACTAACTACTGTGCATAATGTGGGCATGAGCCATGTCATGCTCAGACGTGCCACTGACTACGCTATCTAGATATCCTCAAAGATCTGAGTCAATAGAGGTCTGAGGAGATATTTACCGAGCCTGGGGATTAAAGCCGTGATCATGTTTGAAATGTGCGGTTTCCGTGGGATAGATTTATTTTTGTTTACAAAGTACTACGCGGGCGAAGCCGTGGGCGGAAGCTAGTATCATAAGCGCGGAAGTTTGTAAGAACGTATGGATGTATGTTTGTTACTTTTTCACGCTAAATCGGCTAGTTTTACATATATTTTTATTTGTCAACCGATTTCGATGAAACATAGCCTATGTTTTAATCAATCAATCAATTGAAAATATCAAAATTACAGACACGATTTCTCAACGATTTTATTAAATGTATAGAATTGCTTTGTTTTTAAGTGAGTTCAACCTTTTTTAATGAAATCGGAGAGTTTCAAACATAATTATAATTGAATAACGGGTATTTATCACGTACCTATTTTAGTCTGCCCGCGACCACGAACGCTGTAATGTGTTCGAAACGTCGGGAATAAAAACAAAATAGGTACGTGATAAATACCCGTTATTCAATTATAATTATGTCATCAAATCACGGAAGTTTAAAAAGTTTAAGTTTCAAACATGGCATGTGTCAAAATAAAATGTTGTTTCAATAAAAAGCACTAAGGAGTATCGATATAAACTTCGAAGCAAATCACCACCAAAATAACTTTCTACCCCTTTTTAACCCCGTTAGGGGATGAGTTTCAATAAAATGCTGTATAGGTCTTTCATCAATTCTGTTGAAAAAGGTTTATGCAAAATTTCAAGTAGTTTGGACCAAGGAATCACGTTGTCCCATACAAACTTTGCCCTCCTTTTTCACCCCTTTAGAGGTGGAATTTCGGAAAATCCTTTCTTATCGGATATCTACGTCATACAAAGAACACACCCTCCAAGTTTCAGATCTCTACGATCAGCGGTTTAGGCTGTGCGTTGTTTCCTAAGGCATTCAGGACAAAGTTTTTATGAGTCTTTCTACCCTTTTTAACCCCGTTAGGGAATTAATTTCAATAAAATGCTATATAGGTCTTTCATCAATTCTGTTGAAAAAGGTTTATGCAAAATTTCAAGTAGATCGGACCAAGGAATCAGGTTTTGCATAAAAACTTTGCCCCCCTTTTTCACCCCCTTAGAGGTGGAATTTCGGAAAATCCCTTCTTATCGGATGCCTCCGTCGTACAAAGAACACACCCTCCAAGTTTCAGGTCTCTACGATCAGCGGTTTAGGCTGTGCGTTGATACTTCAGTCATTCAGGACAAAGCCTTTTATATGTATAGATACATAATAACATCCAAACACAGAACAAACATCTGCGTTCATCATACAAATGTTTATCCTGGGGATCGAACCCACAACCTTTGAATTTTTGAAATCTGATGGACTTTTACCCCTAATTCTATAAAATTATACAAATTACGACACATTGCAATCAATAATGCTTAACTTCCTAAATTGGATGGAACTAACTACCGTGGCATCCCGGCGCTTGCGCAACTCGCCAAACTACATACACTGGCATGCTTCAGCGTCGTGTAATTACTCGATTTTCGTATAAGTCAAAACTGCAGTATTATTTTTAACCCCCGACAAAAAAGAGGGGTGTTATAAGTTTAACGTGTCTGTCAGTGTATCTGTGTGTCTGTGTATCTGTCTGTGGCATCGTAGCTCCCAAACGGATGAACCGATTTTCGTTTAATTTTTTTTGTGTCATAGATAATTTGGTCCCGAGTGTTCTTAGCCATGTTTCATGAAAATCTGTTTAGCCGTTTGAAGATCATCAGCTCTTTAATAGTTGATGAGGGGATCTGACTATCTTCCATAATGTCCTGTTGATTCTAAATTTGGTACCGTATTACTTCAATGATAGGTATTGAAAGAACATGGTAAGGTAACCATGACTTTAAATATGACATGTTAGGGTAAGGTTTTTAAAATTTTTAATTTAGTATTATACCATCTCAAGGTCAATTAATGGCACAGACAGCCGGAGCAAGGAAAGGGTCAGATGTAAGTACTAGAAACAAGTGGTTTTACACCACGTTTATACCAAGGTTAAGGTAAAACATGTATTAAACTTTTTTTATTTTGGAGCGCTTTAGAAGCATTTTGGTACTTACAATTTTTAAAATAACTTGGATAGTAAATACTTGCAGCCCGGAGGAACGCATTTTTGGAGCGCGGTGGAACTACCCAAAGAAAAGATTAAAGATTGTTGAAAAATGCTTTGTTTTTAGATAAAGCGTGCAATGATATGTAGCTAGACCATTATTGGGCATGGATTACTGAACACAAATTATAACACTAATAAAGGTATTCTCCGTAATTATATTCACGTTTTAATTTTCTTACAATTAAACTCTGCCTATTAACTTCTCTACCCCTATAGGGGCTTTTGGGTGCCCCATTTAGGTACCCTAACTTACCCTCCAAATCTCAGCTCTCTAGAATAGTTTAGTTAGAACTACTCGTAAGTTCACCCCATAAAATTAAATTTTAGACGAAATTAATCCATTAATACAAAATCCTTAGATGAAATTCACGACATTCATAAATTACTGTTGCCTGCGACTTCGCCCGCATTTAATTAATTTTAAATGTTTTAACTGTTATTCTACTATTCGGGGCGGCGACAAATTCAACAAATCAAAAATCATGAAAATAAGTTTCGCCGTCCTCGAGTGAAAAATGGTAAGACACGAATTTATTTTATATAGATTTTGATCTAAAACCGAATTTTCACGCTTAGTTGCGACACCCTTAGTTTCGACTTATATGGCTAGTTTACACAGTGCGAGCTAGCGTACGAGTCAGCCTGCCGAGTAGCTGCACTGCAGTAACTCGCACTGTTTGGACGTCACTTACGAGTAACTCGCACGTGCGAGTTGGACTGTAGCTCGCATCCGAGTTAGGTACTTCAAGATTTTTTGTTTCACTCGCATGCTCGCCCGCCAGCATAGAGCGTATCACCGTATTTTTTATAACACGTTCACTCCGACATCGTGGTAGCTCGCAAGACTGGACAGCAGCTCGTGTGTCGTGTAGACAGCAAAGGCGAGCCGAGCTACTGGCGTACGAGTAGACAAGCCGAGTCTACTGTCTGGTCAGTAGCTCGAATCGTCTAAAACTAGCCTTTAGACTCCTCGAAGTCAAGTTGTCTGGAAGACACCGCTTTTTCATTTTCACCTGTATATATTACGTACCTACCTACTTACACGCATGGTTGTGTGGCGCGTACTGTGCTTATGCTATGACCTCGAGGATCAACGTAGATGCAAACATTGTTCTTCCGTACTGTATTATCTACATACATAAAGTATATCTTACTACAATGGCGGTGATTCTGTGTTTTCGACGGACTAGCTAAATTTCATAAAATACGAACGAACGATTTTATAGATTACTAGCTTCTGCACGCGGCGTCGCCCGCGAAGTACCTACATAAAATATAGCCTATGTTCATCCTGAAAGTTCATTCTACACATTGGTGAAAGACTTTTTCAAATCGGTTCAGTAGTTTCGGAGCCTATTCATTTCAAA
Source organism: Cosmorhoe ocellata (assembly GCA_963675405.1). NCBI lineage: Eukaryota > Metazoa > Arthropoda > Insecta > Lepidoptera > Geometridae > Cosmorhoe > Cosmorhoe ocellata. Next base: position 7,542,500 of record OY776266.1, on the reverse strand, counting down.
CAAACAAACAAACAAACAATCAAAGTTTTCCTCTTTATAATATTAGTATAGATATAGAGGGAAATGGAAGAAAGCGTTTGCCAACGTTTGCGTTTTACTTATTGACAATTGTATTATAATTATTTGGCTTATTGATTGACCTTCATAATTGATAATTGACGACCTCAGTGGCGCAGCGGGCGAGAGTCCGCCTGCGTCGCAAAAGGTTGCGGGTTCGATTCCCGCCTCGGAACAAGTTTGTGTACGATCTGCAGAAATTGGTTCCGTTGGTCTGGGTGTTTACTATGTATACTAAAAAAAATATCTATCTACATATGTATGTATATAATGTATTAAATATATCAGTTATCTAGTACCCATAACACAAGCTTTGAGTAGCTTACTTTGGGGCTAGATGATGCTGTGTGGATTTTCCAGCATTATTTATTTCTTATTTAAGTATTTAGATGAAAACTCTGTTGTATTAGGTACACCTACCTGTGATAATAGATGTAATTTTTTAAATACAAATAAAATCACAAGGATCACTTGGAAACGTCTTAGGTAGGTACATGCGATGAATTTAACTGGCGATTATAATAAGTCCAAATTCCAAGGCCGAGTTCATAATTTTATGAAAATTTTAGCTAGTCGACAAAAATAGAATCAGCACCAACGTGCAAGACTACGGAATTTACCTAAGTTTAGTAAAAACCTGTTCTAAGCTTGTTTAAAGTTATTTATCTCGAGTTAGGTAAGTACCTAATTATTTATTTTGGTTAAAACAAAACCGGTACAAACTACCCTAGTATTAGTTTTGGGCCCCACGCTACGACTATCAATAATCGATAATCTATTATTGTAAGATGACGGATGATAGAGGCAAATGGAGGAAGGAAACATGTTGTGCCGACCTGACTTAGCGTGGATAAAGGGCAGGAAGAAGAAGAAGAAGAAGATTTATTATCATATAATCAATGTCCAGATTCACTGACATAGACAACGCACAGGCTAAACCGCTGGTCACAGAGACTTGAAAGAGGGTATGTCTGTTTTGGTTTGAAGAGTTGTATTAAGAGATTTTTCGAAATTTCACCCCTAGGGGGTAAAGAAGAATTTTTTTTATCATCATCATCATCATTCATCATTCAGCCCGGTTGCACCCACTGTTGAGTATAGGCCTCCTCTTTATTACGCCACTCTTTCCGGTCCCCAGCAAGTCTCGTCCAGTGGTTGCCGACTACGCTGACGATGTCGGTGGACCATCGGGCGGGTGGTCTGCCTCTTGGCCTTTGAGCACTCCTCGGCCACCACTCCGTTATCGCCTTTGTCCATTTTTTTTATTTTTTTATGTGTATGAAAAATCGTATAATTTACAAATGCGAAAGTAACTCAGTTTGTTTATATTTTCACGACTGAATGCCTGAATTCGATAAAGAAATAGATATTCTGAGGAAGGATATCAGAACTACGAAAAGACTATGCAGACAAAGTCGCGGGCCACAGCTAGTTAACTATAAAAATAGAACGGTAAGTTAGCTATGGAGAACGAAAAAATAAGCTAACTTATAGGTACCTTAAGGTATCATAAGAATACAATTCTGATTCTTTATGCACCAGCCAAAGACAAGTTTTATCAAATTGTTTTTTTTTTAAATAAAGTTTTTTTGAATAATGACTCTCTTTTGTAAAACTGTTTCGTCTAGAGGTCGGAAAAAGTTCAAGATCCAACCTTTACAGGTAGTTCTTGGAAGATGTCAAACTTCCGCTGTAATCATGGTAATTTGTAATGTACTTGAACATTGCCCTTTGTCATAAACTAGCTGTCTTTCACGTCTTTGTTCGCGTTGCCACTTAGTAAGCTGATCGATAAAAAAAAATTTTTTTGACGTCGCATTTTTCATGCATTGGTCATTTACCAAAAAAAAATTAGGGAAACAAATATTAATTAAAAAAAAGCGCGGGATTATGTGGGAGCGGGAGAAGGATCAGGAGAGTTAGTAAATATAATATAGAATGAGAGTGAATAAATTATTATGATAAAAATTATAAGCCACATTTTTTAATCCTTCCCCCACACTGTTCTAGAAAAATTAAGACACGATACGAAATAAACGAAGATAGGTAAGTACCTACCTACCTACCTAGTTTTTTCGATAAAATCATTGACTGTAACAACATTAAAATACTTAGGTAAGTATTTATAAATATTATATTATGTTGTTACCAGATTTCATACAAAAGATATAAACGCGCTCCTAAAATTTAAATGTCTTAGATATTTTAAGCATCTCTGTAAAGCGACAGATGATAACTTAATATAAATGCGGGTTTGATTCCACCCACGAGACAAATGCAAAGTTGCAAAATTGATCGTTGAATGATAGATCTTGATACTATGGCTTACGCATAGGTAGGGAGATCTATCATGGTGTCAAGTCTAGGTAAGATAAAAAAAAATAAGTCTATGGTTGTTTGACGTAACATTTTCAACATGGGTACCGAGCACAGATTAAAAAGGACCACAGATAAGTGAAAGGAGTCCGCATGCCCATTCCGCATCTACAGATAGCTATTATGGACGTTACATAACTATTTGTAACCAAACCAGTCTGTATGTGGGACGAGTGTATGATTCAAAAGTTTGAACAGCTTTTAATGAGGATTTTAAGTTTTTGCAAAATCTAAGGCTTAATAAACTTACATATTTTAGTCTAAATCACGTTATTAGCATATTACATAGGTACCTATTATTATAAAGGAACTAAAAAAATTACCTACATCGTTTCGCGCCAGATTTTGACGTACTCTTTGACATTCGAATTTAAAAGAGGCATCGTTTCCGGTCGTCTGATATCGTAAATAATGGCAGCACATATCACGTGCATTCTACCAGTTGTTGGTTGGTACGTTTGTTAACTATGAATTAGATGCTAATTTAGCGTGTAACAAGGAAATTATACTTGTTCTCTTGGTGTGATGACAATCGACAATAAAATTATGTTTAATATCAATGCGTAAAGCGTAAATCATGAGAACAACAAAATTATCATAACTTTATGTCATCCAAAATAATATTAAAAAAAATACACTCACTAAATAGGTAGTTAGTGAATTTAGCCACATTCATTCTATAAAAACTAATTGGTGTACCTACTTACATAACTACTTACTTATTAAAAAAAAACCTATTTTTTTTAAGTATTTGTTATTTTAAGAAGGTTCTTGAAAGAAAAAAATCAATATTCATAGTTAAGAAAGGTCAACGCCAGCTAGTTAATTTAAATCTTTATTTTTATAACCAAAAAGTCTACTTTTAAATAAAAAAATTGCTGTACCTATAACTCAACGCCTTCTAGCCCCAAACTTAGCAAAGCTTGTAATAAAAGAACCAGACGGTTTATAGATTAACACCCTGACACAACAAACATCTGTGTTCATCACACAAATGTTAGTCCTAGCTGGGAATCGAACCCACAACCTGCAGCGCAGAAGGCAGAGTTACTACCAACTGAGTTGTGAGGCCGGTCTACGAAAAAATAGATCTACTTACGCAAAGAACAAGAGTGGCGGCACGTACGCATGGCTAAGTATATAACCTACCTACTATTAGTGAAATGATTGAAAATCACATTATGTAATTAACGATTTTATTAATAGAGACATTCAAAATATCTTGGTAAGTATAATGACCTACTAGATACGGCGACATTCAGGCAAAGGGCTTTTTTTTTGCTTTGGCAAAGGGCTTAATGTCATGTCATCCATATACAGGGCGTCCCACGGATATGCCACATGAAGAGAAAGTACCTTGAATATTGTAGATGAAAATCAAAATCAAATAATCAAAATATATTTATTTTCAATAGAATCACAGGGATCACTTTGAATCGTCTTACATACTAGGTGAGTCTAAGTGCCAATTCCAGTCCTATCCCCAGTCCGAGAAGAATTGACAAGAAACTCGCTGGGCCCTAGCGCTTTTTTTGCATGATCCTTGTTAATTTTGTAAGGAATACCTAGCAGAGTTGGAGCTGATTCATCCCAAGTTTTTTTTTTTTTCTTTATTAAAACTGCATTCATAGATATTTCAATAAGTAATTACATTGAACTGGGAATCGAAACCGATAGGTAGGTACACGAAAAAAATAATCAACCTGTAGCTTTATCATACCGATCGAAAAGCTTCATCATAAGGTTCATTTTTTTATAAATAATTTAGTGTCAGAAATAAAAGGAAGACCATGAATTTGACGTTAAATATTTCCTTTCTAAATTCAAAACAGCCATCTTTTGTTCAAAACTTGACTTGAAGATTTGACTGACTTTGTGACATTGACAAAACCTACTACTAGCAAAAAAAAAATTAGTGACATTAGTGCATGCGAGGCAGCATCTGTCTAAACTAATCTTTTTAAATACAAAATAGAGGATTTTCTGCGGTGCATTTGCCTGACAACTACGTCGCTCTGGTTTTTATATGTTTTCTCGTGTTATTTTGAGTTTTATTGCGTAAGTTTGGTGGTTATTTTGCCAATAAAGCCCGGGTTCTTGACGCGAGTGTAAAGTATGTGAATTAGAGTGAATAAATCTCTTCAAATTCCATCGAAGGAAATCCCGAAAATTTTCAACAAAACAGCCATCTTTTGTTTAAAATTGACTTGACAACTTGACTATGACTATGACTCTGTGACGTTGACAATACTTATAAATAAATACCTACACTTGACACTGGCAAAATTGTTCTATAAGAGACAGATGCCATAATTGAAGAAGAAGAAGAAGACGTTAGTGCATGCAAGGCAGCATCTGTCTAAACTAATCTTTTTAAATACAAAATATAAATTGATAAAATAAACAAAAAAAATACTAAATCAAAAAACATAATATCAAATCGTAATGTAACCGAAATTAATTAGTACCTATCTCATCTCTTACCTCTTACAGACTTTGAACAACATAGCAAGTAAAATAGAAACGCGATCACGTGACTAAATAGTCAAGTAGTTAGTAGCAACATAATGGAATCATCGAAATTGCTTCCATTACAAAAGCTTGCAACATAATATAAGGAAATATAAACATCGCGTGACCGACCGGTCGGTTTCGATCTGAATGATATTCAGGCTTGCCGGTTAATCTGGTATTAGCAATAGCGATGTGGGTCTGTGTTTTGTGACCTAGGGTGCGCCCTGGAAATATCGCAAAGTAGGCTTAGTTGGAACTGGTGATCTGCTGACACGATGAGACAATGAAGACATAAAAAAACACATGATCACCACGTAGGTATCCCTAACAAGGATCATACTGAAAAACTGAAAAACATCTCTTCTCGCACAGCACACAGTACACCGCACACATCTCCGCTTTGGTGGAGTCTCGGCCTTAGTAGGTATATAATTTGTCAAGTTTTTGAGTCGCGATAACCGACATAAACGCGGGTGAAGCCGTGGGCATCAGCTACTATATTTCAAAATGTCATTAGAACTAGTTCATTTATTTATAGGTATCTAATGAATGCTAGAAATCTGTAGTGCGATTACGAAACTCGGATACAATCAGCACTTGTCAAAACTGTCTCAAATTGATTGAATAAACACTTAATGTTATGAGAGATAAACATATTTTCATCTTCTTTCTTTCGTCGGTAGGTACTTAGCCTGTTTCAATCCGTTTTTTACATGACTGTACTTTATATGTGCGCGCGAGTTGACGACAGAAAAAGTAGGTAAAACCGAAAAGTGCCAACTAGAGATGGGCGCTTACCCGGTAAAAACCCGCAGTTCGGGTTTTTACCCATTTTTACCCATTTTTACCCACCCATTTCGAATTAATACCGGGTAAAAATTCAATGCTTCTTTTTCTTGAGGTTCAACTAATTATATATGCTTTAACTTGTTAGTTTTTATTCCTGTTTGTTTTTTTGGGGCTAGATGGTGCTGTGTAAAAATGTCCGCCACGAGTTATTTATTATTTTAATTGTTTTTTTTTAGTGTTTCGATGTTCTCTGGTGTAAAATAATGTAATTATCAGTATAATTTGGTTGGATTATATTTATTTAAGTATTATATTTATTGATTTCGTTATGCTGTGCAATTGTGGTTTTTTAGATTTTTTATAATGACATAGTGCGTATACTTATATATTTTTAATCTTTCTGAAATAAATAACAAAAGCCTTTAAGTATGTAAAAACATAAAAATGACAGATTACAATATAAAGGCTTTTGTTATTTTTAGAACATTTATATAATAAAGAAATATAAGTGTATAATGTACATAATTATGTCTTATAAAAAAATATCGGCTTATTTTGAGGTACGGTGTAAGTTTACATGACTGAAAAGATAATTAATGTGCTATTTACACAATATACACTCGCGGGCTTTAAACTGGAATCGCTTCATCAAGACAATATTTTACAATTTCTGGCCATTGAACTAGGGATGTGGTATATCATTTTTTTTAGCTATCAAAATCTTTGTAGTAGGACGTGCCTACATAGTATTGACCGACGACGGTTCACATTCTGGTTATGTCCGAGAACACAGGACTCGACTCCATCGCTCCATATAATCAAGTGATCGCGAGCAAACTGAAGCCGGACTTGTAGGTGGGCTGGAGACAATTTAGTTCCTATGGCTGGCCTTTTTGGGGTCAAGTTCACTTTTTTGTGTTTTCGTCTGACTGTCCACTTGCTCACAGCTCTCCCTCTAACTTCTCTTAGCTGCTATTGGACGTCGACGCCGGTCAGGTGTCTTTTTCGGAGTGAAGTGGTGACACAAAATCGACCATCTCTTGGCGTATTGCCTAGAGTCCAGGTTCTGGTCTCCGGACTAAGTTTCCGATCTCCCTGAATTTCTTGTGCACCTTGGAGACACCGGACTGGCTTGGGTGAAGCTGCCGAGCGATACTACGCTGAGACAACCCTTGCTGAATTAGGCTGACGATTGGAGCGGCTTCTGTGGTTGTGGTTTCCATTTTTCTTAAGTTCAACTGTTCCCAGTAAAGAAAAACATTGGACTGATGACCAAAGCTCACTTTTTATAGGATTTCAGGACTTCCAAACAGTTGGTGATTTGTTTGAAAAACTGATGTTTTTTTCTTTTTATGTTCCATGATACAATGTGAATGCTTATTGGTTATGATATTCAAAGAATTTCCTCCTCCTTGCGTCGTGTTCCTCAATGCTGAGGGTCGTGACCTCCTTTCTGCATCACCTTCTCTTTAATAATTATCCTCCATCTGTTTCTGTCTTAGGCGGTGTGGAGGGCGTTGGTTGTAAACCGAAATATCAAGCGCGGTTCGGATCTGGACTGCGTCCACGAGGCCTTTTCCCGTCTACTTTGCCGTTCGCAAAGAGCTTTTCGAGGTTGTCACCGTCTTTTCTTGCAATGTGACCGAAATATTCGAGAACTCTGCGCAGACACTCAGTGGACAGTCGCGAGGAGATATTGAGTTCTCGCAATATAGAGACGTTAGTCCAAAATGCTGTCCAAGGGATACGGAGCATCCTTCTCCAACACTACATCTCAAAAGCGTCAATGCGTTTGCGGTCTGCAGCTTTCGGAGTCCAAGTCTCAGCGCCATACGAAAAGATCGAGAAGACTAGAGTCCGTACAAGTCTAATAATAATAAATAATAATAATTGTCCACTGTTTCTAGGTCCAAATCGCCAGTGAGTTCTAACTTTCCAGATCTGTCTACCTCCATGACTTTAGTTTTGGACCTGTTTATGCAAAGTCCCATCTCCTCGCTGATTCGCTCCATTCGGTTTAGAAGAGTAACCATCCCCGACTCATTTGCTGCAAAAAGAGTAGTGTCATCAGCGTAGCGCAGGTTGATGATTTTCACACCACCAACTGTGATACCTCCCTTTCAATTCTCGCAAGTCTGTCTCATTATGTACTCTCCATAGGCGTTGAACAGAATGGGCGATAAAATGCAAACTAGGCGTACTCCTTGGTGAAATTTAAAGGGTTTAGAAGTTACTTTATCAACTCTTACGACTCCCTGTCGTAAGTCATAAAAGGTGCGAAGTAAAGCGATAAGATGCATTGGTACTCCAAGTTCTTGTAGGACCTTCCATAGGCCCATAACCCCAGTTGAAACAGTCGAAAGCTTTGCTGTAGTCGGCGAAACAGATTATCACTGGCGTATCAAACTCGTATGCCTTCTCAACGATCTGCCTGACATTGAGAATCTGCTCTCGAGTGCCCTTGCCCCTCACGAAACCGGCTTGCTCCTGAAGGATTTGCCAATCCAGGTAGTAGCGGATGCGATTGTTAGGAATATGGAGCAAGATTTTGCTGGCGTGTGAGATGAGGGTCAAGGTTCGATAATTACCGCAGCTCTTAGTTGACCCTTTCTTGTGCAGCGGCAGAATTACGGATACCGTCCAGACTCGCGGCCAATTACCGTTTTGCCAGATATGTGAGTAGATATTTTGTAGTGTCGACATACCCAAGTCACCCATAGCTTTAAGCACCTCTGCTGTTATTTGGTCGCTTCCTGACGCCTTCTTCTTCTTGAGAGACTGTAGAGCAGTAGCTATTTCGGAACGAAGAATCATGGGTTCCAGTTCTAGCTCCTTCCAGTTCAGGTCACTTCCGGGCGTTAAAAAGGGATCAGTATATAACTGCTCACAGTAGGCACGCCATCTCTCGGCAAGAATTTAATAGCTAATAAAATATTCTTTCAAATGACATACCACAATCCCTACTTCATTGGACAGAAATTGTACAAAATTGTCTTGATGAAGCGATTCCAGTTTAAAGCCCGCGAGTGTATGTTTTCGAAATGATTTTTGTGTTGGTTTTATTTGATAAAAACTTCTTTTTAACTCATGGTTTAGGTTTTCCTATATAATATTAAGGCTTCCCTACTTACTACGTATTTTTAAAAGTAATTAGGTTTTTTATTTTCATTGAAAAATGTACGTTGAATTTTTACCCGGCATAAATAAAAAATACCCGGTATAAATGGGTATTTTTTAATTTATACCTATTTTACCCTTTCCTTCCTATTTAACCCACCCGAATTTTTACCCACCCGCCCATCTCTAGTGCCAACTCGCGCGCACTCGCGAGATTCACGCTCGCCAGTTGACGAATAAGTCGTCATACCAAATCACTTGATTACAATGAAAACGTATTGACATTGATCGTAAGCAAAGATCCATAATCGCCCCACTGATAATGATACTTATTGTCATTATTTGTTTTTTTAAGTATACCTAGGTATATTTATTTTTGTAGTTCTCACAAGCTCCATATTGCACAGCGAATATGCTTTTATATGAAGATTATAAAACTTGTTGAACAAGTTGGACATAATTATAGAAATAAAGATTCCAGAATGTTCTATCATCAACCGCCCGTCTGCCGAGAAGTACCCACGCACGAGTCCACCAATTGCAAAATAAAAATATTAAATCTATACTAATATTATAAATCTGAAGAATTTGTTTGTTTGAACATGGTTTGAACGCGCTAATCTCAGGAACTACTGGTTCGAATTGAATTGGGATTCATTCAAAGGGCCAAGGAGAAAATGGCGGTTAGGTTAGGTTAGATTAAGTTAGATTATAGAAAACGGAAGAAATTAATTTACGCAAGACTAGGCAGTAAGGTCTATGACTATAAGCCTGCTCAAATGAGCGAATAATTTAACAACAAAAATCGAATTGAATTGTATTATTGTTGTGTTGTATAGTAGGTACATTTATCGAGGAAGACTACCTATAGGTTATAATTGTTACAAAACATCACGCTACGACCAAAAAGAGCGGAGTATCAATAAAAAATGTTGCAAAAATTGAAAAAAACTAATTTGCGTGACATTCAGCTAATAGATAATAAACGCATTTTAAAATTAAACCTCTAAATATCGTGTGAATTTAATTGTTTGTGTGTATATTATAACCTAATCCTTCTCATACGTGATGAATAAAAGATAGATTAATTTAATTAAGACTTAACTTAATTACCATTAGTAGGTAACTGTTATTTTATTTAATTTTTCTGTATAGGTAGGTACTTATATTTTTTGTATATTTTTTTATCCTACACCTAAAATTAAATCTCTTTATAGAGACCATCTCACGCAAAAATCCATCAATAAAACATGTGAATTATTACACCTTGGGTTACATTGTTGAAGTTTTAGTAGGGATCTCTATTTTTTCTAGTAATAAATGATATAGCCTATGTTACTCAGGAATAATGTAGCATTCTAATGGGGAAAGAATTATTAAAATCGATCTAGTAGTTTTTGAGATTATTCGTTACAAACAAAAATACAAATATAGGTAAAATCTTTCCTCTTTATAATATTTGTGTAGACAAAGTCGTGTTAGTTAAACCATTTATCTCACCGCCACGAATTTATTGCAGAATAACTTTTATAACATTTGAAAATGAATTAAATGCGAAAACAAACATACCTACATCCAGACATCCATACATCCATACATTCTTACAAACTTACGCGTTTATAATATTAGTAGGATTAGTAGGATATATTTATTACTAGCTTCCACCCACAGCTTCGCTCGCGTTGTACCTTGAAACCAAAACAAATTTATCCCGCGAGAACCGTAAATTTTTCCAGGATAAAAAGTAGCCGATGTGCTATTCTAGATCTATATCACCAAATTTAATCCAGATCCGTTCAGCCGTTTCAGCGTGAAAGAGTAACAAACATAGGTACCTACATCCAGACGTCCTTACAAATTTTCACGTTTATAATATTGGTAGGATAATATATATATTTTTTAGATACTCGATTTATTTAACAATTGTATTATGAGGTGTCCATTAAAGGAACCGGTCAGTCGTAATAATCATTATCATAAGGAACTGAGCTAAATAGGTAAAGATGTTATGTAGTTAATGCCTCATTAAATGTTTTTACGATTATACTATCTGTAATCCACGACTTCATTCGCAAATATAATATAACATAACTAGCTGACTCTCGCGCGACTTTGTCTGTTTTTGCAACATTTTTATTGATGCTCTACATTGCTTAATGTTATATAGCCTTCTTCGATAAATGGACTATGTACAACCTAACAATAATACTTATTTCAATTCTAACCGGTAGTTTTTGAGATGAGCGCGTTCAACCAAACAAACTCTTCAGCTTTATAATATTAGTATACTCGTAGATTTATTCTAAAATTATGAATATCGGCTAATTGGAAAATTTCTATGGAATGCAAAAGGAGGCGATCACCCATCCAAAAAACTGACTGAGCCCAATGTTGCTTAACCATGCATTCCCATACAAATTTTGAACCCCTAATTCAGCCTTTTTCAGATTATTTTTTGAAGCAAAGGTCCGTATTGTAGACGGTACAGGATATAATCTATCTCCTTGCCAAATTTAATTACGATCCGTTCAGCCGTTTTCAGTCATGAAAAGGTTACAAACAAACAGAGTTATTCGCATTTATATTATTAGTATGGATGGAATAGGTTGGAGAATATTTTAATAGGGTACCTAGTACCTACCTAGATCTGCAGGTAGTAGGTTATACCTACTTCTAGGTACATAACATAAAGGATGCATTCTATGGACTTTGAATGACGTATAAATATAGGAAAATTCCTTTATTACAGTCTTTAGCTAAAAACTTGTAGGTAAACAAAACACCTGCTCAATTTGACATTTATCAGAAGCAATATGTAACTAGGTGGGCGATTCTCTTCAACGGTTTTATCATTGTTCTCACTATTCGTCATTGTTCGCAAAAAAAAATTTTGGTTATCTCGTAAAATATTATTTCTTTTTAAATGAACCTTTCGTGAAATAAATTATTACCTAGTTATTATCAATCAATCTTTTTTTCTTCATCTTCATGCTATCAGCTCTAAAATCAAGATTTAAAAGTTTTTAAAATAACGGTAAAATATTAAATTGAGTAGAATTGTACGTGGACAATCATTTACTATTATGTAGCTAATAATAAGATCCTGGCTTGACTTCACACCTGTAGTGACGTATATCTAATCGATTTCAAAATTCGAACAGCGTATACCGGAACTCACTCCGGCGCATACTATAAGGCCCAGCCATCGCCACACTCAGGGAGCCGCAGCTAGGTCACTTTCTCCTCACAACCTTGATTTCTTACCGCGTACGTTAACACCAAAACGCTAAACTGACGACATTTTCGTCATTTCAATGTCTTAACTTTTACTTTTCCCGTGCGGATGCCACTTGCATCACTTAATTCCCTATATTTCATTTCATAACGCACTGCGCGTCTTATATAAATTTTTATTGCCTGCGGAAACTTGCGTAATAGATTTCAACTTTTCAATTGATTTCCATTCAGCCACGCTATCTTGTGAATTAAAAAAAAAACTTACCGAAAAATTATTATCCGATTCGAAAATTGACGTCACAAATCACTCACTTATTATATTAATGTCACTGGCACACGCAGTGGCGCGAAGAGGCGCCAAAACCGACACTAATTATTTTGTGATTAAATATATTGTTTATATTTTTTTGTATAAAGAGGTGATTTTATTCGGTTCGCCACGTTGCGTACGGACAGTGGCTACGCCGGTTGTGGAAGTCGATTTCTTGTTTACTACACAAGTACCTACATTCAAGAAACGCGTTAAATACTACCCGCCCGAGTATAAAATCTACGGTCAAAGCACAATTTCCTTTGGTATAGCGCCTTTTGCAGTTGGTGGTATAATACCGAAGTAAACTAACTGCTTTTTAGTGATGCATCGCGCGCCCGGCCAGTCTTGTTTTAGGGAAGCTCTGAGTTACGCAACAGGAAAACTTGTTTCTGGACGCAAAAGAGAAAGTTGTTTTGGTCAATGTTCCTGTTGAAGGCAGAGACCACCTCCATTCATACTATAGAATCCTAAGTATCACGTCTTCCACATATTCTACTCAATAAAATATTGTGGATACTTACCTACTTAGCAAGATGTATCTACACCTAAATTTCCCATGCATGCATAGTTTCTAGTACATAACTAAGAGAAGTTTTCCAAAATCACAAAGAAACTGAAAAACTAAACCCAGTTTTTTTATGATTTTGGAAATGGAGGAAGAAAACATGTTGTGCTGACCCCACTTAGCCTGGGAAAAGGGCAGGGAGAAAAAGAAGAAGAGTGTTTTTGTGATTTTGCGTAAGTAATTATTTGTTTGGTCAATGCGATTATATTAGTTAAATCCTAACAGAAGATTAAGACCAAATTAGGAGCAAGTTTCACCAGGCTCTGTTAATTAAACTAACAGCTTGTTGGCCTTTCAATCGCTAGTTAAAGTTGTTTTACATTTCACTATGTCCTGACAAAGGATTAAGTACCTACCTACCTTCCGTAAAATAGATAACAATACTTTAACAATCTTGTTAATTTTAATGACGGATGTTTGGTGAAATGGACCTACTCCCGGCTAACACTATCTAGGTGACAGATATCTAGATGACCGCCATTTCTAACGAGCGAAGCCAAGCGTTTGTTTAGAGGTTTTTTTTTTGGCGTCGCATTATTTAATAGGTATGCATTGTCTAGGAGTTCTTGCCTTCCAGGTGATAACCACGTGACTGAGTTCTTTCTTTTTTTGATACTTGTATTTGCCGTTGAACTGGAATTGTTTTTTTTTGCATCAACTTTTGTGCATTGCCATTAGAGTTTTTCAACTCATATTGTAGAGATGTTTAGTAGTAATATTGTACCTAAATATACTTAAGTTTCCTCAGTTTTCCTGTGGTCTTGTTTGTTGGATTGCATCACTACATTAGCGGTGTGCCGGTGCTGCAACGTGTCCGCTGTCGCAACGAGTAAACAGTAAACATAATGCAACACTTGCGGAAAGACTGGACCTGTCAGGCTGACTTGACGATGGAAAATTTTGACAAATTAATGACAGATGGGTTAAGTTATGCGCCCTTAGCCGCATGTAAGTTTCTTGTTCTTGTAAACGTTGGAAATACTATATTGACTCTCAATATTTAAAATTGACTTGACAACTTGACTATGACTCTGTGACATTGACAATACTTATAAATAAATACACTTGACACTGGCAAAATTGTTCTCTAAGAGACAGATGCCATAATTTAAGAAGAAGAAGAAGATATTATGTAGGTACCTATATTTACTAACTCTCCTGATCCTTCTCCCGTTCCTACATAATCCTGTGCTTTTTTTAAATATTATTTGTTTCCCTAATTTTTGTAAATGGCAAATGCATAAATAATGCGACGCCAAAAAAAAAACGTTGGAAATTGGAAGTGTTAGTGTAGGTCTCATAAATTTTATTTTTCTGCATATAAGTACAGAGCGATAAATGTTTTGTTTTCAAAGAAACGGGTTCTTCTGCGATAAACTAAAATTATAAAACCTCTACCCACTTACTTAGGTATTACTGTAATTTTGTAGCACCCTGTACATTTAGTTACAAAATTATGAATATAATAATCACATAGATAAATAGCTGACATGTTACTTACCTACTTTGATTTCTTCATTTATAGCAAGGTTTAGCATACTCGCTACGAACTTCTTAATTAAGTTATAGCAAAAATGCTTTACCGGTCCGTAATATAGGTACCTACCTAATGTAAGTTGTATTACTTACCACTTATAAAGATATGGTTTGGGCATGTAGAAAGGATGGATGAAAGGAGAATGACGAAACAGTTGTATAAGGAGAGTGTGAATGGAACAGTTGGAAGGGGAAGACCACGGCGTACGTACCTCGATCAAATTGGGGACGTACTAGAGAAAGGCCAGGTCCAGAGTACCCTTAACCGACGCGCATGTATGAAGAATGTAATGAGAGTGAATGAAGCAAAAGAAGTATGTCAGGATCGTAGCAAGTGGAGATCCGTGGTCTCTGCCTACCCCGTTGGGAAACAGGCGTGATTTTATGTATGTATGTATGTATGTATAAAGATTCTAAGCTCTAGTCCCTATTAAAATCTAATAGCAATGGTATCATAGTTTAATTTGGATTGCTCACCGAAACTTATGTAGGTAGGTAGGTACCTACCTACTAAGCAATGAGCTTGTCTGTAACCTAAATTTTGATGAGTACACAATGACATTGTAGTCAGTATTGAAGTAGTTTCGAGTAAGATAACATAATTAATAAGGGTTATAACTTGGTAGTAATTATTTTTTTACGGAGAAAAGCCGTGTATTTGACGGTGACGAAAAATCTGAATAGAATGGATCTCTAACGTCAAATGTCATTGGCAATGTCAGAAAGTTACAATTTATAGGTTATGTTTAGAATTATTTCTCACTGAAAATAAAAACCTTAAAAATAACATACAAAATAACACTTGTAAAGCCATGTCGTTGTTGAAAACACTATTACGGCGGCACATACGTGAGTAGAATCATTCAAAAACAACTGAATCAAAAGTCACTCACCATTTTTTACAATGTTCTTCTTTCTTTTCAGTGGCCCCAACTTATCGGTCCATATCATCCACACCAAGACTTGCGAACACTGCCGCGGCGACAGACAAAAGCGACGAACCTGTCGAAATAGAAAATCCATTTCAAAAGGAGCAAAAACTATGTATCTTGTGTAAACTGAAAATAACCCCTAACTACAAAAACTACAGACTTCTCTCACAATTCCAAAGTCCGTACACGGGACGGATATACGGGCGACACATCACTGGCCTGTGCAAAACAAAGCAAGAACAAGTGGAGCAGGAAATCTGGAAAGCACAGAACTGCGCCTATATGCCTTATTATTACAAGGATAAGGCATTCTTGAAAGATCCAAAGTTGTTTGACCCAGAGAATCCTATTCGCTCACATAGATTTTAGTTTGTTCTAGCTGCACTCTCTCATAACACTTGCTACAAATACTTACAATCCCTCTAAACATGGTCTGTCTGTAGCACTCACATATAATAATATACCTATCTACAGAATGTTTGAAAACGTAGTATTATGATGAGTATGTAGTTTCAGTGATGCAATCTACATCTTTAAACATTACCTTTTTGTTATATAATAGTATAGATGTACCTTATTAATTTTGTAAGAAACTTGAATATAATAAATGTTTGAATCAAACTTGATTGTACTTACTAAGAAGCTAAATTCATAGTTGCAAAATGATTCAAACTCAGACTCATTTCAAAGCATTATGTAAAACCTCTATCCAGTCTGGTGCTAGCTTCGGGTTTAGCCTTAAAATGCCACGTTGGCCAGTGCATCTTGGTGAGTTTTTTCTAGCAGCAGACCGTGGACGATGGCATATTATGCAGAGGCCAGACTGCGGATGATGATGATGATGAAGTAAAACCTTAGAAGTTATGAAATAATAAACAAGACCTTGCATCTGTTCTAGATGATTAAAATGAGTGCCACCTTAGATTGACCACTGTAATATTCTAAAATAAAATAAATAAAAATAAAATAAGTAACCAGCACTATTCTATAAGAGAAGACTGATGTTTTTGTTTGGCCAAATCTCATATTAATAGCACATGTCTTTGATTTCATGGATAAAAAGCTGTTAACACAGCTACTCACTTAAAATATGCTGTAGTGCTTTGAATAGTTTAAGATGAAGTAGGCTTGTCCAGCACCTAATCATCCTCAGCAATGAAAATCTCTAATAATAACAACAATTTAATAAGCTCCAAATAAATTACTCTTTTATATGAGATAGAATAATATTCTCATCTTCAGGTGTGACAAAACAGTCATTATCCGAATCATAGCCAACTAAATTAGCCGGGATTTTCAATGTTTGCAGAATCTGGGAATACTCCATGTTTTGCTCGGGGCATTTATTCTTCATCAGATCCATGAGCTCTATCAGAGCGTCTTGACATCCTTTCTGCCATTTCTTTATCAGTTCTCTCAACTCTTTCGTATCGGTCATGGATTTAGCTAGAAGCATCTTTTTCTTTGTTTCTATCCGAGCTTTCAGATCTTCAATATCTTTTTGTGTTATTGATCCTGTGGACCTTGCTTTTAATGGTCTTACAACTTTATCATATGATTTTCTTATTAATATTGTTTTTTTCTTCTCAACGAAATCATCATCATCATCTATTGAACTTTGGGAGGGATGTACTTCAACATTTTCATTTTTCTTAGTTTCTTTACAAATTTTTACGGGATTTTTTTCTTTGTTAGAATTTTTGGAGTTGGTTTTCTTTGGTTTTAGTTTACTTGTAGCAAAGTCATCATCATCAACTATTATTGTTTCAATGGGGTCTGCATCCTTTTCCTTTTTATTAAGACAATTCAGAGGAACTTCATCTGAATCAGAATCATTGAACAGCACTTGAGATGTTAGTGGTTTCAATTCATCACTATTTTTTACACCGTTATTATCCGTTAGTTGATTTTTGAATATTTTCTTTTGTATCACAACTATACATTCCTTAGTAAGATTGTTTGGACTTATTGGCTTTTTATTCTTATTTCTACTTTCACTACCATCAGCATTTTCTGTTTGTTTGCTTTTATTGGTATTCTCTTCAGATATACTTTCATTTAGCTTATTGCTACATTTAATATTTTCTTTTTCAGTATTCAGACTACCTTTAGTATTGTCACAGGTGTTGTTAGGTTTTACATCAGCATCCATATTTGTACTAATTAGCTTAGATAAAGGGGATTTTTTTTTCTTATTTTTAGATTTCTGTCTCACTGGAGTTGATACTTCTGTCACAATATCATTATGAGCTGTAGAAATTAATTTTCCTCTCGACTTTAAGCGCACTGGCGTAGAAACAACTGAAGTATCGGAAATAACATCCTTCATTACATCTGTTATAGATTCATTGGCTGTCTCTGGTGTTGGCAGATCTGGTTGTAAACTATCCTCAACAGTGGTTGTGGTCATAGAACTTAGTAGCGTTTTGGATTTCTTCCTACGAGGAACCTCCACCTTCCTAATAGGCGTTCCGACATTTTCAGGCTCAACGTAGTGTGTTTCAGTTTCTTGTACAGGTTCCTCATGAATTTCCTTTCGTTTTCTTGGCTCAGAATTATCTTGTTTTGCTTCTGTACTCGCTAGCGGCGAGTTGAAGGGCGAAGCGACAGATTTTCTCCAGTTTCGAGAGAGGCCCACCCGTCTGCAAGGAGTCAACAGTGCTTTGCTAATACCTCCCGGAGTTTTTGGAGTTTCCGGTTTAGATTTCAGCGACGAAGCGTTGTTCATTTTTCTATCCAGGTAAATTTTAGATATTAGTATCTAAAAGTATTTTCATGACAAAACAGAACAATTAAAATATTTTTTGGTTCAATCAATCAACTAAAATAGAACAGCTGGCAAATTTCCCGCGCGCGCTCTTTGTTCACAGATAATATAAAATTATTTCTTAACTATAATAAAATGACCATGAATTAAATGTTAATTACTAACTAAAATAATTAGAATAGTACATAATCTGTTTCAAGCAACACTTTTTTTATATTGTGAAATTATTCAAATACTTATTATGTTACATACTCAATTTTTTTAGTCATCGTTAACATTACACAAATTGTTAAAATTGATTGACTCTTCTCTAAATAATTTCTTCACGCAACAAATTCTTTTGTTTGGTTTTGACTTTGACTGACACACGTCAAACGTCATGTTTTGTAGTCATTCATTCGCTCCGTCCGTTCCGCTCTGCTGGCCGCCGTTTCGTTCGTTCAATCATTCGAAAATCTGCCTCCAGTGTCGTGGTATTTTCGAATCTCTATAATTATTTTTAGCAAATAATACGAACAGAATTCAATAGATAAGAGTTCACTAAATCACAGCCAGTTACGCCGCTTGTGAAAACGAATAGTAAATTATCTCTGTTGTGGTAAATACAAACATTACATAATGCCACTCCTCAGGCTAAGCACTGGCACTTTCGGCCAGCTGCGTAGTTTTGCTACGTCAGCGGCGCTCGCGAAGAGGGTGAAGACCTTCGCCGTCTACCGCTGGAACCCCGACGAACCCGACAAGAAGCCTTACATCCAAAACTTCGAAGTAGATCTCGATGAATGCGCACCCATGGTGCTCGACGCTCTACTCAAGATCAAGAATGAAGTGGACCCGACCCTGACCTTCAGACGCTCCTGCCGCGAAGGCGTCTGCGGCTCCTGTGCCATGAACATCGATGGAGTCAACACTCTGGCCTGCATCAGTCATATAGATCAGAGCCTTTCAAAACCCACGAAGATCTACCCCTTACCTCACATGTATGTGGTGAAGGATCTTGTACCGGATCTAACTAACTTCTACAAGCAGTACCAGTCAATCGAGCCATGGCTGCAGCGTGAAAACGAGCCTGCTAAGGGCAAGGAGACGCAGCTCCTTCAAGATGTGAAAGACCGTGAGAAGCTAGACGGTTTGTATGAATGTGTACTTTGCGCTTGCTGCTCAACCAGTTGTCCATCTTACTGGTGGAACGGAGACAAGTACCTCGGTCCAGCGGTACTCATGCAGGCCTATCGATGGATCATCGACTCTCGCGATGATGCCACGGACAAGCGTTTATCAAAGCTTAAGGACACATACTCTGTGTACCGCTGCCACACCATCATGAACTGCACGAGGACATGCCCTAAGGGCCTGAACCCGGGCCGTGCCATTGCTCAGATCAAGACCCTTCTGTCTGGTATGGTCAAGAAGGACGCTCCGATTATGGACCCTGCTGGTCTAGATAAAAAGTCGGCCAGTAACTGAAATTAGCTAATTGACGCCTATTTATTTCTCTATACATAGTGACACTTGTGAAACAACACAAAAAATAACAGTAATTTTTTGACAATATTTTACGTTTGTAGTGCCAATTCATAGTATTTTGACATAAAATCATAGAATAAATGTTGAAAAATAATGCACATTTTGAAACCAATTATGACTTAGTATGTAGACCAACCAAATTAACTTTATAGGATGATATTTTTAAAGTAATATAAGTGTCACAAGGAGGCAATATAAACTTTTCATTATAAATGTATAATGGTAACTATTTTCAGCTGTGACTTTCGTACTTAAAGTTTCAAGTGGGATTATCACTTACGAATCTTATAATCTGTTATTAAAAAAATCGAGTTATTATAGTAGGTAGTTAGATCTAAGGATACCATTGAATTTTGGAAAGCTGTAATTTTTTTTATAATTATAAATCAATCATGTTAGCTAAATATATTTGACCGTAAACAAAATGTGATTATAAAATAATTGTTTTAACCATTAATAGTGAACTATAAAATTCAATATAGGTAATTGTTTTAATGATCTATTGACATCTTTATCAGTTGTAAGATAACTCAACAAGAAACACTTTAAAGAAACTGGTCTGAAATAGAGACTACCAAATGGAAAGTATTAATTGTACAAAAAGTATTTTCATGTGTCATTTAAATTATTGATGTATTTATTTTCATTATGTTTAACATCTCTCGAGTTGAATAGCATGTACAGGTTGTTAATAAAATATGAATTATTTGCAAATATTTTTTTATTTTATGATTCCTTTTAGGCATAGGCCTAAGTGCCTATATAGTTAGTACATTCTAAAAACTATTGGAAATAATGGAATTTCATAAGTTGAATGTTAAAAAATTTAGGCTTAAATAACTAGGTATAGGTAATACTGAAACCTCA
The DNA here is from genome assembly GCA_963675405.1 of Cosmorhoe ocellata. Classification (NCBI taxonomy): domain Eukaryota; kingdom Metazoa; phylum Arthropoda; class Insecta; order Lepidoptera; family Geometridae; genus Cosmorhoe; species Cosmorhoe ocellata. The sequence continues at coordinate 7,521,903 of OY776266.1, read as the reverse complement.
CTAAGGTATTCGAGATCATAACAAATAAATTACTCCACAATCGTAGGCCCCAGTTTTCAATAGGTATTCTTCAGGTGTAAGTATCGATTAGTTAACAAGTTACTGGCCTCGTACCTACCAACATACAGATAGTAACTTACTTACACATATCTTTTAAACTACGCAACGGATTTTAATACGATTTTAATGATTTTAATTTATTTTTATTTTTTAAGATCTGAGAAGATATCTACCGAGCCTGGGGATTACAGTCGTGATCATATTTTTTGTTTTTTTTTTTTTTTTAATGCCGGCCTTCCACTGCGAGCGGAGCGGGCTCCGTACGGACTCCGTTTCACTCACATTACCCTTTTTTAGTGCAAGACGGGCCCGCCTTCCACTCAAAAAGGGTAATGTAAATTAAACGAAGTCCGTACGGAGCCCGCTCGCTCGCAGTGGAAGGCCGGCATAATGCGGTTGTTGTATAGATACACCATAATAGTATCAACATTGCACCACGAAGCCGGTTGCTAGTTTCTAATATTTAGAAGTAGGATTCATCATCATCATCATCATTGGCAGCTCAAATAATGGCCCACTGCTGGGTATAAGCCTCCTCCCTCAAACGCCACTTCAATCGACCCTGTGCTGTTCTTAGTAGGATTAGACAACAATAAATATTCTGGAGTGATACCTAAAGGATAGGTAGGTACCTACTTACAAAAAAAAACAAATCACTGCTGTAACATTATTTATTTTAACTTATAAAATAATTTTAAATTATGCATGCATACATTGCAGCTAAACTATAAATTGTATTAATCTATCTAGCGCCTATAATTTCATTAAAATAGATCTACTACTGGCAATGTTAGTTCCTAGGACCCCTCTTAATAGGTAGGTATAGGCACAAAACAAGCTTACACTAGAATTTACTGTCCCCGAGCTAAGCTTACTGAATATATTTGTGTAAAGTTACATTAGGACGGAGAGCAAAAATCAATGTTTCTGATGCTACACACAGTGATATTTAAATCACTGTTTTTCTAGAACAAACGTTGTTCAGACCATTATCTGCTAGCATTCTGTGCCATCAAAAAAAAAGGTGTTTGGTTTATGGAAACCTATTTTTTTCTTTTTGGATCCCAAGAATAAATCGTAAGTTCTTCTTCTTCTTCTTCAATTATGGCATCTGTCTCTTAGAGAACAATTTTGCCAGTGTCAAGTGTATTTATTTATAAGTATTGTCAACGTCACAGAGTCATAGTCAAGTTGTCAAGTCAATTTTAAACAAAAGATGGCTGTTTTGTTGAAAATTTTCGGGATTTCCTCCGATGGAATTTGAAGAGAACTATTCACTCTAATTCACATACTTTACACTCGCGTCAAGAACCCGGGCTTTATTGGCAAAATAACCACCAAAATTACGCAATAAAACTCAAAATAACACGAGCAAACATATAAAAACCAGAGCGACGTAGTTGTCAGGCAAATACACCGCAGAAAATCCCAAATCGTAAGTTACCTTCTACCTAGTTATCGAATAAACTGTAATTTCATTTGCAATTGACATTAATTTTTTCTGAGATTAATTACCGTTAGATTCAACCTATACAAGAAGTTGGTTAACAGAGCATGGTGAAACTAGCCCATCCTAATCCATAATTTAGGTATTTATCGTTAACGCGGTGAGTGAACTTTATTTTGCAAATAAGAATTTCAGTAGAATTTTTTTAATTCAATATTTTTTAATAACTTATTTTATCGTACAGGGTGACCATGAACAAGAAAAACAGTGATTAAAATGTCACGGTGTATAATATTATTATAATTAGGTATGTGATAATTAGGTATTTTAATTCCGACCCACACTAGAGTTCCATGTATACACCGACCAGCCTGGCAAATATGACCACCAAGACATAATTTGTCGACTATTTGTCTCGCTCTTTCTCTATGATTCTTTCTCATGCTCTACAAAATTTTGTCACGGCTGCATGTTAACCGGGAAGTAAAATTTACAGAACATGTAAATATCTCTCTGGCAGCTGCGTCGCGGGAATCAAATCAGCATCTCTCGCACTGAGCTGGACACTCCACAGAGGTAGTCATCTTATTTTATGATTACATCTACTTTTGTTTACATAATTATGATAATATTTATTAATTTTATTGCATAACAATGGTAAACTATGTTTATGGTTTAACAGAAGATAATTAGGTACACTTCACGCCAAATTACTTTGCGGTTTGATGGCGCATATTAAAGTGGGAGGGGAGGAGAGACTAGGTCCACAGAACCAGTGTGGTGAAAGTATTTCACCTTTTGGGCACTTCGTTCTACGACACTTCGGTTTCATATTTATGTTTTCCGTCACCGTCACTGGTCATCATCATTCTCCTGCCCTTATCCCACGCATGGGGTCGGCACATGTTTTCCTCTTCCACTCACTTCTACCATTCAACTCTCGAGTCTACTCCTCTTACATTCATCATCTTTCACATAATCAAACCACTTCTTCGGCCTTCCTACTTGCATACCCAGATACACTCATACCCATAACTTTTTGGTCACATGGTTTTCATCCCTCTTCATCACCTGTCACTGTAACAGGCGCCACTTCAAACTTCCCCTGGCATACTCATTTAGTATTTAGTGAAAATATTTTTTTCAAACAGAACAATGGGTTTCCAACCCACGACCTTAGAATCAAAGGCCACTACCACTAGACTAGATTAGATTGCTCTTAAAATCCAAACTACGGATATAATTATCTTTGTTATAAACAATGATGGAAAACATCAGCTCCAACTCTGCTAGTTATCCCTAACAAAATTAACAAGGATCATACAAAAAAAGCGCTAGGGCCCAGCGAGTTTCTTGTCAGTTCTTCTCGGACTGGGGATAGGACTGGAATTGGCACCTAGACTCACCTAGTAACTTATGTAAGACGATTCAAAATGATCCCTGTGATTTTAATGATTATAGATACTTTGAGTTTTGATATAACAAATACACCACAAAGTTATTTGGCGAAGCATCTTGCATCGTATTGTTTAAACGGCCGTTATATTTATTCCGGTATATCCCTTAACCCTAGCTTATATTATTTCTCCGTGACAGGTAATGTAGCTTCGGTTTGTAAAGATCAGACGTCTCATACCTCTGGACCTTGCTTCTAGGTGTGGTTTTCAGCTTTCCGTTAGGGGTAAGCGTGTTTTGTGTGTAGTTTTCCACCGATTTGTCACTTGACGGACTGTTAGGTAAATCTGGAAATAAAAACATGGTACATGTAGTTTTAGAGTTTTTCAGTATCGGTTACATTTTTCCGGGATAAAAAGTAGCCTATGTGCCAGACTATAATCTATATCTGTGCCAAATTTCATCCAGATCCGTTCAACCGTATCAGCGTGAAAGAGTAACAAACATACATCCATACATTCTTACAAACTTGCGCGTTTATAATATTAGTAGGTACTTACTGCATTTTTTAGGTTTAGGCAGGCCAACTCGTTTCGCGCGGCCTAGGTATTTGGAGCGGGCTGTGGTCTGGATTTTGTTATTATTTGACATCTCAGGTTCTGGAACACAATAAACTTATTTATAACTAAGGCAAAATGGTGCACAACACGTGGCAAGATTTTTTCGTTTAATTTGTCCTTGTATAGCAGTTGACAAACCTACTAACACGATAAATGCGAAAGTTTGTGTGTTCGTGTAACCTCCAATGGGATGAGGGAATGACAAGAAGGTTTAAAAAGTAACCGCTAGGCGCCACTAGTGTAGATATAAAATTCTCAAAAGGTATTGTATAATGTTTGATAGTGTCATTTTATTTCGTTCGCAAAAATCCCAATGACATATTAATTCTGAAATTATTGATATTGGTTAATTTTTATTTTGTGCAAAAAGAAGCGGTCACCCATCCAAAAACTGACTGCGCCCAGCGTTGCAATACAAACTTTCAACCCCTATTTCAGCCCCATTAAGATTAATTTTTGAGACAAAAGATAGCCTATGTCGGTCTCCAGGATGTAATCTATCTCCTGGAAATTGTAATTTCATTACAATCCGTTCAGCCGTTTAGTCATGAATAATATTAGTATTATTAATGTTAACAGCTTAGTTAGTTGTGGACCGATATTATAATGGTAATAGAGTGTGAACTATTTCATTAATATTGATAAAATTATAACATACCATCAGTTGTGGAAGAGATCTGATCAGAATCACTCATCTTCCTAATTTTATAAGGAGTTAAAACTGATCTATTATTATTCCCAGCTTGGTCTTCTATTCTTCTTTTCAAAGTACTTTCTGTTTTGACTTCCGCCAATGTATCTTCAGTGATATTATCTTCTACGATTGTCAAAGAATTCTCATTATCAGAAAGCTCTGTATAGTAATCTATAGTAGGCATTTTACTAGGTTCATCTATAGTCCCACCAAGTATGATTTCCATTACTTCTTGGCGTGACTTCATGTTGACTATCTCATCTAATTTAGCATCATAATCACTGGATAACTCAAATGAACATTCCGATTTAACTGGACTGAATAATGGCGAATTTTCTTCATAGTCCTTTGAGTCTAACGGTAAAGAAATTTCTGATGACAAAGGAACATCTTTGACGATGTTTTTATTTGGTACTCTAAGACCATTTTTGTGATAGTTTACTATTTCGTAGTCACCAAAATTCGATGCTACTTCTTTAACTATATTCTCTTCATATGTGTCACAGTTTATCACATAAAGTTTATTGCTTATATTAGTACTCTTTATATATTTGTCAAGGAAATTACTGAACTTATGTCTTTCTAACTCTGCATTATATTTCTCGTGTTCCGCAAAATACTGTAGTTGCTTTTCAGAGAATTTAGGCTCTTCCTCTTTCATTTCTAGTATTTCTGATACATCTGTCTCTGATAGTGTTTCAGCTGTAACAGTTATTTCAAACTCAGTACTGTTATCATGTACAATTTCCGCTAAGCTTTCTTCTAGTGCATCTTGACATCTTTCAGAAGCTTTGTTGTGTGTGATGATTTCATTTTTAGTTTGTAAGGGTTGTGTGTCTTCATAACTATTATGTTTCGTTTCTTCTGTCTTCATAACTATAGGTGCTTCTACAAAATCTGTTTCGATAACATCGTCATTCATTTGTTTATTGTTTTCTTTAAAAGGAACTCCAATGATGTCATTGATGATATCTTTTGTATCATTTGTAATTTGCTTTATTTCCAAAGGCTCGTCTGAGCTGCCAACTATTATTTCAGGGATTACAGTATCACATATTTCGATATTTACAGGTACTTTAGATTTATCGTCTTCTGGAATTTTCTGAGGCACTGTGTCAGGATGAGTTACACAAGCGAATTCCAGTTCAGGGCCGGGAATACTTGAGTATACTTGACTTAGACTGGGTCTAACATTCGCTTGGAACTCTAGAAGTAACGCCGCTTCTTGGTTCATTCTCTTCTGTTCTTCAGCTAAAAACTTCCTCATTTTCATCATTTTCTTAGCTTCTTCGAAATTATTAGCGAATTTTGGTTTCTTTAGCGTTACGTCTGGGACGAAAGGTAATCTGGGCGGGTTAGCTATAGGTGTTTCTAGGTGGTTATCCACCCTCACTATCGGTTTGCATTGCAAAACTTTGTTTGTTACTACATGCTCCTTATCACTCTGGCTAGTAGACTCACTACTTGAAGTATTATCAGACTTGGAACTAGTACTTTTGCTTTCTTTAGTACTATCGGCTGACTGTTTTGAATTGTTCTGGCTTTGTGATCCCTTAGACGTCGAACTGCCGTCATTCGAGTCACGATCTGTAGACCTTCTGCTATGATTTCCTCGTCCTGACGAGCTATAATGATCATCGGTATCTTTTTTCTCTTTCTTTTTATCTTTATCATCTTTCTTAGTGCACTTTCTGTCTTTTACTCTGTGTGAACTAGACTTTGATTCTTTTCTATCTCTAGAACTTTTATCTTTATCAGAACTTTTTTCTTTATCTTTTTCTGAACTTTTATCTTTGCTAGAAGATTTCCGTTCATCAGAACTTTTGCTGGAAGAATGTTTATGGCTGGAGCTAGAACTTCTGTGTTTGTCTTTACTACTACTAGAGCTTTTATGAGAACTTTTATATTTCGAAGAATCTTTTCTATCACTTCTATCTTTCGATGTTGCTCTATCTTTACTAGACTTTGATTTATCATCTTTAGACGAGGATTTTTTCTCATGTCGGCTACTGTCTCTAGAACTTGAATGTTTATCCTTGCTGCTTGAATGTCTACTGCTGTCTCTAGACCTGTGAGAGCTTTTATGATTCTTTTTGTCATCATTTCGCTCTTTCTTAGAGTCCTCTGAGTTTTCTACATCCTGTTTTACTTCTGTAGTCTTACTGGTATTGGTATTCGCATCGCTTTCATAATCAATTTGTAAGTTATGACTGTTGGAGCTGTCATCGTACATTGGAGTGTTATAAGTATTGATATTTACTTGACTGGTAAACTGTTCAGATAGTTGCTCAGTTTCTTTCTTATCTACCTTAACATCAGAACTATCAAGCGATAATTTAGCCTCATCAGAAGAACCAAATGATTCTTTGGCCTCAATATTGAACTGAAATTTGCTTGGCTCTTTATGGTTGTTATCATCAGAGTTATTTTCAAATGCCTGTTGGGCGTCACAGGAGTTTTCGTCATCGAAGTTCCTAACTGGGGTAAGAGGAGACATGTTTCTTCGTATTGATGATCCGGAGCTAGAGTTAGATTCTTCACTATGTAAGGCTAATGGTGTAAAAAAGGTATTATTGCTAGGAATGGTCACTTCATCAGGCAGGGGTATATCTGTAGATGGATTTGGTTCCTTTGGTAACTCTATATTTTTAAGCTCAATATTAGCTGGTTTTTCTAATTCGATTGGCAGCTCAATATTCTCAAGCTCAATCTTAGCTGGCTTTGGGCTATTTTCAGGTGCTGGTATGTTCTCAAGTTTAATTTCCTCAGTGGGTAGAGGTATTGAGCTTTTGTCCAAGCTAGAACTATCAGATGATACTTCAACTATGTCATCTTTATGTGCATCAGTGCTCATATCTTCTGTAACTTCTAATTTTTCCTCGGAATCAATCTCCATATCTTCAACATTGTTTTCCAAATCTTTACTTCCGCCATCATTGCTTTTGACAGATCCTGGGCTGACTGCTTCCAAGTCTGTTGGTAGTAAATCTTCAGTTTTCTCAGTGGCTTCTGGTTTGGGAGTTCTCTTTCTGGGGATGCCTAAGTAGTTGTAGACCAGGTCTTCAACTTGAGGTTTGAAGACGGCAGCTACTTTTGGATTTACAACTTGGTCTACAATTCTTTCAACTCCTTGCTCTAAGTAATTGCCACTGCAAAAAATTAAATTAAAATTATAGTTGACCATCATTTTCATAAAATGCCTCTGAGGGGTCGTTTAATACTTTCACCACATTGGTTCGAAAGAGTTAGAGATAGCGCGCACGGGTTACTTTTTCAAGTCCGTGGTTATGCGTGCATGTTTCGACGTGACACTGGGTGACATCTCCATACATAACCTAAGAGTGACGAAACAGTCACAGCGACAAAAGTAACTCGTGTGCTCTATCATTTACTGACATAAAGATGAGACAGTGATGCACAACTAATAATAATTATGTTATAAATGACAAACTCTTACTCCAAAATGTGTTTCCTCAGCTTTTCTCTCAGCTGGTTTTTGTTTAGGTCTGGTTTCCATGTCTGGCGGGACAGAAACACTGCAACGGAGCTTTCCACCCGCTGTCGAAGATTCTGGTATGCAGGTCGGGTATCCACATCAGATATGCACTCTTTACGAAACTGTTAAATACATGTTACTTTTTAATATTTAACATTCCCATAGTCCACTTTACATAGGGTTGACATAACATAGAATCTAGCAAGAGGGATTCAGCAATTGATTTTGCTATTGACCATGCTATTCTGTTTTTTAAACTTATGTCTCTTTGGTTAATGTCAGCCACATTGTTTCTACTCTATTTGTTTTTAAATGAAGTAAATAGAGATCAGAGGAGATGTAGACCATGCCTGGGTATAGCATTAATTATTATGTTTGTTTTGGCAAGACAAGACTCTGTTGTAACGTAATGTAATAAGACTGAATGAAGCAAAAGAGGTATGTCAGGATCGTAGCAAGTGGAGATCTGTGGTCTCTGCCTACTTCATCGGGAAACAGGCGTGAATTTATGTATGTATGTAAGAGTTGGTTTGTTTTAGAGAATTTCAACTTTTAGAAAATTAGCTGCTTGTCAGAACTAAGCTTTGATCTCTTAGTATGTACCTACCTATTTATAGATCAATTTCCCACAATTTGAATTATTACCATATGAAAATAGAGATAATGTGATTATGCTTGAGCCTAGACTGTAAAGTAAATAGGTATAATTTTGCAATGATTTGGGTCAAATCTACCTTTTATTTCAGATTGGTGCAAGAAACAAAATCCAACAAGATAATGCAATGTTTGGAGAATTGAATCAGCATCTTAGTGCTGGATGATTAAGTTAGGTAAGTTTAGATAATAGAACTATGTATTAAAGTACATAACCTTTCTCTAGATTACATTATTGTAAAGCAATGTCTACCATTTTGGATTGGACCTAATTATTCCTATTGATTTTTTACATTGTAAGTTCTACATCATTGGTGATTGATGTCTTATTACGACTTTTGAGGTATCACAGGAAACTTTTAATGACTATATAGGGGCAGGGAATGGATATTTGAAGAAATTTATGCAATGAGTAAATAGTACAACTAGTAAAACTAGATGACACAAACTCTGATAATTGAAACATCAAGTAGGTACATTTTTATAGGATATCAATTCCTTCTGAAAGTATTATGATTGAAAACTTGAAAAGTGCTACAAATTCTTATTTTACTGCCATAAAAATGGTTTTTTATAGACTTACTTGGTCAAAAATTCCTTTCGATTTGAGTTCATAAACCAATTGGTCCACTAAACGCGGATCGCCCGGCATGTATTGCAAATGCGCCATACCTGCCTAATTTAAATTCAGCTTATTTCATTAAAATCTACAGACTTTTACAAATAATTACGATCAGGTCAAGTAAACTTTATTTTGTTCCAAAATTCTGCAGATGAACTACAATCTATCACTGCGTTGCGTTCCGTTCTGCGAGGTTCTTTCTTTCTTTTTCTTCTTTTTCTTTAGATGGCATCTATCTGCCTCATCATTTTTGTCTGTCTCTGTCAAATCATCATTGCCAGTGTCAAGTGTTTTTATGAGTATTTTGCTTTCTGTTGATTCGTTGTACGATGAGATATTATAATCCAGTGTTATAATGCTATTGGCGTTCTTTAAACTTAGATAATGCTAGATTACGCTATAGTTTCGATATTTTGTTGACTGAATGCCAGTTGCTAGCACCAGACAATATACATATTTTTCCGCGAAAATTATCAATGTCAACATCAAATTATTCAACCAACTTTATGTCAATGCCATAGTCTTTTGTTTTGTCTTGTCTGTGGCTAATTGAGGTCTATTGAGGTGGGCGGAGCGGCGGGCGGAGTTAAATTCAAATTCAAAAAACAAAACAAACCAACAGACGCAACAGTCGTCTGTCTCGTCTCGCGTATTCGTTTTCTTTCCCAAAAAAAAACAGAAAGTAATTTGGAATCATGAAAATAAATAGTTCTGTAGATGGAACAACACAAAATCTGCTGGAGTCTATCATCCAAAAAGACAAACAAGAACGCCTTGCCGCTGGTATGTTTCGCAACAATATTAGTATTATAACCCAGTTAAATTAAAAATCCCGACATATAGCCATACTACGTGATATTAATAGGATTTGTAAACTTTTGAAATTAGTCGAATATTAATCAGCTGTTATTGTTTGTGTTCAATCAATATAACCTCACTCGCGAATCAAATTTTCACGAAAATAAAAAGAAAATGAATAAATTAACATCTTACACAATAAAAGAAATCCACAAATCATACCGCGACAAATTATTGACACCAACAAGCTTCGTAGACTTATGTCTGCAAAAAGCGAAGCAGACGAGTGAACTGAACGCTTTTGTGACCATCACTGAAGAAATTGCGGAAAACCATGGCATCGAGAGTGAGAAACGGTTCTATATCGACAGGAAGTTCAAGCCACTGGATGGTATCACCATCGGCATCAAAGATAACTTCTGCACGAGTAATATTCGCACCACTTGTGCCTCGGAAATGTTGAAAACCTTTATCCCAACTTATGATGCTACTGTTTACGCTAGATTGAGAGCAGCAGGGGCTTGTCTCATCGGGAAATGTAATTTGGACGAGTTTGCGATGGGTGCTGGTACTATAGATTCCATATTTGGCCCGAGTAGAAACCCTTGGAGCTACAATGCCAGCTGGAGGATAGCAGGCGGCAGTTCCGGCGGAAGTGCTGTAGCAGTTTCCTCCGGGTCCTGTGTAGCTGCTATAGGCTCAGACACTGGTGGGTCCACTCGAAACCCTGCTGCTCTTTGTGGAGTTGTAGGTCTGAAACCTACATACGGCCTTGTATCACGTTATGGTCTGATACCTTTAGTAAACTCAATGGACGTACCGGGGGTTTTAGCTAGAACTGTTGAAGACACAGCTAAAATACTTAACTGCATCGCCGGACCGGATAATTTGGACTCGACAACGTTAAAAGAACCTTATACTCCAGTAGAAATAAAAGACATAGATTTATCTCGAGTAAGAATCGGTATACCTAAAGAATATCACTGTGAGGGTATGAGTGAAGAGGTTATTGATACATGGAAGTATGTAACAAATATACTTGAGAAAGAACAGGCCATTGTCAAGACTGTATCATTGCCCTATACATCGGTTTCAATTGCTGTGTATTCTATTCTAAATCAGTGTGAAGTAGCAAGTAACATGGCTAGATATGATGGTCTCCAATATGGACTGCGGACCAGTGAAAGTTATTCAACAGAAGAACTATATGCATCCACACGATTGAAAGGGTTCAACAAAGTTGTCCGATCGAGAATTTTAACTGGAAACTACTTTTTACTATCTAAGAATTATGATAAATACTTCATCAAAGCGTTGAAACTACGGAGACTGATTGCGAATGATTTCAAAAATGTTTTCAACGGTGATGATAAAGTTGATTTGCTGTTGACACCGACTACATTGACTGATGCTCCGTTGTTTGAAGAGTTCTCGGCGAAACATAACCGGGATCAGTGTGCGTTCCAAGATTTCTGTACACAGCCAGCAAATATGGCCGGAATACCTGCTCTCTCAATACCTATACGTCTATCGAGTAAAAATATGCCATTATCTTTACAACTAATGGGGCCTAATCTATCGGAAGAGCTGATGTTGAATGTTGCCAAGAAAATAGAGACAATTGTCAAATTTCCTACTTTAGATTCTGTACAGAATTGAATTTATTGTTATAAATAAATTATTTAGTAAGTAAACATGGCTGTTTTGGGTTTATTCTTATACTAGCTTCCGCCTACGGCTTCGCCCGCGTGGTACATTGAAAAGCAAAAAAACTATCCCACGGGAACCGTACATTTTTCCAGGATAAAAAGTAGCCTATGTGCTATTCCAGACTATAATCTATATCTGTGCCAAATTTCATCTATATCCATTCGGCCGTTTCAGCGTGAAAGAGTAACAAACATACATCCACACATCCAGACATTCTTACAAACTTTCGCGTTTATAATACGAGTATTACTAGGATTTTATACACACCAATATTTCTTTAGCTCTATTTTCTAGATGCAGAATACTTACTTTTACTGCTACTAGTTACTACCGACATCTACAAGTAGAATAGAAAAATGTCTTCACTTTAGAAGACATTTTCAACTAAGCAATACCTAGTTCCTTTTGAAATTTTGTGTTTATTTCCAGCTATATCAACGACCGAAACGCTAGCAAAGTTGAACGTATCGATCGACGCTTTCCCTCAAAAATGCCAGCAGCAACTCTCCCAAATCGCCAAAGCTCAAGAAGCAACAAACATAGAACAACTGGATCCAATCGCAATAACCCTCTACCAATCAAAACTCATCTCTGACCAACTAAGCGATGACTACGAAATCCTCAAGTTGAAGCAAAAGAACGAAGAGCTGCAAGCGAAGATCGACCGTAATAACAGGTTTTTGGATGATCTTCGTAAAGAACTGGAGTGCTCGAAGAGTTCGCTGTTGCTGAGAAGTCTTAATCCCGAGACTGTACAGGAGGCTATCAGGCAGTTGAAACAGAAGGTGGCGTCTTATGAAGAGAGCTGTGAAAAAGCCAAGGTAAGTTTTTAATTTTTTAGATAGTTTTAGAATTATGATGATCAAATTTGTGTATTTGTGTAATAATTAATGTAGCCAACAGGGCTTGTAATATTTATCCATCATCAAGTTCCGCTAGTGGAACGACCTATAACTAAATATAGACCTATAAAGAGATGATTTTACACATCTAATTTTACTTCCAATTTCACAGGAAATTCAAATATAAAAATTTAACAGAAGTGTCATTTCATATCCGGTCATAAATTCACGATAACACTATAAATTATTCATCTTCGCAGTCGGGTAAAAATATTAGCAAAAATTAAAAATATAGCAGGTACAGTTGTAACCGCTCTAGATAAATCTTACTATGGGGCTTTAGTTTTCGAAATTTGCCGAAGCACAAAAATCGTGGTACCGTGGACGTACCGGTAATGACCCATTCATGGACACATTAAACTTTTATGACCTAAAATGTACTTTTCAGAGTAAATACACCAAATTTATGACCTAAAATGTACTTTTCAGAGTAAATACACCAAATTTATGACCTTAAATGTCACTTTTCAGAGTAAATACTCCAAACTGCCTGTATCAGACAACATACTGCCCAAGTCGATCATGTCCTTAGCGGACACGTTGGCGCGGCGTAGGGACGAGGCGGCTCGCCTGCAGGCGCGGGCCGCGGACGTCCAGCTCGCGAGCCAAGCGAGGGACACGCTCAGCCGACTGATGCGGTAGAAGAGAGCTAAGCGAACTTACGTCGTTATATACTTCTCAAAAAAAACGAGCCACCTCTGAAATCTAGAGATACTGACGAACAAAAAGCACCATCAATAGAGGGTTATTAGTTTTCGAATAACATACTTACGGTGGATTTGACCATTTTATGTAAAATGCAAGTAAAATGCCAGTTTACTCTTCAATAACAACGACTTACTCTGGGGATAATACACTTTTTTAGTGATAAAACTTATTTAATTCATCAAAGGTGCCTACCAGTGAACGCAAAAAACATGGAAGCATTACTTCAAGGCTACATCCGCGAAACTTGACACCAAATTTCACACATCGAAACTCCTTCGCGGATTTGGCAAAAATTGATTAATGTCGACTTTATTCCCACGACTTTTGGGTTTAAATTGCCGTGTAACGTGTAGATAGCTTATGTGAATTTTTGATATAATTTTTTGGCATAATTGACAAGCCTCGCCTACCACAGCACATTTTTTGTTGGATCATTTTCAACTCAAAGAATGCTTCCATGTATTTTCGGTTCACTAGCGCCTGCCTACCTAAAGTTAAGATGTGAAGTATATTTTGGTAAATCATGAAAAGGTCGAATAAAGTGAAACTCAAAAATAAACTGACTAATATTTATTTCTAAACAACAATTAAATATCTAGAAAACATTTATATATTGACTCAAAGTTAAAAAATCGTGGTCATTCCACTTCTTCTTCTGGAATTGGTTCTTTCTTGTCCACAGGTTCGATGCACGGCCAGGTACAAGTTGAAATTACTTGCGCTGCGAAGAAGTTATCATTTGTTTATACAGAATGTTTTACACGAATACTTCCGAAAACTTAAGGGGGTTAAAGTACCCATCAATATAAATAACTTTTTCTAAACCAACACTGAGCGCGAAATAATGTATTAAATATATCAGTTATCTAGTTCCCATAACACAAGCTTTGAGTAGCTTACTTTGGGGCTAGATGATGCTGTGTGGATTGTCCAGCATTATTTATCTAAATATATGTATATAACTCAAAGGTGACTGACATAGTGATCTATCAACGCACAGCCCAAACCACTGGACGGATCGAGCTGAAATTTGGCATGCAGGGAGATATTATGACGTAGGCATCCGCTAAGAAAGGATTTTGATTAATTCTACCCCCAAGGGGATAAAATAGGGGATGAAAGTTTGATTTTGTTTTTCAAGGTACCACGCGGGCGACGCCGTGGGCGGAAGCTAGTTTATTTATATATAAGCTGTGAGGCCAGTCAACACCCTGTATCTTAGTTACCCCTTTTCTTCTCCGCAAAAGTTTCCCCCAGGGCCATCGCGTGCTGCCCGTAGCCGAGCTGCCCCCGCAGCCCCCACAGGAACACGTTGTTGTCATTCGTGTTGATGCCACAGTCCTTCTTCGTCTGCTGCGTCTTGTCGCGCAGCTCGTGCGTCTGGCAGTGAACCTCGGAGCGGAGGTGGCTGTAGTTGGTCTGGGTCGAGTGTGTCTTGCAGTTCACTATTGTCGCCTGGGAAGTGAATAATAAAAAAAATAAGTATTGGTGGACAGTTCACACAACGCCATCTTGCCCCAAACTAAGCAAAGCTATGGGAACCAGATAGCTGGTAGATTATTATTATTATCTTATACCTTTAAACGGGCAATTCTTGTATCTTATACCTTTAAACGAGCAATTCTTGTATATATATATGTATATATATATATATATATAAACACCATCCTGCACACTTAGTTGATCCAGCAGTGAGTCAATGCATAACTGACTCCACCTTTCGGGCGGAATAACTTAACTCTGGTTTAATATTTTTCGATCGGAGTGGCAACGTCGCTTTTCACTCGGCGACGTTGCCAGACATATCCGTTAAAAAACCGTATACTCCATGTTTTTTTCCATCTGAAGTTCCTCACAAAATGGATCCGTAACGGCCAAATGTTTTATACTCAACCATACTTATTGGGTCCATATATTCTCTCAAACCGTATAAGTAACAGGTACATTATGTGGCTCCACTGTAGGTATATACTTATAGGGTTATGTGAATGCATACCTACCTTGATCCAACTTATATTATAAGCGTAGGCAAATGTTTCAAGCATTGTGAGATCTAGCATTAAAGACTTTTTGGCTCCTTTGGTATATACTTATTGGGTTATGTGAATGCATACCAACCTTGATCCAACAGATATTATAAGCGTAGGTAAATGTTTCAAGCATTGTGAGATCTAGCATTGAAGACTTTTTGGCTCTTTTGACATCGGAACCTGAACTTATGTAAATAAATAAATAAATAAATAAATAAATAAATAAATAATGCTGGACAATCCACACAGCATCATCTAGCCCCAAAGTAAGCTACTCAAAGCTTGTGTTATGGGTACTAGATAACTGATATATTTAATACATGATGTAGGTACATAGATAGATATTTTTTGTTATACATACACACCCAGACCAACGGAACAAATTTCTGCAGATCGTACACAAATTTGTTCCGAGGCGGGAATCGAACCCGCAACCTCTTGCGTCGCAGGCGGACTCTTGCCCGCTGCACCACTGAGGTCGTCTATGTGGTTCCATTACGGTTTTAATTTAGATACCTACCGATTTCTAAACACTATGTGGTTCCGAATATACTCTTCTTTTATCCGTCTTCTTCATTGCCCAACACTCTGATCCATACATTGCGACAGGTCTGATTACCGTCTTGTATATTTTACCCTTAATCTTAAAGGGCATTCGAGGGTCGCATATCGTACCTGAGACCTGTCGCCACTTCATCCATCCCACATTCATCATATTATTAACGTCTCGGTCAATATTGCTGTCGTTTTGGATAAGCGAACAAGATACTTAAAATCAGTTAGGCTGGTAGAGTTACACAATCTAAGGCAATTTGGGAGAAACTAGAGGAGCCACTGAAGTTGCAGAACAGATGTTCTGTTTTAGTGCGGCTGATCTTAAAGCCTACTCTCTCTAGTTTCTCTTGCCATTTTCCCGGTCTGCTCTGCACCTCGCCTGCTTCCTCTCCGCCGAGAACAATGTCAACGACGAACAGCATGCACCAGGGTGCCTCCTCCTGTATGTCTGATGTCAGAGCATCCATTACCAGGAGGAACAAATAAGGGCTTAAAGCCGATCCTGGTGCAGGCCTACAGCCAGGGATCGGAAAACCTATTCATAACGGTAACCGTTTCAAACGGTTACCGATAGAAACGGTAAGCGATTGAAACGATAACCCTTTTACATTGGGTTTTAATCGAAATAATAACTGTTACCGAATAAAACGGTATACCGAAATAATTCGGTTTTTTTAAACTGTATTTTTTGTTGCATTATTAGGGTACAAATACTTTGTAGAAATTGAGTGCGTGCGATATTAGGTATGCGAATGTTTTTCGACTTAGTTGATGACTGGAGGGATACTACTGAGCAAGCGGAAAGTGTTAAATTAATGCAGTGTGAGTGCGACTTTAATATTTTTTAAATTGTGATTTGTGATTTTCTTTTATAATAGTAATAGAGGGTATAATAATACCTAGTAGGTAGTACCTACAGTAGTACTACTAGGTATTAGTACCTACTACTACTACTAGTGAGTAGTAACTCAACTACTATACTAATTACTAGTATTTAAGTAGGTAACTACACCTACCTCCTACCTACATACATTATTAGCAAACCAAACTGTTTTAGTAGTTATAGTAATAAAACAATTGAATAAATTTGCTTGAAGTGTATCGGACGGAACGTATTACAGAAGGTAAATGTTATACTAAAATAAAATAGGTAGGTACAGTCACCGACGGAAAGGGGTAACCATTTTTTTACATTATCGTCTAATTTAAATTTTCAAAACAATTTTAGCAATGGAATAAATAATTTGTAGTATTCAATACAACTGACTCACAATAACTGAATAATACATTCGCCACCGCTTTGGCAAGAAATAATCTGTCTAAAAGCGGGTAGTTAGCGTAAAAACAACACGGCGATACCCGCAAACTACATTACCGCAACCCGCAAATACAGGTAACAAAGAGATGGGCGGGTGGGTAAAAATTCGGGAGGGATAAATAGGAAGGAAAGGGTAAAATAGGTAAAAATTTAAAAATACCCATTTATACCGGGTATTTTTTATTTATACCGGGTAAAAATTCAACGTATATTTTTCAATGAAAATAAAAAACCTAATTACTTTTAAAAATACGTAGTAAGTAGGGCAGCCTTAATATTATATAGGAAAACCTAAACTATGAGTAAAAGATGTTTTTATCAAATAAAACCAACATAAAAGTCATTTAGAAAACATACACTCGCGGGCTTTAAACTGGAATCGCTTCATCAAGACAATTTTGTACAATTTCTGTCCAATGAACAATGATTGTCGTATATCATTTGAAAGAATATTTTATTAGCTATTAAATTCTAGCCGAGAGATGGCGTGCCTACTGTGAGCAGTTATATACTGATCCCTTTTTTAACCGAACTGGAAGGAGCTAGAACTGGAACCCATGATTCTTCGTTCCGAAATAGCTACTGCTCTATAGTCTCTCAAGAAAGAGAAGGCGCCAGGAAGCGACCAAATAACAGCAGAGGTGCTTAAAGCTATGGGTGACTTGGGTGTGACGATAACCAATATCTGCTCACACATCTGGCAAAACGGTAATTGGCTGGAAGACTGGACGGAGTCCGTAATTCTACCGCTGCACAAGAAATGGTCAACTAAGAGCTGCGGTAATTATCAAACCTTGTCCCTCATCTCACACGCCAGCAAAATCTCGCTCCATATTATCAACAATCGCATCCTGGATACTTGGATTGGCAAATCCCGCAGGAGCAAGCCGGTTTCATGAAGGGCAAGGGCACTCGGGAGCAGATTCTCAATGTCAGGCAGATCGTTGAGAAGGCATACGAGTTTGATTTGCCAGTGATAATGTGTTTCGTCGACTACAGCAAAGCTTTCGACTGTGTCAACTGGGGTTGTATGGAAGGTCCTACAAAAACTTGGAGTACCAATGCATCTTATCGCTCTACTTCGCACCTTGTATGACTTAAGCCAGGGAGTCGTAAGAGTTGATAAAGTAACTTCTAAACCCTTTAAATTTCACCAAGGAGTACCTACGCCAAGGTTGCATTTTATCGCCCATTCTGTTCAACGCCTATGGAGAGTACATAATGAGACAGACTTGCGAGAATTGAGAGGGAGGTATCACAGTTGGTGGTGTAAAAATCACCAACCTGCGCTACGCTGATGACACTACTCTTCTTGCAGCAAATGAGTCGGGGATGATTACTCTTCTAAACCGAATGGAGCGAATTAGCGAGAAGATGGGACTTTGCATAAACAGGTCCAAAACTAAAGTTATGGTGGTAGACAGATCTGGAAAGTTAGAACTCACTGGCGATTTGGACCTAGAAACAGTGGACAATTATTATTATTTATTATTATTAGACTTGTACGGACTCTAGTCTTCTCGATCTTTTCGTATGGCGCTGAGACTTGGACTCTGGAAGCTGCAGACCGCAAACGCATTGACGCTTTTGAGATGTGGTGTTGGAGAAGGATGCTCCGTATCCCTTGGACAGCATTTCGGACTAACGTCTCTATATTGCGAGAACTCAATATCTCCTCGCGACTGTCCGTCCACTGAGTGTCTGCGCAGAGTTCTCGAATATTTCGGTCACATTGCAAGAAAAGACGGTGACAACCTCGAAAAGCTCTTTGTGATCGGCAAAGTAGACGGGAAAAGGCCTCGTGGACGCAGTCCATTACATTGGTCGGACCAGATCCGAACCGCGCTTGATATTTCGGTTCACAACCAACGCCCTCCACATCGCCGAAGACAGAAACAGATGGAGGATAATTATTAAAGAGAAGGTGATGCAGAAGGGAGGTCACGACCCTCAGCATTGAGGAACACGACGCAAGGAGGAAGAAAATTTTGAATATCATAACCAATAAGCATTCACCTTGTATCATGGAACGTAAAAAGAAAAAAATCAATTTTTTAATTAAACAAATCACCAACTGTTTGGAAGTCCTGAAATCCTATAAATAGTGAGCTTTTATGAAAATTGGTCATCAGTCCAATGTTTTACTTTACTGGGAATAGTTGAACTTAAGAAAAATGGAAACCACAACCACAGAAGCCGCTCTAATCGTCAGCCTAATTCAGCAAGGGTTGTCTCAGCGTAGTATCGCTCGACAGCTTCACCCAAGCTAGTCCAGTGTCTCCAAGGTGCACAAGAGATTCAGGGAGATCAGGAATTTAGTCCGGAGACCAGAATCTGGACGATGGCTATGCAATACGCCAAGAGATGGTCGATTTATTGTCACCACTTCACTCCGAAAAAGACACCTGACCGGCGTCGACGTCCAATAGCAGCTAAGAGAAGTTAGAGGGAGAGCTGTGAGCGAGTGGACAGTCAGACGAAAACACAAAGAAGTGAAATTAACCCCAAAAAGGCCAGCCATGGGAACTAAATTGTCTCCAGCCCACCTACAAGTCCGGCTTCAGTTTGCTCGCGATCACTTGATTATATGGAGCAATGGAGTCGAGTCCAGTTCTCGGACATAACCAGAATATGAACCGTCGTCGGTCAATACTATGTAGGCAAGGCACGTCCTACGACAAAGATTTTGATAGCTAAAAAAAAATGATATACTTACCACAATCCCTAGTTCATTGACCAGAAATTGTAAAAAATTGTCTTGATGAAGCGATTCCAGTTTAAAGCCCGCGAGTGTATATTGTGTAAATAGAACATTAATTATCTTTTCAGTCATGTAAACTTACACCGTACTTACTTCAAAATAAGCCGAGTATTTTTTTAAAAGACATAGTACATAATACACTTATATATTTTTTTATTATATAATTGTTCTAAAAATAACAAAAGCCTTTATATTGTAATCTGTCGTTTTTATGTTTTTACATACTTAAAGGCTTTTTTTATTTTCAGAAAGATTAAAAATATATAAGTATACGCACTATGTCATTATAAACAATCTAAAAAACCATATATATAATATATATATATAATAATTGCACAGCATAACGAAATCAATAAATATAATACTTAAATAAATATAATCCAACCAAATTATACTGATAATTACATTATTTTACACCAGAGAACATCGAAACACTAAAAAAAACAAATAAAATAATAAATAAATAGTGGCGGACATTTTTACACAGCACCATCTAGCCCCAAAAAACAAACAGGAATAAAAACTAACAAGTTAAAGCATATATAATTAGTTGAACCTCAAAACCAGGTAAGCGCCCATCTCTCAACACAAATTCAAACAATACGGTTTAACACGACAGAAGATGAGTGAGACATTATTTTCCTTCGCACTCATATTACCTACCGCGCTACTTGCACGCAGTACATGATGAAAATGCGCAAATTTAAACCTTAAGATAAAAACCTTTATTATTTCGGTTAATGTTAACAGAAATGTTTCGGTAACCTATAGTTTCGGTATACCGTAATTGAAAGTGTTAAACAACCGATTCATTACGGTGGTTAACCTTAACCGGAATATCCCTGCCTACAGCCACATTGAACTCGTCAGTGAAGCCGGCTTCGGACCGGACGTTTCTTTAAAAACCTTTTGCACATTCTCATTCCACCACCATGTATCCTTATCAATCTTACCTTTGCCTTTCGTCTCACCAAAAACATCCTTAGCCACACTGCCTAGACATGCAGCCATTTCATTCCAGCAATCATTCACCGTCTTTTCTTTAATTCTATCATCCATCCCAATCATTTTTGTCCACCACTGTCTTTCAAAATTCTTCCGCACAATTTTCATTTCCTAACATATACCACCTAACTTTCGGGGAGGGCTTAGGCTTACACGTAGCTGTTCGCATGGTCATCTTTACTTCTAGTAAGAGCAGTCGATGTTGAGACGCAAGTAGTTCACCCAGTATGACTTTACAGTTCTCTACTGCGCAAACGTTATTTCATTGTGCTATAAAATAATCGATTTGGGTGTTGTGGCTGCCACTTTTGTACGTTATAAGATGGTGGTCTCGTTTTTTGAAGTAAGTGTTAGCGATTGCCAAATCAAAAGCAGTGGTAGCCTGCGGTAATGTCTCGCCTTCCGGGTTCCGACTCCCAAAGCCCCACCCCCCGTGCACACTATCATACCCTCCTTTCATTTTCTCTACATGTCCATTAAAATCACCTCCAATATAGATATCCTCCCTCTGTGGGATACCCATCAAAACCGCATCAAAGTCCTCCCAAAACTTCTCTTTCACTACATCCTTACATCCAGCCTGCGGCGCATACACACTCATTATGTTTAAAGTTAAATCATCCATCAATATCTTTACTATTATAATTCGATCATTCGACTCTCTTTACATCCGTCACACATTTTTTAAATCTTAATCTAAAACAACTCCCACTCCATCACTTCCATAATAAAATAACTTATACCCCATCCCTATTTCCCTAGCTTTCGTACCCTTTCATCTCGTCTCTTGCAAACATGCAACATTTATCCGTCTTCTTTCTAATACATCTACTAACTCCCTTCCTCTTCCGACGGTTGCTGCGCTTGCGCGTCGCCTGGAGGGTACGCCCTAACATTATCGCGCATTCCGTATTTATTCCTATTCATGTTGTAGACATGGTTGACGTCAGGCATACTTTTCAAAGTAGTAGTCGACGATCCCTGTAGACCCTATCGCCGATTTGCCTCGCCACCGTGGGTGGATTGCCAAAGGCCAAGGTTAATTGCACTGTACGGGGGTCAGCCGTCAGGACTTAGTGCCAAAGCAGTTAGTCCCCCCTCACCAGGTTTAGCCCACAAGCCGATGTGGTTACCGGGATGTGGCCGCTGCATGCAAGGCAGCTGCTGGGAGCCACTGGTAGGAGTTTGTGGGTTGTCAATGCATTTAAATCCTATTCCACCTCCTGTCAGACAAGCCGGCTGGTAGAATTGGTCGCATAACATCCTGCGACATCCCTGAGTAATTCTAAATTCAAGTTTCAGGGGTCTTTTACCAATTGTTATGGTTTGGTATGGATGGCAAACTAATATTGTCTAGTGATGAAGAAAATTTAGCGAATAGGTAATCGGGGGTTTTTTAATTTTTGTGAAATTAACTTTTAGATTACTATGATAATAATCAGTACTCGATACATTTATTAATTTAACATGATGCATACATAAATCTTTTCTACTAATCAGTTCGACAACAGTCTATCTCTATTTATGTATAGTATAGCAAGACCTAGCAAATGACAAAGGCCGTCACAAATGGTGCGTTCTCATTGGCTCATTTGAATTGGATCAACTTGTGCTAAAACGCAAAAAAGGTGGATTTGTATAAAAACACCTTAATTATTATTATTACTCATAGTTACACTTCTGACTCCAATCAGAGTCACATATGTATGGTGAACTACAAATTGGATCAACAAATACTACCCGGATCAACAAGTGAAAACGGATCAACAAAATACTACTTATATGGCACGATGGAGTCACTAAGTGCCCGTAGGGATATCTATATATATAATCGGAATCTCGGAAACGGCTCCAGCGATTTTCATGAAATTTAGTATGCAGGGGGTTTCAGGGGCGATAAATCGATCTAGCTAGGTTTCATTTTCCAAAAAACACAATTTACCAACAAAAAAAGCCGAGCAAAGCTCGGTCATCCGGGTACTATATATTATGTATGTATATATGTATATATATATAATTGGAATCTCGGAAACGGCTCCAGCGATTTTCATGAAATTTAGTATTCAGAGGATTTCGGGGGCGATAAATCGATCTAACTAGGTTTCATTTTTAGAAAACGTCTTTTACCAATAAAAAAAAACGAGCAAAACTCGGTCACCCAGGTACTTATTTTTATATGTGGTGTCGGAACAACACGTTTTCTTAGTCGATTTCCCTCTATCATTCGTCATCTCAGTACTCACACCTTTCTTACTGATATCAACGTCATCATCATCTTGCTGCCCTTTTCCCACGTTATGTGGGGTCGGCACAACATGTGATCTTCTTCCATTTCCCTCTATCATCCTTCATCTCTTCTCATAACATGCCCATACCACTTACTCACAAACAAAACTGGTTTGAAAGAACTAGTGAAAGAAAAAGATCGTACCCATTGACAGGCTCTTCGCTTCCACTCCCAAAGGTCCCAGGTGTAGTTCTTTTCAATGTGTTCTTCAATCGGATGTGTCTCGGTTTGGATGTCCTTGTCAAATACTTTTGCTGTAGTGAGAAAAAACATCAAACATGAGCTGGTGGTGTAGTGGTACCCTGTCCGAAGGTCGTGAGTTAGAACATAGATTGTACCTACTAATGCTGAAGTGCAGTGTCTTAAACGGTGAAGGAAAACATCGTGAGGAAGCCGACATACCCTAGAACTAAATTTATTTGAAGGTGTCATAGTAATCTTATAACCTGCTTGCAACCTGTCACGTACGGAATACTAGCTTCTGTTTAAAATGTGGGCATGTACCAAATATCATGCTGGACGTTCCTCTGACTACTCTTTAGATATCCTCAAAGATTTAAGTAACTAGAGATCTGAGGAGATATCTACCGAGCCTGGGGATTACAGTCGTGATCATGTTATAGGCGAAGTCGCGGGCAACAACAGCCAGCTGCGGGCGGAAGTTATAGTATACTTAGAATGCTCATAATCCCCACCGGTGGGGACAGTTTAGTGGGGATTATGATAATAAACCATTAATGGTTCAGACTTACTTTTCGCCACGTATTTAGTGGTCAGTTTGGCGACATCCTTGACCTTGAACACATCTTCCACTATGTTGAGGAGGTTGATGATGTGAGGGTTGTTGCGCGCGTACTCCAACACCTCATTTATGTATCTATAATCAATCAATCAATCAATCAATCAAAATCATGTTTATCCAATTCAATCACAGGGATCACTTTGAATCGTCTTATAGTAGGCTCAACGAATCTAGGCATTCGTGAAGTTAGCCGCAAGAGCTGCGCAGTAGGTATCGTTTTTTGGGAGCAATTGGAGGTATGAGGAGGGGGAGGGGGAAGGAACTGTACATCCGCAAACTCGCACCTGTGGCTAACTTCACGAATGCCTAGATCCGTTGGATGAACTATAGATACTAGGTGAGTCTAGGTGCCAATTCCAGTCCTATCCCTAGTCCGAGAAGAACTGACAAGAAACTCGCTGGGCCCTAGCGCTTTTTTTGTATGATCCTTGGTCATTTTGTCAGGGACACCTAGCAGAGTTGGAGCTGATTCGTCCCAAGCTTTTTTGACATCTGGGTACTCTGATATTCTATAGTAAGCTTTTTGATACAGTTTCTGTCTGCTGAAAGTGAGAACAATGACGAAAGTGAGAACAATGAGGAAAGTTAGAACAATGACGAGAGTGAAAACAATGACGAAAGTGAGAACAATGAAGAAAGTGAAAACAATGACGAAAGTGAGAACAATGACGAGATTGAAAACAATGACGAAAGTGAGAACAATGACGAAAGGGTTGAATAGAAAGGTACCTCTGCGGGTCCTTGCTGAAGCGCGCCGCCATGCGCACGGAGCAGAAGGCGTAGCGGCGCGCGGCGCTCTTCACCAGCCCCACCTTCAGGTTGCTGGGCACCAGCGCGCCCCCGCACAGGCACACCGCGCAGAACCCGAGGTACTGCGCGCAAACAAACAAACAAACACTCGTTACTGGATATCCCGACCATAGGTAGAATACTTTTAGATAAAGAGACGAGTTTCTTGCCTGCTCTGCTCGTACTTGGGTTAGGTTGGAATTCAAAAAGTTGGTTGGGCACATAGATTCACCGCATGTAAAAGACGTTTCAAAATGATCCTTGTGATTTTATTGAATAAATAATTTTCAATTTCAATAGGTTTATTGTCATTGGTTTCCCCACCAATGGGGATAACGACAATTCAAAAAAAAAAATAGCGTTTTCCCCATTAACATGTTTAATCCTGGTTGGTGGGGATTATGACAATAAAGATAATTAAGGTTTATTTTATAATAGCTTCCGTCCACGGCTTCACCCGTACATCTTGAAAAACAAAAACAAACGGTGAACAAACATCGTGAAGAAATCGGCATACCCTAGAACCAAAAGTTCGAAGGTGTGTGTTAAAAGTTAGTATTCTTATAAGCGGCGATGGGCTTTCAACCTGTCACTGAATACTAACTACCTACTGTGAAAAATGTGAGCATGTGCCAAATATCATGTTCTACGTGCTGACTCCTCTTTAGATATCCTCAAAGATCTAAGTAACTAGAGATCTGAGGAGATATCTACCGAGCCTGGGGATGACAGTCGTGTGAGTGTTCGCCTATCACCTATCTGACATCGTATATTTACACTTTAAGCTAATTTAGAAACTCGTTGATCGTTGCATTAGGTACTATGATGATTTTGACCTGCTATTTTGACTTAGATTGTGATTAAACGTCGAGATGTAAAATTATGTCCATTTTTATAATTAATACTAGCTTCCGCCCACGGCTTCGCCCGCGTGGTACCTTGAAAAACAAAAACAAATCTATCCCGCGAGAACCTGATATTTTTCCGTGATAAAATGTAGCCTATGTGTTATTCCAGACCATAATCTATAGCTGTGCCAAATTTCATTCAGATCCGTTCAGCTGTTTTAGCGTGAAAGAGTAACAAACATACATCCATCCATCCATTCATCCATACAAACTTTCGCGTTTATAATATTAGAAGGATTACTTATAAATTTGTATTGTCTAAAGCCTGGGATACACTAGGGGGCAAATGAAGAAACAAGTTGCGGAACAGTCCCTCAACAACTACGTGAAGCGTCCCGCGACAATTGTCATGGAACATTTTGCCGGCTCCACTAGTCAGTGTGTATAGAAATGTCGCCCGAGGAGGTTGCGGCTATTAGCCATAGCCCACACTAAAGCCATGTTTAAGAGGCACGCACGTTGCGTACGCGACTACACTTGGTGACAAATGGCGCGACACTGACGCGAGACACGTGCGCTCGCTCTCGAGGCGGGAGCAAGCAACATGCCCCGCGTCACGTACAATGTTGCGGGGCATGTTGCGGGACAATATGCAACGTTGCAGCGTCACGTAAATTAAGTGTTGCGCGTCATGTTGCGGGACAAAATGTTCCCTAGTGTATCCCAGGCTTTAATGCCATCTGTTATGTGTAGGTACCTATATGTGATTGATTAGTGTAAGTGGTGTAAACCGTTCTAATTCAATAAATAAATAAATAAATGTTTATTTTCTTATAGCTATATGAAAGACAGTGAGACATGTTTACCTGGATATGTCTGTCCTTAACCGTGGTGTAGCTCTCGTTATAAGCGACGTAGTTTTCGAGGGAGCCGAGACAAAGTCGCTCCTCCACACTCACTCGAGCGCCCATCCTGTCCTGACAACAGGAGACAATATTATTAGAAACTAGCTGCCACCCACGGCTTCGCCCGCGTGGTACCTTGAAAAAATCAAAATCAAAATATGTTTATTTTCAATAGAATCACAGGGATCACTTTGAAACGTCTTACATACTAGGTGAGTCTAAGTGCCAGTTCCAGTCCTATCCCCAGTGCGAGAAGAACTGACAAGAAAAAAAAAGTACATAAATCCCGCGGGAACCGTACATTTTTCCGTGATAAAAAGTAGGCTATGTGCTATTCCAGAATATGTAGGTATATAGAACAGATATTCTGTAATAGATCTGGATGAAATTTGGCATAGATATAGATCTATGCCAAATTTAATTCAGATCCGTTCAGCCATTTCAGCGTGAATGAGTAACAAACATACATCCATACATGTTTACAAACTTTCGCGTTTAGGTATAATATTAGTAGGATATTAAGTAGATAATTGCCTTTCTTTTTTTAATTTTAACGAATTCCCAATAAGAGCAGATATGGGCAACTTTTGAAAAGTTGCTGACCAAACTTTAGGCTGTTAAGTAAACCGCGGGCCGTAGGTTTTAGTTGAGAAAAAAATGTGATTCAATTTATTACTTTATCAAGTTAACACAAAAGTTATATTGGAGGTAAATGTATGAAAGGATACTATTCGAAAAAAGTTTTCGTAAACTATCCAATACCTACTCATACTAGGGGTACACATACTAGGTGTTCTCGAACGAACCTGGTCAGTCAGCACCTTCCGACCCTGGAGTGCGGCTGCCAGGAGGTCCTTTGGAGCGCCCACCACCTCCAGGATAGCTGCCAACGCCACCAGGAGTCTGGAAACTCTGGAGACCAGGTACATCACGTTCTGCATTGACCTCCAGATTTGCCAGAGCGTGGAGAACAACGGCTGAGGACAGATGATATATCCTTTCACCACACTAGTTACCAATAACTGGTGACACAATTAGAATATGAAGAAGTAATAATAATTATTACTACCCGCGGTTATACCTACACAAACACATACAAAAACTTTTGTATTTGTCCAAACTTAATATCTATACTAATATTATAAAGAGGAAAGATTTGATTGTTTGTTTGTTTGAATTGAATAGGCTCCGAAACTACTGAACCGATTTGAAAAATTCTTTCACCAATGTGTATAATGAACTTTCAGGATGAACATAGGCTATATTTTATGTAGGTACTTCGCGGGCGACGCCGCGTGCAGAAGCTAGTTACCTATAAATGCGAAAGTAACTCTGTTAGATACCTTTTCACGACTAAACGGGTATATAGATCGTAATGAAATAATGGCAAGCAGATAGATTATAATAATATACCTACTGGAAGCGGACATAAGCCATTTTTCGTCAGAGACAGATGCCATAAAGAAATAAATAAAAAACTGGACAAGTGCGAGTCGGACTGGCCTACCGAGGCATCCGTACTTTGTATGTTTTTTACGATTAAATAACAAATGTACTTATAGTTTTCAGATTTTTCCCTATAGGTACCTACTTGCAGTATAAGACGCCAAAGTTCTTAGTTTTAGGTCAACGGAAAATATTATAAATTTGGATTCCCTTGAGAGTATCGAAATATACGTTTCTTGCTGTATAAACGGCCGTATCTCTTTTTTTTCGATGACTTAAAAGTTTGATTTTTTCTCAACTTCAAGAGACTGTAAACCTGAGTAAGTATATTAGTTTTAATTTCAACTCGATTTCTCTACGCTTTCCCAAGATAAAGGGTCTTGACTCTTGACAGACAGACGGACCAAAAAGTGATCCTAAAAGTATTCCGTTTTTTTCCTTTTGAGGTATGGAACCATTATAGGATCACTTTGTTGTCGGACCGTCCGTACAGACCCTTTATCTCGGGAACGGACAACAAAGTGTTCCTATGAGTTCCGTACCTTAAAAGGAAAAAACGTAACCCTTATAGGATCACTTTGTTTTCCGTCTGCTGTCAAGAGTCAAGATCCTTTACCTTGGGAACGCGTGGAGAAATCGAGTTTAAATTAAAACTAATATCACTTTGTCCGTCCGTCCGTACAGACCCTTTATCTCGGGAACGCGTGGAGAAAAAAGAAATCTAAAATGAAGAACTTCTTATCTTGTCACTAGTTCATTAGACCTAGTGTGGTGAAAGGAATAAAGAACTCACAAACACAGTGACAACGGGCACAGCGGCCTTGTACTTGACTGCTGCATGTATTTCGTCTAGGGCTGCCTTGAACCTGTCGACGTGAGCACTCCCCGTGGCCACCATGCCCTGCACGTCAGACAGCAGCTTCCTGGTGATCACCTCGTACTGGCGGTAGAACGCCAGGAGCTCGAACAGCTCTTTGTAATCCTCGCTGAGCACATGAGAGAGAGGAAGATAATATTATATTTATTTATTTATACTTTATTGTACCTACGGATGAGAAAAGAGTGCATGCGGCGGGGATGCGAATGTTGAGATGGATGTGTGGAGTGACAAGGATGGATAAAATAAGGAATGAGTATATTAGAGGAAGTCTGAAAGTGGCACCGGTAACAGAAAAAATGAGGAGTAATAGGTTAGCGTGGTATGGGCATGTTATGAGAAGAGATGAATGTCACGAAAAGAGTGTTAGATATGAATGTGGATGGATACAACCCTTGTAGAGGTAGGCCAAAGAAAAGATGGATGGACTGTGTGAAAGACGACATGGGTAAGAAAGGAGTGAGTACTGAGATGACGAATGACAAAGGGAAATGGAAGAAGATCACATGTTGTGCCGACCCCACATAACGTGGGAAAAGGGCAGGAAGATGATGGCCAACCCAGGTATTATCTTATCTTATACCTTTAAACGAGCAATTCTTGTATTTATGTATATACGAGTATATACTTACCTAATCTGAATCTCAGAAACGGTCCCAACGGTTTTAATGAAATTTAGTATGCAGGGGGTTTCGGGGGCGAAAAATCGATCTAGCTAGGTTTCATTTTTAGAAAATGTCATTTACCAAAAAAGCCAATTTGGAACAGAAAAATCCATTGGTTTACGACTGGATTCAAACCCACGGCCTTAGGATCGGAAGGCCCTCTACCACTACCACCAGTGCTCTTATTGGTACAGGAACTAATAATTTATTTTAAAAATCTAACTGAAAGTAATGGAAAATGGCTTCTTATAGCCGCCATATTGGATTTTTTGACATTTCTTTTTAAGCGTCATTCTTGTAATCCAGACGAACGACGCCTCATTTATCAAAATCCGTCAAGCCGTTTGGGCTAAAAAGGAACACACATACAGACAAACATTGATACTTACATTCATTCATCCTACACCCTACACGATACCCTCCTCTGCAGTTAAGTAAAAAATTGGTACAATCCGCGTAAGCATACTTACACCCCCAAATTAGGGTTCCGCGGATTAAGCTCAACGTTTCCAGTCTCGTCGTGTATCACCATGGAGTCTTCGACGGCTGTACTCAGCGTATTCACTCGCTGCATCACGGTTATCAGCGAGTTAGAGAGAGAGGTGAGACATGCCTTGCCGGCGTCCACCAGGTTGAAGGGTACTGCGGAGTTATTTTATAAAATTGTTAGAGCATTGGTGATCATGGAGATTAGAGGAACTCGCATGTATACAACCCAAACAGTGTTGTATACATGCGAGTTCCTTGTATACATGCGAGAACCCAAACAGTGTTGTATACATGCGAGTTCCTTGTATACATGCGAGAACCCAAACAGTGTTGTATACATGCGAGTTCCTTGTATACATGCGAGAACCCAAACAGTGTTGTATACATGCGAGTTTATTTTATTTTATTATTTTTTGGAAAACTTACAGCTAGATAAAACATAGAAATAAATAATTAGAAATTAATTAATTAAAATAATAATAATTAATTAGAGTTCCACTGGCAGTCGCTGTCATGGCTTGGAAATCGGAAAAAATAAAAAACCATTATCGCTCTAAATACCTACCTTTTCTTTTCGGTTGCGCTCTACCGTAACCTCTATTAAAACGGTTAGTCAAGAACGATAAATCCAAAATGGTTTCGCTCAATTAATCGGTTAGAACGTAATGGTTTCGTTCTTTTCCATAATATTATTAGTGAGCTCCGCGACGCGACGACATATGAAGCTCGCTTTAACCGGTTAATCTAAGTTCGAGTTAAGCTTTTGAAAGAGTTTGCGCTCCGAACGCTATTATCGAAATACCGGTTAATACCGTTTTTTTTTGTAAACTATTAACCATTTCCAAGCTCTGGTCGCTGTAGCACAAACGGCTGGACGGATTTTGACATATGAGGTGTTGTTAGATTCGTCTGGATTACACGAGTGACATAGGCTATACAAAATGTCAAAAAACCAATATGGCGGCTGTAAGAAGGGTTTATTTTTTGCAATAAATACTATATGGTAGACTGGGTTCAGTAAGTCTACCATGAGTTTTCACAATCTACACTCGCCAGCGACTGTAGTTAAAAATTTTGAACAGTTAAAAACTTGTACCTACAGCGCCTCTAGCGGATAGTTGGGTACTAAAACGACACGTAGTTAACTATTCTACGTCACAGCGTATTATAGCGACTGTAGTTTTAGCTTCATTCATTTGCTTATAATTTGGTACCATGAGTAACAATTTTGACAGATGTCATAGTAACGTACTATTGCAGATTGCTACTGTAGTAACGTCAGCCGATCTAAATGTGACAACTCATGGTAGACGTACAGGACTACCCTACATTATTTGACTGTAACCAGAGCTAGCCATTTCTAATAAGTGTAATAAAGCGAAATGAATCTTTAGCTCACAATCGGGGATGCCCTCCCCCCCTTTCTTGCAGTCCCGGTTGAACAGCCTCACGCCGGACGTGACCTCCGTCAGCTCGTTCAGTTGCACCATCTTCTCCTTCCGCGGCAGAGCCAGGAACACCTTCAGATCCTCAAGAGAGAACACGCTCTCCAATGCTGCCATGCCTTCTTTGAGGGTCTGAAATAAAGCGGTTGAACTGGAAATGTTACGAAATCGCGCGATGTGCCGTTGTTATAAGAATAATTGTTTTTTAGGTTGTGATTAGTTCAGTAAAGATATTTATGTTGATTTAAAATTACTGTGTCTTCATTTTTCCTTGAACTAAAGGTGCGTTTAAACGACGCGGGGTAGCACGAGCCTACGCGAGCCGAGCCATCCGTGGAGATGCGGCATCGCGCTGTTGAACCGCGCTGTCCGCTCTGTGCCATCTGTTCAGACGGCGCGTATTAACACGAGCCGAGCCGAAGATGGCGCGCGCGCCTTTGATCCGTGTCGAAAAAACCGACAAGTGATGGATCGTGCGAACCTTGCCGAGCCGCGCCGAGCGTAGTTGTTTAAACGGCGATTGGCGCGTGAATCACGAGCCGAGCCAGGCTTGGCTCGCGTGTTTGCGCGCCGTTTAAACGCGCCTTAACATGCCGACCATATAAAAAGATAGAAGACGAGTCAAGTTCTCAACTGGTAGCTGAAAATGTCAATACTTACAAGTATAACGCCGGGGTTTCCGAGTCCAGTAGCCAGTATGATGTAGATAGATATCTTCCGGAACAGCTTCTTCATCTCTGGCTCGTCTTCTGGCTCCGGGTCTTCCTCCAGGATCTCATTGACTAGCGGCCGAAGGCAACTCTCTGTGGACACCCAAGGTCTAGACTCCTAGATTCTATAACAAGATCCCGAACGACATGCTTGATTTATCGCTTGGGAAATTCAAAAATGTAAACAGAAACTGTCTCGAAAAGCTTAATAGAATATCAGAGTACTTAGATGACAAAAAAGCTTGGGACGAATCAGCTCCAACTCTGCTAGTTATCAAAATTAACAACGATCATACAAAAAAAGCGCTAGGGCCCAGCGAGTTTCTTCTCGGACTGGGGATAGTACTGGAATTGGCACCTAGACTACCTAGTATGTAAGACGATTCAAAATGATCCCTGTGATTTCAATGAATAAATATTACTGACTATTGACTATAGATGTCCAAGAGCATAAAGTACCTATATCGTGAGGAAAGCAGCACACCCTTGAACCAAAATTTCGAAGTGTCATGTCAAGACGTACCACTCAGTCCCATATTAACAACACGCAATTCCAGAACAAATATTTGCAAAATTCCTGGACTCCTTACATCATGAGTACATATCATAAAATGTGTGTACCAGGGGCCTCACCACGAATTCATGATAAGTACATTACCGAATTAAGATTAGTTATTTCGTACCATGACCTATGCAAATTGTATTTGAAGTAAGTAGTGACGTTTTTATAACGGAATCGATCTGGAAGACTTCGTGGCAAGGCCCCAGGTAGGAGTCCAAAACTTGGAACCAACACGCAGGTCACAAGGGTCTAGACTTACCTATGGAGTCGATATGTTTGTCAATCAAGACCTCAAGTTTGTCATAGCTGCTTTGTATGATAAACTGCATTTTCAGCGTGTTCAATGATGTTCCACCACCTGGGGACAGAGGTATTAAACCTAGCCGGTCATGCGGAACTGCAGCCTATAAAAATCGTCATCATCTTTTTAGGGCCTTATCATAAACTTCGAGCAAGATCAATGTAATATAACTTTGATATCTCGTACCAATAAAATTTGTATTGAAGTAACGTTAATTCAAGCTTGAAACTTTAGACGTTTCTGAAACATAATGATTTGTAAGAGTTTGTGGTAAGGCCCGTGCCCTTTTCCCATGATATGTGGGGTCGGCACAACATGTGATCTTCCATTTCCCTCTATCATTCGTCATCTCAGTACTCAACCTTTCTTACCCTCATCTTTCACACAGTTCATCCATCTTTTCTCTACCCCTACGTCCATCCACATACATACCTAACACTCCTTGTCACATGAAATTCATCTCTTCTCATAACATGCCCATACCACGCTAACCTATTACTCCTCCCTCACCTTTTCCGTCAACAGCGCAGCTTTCAAACTTCCTATCATTTACTCATTCCTACATCTCAATATTCGCATCTCCGCCGTATGCACTCTTTTCTCGTCCGTTCCGTTGTTTGCCCAACATTCAAATACAAAAAACATGTTGCATATATCACATCACAATACTATAAAAGACTTTGTCGTATGTGTACTTACGGATCATAATATTGACGCATTCTTCAACGAAAAACTGCAAATTATTCCTATTGAGGGTTTTCGAAAACAACTTTCCGTATTTAGGGTTCAACAACAGAAGATCTATAAGGTAAATGACGAAATCCGTATCAACAGACACTCCCTGGGCTTGGCAGTTCCTTGTGATCTCATTAGCGATGTTTTTAACCACATTTTCGTTGCACGCCATAGCTTTTTTATTCTAGTAAAGTTTTAGAAAGAACACACATTTCAGAGACTGAAGTTTGAAGTGCTAATCAATGTTACTATGGAAATTATCATTATTGTATTCTTTGGGCCTCTTTGAGGTTGTATTGTCTACTGGCTAACGCCCGTGGCTTTATGCATAATAAGGCTGAATTTTAACTATTTTCGAATTCTATGTCAAATGTCAGTTTAATCTTAATGACTATGATTTAATCTGGGGATTTTGGTCGAATCCAAGCTAAGTAGAGTAATTTAGCATAATACGAAATTAACTAATATTACTTTGGCTGTGAGGATCAGTTGATCTATCTATAGACAGTTTTTACCAGTCCTTATATGTATAGCTATACTGTTTTAAATGTTCTTTTTATTTTGTGTACTTACCAACCTTTTATTATCTAAAAAAAATGTGTAAAAGTATTTAACTAATTTATAACTAACTCTAATTTATACTCCTGTAAAATATTAAACAGTTGAAAGGATATACTTTTGCCCAGTCGCGGGCAAAGATAAAAAGTCTTTGACCTCGGTGCAATAAAAGAAATATAATCATTATGTAAATTTATTTTATTAATGTACAAAACCTATTTGATTCTCTTCAACTTGTTGAGTTCTCCTTGCTGAATGGACGCGTCCTTGTATATTTGTTTCACCTTATCTTTCCGTATGTTATCGCTGAAAAAATAATTAGAATTTGAATAACCGAGCTTAGTGATTCACACCAAAGGGTTTAGTACAGGTTTCGATAGTTAACTATAACTATATTTCGTTTCATTTTCTACCATACATTTAGGAGCCATTTATAAATTACGTCACGTTAAAGGGAGGGGGGGGGGGGGGGGGTCAACGAAGTGTGACAAGAGGGTGGGAGGGGTCCTAAATTTCGTGACGTCACATTTCAAAATCTGTTATAATCTAAGTGTTAACACACAAACTTTAAACTGCTTATTACTTTACGAAAACCTCGAAAACATACAACTATAACTGTGTAAGATACCAATTGTTTTGTCGGTCGACATATTGTGACGTCACACTAGGGGGGGGGGGGGGGGGGGTCGAATTTTTTGTTTTAGGGTATTCCCCGGTGTCCTCACGATGTTTTCTTTCACCGTTCGGCCCCAAACTAAGCAAAGCTTATACTATGAGAACCATATGACTGATAGACTAATTATATACTTCTTTTTTGTAAATACATACATACAATACTTAATAACACCCAGAAACGGTACAAACATCTGTGTTCATCACACAAATGTTTGTCCTGGGAATCGAACCCGGAACCTGCAGCGCAGAAGGCAGAGCTACTACCAACTGAGCTGTACATAGACGGATAGACTGTGTGAAAGATGACATGGGTAAGAAAGGAGTGTGTACTGAGATGACGAAGGACAGAGGGAGATGAAAGAAAAGAACTTGAGAGGTGTCAAGGGGCACCCGGATGGAACGATGTTCCTTTCCTTGCTTTCTATGAGAGAGAGAGAGACAGACAGAGAAACACGCGCACGCCGCACGGCTTACAACTATAGCAAAGTGTCGTTATAACTTTTGGTCTTAATTTTTTCAGACTAGCCCCCTTTCGCAACAATAAGCTAACACATGACGTGGGTGGGAAAAGGACAGAAGATGTATAAATACCTGGCAATCTTCTGCTTGATTTTAACAGAAGCTATGTACGCCTTGTCCCGCCGGATCTCTCTGAGCGCTCCCTTCATTTCCTTCTTGTATTTAGTTTGGAGTCGCATCCGATCCGCGCTCTCCTTAGACAGTTTGGAACTCTTACTGCCAGTGAATCTGTGGGATAGATAGATTTTATAAGACCTTAATTACACTTATATAGGAAACTAAAATTTACTTATTGCTTGGCGAACTTTTCCCATCTGCCCCGGGGACTTAAATTTGATTAGTGCTTGGCGAACTTATCTCATTTGCCCCAGTACTGCGACAGAGGGCTAGACAGACACAATGTTGCCACGCAGCCTGGGACTGAGACAGGGTTTAGATATTATGAGGCCTTAACTTTACTTATAGGGAACTTAAATTTAATGATTACTTAGCGAACTTTTCCCATCTGCCCCGGTACTGCGACATAGGGCTAGACAGACACAATGTTCCCACGTGACCCGGTACTGAGACAGGGTTACAGGGTAGATGCGGCGAATTTTTCCAAATGCCCCGTAGATGTATACGGGGCAGATGGGAATAAGTCAACTAAATATTAGGTAGCATTATAGGTATATCATAATAACAGTGCCTATCGCTTGAAATACGAACAGTAAAATTTATAAGGCATTCACATCACTCAAGATTTAGTGTTTTTACACTTCGTTTTCATACTTTACAAAACTATCTATTTCAGGTAAGAAAGCAAATCGCAGTGCAAAACGATGGAGGAAAACATCATAAGGAAACCTTCCAAGAATTAAAAGAATCTTAAGACAGTGCCTTTCACGAGCCCGCATTGGGGTCTGCGTGGCCTAAGATATCTTAAAGCGGATGATGATGATGATCATCATCATACTTACACTTCCTGGACGTCCGGTTCGTACAACCTCAAAGCTTTAGGCCGCTTTTTCTCTCGACTCAGCGGCGTATAAGTTTTAACTTCCAAAGTGTCTTTCATATCTTTAACAATCTCAGATACCAATTTATTCACTTTCTTCGGGTAATTTTCTAAGTCCACCCTCGCTATAAGCTTTATATGACACTCGAAGAGACACTCCTGCGCTTCTAAATCACTCAAATTGTCAAAAAACTCTTTCGTCATTCGTGTTGCGATCAGCAAACATCTGATTTTGAAATCGTCATCAATATCGCTGAGGATTAAATCTTTCGCCGCCATTTTGTTGACGACCGCCATTTTGGAACAATCGGATTCTAAATTCAAAATCTTCGCGTCCCGATTGGTTTTGAAAGGTGGCACCACTTGTATAGGGTTTAGAATGCTGGTGTTCGCAGCTAGATATAAAATCCCGCGTAGAAAATTCAAAGCGGAAGGGACGAGTTTTTTTGATAATACAGTGTATTCCAAAACTAATGCCGTTAGAAATATACCTCGGGATATTGAATATGCGTTGTTGAATTTCGAATGCGTCAGTATTTCCGACATAAAGATAATAGATGGCGTTGTAACAGGATGCCTCAAATCCGACGTCGGATAAATCAAAGATACCAGTTTAAAAAATATAAGCGTATCCAAATCGGGTATTCTTTTCGGATTTCGTTTGTATTTATCCCTCTTTTCTTTGAGTAGTTCTATTAAATACTTCTTTGTTGATACCTTGTTGGTTTTTGCAAGGTCATAGAAGTATGGTACCAGCCGGTCGAAGGTTAAAAATGCTTTTAATAATTCTCCTTCATTAGTTATGTCCGTGAATATATCGTTGGTGAGTTGTAGCATGTGGGCGAATAGTCTGCTCAGATGTTCCTTATTATTAGCCGACAGACTGGGGTCATAGCTCTTTATCAGCTTGTGAAGCGCTACTGATTGTTGCGCTGGCGTTTTGTCTACGAGTAATTCCTGAAAACATTATGCAATTATTCTATCGACTGCGAAGTGAAGGAGGGTAATGTATTTGGGGTGTATGTATGTATGTTTGTATGTATATTAGTTTGGCTTAAACTGGAGCCCAAACGGCTGGACCGATTTTGACAAAGAAGGTGTTGTTGGATTCCTGGATCACTGGAAAATTTCAAAAAATCTAATGTGGCGGCTTTAAAAATCTGTTTTAATTACGTTCAGTCAGGATTTTAATTTTTGCAACATAAACTAGTTTGATAAAATATTTAACTATCAAATTTCGATTTAGACATTAATGATGAAAATACAAGTTTTGGGGGATATTACCGCACGTATAATTCCCATTGGCCCAACTAGCTATCATTGTTTGTGGGGACAACGGGAACGCATTTTACCGCAGTTCCAAATACTGTTCAATTACTGGGAGAATGACACAAACTATGACTAACTAGGGTTTGCAACACAAGATACCGTTTGGTCTATGGATTAAGATTCCAGCTACAATAACTTACCAACAGATGGGCCATATGCTTTTTAAAATGGTTTTTCAAATGCCTTACCTTTAAATTAGCACCTTCCATAGTCTTCTGATCAAAAAAGGATTTGATCTTAACTTGTTCCTCTGCCTCTAATTCGACCTCATTTTCCTCATCAGACTCCTTTAAATCTCGAAAATCATCCTTTTTAGGTCTTTCTTCTTCACTTTCCTCATCATCACCACTTTCACTTGATTCATC
The DNA here is from genome assembly GCA_963675405.1 of Cosmorhoe ocellata. Taxonomy (NCBI): domain Eukaryota; kingdom Metazoa; phylum Arthropoda; class Insecta; order Lepidoptera; family Geometridae; genus Cosmorhoe; species Cosmorhoe ocellata. Next base: position 7,483,824 of record OY776266.1, on the reverse strand, counting down.
ACTTTTCTCATCAGAATCACCATCATCACTATTTTTAAATAAAATACTTTTTTCTTCTTTTTTCTCTAGATTAGATTTTTCCTTTTTCGTGACTGTTTTTACTTCCGGTTTTGTTTTTATTTCCGGTTTTGTAACTTCTTTTTTAGAGATTGTGTCGGCTGGTTTGGAATCTTCTGAATCAGAATCATCATCAACACTTCCACTGTTGCCATTTGGAATGCTAATACTCTCCTTTTTATTTGCAACTGTTTTTCCTTTGTTCTTCTCTTGTTCTGTGTCAGCATCACTTTCTTCATCAGAATCTGATGATGATTCTCTGTCAGATTCTTTCTTATTCTCATCAGATTCGTCGTTTGATTCTTCATCATCATCATCATCATCATCATCATCTGATGTATCAGATACTCCATCTTCAAACTTGGGTTTCGCATTTGGCACTGTTTGAAAAATTTTAATATTTAATTTACATTTTTAAATGCAGTCCTTAATTTGACTTAAGTTAAATGTGTTCAATGTATTTCAGTTTATTTTACCACTAATCAATGCAATTAAGGAACAAAATAGTCATAGGGTGAACAAAATAAGATCGTTTTTCAGTCAGTACGCAAAACAGGATTACTACCAGTCTCAATTTTAGCTTATTTTATAACTGTCAGTTATAGATATCTAAACTATCCCTACTAATATTATAAATGCGAAAGTAACTCTGTCTGTCTGTCTGTCTGTTACCTTTTCACGCCTAAACCGCTGAACCGATTTTGATGAATTTTGGTATAGAGATAGATGGAACCTTGGGAAAGGACATAGGGTACTTTTTATCCAGATCCCGATCCCGATCCCGGAATTATACGGGTGGAAACGCAGAGTGCAGTTGTGTATCGTATATCCCTACTAAATGAATTTTGGTATAGAGATAGATGGAACCTTGGAAAAGGACAAAGGCAACCTTTTATCCCGATCCCGATCCCGATCCCGTAATTATGCGAGTGATAGATAACGCAGGGTGCAGTTATGTATCGTATATGCCTACTAAATGAATTTTGGTATAGAGATAGATGGAACCTTGGGGAAAGACATAGACAGTCTGTCTGTTTCGTTTTCACGCCTAAACCGCTGAACCGATTTTGATGAATTTTGGTATAGAGATAGATGGAACCTTGGGAAAGGACATCTTTACTTTTTATCCCGATCCCGGAATTATGCGGGTGAAAACGCGGGGTGCAGTTATGTATCGCATAATTCAAATACTCCTAGCCAGCTTTTAGAATACTTTCTGCCTGACATGTCCATCAGGCCCATCGGCCTATACACTATGAATGTGTGAGTGTGACGATGCATGGTGTGGTGTGGCGGGGCTGGCGGGCGCGGGCGCGCTGCGCGGCGCGGCGGCAAAGACGTGCGGGGGACGCGGATGGCTCGGTGGGAGGAGTGTAGATCACAAAGTATGCTTACCCGAACGGGCAGACACGTGAGGGCAGACGTCGTTGGCGGACGCATGCGATATCTACAATTTTGAGCTGCAACGTATTCGCTTTCTTTACGTTTTCATTGGTGTTTAGGGTTTCTTGGATAAGCATTTTGTGTTATTTACTTAGTTGTTTTGGTTGTTATTATTAGTTTAGCATAAGTTAGTAGTAGGTAGAATTATAGTTAATAGGTAAAATAAATACTTTAATTCATTTTTTAGGATAGGTATAAAATTGTAGTAGATTAGTAGGCAGGTTTTTTTAAGTTTTTTCACATTTAGTAAGTAGTTACGGTACCTAAGAAGGTCAGCATAGTTTTTATTGAGTATTAATAGGTAAGTAATGTTGTTTTGTGAATAAAATAGTTCCAGTAGTTTCGCATATAATTTTATCGATTCATTTTGTTTTTATTCCATGTGGATAGTATATTTTTTTTAACATTTAGTTTTAGTTTAGCAATTCGTTTTGTTTTTGTTTTATTTCATGTGTATAAGTACCTACCTTAAATATAGTTTCGTACTCAGTACCTTTAACTAAATTTTTTTGTCAGCTAAAGAATTTTTTTTTGCATAAGTACTTACCTGTTTTTATTACTTTAGGTAGGTAACTGGTTAAGTAATATGCCTCGCAAGCGTAAATCTAATTTAGCGCGTAGCTCTAAAAGAGCTCGAACTGCGCAAGTAGCTAGATCCCAAGAATCTGAGGAGCAGACTCAGGCCCGGCAGATTTTAGATGCTGAGCGACACGCAACGCAAAGAGCTGCCGAGACCTATGAACAAACTCAGGCCCGGCAGATTTTAGATGCTGAGCGACACGCAACGCAAAGAGCTGCCGAGACCTATGAACAGACTCAGGCCCGGCAGATTTTAGATGCTGAGCGACACGCAACGCAAAGAGCTGCCGAAACCTATGAACAGACTCAGGCCCGGCAGATTATAGATGCTGAGCGACACGCAACGCAAAGAGCTGCCGAGACCTATGAACAAACTCAGGCCCGGCAGATTTTAGATGCTGAGCGACACGCATCATTGATAGCTGCAGAGATGCCAGAAGAATCCCAAAGACGACGTGTGTTAAATGCTGAACGGCAGTCAGAAAGGAGAAATGCGTTTACAATGTATACATGGGGAGCATTCCACAATGCTGCTTTTGATTATGACCCATCGATTGAGTATAATAACCATCGATTACTTCTCATAGGTGGAATGGATAAAAAATGTATACATTGTGAAGCACTCAAGTGGAAAGAAGAAACTCCGGGTATGTGTTGTTCTGGTGGCAAGGTTTCAATTCCAATACTTGGAGAACCAGAGGAACCATTGAAGTCTTTACTTTTAGGTGATAACAACGAATCGCGGCGTTTTTTAATCAAAATAAGGAAATATAATTCATGCTTTCAAATGACGTCATTTGGTGTAGAAAATGAGGTGGTTATGCCTGGGTTTTCATCTACTTTTACAATCCAAGGTCAAATCTATCATAGGATTGGTTCTTTGCTTCCTACAAATAATGAGCAACCAAAATTTTTACAGATTTATTTTATGGGAAATGAAAACGACGAGGTTGACCGCAGGTGTCAAAACATTCAATTAGTAGAAAAGGATATTGTCTTAAAGATTCAGAGAATGTTGCATGAACATAACCGCCTAATAAACACTTTCACAACAGCCTTAGAAAGAATGCCGGGAGATGATTATAAGTTGGTGATTCACCCAGATCGTACACCAAGTGGGGAACACGAAAGACGATATAATGCACCTTTAATAAATGAAGTCGCAGCCATGGTTTGTGGTGAACAGTTTGCTTCCCGTGATATAGTTTTACATGCCCGTGATAACACACTAACTAGGGTGCCGGATACACATAAATTTTACGATGCGTTACAATATCCGCTAATATTTAGCAAAGGGCAAGAAGGGTATCACTTTCAAATTCCACAAGTCGATCCTGTAACTGGCCTGCCCTTGCCTAACAAAAAGGTATCATGTATGGACTTTTATGCCTTTCATATCATGATCAGAGAAAATGATTTTAATATTATATCACGATGCAGGCAACTGGCCAATCAGTTTTATGTTGATATGTACGTTAAGGTAGAAAGTGAACGATTACGATACATAACATTAAATCAAACTAAATTAAGAGCAGAAAATTATATCCACCTTCAAGACGCAGTAGCGAATGACGCTAATCTAAATCCGAATGATATTGGTAGAATGATAATTTTACCGTCTTCATTTGTAAATAGTCCGAGGTACTTACACGAATATACTCAGGATGCGTTTGCTTATGTACGTACATATGGTCGCCCTGACTTATTCGTTACGTTTACTTGCAACCCAGCATGGCCGGAAATAGTAAATGAATTAATGCCGGGTCAAAGCGCGATTGATAGGCATGATGTAGTCGCAAGAGTTTTTAGGTTGAAAGTTAAAAAACTTATGTCTGTTATTTCCAAAGGCAGAATATTTGGAGAAGTGATCTGCTTTATGTATTCCATAGAGTGGCAGAAGCGTGGCCTACCACATGTCCACATATTATTGTGGTTAAAAGACAAGTTGAGACCCGATCAAATTGATAATATTATCAGCGCAGAAATACCCGATCCAAGCACTGACAAGACACTTCATGATATTATAGTTAAAAACATGATTCATGGTCCATGTGGACCTGAAAATCCTCAGTGCCCTTGCATGAAAGATGGAAAATGCACAAAGAAATTTCCTCGCAAATTACACAAAGACACTGTCCACAGTGAAAACGGATACCCACTCTATCGTAGAAGAGCACCAGCAGACGGAGGTCGAACGGCATCTGTGAAACTACGAAATGGGAGTTACGTCACTATTGATAATAGTTGGGTGGTCCCTTATTCCGCTATTCTATTAAAAATATTTAACGCCCATATAAATGTTGAGGCTTGCAGTTCAGTGCGCGCTATCAAATATATCTGCAAATATATTAACAAAGGCAGTGACCAAGCTATTTTCAATTTTAGGAGCACAGAGCTTGCAAATCGCGTAAATGAAGTACATACATATCAATCTGGTCGTTATGTTAGCAGCAACGAAGCCGTGTGGCGGTTATTAGGGTTCCCGTTGCACGAAAGGCACCCCACCGTTACACATCTAAGTGTACACTTAGAGAACGGTGAACGAGTTTATTTTACAGAAGATAATTTCCACGAGCGACTATCTACTCGACCAAAAACCACCCTTACAGCTTTTTTTGAACTTTGCATAAGAGATGAGTTTGCAAGAACTCTTATGTATGCTGAGGTACCGAGATATTACACATGGGACGCAACCAGAAAAACTTGGAAACGCCGAATTCAAGGAACTTCGGTTCAGAACTGGCCTGGTGTCAAATCTGGAGATGCCTTAGGACGGGTTTACACAGTCCATGTTACTAACATGGAATGTTTTTGTTTAAGGATGCTTCTACACCATGTGCGTGGGCCAACCTCTTTCAATGATCTCAAAAAATACAACAATCAAGAATTTTCAACATTTCGAGAGGCATGTGAGGCAAGAGGATTATTGGAGGATGACAATCATTGGAATATAACACTGGAAGAGGCTGCACAATGTAGATCAGCGGCCAAGGTGAGAATGCTTTTTGCTATACTAATAGCGACATGTGGGCTTTCAAACCCTCAACAACTGTGGGAAAGGTACAAAATTCAAATGGCCGACGATATTTTACACAGAGTACAACATCATAATCCAAACGTTACATACAATGATTTCATTTTTAATGAAGCCCTAACAAAGATAGAAGACCAAGTCATAACTATAACTGGGAAAGATTTGTCAGATTTTGGGTTGAGCAGGCCGCAAAGAACTGGGGAAGTTTGCAGTGATATAATAAGAGAATTGAGTTACGATGCTGCTTCTTTACAACAACAAATAACTGAGTCTGTTCCGCGTCTAAACCCAGAACAAAGATTAGTTTTTGAGAATGTTGTGCAAAAAATCGAAAGTGGCGAAGGTGGTTTATTCTTTTTGGATGCGCCAGGAGGCACGGGTAAAACATTTCTTTTAAATTTACTTTTAGCCCAAATTCGTAAAGATAAAGGAGTTGCTGTTGCTGTAGCTTCTTCTGGAATAGCAGCTACGTTACTTAATGGTGGCCGAACGGCACATTCAGTACTTAAACTGCCATTGAACTTAGCTCATGAGGAAATGCCAGTTTGTAACATTACTAAAAATAGTGACCGTGGACGAATGTTACAGCAATGTAAGCTGTTGGTTTGGGATGAATGTACCATGTCCCACAAAAGAGCGATAGAAGCACTAGATCGGACCATAAAAGATATTAAGAGTAACCAAAGTATCATGGGTGGTATGGTGGTACTTTTAGCTGGCGATTTTAGACAGACTCTGCCGGTAATTACTAGAGGCACGCCGGCAGATGAAATAAATGCATGTTTAAAAGCGTCTCCATTATGGGTGCATGTAAAAAATTTTTGTCTGACTACAAATATGCGAGTACAACTGCACAGTGATACACAATTGGTGCAATATGCGGATGCTCTTCTGAAAATCGGAGAAGACCGTATGGAAACAAATAGTGACGGAATGATTACATTGAATCGTGAATTTTGTAATGTTGTCTGTAACATGGATGACTTAAAGAACAACGTCTATCCCGATCTTGCAACCAATATGAAGAACAGACAATGGCTGTGCGAAAGGGCAATTTTAGCATCGACAAACGAAGTAGTGGGGCAGATCAACGAACAAATCATGTCAGATGTGGAAGGTGATTTTGTTGAGTATCTGTCCGTAGACAATGTCATGGACACTGAGCAAGTGACATCGTTCCCTGTAGAATTTCTTAACTCCTTAGAATTATCGGGGGTGCCTTCCCATAAGTTGAGGCTAAAAGTAGGTGTCCCGGTCCTGTTGATGCGAAATCTTGACGCACCAAGAATGTGTAATGGCACACGTCTACAAATTACACACCTGGGACGCAATATTGTGAGAGCAATAATTATGACAGGAACAGCAAAGGGAGAAGAAGTGTTAATTCCCCGTATTCCAATAATCCCTACCGATTTGCCATTCCAATTCAAAAGAGTACAATTTCCCCTGAAAGCAGCATTCGCTATGACGATAAACAAAGCTCAAGGACAGACACTCAAAGTAGCTGGTGTTCATTTAGAAAAAAACTGTTTCTCCCATGGGCAACTGTATGTGGCGTGCTCACGAGTATCGAGTCCACAAAACCTACATGTTTTGACCAAAGAAGGAAAAACAAAAAATGTCGTATACAAAAACGTATTAAACTAAGTTAAGTCAGGGATCAGGGTCAGGAAAAGTCTACCTATGTTAATCTCAATAATTCAATGTGCCGGCTTCATTAGAATCGTTTCATTATAGTTTCAGAGCCTATTCAGTCCAAACAAATTTACACGAAGTAGTAGTTCTACGCAGACGAAGTCGCGGGTAACAGCTAGTAATATTATAAAGAGGAAAGGTTTGATTGTTTGTTTGCATTGAATACGCTCCGAAACTACTGGACCGATTTCAAAAATTCTTTCACCATTGTGTAGAATGAACTTTCAGGGTGAACATAGGCTATATTTTATGTAGGTACTTCGCGAGCGACGCCGCGTGCAGAAGCTAGTATTATATATTTAGAATATGATTACCTGAGTAATCTTTGAGTATGTGTTCGGGAACAAGAGGTTTTCCGTCTTTATCGTACGCCAACATAAATTCCTTCTCATCTTCCAACTCGAAATTATCTTCTAAATCCTCAGCTGATCTAAAACGTTTCAATATTATTTGTAAGTACATATTTATTTTGTTAAATCATGGAAATCTGGATCAGTTTAATTTATCGATTGTAACGATCTTTAGATAGGTAGCTAAAGAAGTTTTACTGTTTTTTTATAGATTCTATAGTGGGTAAGAGCACTGGTGGTTAGTGGTAGCACCCCTGCCTCACGATCGTGGGTTCAAACCTGGTCGTACACCAATAAGTTTCTATGCGAAAAATGTATGTGCGCAATGTCAGTGCTTTTAAATGGTGAAGGAAAACCTTGTCAGGAAACCCTAGAACTAAAAATTCGAAGATATGTATCATAGGTTAGTATTATCTTATAAGCGGCGATGGGCTTGCAACCTGTCACGTACGAAATACTAATTACTGTGCAAAATGTGGGCATGTACCAAATATCATGTTTGGACATGCCTCTGACTTCCACTATTTAGATATCCTCAAAGATCTAAGTAACTAGAGATCTGAGGAGATATCTACCGAGCCTGGGGATTGCAGTCGTGATCATGTTTCTTTCTACAGTAGGTAGGTAATAAATAAAAGCTGTAGGTAAGTACCTGTGTTTAGCAGTAGATGTTGTCTTCTTAACCTCTTCTCCTTCCATTCTCTGTTTCAGCTCTCTCTCCCACGTCTCTAGCTTGGCTCTTTCCTCTTTAGCTTGTTTTTCGTCGCTTTTCAATCCGTCTGAGGGCTGGAATTATGATGAAAAATATTAAAAATGACCAATTTAAAATGATATTTAGTGAAGTAAAAAGTGGTAATGTATAAAATTAACTAATAGAATTGATATTATACAGGGTTATAGGTATCTAATCAATAACCTCTTAAAGGCGACTTGGGTAAATCAAGACTAACAACTTTTGTTCTATGACTTTTGCCAAAACGTAATACATCTCAAGTTTTAATTTTTTTTAGTTTTTGTGAGAATTTCTATCAATTGTTAGCTCTATGTCTCGTAAATACCTACCTATGTTTCATTTATTCGATTCTGACGTATGCGCAGTCAGCTGAGTCACGCTGAGTGCTACGACTTTTACGCGATCGCGAGTGTGCTACACACACAGCGATTAGGCCCGAGCTAAGAAGATTAGTACTGGAAATTTGCCTATTTTTTTTTTTTTATGGGAAAAAAATCATTGAATTAGAAAAAATCGTAGAACAAAAGTTGTTAGTCTTGATTTATCCAAGTCGCCTTTTCAAGGTTATTGATTAGATACCTATAAACCTGTATAGTTCATACCTTATTGTATTATATGGGAGGTCATTCAAGCAAATCACACAATTCATAAAAAAATCCCATACTAACTTTTACCCTTTTTAGAGGGTTATTTTGATAAATCCTGAAACACGTGTCATTTTGAATTTACAGTACACAAAGTTTTATGAAAATCGCTCCACGTGTTAAAAAGTTTCATACTAACGTTTTCACCCTCTTAAGGGTGGAATTTCCAGAAATCCCGCCTTAGTGGGTGGTTTTGTTATACAGAGAGCAACGTTCCAAATTTCAGCTTTCTAGTTTCAGCGGTTTCGGCTAGGCCATGATGAATCAGTCAGTCAGGTTAAGCTCTTATAATTATTAGGTCTAAGTAAACATCCAAACAGTAGGTCTACCATAAGTTTTCACAATCTGTATGAAAACTTGTACAGCGCCTCTAGCAGATAGTTGGGTACTAAAACGTCACGTAGTTAACTATCCTACGACACAGCGTACTACAGCGACTGTAGTTTGCGTTTCATTCATTTGCTTAGAATTTGGTACCGTGAGTAACAATTTTGACAGATGTCATAGTAACGTACTATTATTACTGTAGGAACGTCAGCCGATCTAAATGTGACAACTCATGGTAGACCTATACACCGTGAAATTTTAATGGTTGTTTTCCCGCAGCGAAATGGTTTTGTCTTGGTAATACAATCGTTGTATAAACAAATTAAATATTAGAAACAAAAAATACAGATATATACCATTGTGAAAATTTAATTCGAAAGCGACCACGAACCAATAGTAATTCATCCCGATACCTACGCGAAGGCGGCCGGCGGCGCGTGCGATTCGAATAGTACCTACAAGTTACGTCTATGTTACTATCGTTCCTCACGTTTTCGAGTTGATGAATATTTTTTAAATTATTTTAAAACAAAAACCTCTTTATTTTTTTACTTTTACTCTATGTTTCGAAAGTACTCCTTATGGCAAGTTGTTCTGCAGCGGGAAAACAACCATTAAAATTTCACGGTGTATTATGTATAACAATAATGAATAACATACTGTCCCCCGTTTCTCGAACCGCAACTCTCTCATAGTCTTGTCGTAGTCGGCGCCCTGCTGCTCGGCTTGGCTCAACACTTTGTCTATCAGGGATTCCTCGTCCACCTTCAAAGAAACCAAGCATTAGATTCAAATTTATTCTCACAGCAAGACAAACATACTCTCTTTTATTCTTTTTATTATCTGATAACATTCTCTTTCCTTATTACCTTCTGCCGTTTGAAGACAACAGGTTGAAGATCCTTCCACTCGCTATCCAGTTTCTCAGTAAGGTCCAGGGTCTGTTCCTTCTCCTTCTGCTTCTCTGCTTTGCGCTTCTTAGACTCTGCTATGAGCTGTTCAATCAAGTCCTTGTGGGACTTGGCTCCATCTTTTGAGTCGGTTTTTGATAGCATGCCTCCACCAAAGTGACCATCAGATACAAATTCATCTGAAATTCAAATTCAGTTTATTGTTACTCAAGATAAACATGGCCACAACACAGTATTGTAAGATTTTGTAAAAAAAAAACTGTAATCCCCGAGCTCAGTAGATATCTCCTCAGACCTCTAGTAACTTAGATCTTTGAGGGTGGTCAGAGGCACGTCCGAACAAGACATTTGGCACATGCCTACATTCAGCACAGTAGTATTCCGTACATGACAGGTTGCAAGCCCATTTGCAGTTATAATAGAGAAAGATATTTGATAGCCCTCTCGTGCCACGGGAAATAATATTTCCCGTGAAACTACTGCAACAGGGTAGTGTCACTGGAAATGTACTTTTACCCGTAGCACTACCAGTAGTATCACGGGAAAGTAAAATTTCCCTTCACTCTACTAGTAGAGCTAAGCGGTAGTGCCAAAGGGAAGTAGTGTACATTATTGGAGTTTTAGTAAGGATCCCTAATTTTTTTTAAAATATAATATAGCCTATGTCACCCGCTGATAGTGTAGCTTTCCAACAGTGAAAGAATTTTTCAAATCGGTTCAGTAGTTTCGGAGCCTATTCGAAACAAACAATCAAATTTTTCCTCTTTAACATTATGATTACAGTCAGATTTTTTGATGTGTTATTATAAACACAATTATTACCATCTAATCCGCCAAATCCTTTCCCGTCATCATCCTCGTCATCAGACCTGGGGTCATCAAACTTCTCAATCTGCTCCAAAGTCTGACCCCTGTAATAAAAACACTATTTTATTCTGATCTGCTGCTAATATTATAAGTGCGTAAGTCCTACTGATCTTAAGACTCTCGCTAAAAGTTATGCCAGCCAACACCAAAAGGCAACAATAGCACATTCTAATTTTCCCGTGGCGCCATCTAGTAATAATCATAAACAATCATTTTTTTAAACTTTGTTGTCTCACTACTGGGCAAAGATGTCCCCCAATTTCTTCCGATGCTCCCAGTCACCCGCCACTGACCAATAATCATTAAAACATGTAAAATATCACATGCCAGTCATATCGCTGACTTCGAACCCTTCAAATGGAAGTTTTAATTTCTTTTTTTTTAAATGTTTAATTAGTTTCAGTTTTTAGTTTTAGATTTTTAAATTTGTTATTGTGCGTAGACCTAGCTCTATACCAGACTAGGTTGGCTGGTAGAAAATGTCCCCTAGACATTAAGCCTTCTTTTTGTCACACATTCTTTTTGTGTACAATAAAGTATAAATAAATTATTATTATTATTATGAGCTGTTTGTGTCCCACTGCTGGGCAACAAAAAAAATAAGTTTAATGCATTGACTAGAAATCTAATGGCAGTATATCCTGATACAAGTTCTATAACAAAGAGCTTGTCTAAGCTTTGTCACAATAAACACTGACCTATGTGTTAACACTTCATCATCAGCCAGATTAAAGATATTCTTTCTAGAATGTTGTTTTACTCGTTCCGCTGCGAACCTGGCCACCATCTTGTCTTCAGCGGAAAGCTGATTGTTCTTCTCTCCGATACGCCGGTCAATAAAGGTGTTGGTCTTGTTCATGAGTTTCATCTCTGTACCTAAAGTTTCTTTTCTCTATAAAATAGGAAATTTTAAAAACCCCCGTGGATATATTAAAGCTGTTAGTATTTGTTTGTTTTTAGTCTGAACAGTCCCATAGCTGGGTAAAGACCTCCCCTTGAGTTTTCCAGTCATTCAGGTCCAACACTATTGCCTGCCAATGTTAGTGAATGAAGGGTTTAGCTCATCATACCATTGCTTAAGTGGTTTTATTGTCTGTTATTATTTATTTTATGCAACGAAAATAAAACCTTTTAAATACCACATAGGCAAAACTTATTAAATCACAATAAGTACTGCTATTAAAATACTTTGTCATAACTGACCGAGTGACTAACAGACAATGCAGGACCTTAATCGCTTGTCCTAGAGACTTGAAATTTGGAGGGTGCATTCTTTAGACTACGTAGACGTACACTCAGAAAGGAATTTTTGAAAATCAAACTCTGAGGGGAGCAGCGGGAGGTTAAAGATCAATGTTGAAAATTGTAAGAATAAATAATATTACGCAAACGAAGTTTATAATATTAAGTTTTATGTTACCTTTTGTATAGCTTTCGCCCTCGACACTCCAGGTAAACCCTTGTCATGTTTAGATTTTTTACCTAAAACTTTGATCTTTTCTCTGTTTATATGTACTTCAAAAGGATTCACTTTTTTCTTGTTGGCTTCCAGCTTTCGTTTATGGTGGGCCTTATCGGCGAGACCGTTGTTTCTCTTATTTTTAACTTTAGCCATTTTTAACAACCTATTCTGCAAATCCAATACAGCTGAAACGAAATGTTTACAAATTCAAAATTTTTAGGTTAGAAAAACACGAGACTGCGACAGATGACATTTGAAGTGACTGTGACATATAAATTTACAAGTTAAGTTACAACTAGAGATGGGCGGGTGGGTAAAAATTCGGGTGGGTTAAATAGGAAGGAAAGGGTAAAATAGGTATAAATTAAAAAATACCCATTTATACCGGGTATTTTTTATTTATGCCGGGTAAAAATTCAACGTACATTTTTCAATGAAAATAAAAAAACCTAATTACTTTTAAAAATACGTAGTAAGTAGGGAAGCCTTAATATTATATAGGAAAACCTAAACCATGAGTTAAAAAGAAGTTTTTATCAAATAAAACCAACACAAAAATCATTTAGAAAACATAAACTCGCGGGCTTTAAACTGGAATCGCTTCATCAAGACAATTTTGTACAATTTCTGTCCAATGAACTAGGGATTGTGGTATGTCATTTGAAAAAATATTTTATTAGCTATTAAATTCTTGCCGAGAGATGGCGTGCCTACTGTGAGCAGTTATATACTGACCCCTTTTTAACGCCCGGAAGTGACACGAACTGGAAGGAGCTAGAACTGGAACCCATGATTCTTCATTCCGAAATAGCTACTGCTCTACAGTCTCTCAAGAAGAAGAAGGCGTCAGGAAGCGACCAAATAACAGCAGAGGTGCTTAAAGCTATGGGTGACTTGGGTATGTCGACACTACAAAATATCTGCTCATATATCTGGCAAAACGGTAATTGGCCGCGAGTCTGGACGGAATCCGTAATTCTGCCGCTGCAAAAGAAAGGGTCAACTAAGAGCTGCGGTAATTATCGAACCTTGACCCTCATCTCACACGCCAGCAAAATCTTGCTCCATATTTCTAACAATCGCATCCGCTACTACCTGGATTGGCAAATCCTTCAGGAGCAAGCCGGTTTCGTGAGGGGCAAGGGCACTCGGGAGCAGATTCTCAATGTCAGGCAGATCGTTGAGAAGGCATACGAGTTTGATACGCCAGTGATAATGTGTTTCGTCGACTACAGCAAAGCTTTCGACTGTGTCAACTGGGGTTATGGGCTTATGGAAGGTCCTACAAGAACTTGGAGTACCAATGCATCTTATCGCTCTACTTCGCACCTTTTATGACTTAAGACAGGGAGTCGTAAGAGTTGATAAAGTGACTTCTAAACCCTTTAAATTTCACCAAGGAGTACGCCTAGTTTGCATTTTATCGCCCATTCTGTTCAACGCCTATGGAGAGTACATAATGAGACAGACTTACGAGAATTGAAAGGGAGGTATCACAGTTGGTGGTGTGAAAATCACCAACCTGCGCTACGCTGATGACACTACTCTTTTTGCAGCAAATGAGTCGGGGATGGTTACTCTTCTAAACCGAATGGAGCGAATCAGCGAGGAGATGGGACTTTGCATAAACAGGTCCAAAACTAAAGTCATGGTGGTAGACAGATCTGGAAAGTTAGAACTCACTGGCGATTTGGACCTGGAAACAGTGGATAATTATTATTATTTATTGTTATTAGACTTGTACGGACTCTAGTCTTCTCGATCTTTTCGTATGGCGCTGAGACTTGGACTCCGAAAGCTGCAGACCGCAAACGCATTGACGCTTTTGAGATGTAGTGTTGGAGAAGGATGCTCCGTATCCCTTGGACAGCATTTTGGACTAGTTCTCGAATATTTCGGTCACATTGCTAGAAAAGACGGTGACAACCTCGAAAAGCTCTTTGTGATCGGCAAAGTAGACGGGAAAAGGCTTCGTGGACGCAGTCCAGATATCCGAACCGCGCTTGATATTTCGGTTTACAACCAACGTCCTCCACACCGCCGAAGACAGAAACAGATGGAGGATAATTATTAAAGAGAAGGTGATGCAAAAAGGAGGTCACGACCCTCAGCATTGAGGAACACGACGCAAGGAGGAGGAAAATCTTTGAATATCATAACCAATAAGCATTCACCTTGTATCATGGAACATAAAAAGAAAAAAACATCAGTTTTTCAAACAAATCACCAACTGTTTGGAAGTCCTGAAATCCTATAAATAGTGAGCTTTTATGAAAATTGGTCATCAGTCCAATGTTTTACTTTACTGGGAACAGTTGAACTTAAGAAAAATGGAAACCACAACCACAGAAGCCGCTCCAATCGTCAGCCTAATTCAGCAAGGGTTGTCTCAGCGTAGTATCGCTCGACAGCTTCACCCAAGCCAGTCCGATATCTCCAAGGTGCACAAGAGATTCAGGGAGATCGGAAACTTAGTCCGGAGACCAGAACCTGGACGATAGCTAGGCAATACGCCAAGAGATGGTCGATTTATTGTCACCACTTCACTCCGAAAAAGACACCTGACGGCGTCGACGTCCAATAGCAGCTAAGAGAAGTTAGAGGGAGAGCTGTGAGCGAGTGGACAGTCAGACGAAAACACAAAAAAGTGAACTTGACCCCAAAAAGGCCAGCCATGGGAACTAAATTGTCTCCAGCCCACCTACAAGTCCGGCTTCAGTTTTCTCGCGATCACTTGATTATATGGAGCGATGGAGTCGAGTCCTGTGTTCTCGGACATAACCAGAATGTGAACCGTCGTCGGTCAATACTATGTAGGCACGTCCTACGACAAAGATTTTGATAGCTAAAAAAAATGATATACCACAATCCCTAGTTCAATGGCCAGAAATTGTAAAATATTGTCTTGATGAAGCGATTCCAGTTTAAAGCCCGCGAGTGTATATTGTGTAAATAGCACATTAATTATCTTTTCAGTCATGTAAACTTACACCGTACCTCAAAATAAGCCGAGTATTTTTTTATAAGACATAATTATGTACATTATACACTTATATTTTTTTATTATATAAATGTTCTAAAAATAACAAAAGCCTTTTATATTGTAATCTGTCGTTTTTATGTTTTTACATACTTGAAGGCTTTTGTTATTTATTTCAGAAAGATTAAAAATATATAAGTATACGCACTATGTCATTATAAAAAATCTAAAAAACCATAATTGCACAGCATAACGAAATCAATAAATATAATACTTAAATAAATATAATCCAACCAAATTATACTGATAATTACATTATTTTACACCAGAGAACATCGAAACACTAAAAAAAAACAATTAAAATAATAAATAACTAGTGGCGGACATTTTTACACAGCACCATCTAGCCCCAAAAAAACAAACAGGAATAAAAACTAACAAGTTAAAGCATATATAATTAGTTGAACCTCAAGAAAAAGAAGCATTGAATTTTTACCCGGTATTAATTCGAAATGGGTGGGTAAAAATGGGTAAAAATGGGTAAAAACCCGAACTGCGGGTTTTTACCGGGTAAGCGCCCATCTCTAGTTACAACCTTTTTGGCCTTTCGCACTAAATATATATATATATTAATACTAATACCTATGTATTTAAAACACTAGTAAAATAACATTTTTGCGCGGGTATAAAATATAATATTCCCAATAGTTTCTTTCTAAATCCTAACTTAACTATAAAATACAAATTGTTTGTACAATTATGTAGGTACTGTGTGTTTATAGCCTTTGTACATGTACATACTATTCGTTCAGAACATCTCAATGACAGACTAAAGTTCGCGATTCGCGGTATTTGCGCGGTAGGTAGGCATGTAGTTAGTACTTAGTACTAACTACATGCCTACATACGTTCCTAGTCTAGGAACGCATATAAAACTATAATTGTTATAGTAAAGTAGGCAATAGTTGAAAGAAAAGGTGGATAAGTATCTAGGTACCTACCTATTACTACATCGTACAATTTTGAATATTTGCTAATATTTAAATTTGTTTAAATGCTTTGAATTTATATCTTTATGGATCTAGGTTACTAGTACCACGTAGGTAGGTACACCCTACTAACTAAGTACCTAGTTACATTTTATAAGTAGGTAATACTCGTATTATTTAATAGAAGGTACATATTGTATCTATTTAATTTTATTCTTGTCAAATAACTACATAGATTGTGGAAGTTGCAATCAAAATTCAACACAACTTGGTACTTCGGGAACAAGTTAATTTCAAACGTGAAATAATTCCAAGTGCAAGTTGAGGTGCAAGAAAAAAGACCTTTAATTATATTACAAATAAAGATTATATTAGCATGCCTTTAGTAATGTTTTCGAACGAAACCGAAATGTTTTGTCCGAGAGGGCGGCCTTCGGGTCGCTTCGGCTAATTTCGTCATGACGCCGTGTAGCACCTAGCGCGTAGGTTTATTATTGTGTGGCTCGTTGTTGTTCCTTCTGTTTGGAGTACAATTTTACTTGATCAAAGTTAAAAATATGGCTGATGAAATAAGCGAAGCTACTCTGAAGGAGGAGATTGAGAGTAAGTTACCATAATGTATTTATAATTGTTAAAAAAATCTGGTTTAGATGCGATTTTAGGCGCATTGCTGATTGCCCGGGCACTAGAAAATGGCCTCCTACAAAATGTTCTTGTAAAGTTGTATGATGCATGCATTTGAATTGAAATATCTCTGATATTACGGGGTTTATGAGAAAATGTTTTAGATGATGTTTGTTGCCGTACTTAGTGCGGATCTGTTAACAAACTAACCCATTCCGGACAATTTGTGATTTTCTCGGGTTACTGATTGTTTATTTTTATCTTAGACAGAAATTATTATACGTATGAAACTGAGTAATGGTCATGTTTTTTTACGATCTGTGTTTGTAAAAAGATGCGCATAATGTTCGAGATCATAATTCAAAAGAGGCATTTTCTTCTTTATCGAATAGTTTTGCAGAAATCGTGATTAATTCGTTGACAAAGCACTAAATTCTTACCGCCATTACGTTCCATTTCACGCGATCGTATTAGGTCGACGTAGAAAAGTACGCAAGCAATTATTTTAAGTTTTTCTTTAAAGGTCTTTGAAGCACTGACTGATTGTGACTCGGGCAACTAATCAGTAACCAATTTTTTCGATTATTTTGATTATGAAGACAAGCAAATCGAATCAGTAGATATAAAAAATGTAGTAATACATCCTTCATTACGGCAAATCACTCATGTAATAAAAAAAAATACCTACATAATAATAAGCGTTATGATTCAAATTCAAATTCAGTTTATTATGATAAAAATTAGTTCGAAAAACAATAATAAAAAATAAAACTGGTTCATTAAAGTGCCTACCAGTAACAAAATAATACTAAATTCTTCTTAATTTACCGGCAGCCTTCCTCAAAAAAGCTGATCTCGCAAAAACTTCCACCAAGAAAGTGATACAGGCACTGGAGAAGAAACTAGATGTCAAGCTTCGATCCCGCAAAACTGAAATTGACAAAATTGTCATGGACTACATCAACAGTATGGAATCTGGAGAAGAGAGTGATAAAGAGAGCGAGAAAGAGAAGAGCGAGAGCGAGTCTGATAGTGAAGTTGAGGAGAAACCTCGGGTGAGTTAAGTATTAGGCACTACTTAATTTAGTATTTAACTAATGGAAAAGCCACGAAAAATTTGGCCTCTGCAAAAACTAGTGATATGAAAAAATATAGGTAAGTAGGTACTTACAAACTAAACTGACTTATTTGCTTTAGTTTTTCCTTCAGTCCTATAGAGAGGTAGACTAAACATGAAGACATAATATCAAGCCCTAAACGTCAAAAGTGGAGAAAACCGTCCGCCATGCTCGGCGCTGTAGTTTGTCTTGGAAGTGAAGACACTTCTCTTTTCGTTCATTCTCTGGAGATCGCCATGCTAGGAAGGTAGACAAATAGCTATGTTTTCAGCTTTAACCAAATGTCATTTTTCTCTTCTCTATTGTCGACAAAACCGTTGTCTACAGTGCTTATGCTAAGCGAGCAGATCAGTCTTATTTGATGATGTTCTCTTTTCAGAAAACTCGGCGCGGTGGCGGCGGTGCGGTGGCAGCCAAAGCTCCAAAGCGTGCCGGCGGTAACAAAGGCAAGGGCACAGGATTCACCCGCCCTTACAAACTGTCACCACAGCTCTCAGAGCTGATGGGAGCTGACGAGATGCCTCGCCACGCCGTCGTCAAACGCATCTGGGCTATCGTCAAGGAAAAACAACTGTATGATCCCAATAACAAGCAATTTGCGATCTGCGATGATGCCCTGTATAAGGTGATTGGGAAGCAAAGATTCCGCGTTTTCGGTATGATGAAGTATCTTAAGACACATTTCCTTCAAGATTAGGGCGCCTAAATCTAGATTTAGTTGAGAGATTAAAGGTTGTTGATGAAAACGGGCGTCAGCGTAAATGCAAGTTTTAAAACTTGAGAGTGAGTATTACTATAATATTTTTCAAGAGTAGGACTGTGTATCTACTTGCGGCAGTCTGTATTTGTTCAGAATTCATATCAATACCTACATACACTACAAAATAACAAGTACCTAAGTTACTTTTTTGTAAAATTATAGGTATACGAATTCTCACATAATTTTGTTGACTTCGTGTTATAGGTTAAGCAAAACTTCTAGTTTGGTGTGTGTAGTTACACCAATAGTAAATAAGACTGGCAGTTATTTTTCTGGCCTACTATTATTTTCGTCATATAAATAAGCTAAAATTGGATAAGTAAAAAGTTCATACTTTCCCAGAGTATTTCTATCTTGATGTACCTACCTACTCACCTAATTATATTCAGAATCAGAACTATTACATCTTTTTGCTTAAGACTCGTGCGTGATTTAGAAAAAGAGCACAATTTATTTTGATTATGACATATATATTATATTGTTTAGCTAGTTTTTTTTATTATTTTTGTAGTTTTATGAAAAATTGTAATACTAAGTTCAACAATCTTTTTCATCACTTCATCCAAAAATAAAAACTAACGAAATTTTTGCTCTCTGATTGCAATGAGGATTTATTAGTAATAGATACATGTTTTCGTAGTTTTTAAATGATAAATAGATGTAAGTTTGTACAATCATGTACAATTTTATTCTAGTTATGTGAGTACCTACCTACCTACTTATATATTTCGCAGATAGAGTTAACGTAAGAAGACATTGTTTGAGTAGGTACCTTCTGTTTACGGCATCCTTATTTGTAACTTGGCATCTAAAACTATAATATGTCATTTTTTACTTTATGAAGACTAGTTGGTCGGTAGAAGAAAAATTAAATGTTGTACAATACGTTCATTAAATTGTTGTTTTATTTAAACAGCACAAAAAAATGGCGGTTTGTGTCAAAATAAAGGAACCCTTTATATTAAAAAAAATCTAGAGTTGGAGAATATTTCGTAGGACCAAAACAATCGTTCTTTTAATAAAATTATTTGTTGGTCAGTTTCTCTACTGGATGGCGATACTTTCTCAGTGAAACGGAACGTAAAAGTCATCTGACATTTTCCATTCCACCCAACCCTAACGTCATTGTGACGTCATTTGTTTGTAAAATACGACCAATTAAATGAGTTCCAAAGTTTCCAAAATTACTGTCGTCTATACCTACTTCTGAAATTATTCGGGTAACAATAACTGTGAAATAAATTGTGATGTGAATGTGAATTGCAGGTGGTGTTTGTTTTTCTGTGTGGAAAAACCAGACAGAAGTTTTTGAATTTCTGAAATTCACTTGTCGGAGCAGCTACGTAAGTATCGGTCGTTTTATATCTTTTTTATCTCTTAAAAATCTAAAAGCGGTTCAGATGACGCAATTTGGTTAATTGTTTACTTTCTGGGGTAAGGTGAGTAAATGTACCGAGGCAGGCAGTGCTATATTTTTCGATGAATAAATTATAATCCACGAGTCATTGCTATTTATTCTTCATTTATCATCTATTACATCATCAATTAAAGACTTATCGGATAAACTTCGTTGGTAAGTGAATATTTTGTGCATTATAGATAATTTTTATCTAATCAAACCCCGAATGATGTTTCTAGCAAAATCAATCGCCAGTAGGTACTTGAAATTCGCCAAATATTGTAGCTTTTGACCAGAAATTGTGTGTGTAATAATTATCAATGGAATACATAGAACAGGCAAGGTATTATATCACATTCTTGTACTGCATGTGTGCATATTTTGAATAAGAAAAGTGATCTCTAATGGCATCTTTGATTTTTATAGATACCTACCTAACCTACCTATTTATATAGTTAGTACAGCTAAAAATACATTAGAAAACTTTAGTAACTATAACAGATCACTGTTATAAACATTCAAACTTTAATCTTGTCTATGACTGGGGTTCTAAGGTTTTAAACTTTTTTGAATTCTGCACAAGGGCCACTCTTGACTTTTTTGTTAAGTTTTGTTGGTCAGTAAAGAGGTTTCAATTTAAATGATTGTTGCTAGCCTGCTGTGTCCTAATGATGGTACTTCCTTAACTTATGATCCCGTGGCGTTTTACAACAGGTAGGTACCATGACAGATACACAATACATACATACATTACATTACATGCCATTACATGCATCATCCGTACATGCAGCTACAATTGTTACATACAATACATTTTGCTTCATTTAATTACATTCATCATAAATGTACTTTGGCTAAGGGTACAAAAGATACCTACTCGGTGGTTTTAAAAAGATTATGTTAAAACTATGCAAATTTTTTTTAATACTTTATTTTATTTTATTTATTTATTAGGCAACGCCAACAGCACACACAACAAAACATTAAAAAACAACATGAAAACAAAATATACTATGAAATGTGTGCCAATTATAGGCATGCTCAACATTTACCATAATGTTTAAAGAAACAGACAACAGCTGAAAAACTTAAAATTAATAAAAAATGTTTATCAAATGAAATGCTAAATAAGGTAAGATAAAGAAAAACAAAATTAAGTGTACTAATACTTGGATAGAAGGTATTGAGTCATAGATATTGTAATGTCATGGCTATAAATACTTATGTTTAAAACTATGAGTGTTAATTTACTCACCTTAGGGAAAATAATATTAACATTTATGGCACTCTTGAAGTGGATATAGTATGTGTGACTAGTGAAACTCCCGTGACTTCATTTGCATGTCTTTTTCATGTAAACTTCCACCTCTGACCTCTAGATCATGGCTGTAGGTATATTGATATATCAGACAGACTGTAACAGAAGAGTTTTAAATATACAAATAAATATAATAAATATATATTTAACTAGCTGATGGGTATTTAGTCAACTGAGACCGCTGTCAACTTATCCCGAGGGATGAGTTGACCTAATGCATTTTTGAATCGGTCAACTCATCCCGCTGTAAAAAAAAAGAAAATCGTATTGCCCGCGTGGCGACGACTGCTTATTTTTTTCCAAAACCTCCAACAAATTTCATTATATTTTAGCCAATGTATACAAAAACTTGACAAATTATACACTAAAACCTTTCTGGAAAACCACTCTATCTATTGGTGAAAACAGCATGAAAATCGTTGCAGTTATTTTTGAGTATATCGTGAACAAACGGATAGACGCGGCGGAAGACTTGGTTTCATAATATGTAGTGATGTAGTGATAATATTATGTTTAGATGACATTACGAGTATATAATTCCTCTTGCTTCCAGAAACTTCATAATGGCGAACTGGTCTGCCATCGGATCCCTCATTCTGCCCAACATTGGGGGCTGGGCCAGCGGGGCCTACTTCGCAGGTCAGATCCGGATCGAGAAGGCACAGGGCAAGGTGATGATATAACTTTAACTTGATTGTAGGTTTGAATGGGGATTCACTCTGTAGATCTCCTCGGATCTCTTGTTACTTAGATCTTTGAGGATATCTGAAGAGGATAGTCAGAGGCACGCCCAAACATGATATTTTACTCATGCCTACATGATTTTTGGTACCATGCCCACATTTTGCTCAGTAGTTTCCGTACGTGATAGGTTGCAAGCCCATCGCCGCATATAAGAATACGAACTTCACACACCTTCGACTATCCCTACCGGTAGAAATAGATCTACAAAATGTGCACTTATCCCTACTGGTAGGGATAAGTGCACATTTTGTACTGTAAATTTCATTCATTTCCCTACTCAGCTATCTGAGTAGGAAAATGAAATTTACAGTACACCTATCCCTACCGGTAGAAATAAATCTATAAAAATGTGCACTTATCCCTACTAGTAGGGATACCTATATAGATAAGTGTACCAGCCGGAATTTTTTGTTTCAAATCCAATCATGCATAATTTTTATCTGTCTAAACACATCTTTTTTAAAACCTTCTATTTAACCTATTTGTTGTGTAAGTGTGGGGCTAATGAGGTAAACTGTTCTAGGTTTCATGGTATGATCAAATTAACAAGCCGAGCTGGACCCCACCCAAATGGGTGTTCGGTCCGGCCTGGACCGTTCTCTACACCGGCATGGGATATGCCTCGTACCGGGTGTGGGAGGAGTGTGGAGGATTCACTGGTAAATATTGTTGATCTATTACAAGTTATATATACACCGTGAAATTTTAATGGTTGTTTTCCCGCAGCGAAATGGTTTGGTCTTGGTAATACAATCGTTGTATAAACAAATTAAATATTAAAAACAAAAGGAAAAAAAAAATTGAAAATTTAATTCGAAAGCGACCACGAACCAATAGTAATTCATCCCGATACCTACGCGAAGGCGGCCGGCGGCGCGTGCGATTCGAATAGTACCTACAATTTACGTCTAATGTTACTATTGTTCCTCACATTTTCGAGTTTATGAATATTTTTAAATTATTTTCAAACAAAAACATCTGTATTTTTTACTTTTACTCTATTTTTAGAAAGTACTCCTTATGGCAAGTTGTTCTGCCGCGGGAAAACATTAAAATTTCACGGTGTATAGGTTCTACATTCGTTTACATACAGAGTTTTCGAATAAATCTATCTATATACAGGGCGTCCCACGGCAATGCCACATGAAGGGAAAGTACCTTGAATATTGAAGATTGACGAAGACATTTTACTGAAAAAAGACATTATTTGACTTTAAAAAACGATTTAAACTGCATTCATAGATCAATAATTACATGGTTGAACCGGGAATCGAACCCGTTACACGAGAAAAATAATCACCCTGTAGCTTTACCATACCGATCGAAAGGCTTCATCATAAGGATAATTTTTTGCTAAATAACATAGTGTCAGAAATAAAAGGAAAACTATGAATTTCAACATTTTTAATACAGAAATCTAAATATTATAACTCAAAGGTGACTGACTGACTGACATAGTGATCTATCAACGCACAGCCCAAACCACTGGACGGATCGGGCTGAAATTTGGCATGCAGGTAGATGTTATAACGTAGGCATCCGCTAAGAAAGGATTTTGATTAATTCTACCCCTAAGGGGATAAAATAGGGGATGAAAGTTTGTATGAAAAGTCGCGATAATCGACATTAGTAATCTTTCGACTCGTAAGATATAAGATGTAAGTCACGATCAACAATATATTTGCGCGTTTCAAGGACGAAGTTATACACCTAGTTCGTGAGGGTTATATCTTATCTCAACATTTATATTAGGAGTAAAAGAGATAAAGGTAATACACTCATAGATAAAATATCTTATCTGGAGAGTTCACAAAATTTTGAAGTAGGTATATCTTTATCTATACCTTTGAAAGTAGGATGATACAGAGTCAAATAGACAGGTTAATCCCTTGAGAATGATGTCATACCGAATGTGTAATTGTATATTGGCCTTGCCTTCCGGAAGTCGTGGGTTCAGTTCCCGTCGTGCATCAGTTTTGATTGATCTTACGTACTTAGTCCTTTTAAACTGTGAAGCCAATTGTGTCGTCATAACTTGGCATCTGATATAACCGGAACCGACAATCACCAATGTCTTGGATAAGTGATGATGTTTTCCTTCACCGTTTGAGAGCATCAATCTCTAATCTTCTTGGTGTCACTAGTTCTTGAACCAATGTAGTAAAAAGATTGAAATGCGGCTGTAATCGCTAAAGATTTGAACATAGTGTTTTACATAACTTATTTACTAGCTTTCGCCCACGGCTTCGCACGTGAGATACCTTGAAAAACAAAAACAAATCTATCCCGCGGGAACCGTATAGTTTTCCGGGACAAAAAGTATATGTGCTAATCCAGACTATAATTTAATCTCTGTGCCAATTTTCATCCAGATCCGTTCAGCCGTTTCAGCGTGAAAGAGTAACAAACACCCATACAACTAAACTTTCACGTTTATTATATTAGTAGGATGACATTCTCGTGATTTTGACGAATCCACCGACACCTCATTTGTCAAAATCTGTCCACCCATTTGGGCTACAGCGATAGCCAAAGGATCTCACATACATACACTTCAAAAACATAACCCTCCTTCGCAGTCGGAAAAAACTTGTTTGTAAAAAAACTATTTTGTAAGTGTCTTAAAAAATGTTAATCTCTTATTGGCCTTACTACATTAATAAGGTTAGAACTGTTTATACAATAAGGGCTGTTGATTTTGTTTGAATATTAATCTATACTAATATTACAAAGAGGAAAGTTTTGTATTTTTGTATTTTTGTATGTAACAAATAAAATCAAAAACTACTGGTCCGATTTCAAAAATTCTTTCACCTTTAGAATGCTACGTTATCCCTGACCAACATAGGCTATATTTTATGTAGGTACCTCGCGAGCAAAGCTGCGAACGGAAGCTAGTATAAAATAAAATATAACTTGGTAAAGATTCGAACCCACGACCAAGGGTCAATAATGTACTGACGTTGTTTCTTCGTTTTCAGAGTCAGCTGTAGTCCCTCTCTCCTTGTATGGAACCCAGTTAGCTCTGAACTGGGCCTGGACACCTATCTTCTTCGGGCTTAAGGACTTCAAATTGGTGAGTAATTGTAGTTATCCATCCTTGTCACCAGAGTAAACATATTTTTTGGGTTCCGTACCCAACCAAAGGGTAAAACGGGACCCTATTACTAAGACTCCGCTGTCCGTCCGTCTGTCGCCAGGCTGTATCTCATAACCGTGTTAAAGTTCATAAAGCGAGTCGTCGCCGGCAGTGCGAATCAGCGATCAACTATTTGTGTATGCATCTCTTTTGTTTACACTGAATGTATATCTATTGTACGTTCCTTGAGCGAGAAAATAGCCGATAGTCGTTTTCTCCACTACTTCCCTTTGGCACTACTGCTTGGGTCTACTAGTAGAGTGAAGGGAAATTTTACTTTCCCGCGACACTACTGGTAGTGCTACGGGTAAAAGTACATTTCCAGTGACACTATCCTGTTGCAGTAGTTTCACGGGAAATATTATTAGTAGAGCCAAGCGGTAGTGCCAAAGGGAAGCAGTGGTGTTCTCGCCGGCGGTGGGACAACTGCCTTAAAAATTGGCTCAAAAATCTTAAGGCATGTACGTACGCAGGTGCGCTTTTTTTACTACACCTCCTGTAGGATCCGCTAGAGGCGCTGTACAGGTTTTCATATATTTTTTTGAACTAAAGTCGCTAGCGAGTGTAGATTGTGAAAATTCATGGTAGACCCTGGTACTTGTTCCTAATGTCAAGTGTATGTTTCCAGGCATTCATCGAGATCTCAGCCCTGTCCCTGACGGCGGCCGCCACCGCCGTCTCGTTCGCGCAGGTGGACCGGCCTGCAGGCCTACTCCTCCTGCCGTACCTGCTCTGGCTGAGCTTCGCCAGCGCCCTCAACTACTCCATTTGGAGACTCAACCCTGACGGCGCCAAGGTCACCGAGATCAAAGATGACACCAAAGACAAGTGAAGGTCAATTTACATGTAATTTGTACCAATACATACAGGTCATCCAACGGATCTAGGCATTCGTGAAGCCACAGGTGCGAGTTTGCGCATGTACATTTCCTTCCCCCCCACCTCATACCTCCAATTGCTCCCGAAAAACGATACTGCGCAGCTCTTGCGGCTAACTTCACGAATGCCTAGATTCGTTGAGCCAACTATACATGATCATATACAGTTGGCCCAACGAGTCTAGGCATTCAAACCGGTTGTGGACCAATAGACTTAAACGGGTATTACACTACACGGTATTCAGGGCCCTGTAGTAAGGGAGCCTAACGCCTAGCCTCTACGCCTTACGCCCTAACTCTTATTACACCACCCTTATTCAGGGTAAGGGTCCCTGAATTCAGGGTAGTGTAATAAGTGCTCTAGTTAATGAACAAAATCTATACATTAAGATTCAGCTCAGTTAAAACGCATGCAAAGTCAAATAATTAATCAGTTTAAATAGTTAAAAACAAATCTAATAAAATAGTGGTGTATTTAACACAGCAGCGCCATCTAACACCAAATGAAGCAAAGCTATAACCGATTTTAATGATATTTTTTTGTTTGTTTCAGATACTTTACTGATATGCCTTAATTATGTAAGCTAAGTGAAAAATGTTCTAGTTTCATATGCATAATTATACTTTTAACTTATGTAGCTCAAGAGATTTCCACTTAAATGCATACCGTAAGGTCTAACCCCACATTTACTTACATCTACAAACATGTCTAATACACGATAAAATACATGTTTTGTTGTAAACAAGAACACATTTTTGATGATCTTTGACACATTAAGTTTTGTATAAATTACATAATAATCTCACAACATGTTTTTGGTGTAAACAATCAACTAAAACTGTTTGATACATGTAGACTACCTGTTTCATACCTCGGTGTTAACGTGGGGTTTAAGCTATACGTTGTTCCAAATCAATTTAAACGAAGTCGCGGGCAAGAATTTGTATAATATAGATTACTATGACCAACGATTTAGACTGCATTATCTATGTATTATATCAGTGAGTATTATGAATGTGTCTTAACTCTGTCCGTCACACTTCCACGCTTAAACAGCTGAACCGATTTTGATGAAATATGATACAAAGATAGACTACAGCTTGATGACATAGGCTACATTTTATGTAGATACCTACCTTGTGGGCGAAACCGCGTGTGGAAGCTAGTATAAGATAAATCTCTTGAGCTATATTTCTTTACCAGTGCAATAAAAAAATCACAATAACTAACTTAGTATCTTAGATGTAAGTTTCTATTCTTCCTTAGAACCAGTGTGCTGAAAGGCTTGAAAAGCGCCTGAAAGGTTCATTGCACTCGACACATATTTGAAAGCTAATGAAAACACTTAACTAAGTTTAAAATCAACTGCAAGATGTTCTTACGCTTGCTCACCGTCATACATAAAGTACCTACTAACATAATATGATGTCCGTTTCCGAAGGGGTAGGCAGAGACGTAATTTCGCTTACTACGATCCTGACATAACATATCAGAACTTGTGCAAAAGAAGGTATATGATAAAATGTGTATAACGCTCGGACGTGCCTCTTATTAGCCCCTTTAGATATCCTCAAGGATCTAAGGGGAGGTTTACCACGCGTGGGATTACAGAAGTTTTTTTAAACTAAGGTTTATAGTTAATAAGAAAGTTAATGCTGCACAAATTTACTTATTTTCATTCCTTTGCATTTATTAAAGTATTTTTATAAAGTTATTACCTATACCCTACTGTACGTGTGGGCACTTTGGGCCAAGTATGGGCGTGCCTCTGACTACCCTCTTTAAATATCCTCAAAGATCTAAGTAACAAAGTTTTGAGGGGATGTCTAGCGAGCCTGGGGATTACAGTCGTGATCATAATTTTGTGTTTTTTTATTACATCTTGGAATCATTTATGTAGACTATATCTAGTGTTTTTCGAATGTACTTTTACGCGTTGCTATCTATTTATTTATTTATTTATTTATTTATTTATTTAACAAAATCCACAGCTCTCATTTGTAAAGTTTATACAGATCTTGTAACATAACATACAGCCAATAATGGATTTACATTTTACAAACAATGGATTTACATTTTACAAACAACATTACAACTATGTACTTATTAATAAAATAAATGTTAAATCAAAGTTGTTTTTATTATTTAACTATCTATTACCCGCTACTTCGTACGCGTTAGATTACTTTTTTGCGTAGCATCCAGCGCGCGCAAGAAATAAGTAAAATCATCATATCTTTTTTATTTATTAACCGATCTCGATGAAACAAAACCTAAGTTTTATTCCAAGCTTATCTCGATACATTAATGAAAACTGCATTCGATTTGGTTCATCTGTTGTGGAAATTAGCGTTGATAAACGCAATTATACGTAGGTATAGATAGATATAGGTTATCTACTTACTTAACTATTCATCTACTTATGTACCTACTTATAGCGGGTATTACACTATCCAATTTTAAGGGACCCTTACTCTAACTAAGAGTGGTGTAATAAAAGTTAGAGCGTAAGAATTATAGTAAGGGGCCAAGCCCTCCCTAACTACCGGGCCCTGATTACAGTGTATTGTAATACCCGCTTATAGAAATTGTTATTATGCCTGTGGCATACCTATGGAGTAACTCAGCTGTTTGTAGTTAGCTGTTGCGATCTTGTGAGCATTCGTAGCTAAACAAGCATTCCATGAAGATACATCAGAATTTATCTAAAACCTCCTGTCAGTGAACGACATAAAGTCCAAAATAGCGTGTTAGGAGCATATGGGTAATAATGCGTGCCGCGCGCTCTGACGAGAGCGTTGCTGAAATTTCGATGCATTATAAGGATTGTAGCGTAGAGTTAGCGATAATATTAAATGTTACATAGCTATAAGTATTCTCTACATAGCCATTCTCCTCTATAGTTTAATCATTGTTCTCAGTATTCGTCATCGCTCGCAACAATTTTGGTTATCTCGTAAAATATTAGTTAATTTTAAATGTACCTCGAAGTAACTTAATTTCAGCCAATCTTTTATTGCTCCATCTTTATGCTATCAGCTTGAAAGACGAGCTCTAATATCAAGGTTAAAAAAGTTTTTCCTGTTGACAGGCGTAAACGCCCCGGGGCGACAAAAAATCTGTGGTTACATTTTTCCGTTGACGGGCGGAAACGCCCCGGGGCGTTCGCTCACCCAAGCCACTTGAAACTCAAATATTTGTGTGATAGAGTTTACTTTTGTTAGAACAAGTTTATGTCATAGACAAGCTAGATATATTTCCGGTCTGTTGCAGCCGTTAAAATATCTTCCCGCGTGTTTGGTAAATAAAAAAAAGTGTCAAGTAGGTCCGCGAACGCGAACGCGCCTGCGCGCGCGCGAACGTTGAAGCCATGTGTCATATATTTTGACATTTCGACTCATCCGGCGAAGAGTTAATATAACGACAAAAATAACAAATTGAGAAGAACCACCAAACACCGGGTACGCAAGTATAGGAAGGCCGAAGAAGTGGTTTGAATTTGCGAAATACGATAAAATAAATAAATAATGGTGTACAATTCATGATTTACGAGAAATGTGTAAGTAGATTCAGAGTTAACGAACGATAGGAGTGAGTGGAAGAAGATATGTTGTACCGACGCCACGCGGTTAAGAGCTGGAGAATCAAGATAATATAGTATAGCGTAGTACATCTTGTAGTACGGTACCACGCGCTATGCTAACGCTTCCGGGCGCGCTTGCTCGCGGACACTGACCCATTTCCGTGGCATTTAGAACTGTAACATCCCATCTAGTACATACCTACAGTGAATTGTAGTGATAGTGTAATTAGAATTAACATGCTATTGGTAGCTATTAGAACTAAAAGATCGAAGGTGGGTTTGTGTCATAGGTTAGTATTCTTCCTTCTATCCTTACTATAGGTACAGTAAATTGAGTGAGTGAATAAAAACGGTGGTAGAAAACATCGTGAAATCGGAAAACCCTAGAAATCTCGATTCAACTCAGCAGGATCTGAGCGCGTTTTTGCACCGGATTGAAAAAGCTTAGTCCCGATCGCCATAAGGCCCATAAGTCACCGAAATCAGTTTGGCCACCTTCGGCTTACTCCTGGGCCGAGGATCCTAGATTTGTCAACTTGATTTATAGCCCTGGACACTTGGTTACCCCTACTCTTTGTCGATTTCAACTTTGTGTCTTTCGACTGACTGGGGTCTGGTTAGCCGGGAGATAATACAAGGTAAATCTACGTCCAGGGATTGGAAACCGGAGAAAATTTCAAACCGGTATCGCTCTTAATACCTACAACATTTTCTTTTCGGTTACCCTAACCTTTATTAAAATGGTTAGTCAAGAACGATAAAATCCAAAAGGGTTTCGCTCAATTAACCGGTTATACAGAATGATTTCGTTCTTTTTCATATAGTGAGCTCCGCGACGCGCCCGCTCTTACGACGAGAAACGAAGCTCGCTTAAGTTCGAGTTAAGGTTTAAGTAGAAAGAGGTTGCGCTCCAAACGCTATTATCGAAATACCGGTTGATACCGGTTTTTTTCTGGTAAATTATTAACCGGTTCCAAGCCCTCCCACGTCAGTGCTGTTAGAGAATGCAATACCTGTATCCCAAGATTCCAGGATCCCGCATGATTTTAGAGGAAGTAATCCGTAACTAAAGCGGGATCCGCGGGATTTGCGGGATTACGTATTATGCAAGGGATGAGATTTAAATTTTCATGCGGGATTGCATTCTCTCGTGCTGATGAATACCTACCCTGCATATAAATTATAATACAGTGGATTCAACCAAACTGTTATAACCACTATTCCCAGTATAATTCGTGGTTATCGAGGAATAAACTGACATTTTACATGAATTGACATTACCATTGACATTGACAGATATAGGTATCTAAATTATTTAGATTTCTGTCGACTACCTAGGTAGGTACCTACATTACATTATTCTAAGAATATTCATACCAGAAGTTGGTCAAATCTACCCTTACAATATTTGGTAGGTATAGAATAATATTTATTTTGTGTCTAAAGACTCTATTACCTAACTACCTTATCCATTTTTTATTGTAAGTATTGCTAGTTCTTTCGAATCAGTGAGGTAAAAGGAATAAAGTTCGCCTAGATAGGTGCGCAGCGAGTCTCATTTAGGTAGGTATCTACGAGTAAGTTATCGAGTTTTTATCGAGTTCTCATAGTAAATGGTGTGCAGGAGAAACCGGCATTTTGATAAAGGTCAAGTTTTTAGACCTCCAAATTACCATTTAGCATTGGGATAAGTCTCAGGAGATGGTAGAATTACCTACCTACCTTTTTTATCTAACAGTTAAATTAGCGGGAAGTGTAGGTACCTACAGGTTAGGAAATAGTTTATAGCGTGTGATAGTTTTCACATTACCAACATTAAACCTATGTTTTTCTTGAAGCGGCAATACTGTGGCCTTCATCTACTTAATAGGTACCTTTTCTTTGTAATGTGAAGGCCAAAAGGACGCCGAATCTAGGTCTGAAAAATATTTTAAACCAGTTTTTGACTGCTGCTGATTGGACGATTCTTCTCAACGGTGTCATCATTGTCCTAACTATTCGTCATTGTTCGCAACAAACAATTTTGGTTATCTCGTAAAATATTAGTTACCTAATTTTTTTACCTACCCTTCATGAAATAACTTAGTATCAACCAATCTTTATTGCTCCATCTTCAGGCTATCAGCTTGAAAGACAAGCTTTAAAATCAAGGTTAAAAAAAGTTTTTGCAATAACCTAGGTAAGTACCTGCCTACGACAAAAATAACAAATTGATAAGAATAAGATAAAATGTGTAAGAAGGGAACTGACTACTGAGATGACGGATGATAGGGGAGAGTGGAGGAAAAGAACCTGTTGT
Organism: Cosmorhoe ocellata; assembly: GCA_963675405.1. NCBI lineage: Eukaryota > Metazoa > Arthropoda > Insecta > Lepidoptera > Geometridae > Cosmorhoe > Cosmorhoe ocellata. The sequence goes on along the minus strand of OY776266.1, from coordinate 7,451,890 downwards.
GCCGACCCCACCAGTGGGATAAGGACAGGTAGATGATGATAATGATGAACCACCTGTCATTGAACAGTGCAAAAAGTACCTACCTACAAGTTGCAGGACCAACCTACTTAAGTTTGCCCCAAGTCACTCGCTACTATCTGATTAATATTTTATCATTAAAAAGTGTGGATATTTTTTTTTTAACTTGCCGAATCTTCTACAAATCGCTCAGGGTAGTGATTGAAACAAAATGTCTACCTTAGTACCTATAGTAAATGTTTAGTCTTATATTATATTACCTACTTACATGTAACATCGACTTAGGCTTGCCTGTTATGTTGTTATAAGTCATCATCATCATCATCTTCCTGCCCTTATCCCACGTTATGTGGAATCGGCACAACATGTGATCCTCTTCCATTTCCCTCTGTCACTCGTCATCTCATTACTCATTATGTTGTTATAAGTATTGTCTTATAAATAAACTAGCTTTTGCCCGCGACTTCGTCCGCGTAGAAGTTGAAATCACCGCCAAAATAACTTTCTATCCCTTTTTAACCCCGTTACGGCAATAATTTCAATAAAATACGACATACCTACATCTTCCATCAATTCTGTTAGAAATGGTTTATGCAAAATTTCAAGTAAGTAGGTACGTAGATTGGACATAGCAATCACGTTGACCCATACAAACTTTGCTCCCCTTTTTCACCCCCTTAGAAGTAGAATTTCGGAAAATCCTTTCTTATCGGATGCCTACGTCATACAAAGAACACACTTTCCAAGGTACAGGTCTCTACGATCAGCGGTTTAGGCTGTGCGTTGATCCGTCTGTCATTCAGGACAAAGCCTTTTATAAGTACCTACCTACCTAGAGATAGAAAAATATTATTTTTGTGAAACAAACAAAAGTCGCCCTGTAGATATACCCTTTGGACCTTAACTCCAGGCGCAAGATTAGATTAACAGCCGATTCCTGGCTATAATTGCTGTAACGGCCAATTTAAGAAAGGTCACACTTGATGGATTAAATCGCCCTCGTTTCGCTCCGTCTTGCGGATTCTTCGTTTACTTTCTAAAAGCATCATTTCCTGGGATATTTCTGTGAAACTTTTTCTATTCTACCGTTGGGAATAGAAAAAAAAACAGAATTAAGTGATGTTTTACAATTAAAGAGGGATTAACTTGTGGTCGAGGGGTTCACTGATGTAGTAGTTAGTTCCTCAACCACGTATATATATATGTATATATACGTTCCTGACGGTATTAGAGAGTTAGGTATTGGTAGAAGTCTCGGGAAGCGTACAGATTAAACACAGAGTATCACTTTAGGTTAGAGTTTATTACAAACGGAATTTAACACGGAAATAAAGAGTACAGAGGTAAGTAAATGCAATATTAGTTAAGTTAGGAATGTCTATGAGCACTGTATATAGTCACTAGGTCACAATCACTAAGTTTAGGTATAGAACAGTCTAGATCACTGTCGCGTGAGTCGCGGGCGCGGCGCAAACGAACGTGCGTTCAGTACGAGGACGGGCTGACCACTCGCGGCGCGGGCGGCGCGAGCCGCAGCGAGCCGTGCGCGAGAGTCCGCGCACTGCGCATGCGTAGCGTGTACAGGGCTACACTCAGGAATACCTACAGGGCTGGATTCAATTATGGTAAGTTTTGTATTTATTTGTTATTTTGAATTTTGTTGATAAATTATTTTATGTTTTGTGTGTGTTTCTGATTTCAGATGGAGGAGCTCGCCACATCACCCCCTTCCAGAGACCAAGTAGGGCGATTAAGTTTGAAAATCACGATAGTGTTCTGGGAATCGGACGGATCTTCTTTCTGGAAGAATGTAGGCGGGCTTCAAGCGATCAATGGATACTGTCATAGGTTTGCCTTTTATCTCTAGTTTAAATATCTTATCATTTCTTTCTATTACAGGATGTGGACCAGTATACGCCGGTTGTAAGGAGCTTCTCAGCGCGTCTTCTCTCAAGAACACATGAGTGGTGGTAGCGAGATCTTTATACACGAAGATGGATTGTCGGTTGTGTCTCGAAGCTGGTACCGGTTTCAAGTTGTTCGCGAATAGACGAAGGCGTGCTGTATAATCTGTGAGATCCGTCGTTCCAGCTGTGCTAGGTTCGAAGAATTCGCAAGGTAAGCGCAGCGGTTCGCCATAAACTAGTTCGGCTGGGCTAGTTTTCAAGTCGTCTTTGACAGCACTCCGTATCCCGAGCAGGACGAGCGGTAGTGCTTCCATCCAATTTTCTGTTCCGTGACAAGTAATTGAAGTTTTCAGATGTCGATGGAATCTTTCTATGGCCCCGTTACATGCTGGATGATATGCAGTTGTCTTTTTATGCTGGAATCCGGCTGATTTTGATAGGTATTGAAATAGTGCCGATTCAAATTGACGTCCACGGTCTGTTACGATGGTGGCGGGACATCCGAATCTTGAGATCCATCCAGTGAGAAGGGCTTTGGCTACAGTTTCAGCTGTTGCATCGGGTATGGGCATTACCTCAGGCCATCTGGTAAACCGATCGATTGCTGTGAGGCAGTAGCGATTTCCACTGCATATGGGTAGTGGTCCGATGAGATCTATATGCACGTCCATGAATCGTGCACGAGGGAGCTGATATGTTCCAAGAGGTGCTGAAACGTGTCTGTTTATTTTAGACCTTTGGCATGCTAAGCAGGAACGAGTCCATTCTCTGCAGTCTTTCTTGATTCCTGGCCATATGTACCGTTCTGTTACAAGTTTTATCGTGGCGTTGGCTCCAGGATGACTAAGTCCATGCAGGCTTTCAAAGACTTGTTTTCGCATGATGGGTGTTACATAGGGTCTAGGTGTCTGGGAACTGACGTCACAGTATAGTTCTGCTCGTGTGCCAGGGATTTTGATTTTCTCCAAGCGAAGTGCAGTTCCACTCTCCAGCAGTAGTTTAAGTTCTGGGTCCGAGTCTTGAGACTGAGCCAGTCTGGAGAAATCTATACAAAAATCAACCTCTTCGACACGCGAGAGCGTGTCTGCCACGACGTTGTTCTTGCCGGAAATGTGCTGGATATCAGTTGTGAATTGTGATATAAGATCTAGATGGCGGAACTGTCTGGGCGAACACTTATCTTTGCGTGTGTGGAACGCGTAGCACAAGGGTTTGTGATCTGTGTAGATGGTAAAGTCTTTAGCTTCCAACATATGTCGAAAATATTTGACAGCTTCATATATTGCTAACAACTCTCTGTCATATGGTGAATATTTCTTTTGAGCTGGAGAAATTTTGCGGGAAAAGAAAGCTAGTGGTTGCCACGCATCGTCTTTCAGCTGTTGTAAAGCCGCTCCTATCGCAGTATCAGATGCGTCAGTGACAAGAGCGAGTTTGCATTGGCAATCTGGATGCGCAAGTAGCGCAGCACGGCATAGGCTATCTTTGCAGTCTTGAAAAGCTCTCAGTGTGTCATCTGTTAAATGCACTGGATGAGAACCTTTGACAGAACCCATCAAAAGAGCGTTCAGAGGGGTTTGACATTCCGCAGCTCCAGGTATAAATCTTCTGTAGAAGTTAATCATTCCTAAGAATCGTCGTAGCTCTCGCACGGTCTTCGGTACTGGGAATGACTTGATGGCTTCTACTTTAGTATCTAACGGCTTTACTCCTTTTGCTGAGATGGAGTAACCTAGGAATGTGACTTCAGAAACTCCAAAGTGGCATTTTGCAGTATTTATGACGACGCCGTAGTCCCTTAGTCTGCTGAACAGCTGACGGAGGTGGTCTTCGTGCTCCTGTTCGTCTTTCGAGAAGCATAAAAAATCGTCGACATAAGGATAGACGAAGTCGAGTCCGCGCGTCATCTCGTCCACAAAACGTTGAAATGTTTGGCAAGCGTTACGAAGTCCGAAGGTCATGAATGGGAATTCATAGAGACCGAAGGGAGTGGTGATAGCACTCTTCTGAATGTCGTCAGGAAAAATAGGTATTTGGTTAAAAGCCTTAACTAAATCTATAGTTGAAAATATTTTACATCCTGCTATGCTGTGTGTGAAATCATGTACGTGCCGTATAGGATATTTGTCGGGGATCGTTCTGGCATTCAGCATACGATAGTCCCCACAAGGCCTCCACTCGTTATCCTTCTTCGGGGCTAGATGGAGTGGAGAAGCCCAAGGACTTTCCGAAGGTCTGGCTATTCCAGACTTTAACATGGATTCGAATTCCTTTTTGGCAATTTTTAGCTTGTCAGGAGCAAGACGGCGGGGTGAAGAAGATACTGGCGGGCCTGGCGTCGTTCTAATATAATGTAAAGTATTGTGCTTTACCTCGTTTTGACGACCCGACGGACGCGTGATCTCTGGAAACTCACGTAATATCTCGTGGTATCTGGACTCGCCGAGTGGTATCTTGATCGATGATATCGTAGTCGACGAGTTTACAGGTGTACCGATGGAGAATAGAGTTGTGTTGCTATCCAGGATACCAAGGCGGCGGTTGCGAATATCGACGATGAGTCCGTAATATTTCAGAAAATCGGCGCCGATGATGGCCTTAGTCACATCTCCCACTATAAAACGCCATGGGAAGTCCCGTCGCAGTCCCAGGTCTAATTCCAGCTGAGCGTAACCATACGTACTGATAGGTGTGCCGTTAGCTGCAGATAGTTGAAAATCTGATTTAGAACGTCGCTGTTGGAGGGCGGATCGCGGGAAGACACATACGTCGCTCCCGGTATCTACGAGGAACGGCATCTTGGATCGGCGATCCGTAACAAACAGGCGACCAGAAGAGGGGGGGCAGTCGTCAGTCGCCATTACTGACTGCCCCTGGAGTTTTCCGCACTATGTCCGTCACGTGAATTTTCGTTTCCGTATCCGTCTTTGGATTTTGCGTTTCCGTATCCGCTAGATTTTTCCGCACCGTAATCACATGGTTTTACGCACACTTTTGCATTGCTTCCGTGCTTAGAATGGTACCAACATTCGGGGTACTTCCTGTAGTTGGATACGGATCGGGTCAATGACCTACCACGGTCGCGCCTCTGATTAGAGCGGAATCTCTGCTTCTGCGATCCGAGTTGCGAAGAAAGGTTTTGCATCTGCTTACGCAACTCCGCGATTTTACGTGCCATAGCTTCCATACTCGATCCAGGTCCAGGTGACTGAGCTGCTGCAACTTGAGGTGTTGGTGTGGCAATATCTTGTATCTTGTCTGCCAAGTCAGCGAGTACCTCTAGTGTGGTGGTGGGTTGGGCGGCGATCACTGTTTGAATGTTCCGCGGCAGCCGGCTGGTCCATATGGTCTTTAAAAAATCGTCGGGTACACTTGGTCCAGCGAGGCTTTGAAGATGGCGAAGAAACTGAGATGGTTTTCGATCGCCCAACTCCTCATGCATTAATAACTGTTTTACCTTTTTATCGTGTGACGCACTCAATCTCTTTATAAGTTCCGATTTTAATTTCTGGTATTTTTCTGTTGCAGGTGGTGCTACGATCAGATCCTTCACTTCCTTGGAGAATTGATGGTCCAGCTGTCCAATAACGTAGTTGAACTTCGTGGTGTCAGAAGTGATATTCGAAATCGCAAATTGTCCTTCGACTTGTGCAAACCATATTTCGGGTTCGTCCGGCCAAAATGGCGGCACTCGAATTCCAACACGAAATAACTCTACGGGTTTCTCGTCAGGTACGCGCTCTTCGCTTTTCTGCATGTTGTTCAGTTTTCAATAGGGGTCACCAATGTGGTCGAGGGGTTCACTGATGTAGTAGTTAGTTCCTCAACCACGTATATATATATGTATATATACGTTCCTGACGGTATTAGAGAGTTAGGTATTGGTAGAAGTCTCGGGAAGCGTACAGATTAAACACAGAGTATCACTTTAGGTTAGAGTTTATTACAAACGGAATTTAACACGGAAATAAAGAGTACAGAGGTAAGTAAATGCAATATTAGTTAAGTTAGGAATGTCTATGAGCACTGTATATAGTCACTAGGTCACAATCACTAAGTTTAGGTATAGAACAGTCTAGATCACTGTCGCGTGAGTCGCGGGCGCGGCGCAAACGAACGTGCGTTCAGTACGAGGACGGGCTGACCACTCGCGGCGCGGGCGGCGCGAGCCGCAGCGAGCCGTGCGCGAGAGTCCGCGCACTGCGCATGCGTAGCGTGTACAGGGCTACACTCAGGAATACCTACAGGGCTGGATTCAATTATGGTAAGTTTTGTATTTATTTGTTATTTTGAATTTTGTTGATAAATTATTTTATGTTTTGTGTGTGTTTCTGATTTCAGATGGAGGAGCTCGCCACAAACTAAAAGCCGAATGATAAATGCATTTATCAAGATACCTAGGGTAGTAAAGCAGATAGGAAATTAGTGTAAGGTATAGGTACTTATCTCAACAAAAACAGGACCCAAGTTCGGTGAAAACTGCGGGGTTGACGTGGGGTTACGTCGATAAAAGAGTACCTAGAGATTTGAATGGACGCTAAATTCGATATCATAGCTCTTAAGAATAGGCACTTACGTTACAAAACATGAAGGGTGGGCGGCTTTCGATAAAAACCAAAGACGATTTTGTTAGGTAGGTTATTTGATTAAAATTGCGCTCCCTCTTCGCTTCGTGATAGTGTTACTATGTTCTTCAACTTAGCTAGAAGAAAGTTTACGACGTTCTTTCGTAAATATTGAATTTTATAATTTTGCATGTACTTAGGTACCTAGGTAGGTACTTAGGTACATAGGTTGTATATAGGTAGGTATCTTGTTATTTATATCTGGCTCATAGATAGCAAATAGGTAGGTAAGTGCTGTAAAAAAAAAGCGGCGAAGGAAAACATCTTGAGGAAACCGGCATACCCTGGAACCAAAAATTCGAAGATGTGTGTCAAAGATCTAGGTAACTAGAGATCTGAGTAAATTATCTACCGAACCTGGGGATTACAGTCTATACCTACTTTCTCAAATTCTAAAACTTTTCTTGATAATTTAGAATTTTCACATAAGTCGTTTGAAAGTCAAATAATACCTACCTGCAGGGCCAAAGGAGCTACTACATTGTGTTGAGACGAATAGCCTTGAAGTGAAAACGTACCTAAAACAAAGCAACAATGTCAAAGTTTAATCTTAATCCCAAACCAAGGTAGGTACCTACTCGCAATCTCTATTTTTAAGTGTCACATAAAACCAAGCTGTAACACCGACCTCATCTGCATACGCCATTTTGTCTACACGTCGCCATTTTGTTTTTATGCTTTTATTAAGATGGCCGACATTTACACATGTTTGGCGGTAAGACGGTGTACACATTATTGCGGACGTTATTTTAATTATTATTGCGTAACTCGTGATATTGTCGTTAGGGGTGGCTGGATCAGGGAGCGAGGGTATAATCTTCAAAACACACATTTAGGTATTAGCTAGGTACTTGTTTTGGTTAGGCCTACAGCCAACATCTTTGTTTTTATGGTGTTTTATCATCTTAAAAGTAATCCTTTACGGTGAGACTTCACGAATAGAAAATTCAAATAAAACTATAAAACTAACGAGAGCGAGCGAAGTGAGTCAGATCTCATCTCATCTGTGTCAAAAAACTTAGGTAGGTACCTACCTAGTCAATGTTAACCAAGTATATTAGGTAGGTAAATGTTTTAGTTTTATGCAGTAAAAATCACAAGAACCTAAAACCTAGAACCTGTTGTTGTTTTAATTAAAACCGAATTTTGACTAAATTTTTTCGGTAGGTACCTACCTATTTTTGTTTCCATTTCATTCAGATTTAATAGTTTTATTAGGTACATATATAATCACTCTGTGGTAATCAAATAGGTACCTACCTAAACATTTATTATTATGAGGTTCCGATTTTCATGAGTTAAGCTAAGGGAAAAGCTAAAGTAATGTCTGAAAGGTCTGTTTGCAAAAACTTTCAGTAAATTGTGATAACTTATTTATATAAATCTATTGAATTGAAGAACTGCTAACTCAATTTGCTAACTCTTGATTCTAGCAATAAAATATTTGCTCTGTTCCACTTATATCCTTTTGTGATTTTGATTCCAAATTTAGGTACCTAATTCCAATCCATTGTGTAGCTGGATTGCAATTAAATTCCAATTCCATTAGATTATTTAATGTATCTACAGTTTCCAAGCTGTGAACTCACCTTTAGCCTATAATGGTTCACCTTCTCATAAAACAAAACATTCGCGACATAGGTAGGTACCTACCTACAGAGGCAGATGTACCCATTACGTTTTACGCCAGAGCCTTAAATTATACATTTGTAGAAAAACTCCATATCTGTACGCTGACTTAGAGGTTTTGCTTCAAAGTTTTTTGATTTAACACCTTAGGGGAGTACCTAGGTAGGTATACTAAGTATCTATCGTAAAATAGTTAACTCACTATCCTACTAATAGGTACTTGTTATAAACGCGAAAGTTTGTAAGAATGTATGGATGTCTGTTTGTACCGTATATTTACCGGGATAAAAAGTAGCCTATGTGCTATTCCAGAATATAATCTATATCTGTACCAAATTTCATTCAGATCCGTTCAGCCGTTTCAGCGTGAAAAAGTAACACACATGCATCCATACATTCTTACAAAATTTCGCGCATATTATACCACTAGTTTCCGCCCACGGCTTCGCCCACGTGGTACCTTGAAAAATAAAATAATATCTATCCCACGGGAACCGTACGTTTTTCCGGGATAAAATGTATCCTATGTGTTATTCCAGACCATAATCTATATCTGTGCCAAATTTCATCCTGATCCGTTCAGCCGTTTCAGCGTGAAAGAGTAACAAACATACATCCAGACATCCAGACATCCTCACAAACTTTCGCGTTTATAATATTAGTAGGAAGTAGGTACTAAATAGGTAGTTACGATGCGTACCTACGTAGCGCTTTTCCACCCATTACTGATGGAAATTCTGAGAGAGCAGAAAAGTTACTGCTCTGCAACTTTTAACTCAATTACACAATACTTGTGCCAGAGAATGTTACATGTTGGTTTCAAAGTTGCCATTTTGTATCTCCGAATAAATGTCCTCAACGAAAAGATGGATGGACTGTGTGAAAGATGACATGGGTAAGAAAGGAGTGAGTACTGAGATGACGAATGACAGAGGCAAATGGAAGATCACATATTGTGCCGACCACATAACGTGGGAAAAGGGCAGGAAGATGATGATGACGTCATATCCTCAACGGTTTCATTCTGACTATTCGTCATTGTTCACAACAAACAATTATGGTTATCTCGTAAAATATTAGTTAATTTTAAATGTATCTACCTTTCGTGAAATAATAAGATCAACCACAATTTTACTGCGAGAGCGCTGGTGGTGTAGTGGTAGCACCCCTGCCTCACGATCCGAAGGTCGTGGGTTCAAACCTGGTCGTGCACCAATGAGTTTTTCCATTCGAAAAACTTATGTGCGCAATGCTAGTGCTCTTAAACGGTGAAGGAAAACATCGTGAGGAAACCGGTATACCCTAGAGCCAAAAATTCGAAGGTATGTGTCATAGGTTAGTATTCTTATGAGCGGCGATGGGCTTGCAACCTGTCACGTACGGAATACTAACTACTGTGCAAAATGTGGGCATGTACCAAATGACTTGCCTCTGACTACCCCCTTTAGATATCTTCAAAGATCTAAGTAACTAAAGATCTGAGGAGATATCTACAGAGCCTGGGGATTACAGTCGTGATCATATTTTTTTTTTTTTTTTTTACAATTTTACTGCTCCATTCTCATGCTAGCTTGAAAGACGAGCACTAAACACAATAAATAAATAATAAATAAATAAATGTTAGAAACAATGTTAAAAAAGTTTTTAAAATAACGGCAAAATATCAAATTGAGGAGAATCATCCAGTCATAGGTATTACGAAACGGGCCGTAGATATCATCATCATCATCATCATCTTCCTGCCCTTATCCCACTAGGTGGGGTCGGCACAACAGGTTCTCCTCCTCCACTCTCCCCTATCATCCGTCATCTCAGTAGTCACTCCCTTCTTACACATATCGTCTTTCACACAGTCCATCCATCTTTTCTTGGGTCTACCTCTACTCTTGTATCCATCCACATTCAAATCCATCACCCTTCTTGTGACATGGCTTTCCTCCCGCCGCATAACATGCCCATACCACGCCAACCTATTACTCTTCATTTTTTCTGTCACCGGCGCTACTTTCAAAAAAAAAAAAAAAATTAGATAAATTATTAATATTAGTTTTAGTCTGACTGCAAAGCAAAAAGAAGGGTTATGTTTATGATCGGTACCTAGGTAGTTACTTATGTATCTTATATTTGCAACTTTTTGAATTGAAAAATGCTATGACGTAGCTTGAGCATAACTCTTACACAGTATCAGCATTGGTGACTAGGTGTACCTACCTAATATTACGACCTAAGTTTCGCTGCCAGAATAAGGCCCCTTAGCAATAATTCCTCTTTTTGTCACAAATATTGATCAAAAATAATGTATTAGCAAAACTTGTAGACTAATAAATCACAGTAACAAAAACTTCGATAGTGTTTACGTAAACTTAATATCCCTTAGACATTATCCGTCTTTTAAATAATCACTTGTTCGCAAAACGTCCCGTTCGCGCAATGTCCCCATCGTGCCTCTCCGGAAACTGTACGTTCTAACTCCGCGACGTTAATTGACTCGAAGTAGATCATCATTTCCGGGATTATTTAAATCACTCCCTAGAAGTTTTCAGTTAAAAACTTTCAACAGCTCTTTATTATAAGCGTGTATAAGTATTCAATTTATACTGCAAGGGAAATACATCAAATGGGGAGTTACAGACGGAGAATTTTGTAAATTGCTGTAATATAGAAACTTCCTAAAACATTATGTAATTTACATACTTATAAATACTTACCTACTACATACTTTGACGTAAATGAGTGTGTCTGTCTGTAGCATAGTAGCTCCCGAACGCATGAACCGATTTTGATTTTTTTTTGAAAGGTGAAGTAGTCGGTAGTGATCGTAGCTATGTTTGATGGAAATCGACCCAAAATGGCCGCCGCTACCACAAAAAAAAACTTAAATTTTTGATTTAATTTAACTTATGACGCATAAACAAACTGAAAATTTATGTAGGTAGGTATGTGATAACAATGTTTTGTAACATTATCTGCCACAGTGGTAACTTACCCTATGTACCTAGACCAGATAGTCAGCTAATAAAGTTAATAATTATATAGTTACGAAAAGAACCCAAGATCTTTCATTGAATTTAAAATTAAATTCTTCAGTATGCCGCCAGCGAGCTGCCAATTCAATTTTTAGTAAAGAATTGTTGATTTTGAGAATTTTCGAGTGAACTTTTTCTTTCCTAGCTTCGTTTCTTTTGATTTTAAATTGCTTTTATCTCTGTTATTGGCGAAGGTACCTATTTTGATCTTTCTGATATATCTGCTCAGCACACATTCACTTTTGGGTACCTACCTGTCAAGCAGTAGGTAGGTACTTAGTGCGATTACGGAATTCTGATACAATCAACACTAATTGTCAAATGTCAATCAAATTGATTGAATAAACACTCTTATTATACCAATAAGTAAGCAAAGATCCATTGTCGCCCCCCTGTAGTGCGATTACGGAACTCTGATACAATCAACACTTGTCAAAACTGGCTCAAATTTATTGAATGAACACTCTTATGTCATACCAAATCACTTGATTACAATGAAAACGTATTGACATTGATTGTAAGCAAAGATCCATAATCGCCTCCCTCTGGTGTCTCCGCTTGCCTTCCTTGTGACCTTCATTGTCAAATGAATAACGATGATACATGTATTCTACTAGTTTCTCACATGTATTCTACACGTTTTATGAATACCTACCTACATGTAGAACACATTGTAAACGTACTCACATGTAGGTATTCAACATGTTTTCACGAATTATTTTTATTTACCAACGTACGTAGGTGTAAATGTAGATACCGGATATCACATGTTTACCACGTGACCTTCATTGTCAAGTGAGACATATGCCCCTAATACTGTCACCACTTGACCTTCGATGTACAATAAATAAGGGTGACACAACCTTCAGGTATAGACGTGCCAATGTCCTAGAGACGGATGTGATACCTGTACGTCGATTCTGTAAAATTCAAACATCAACTCGCATCTCGACGCTTCATTAAGACGCTTTTTATTTGACACTTTGAATCAGGTTCAAGAGCGAAGCGAGCGTCGAAGTGACTTGGGAATTACCGTAGGTATAGAATGCCACTTCTTACGTCATCTCATACTTTATCTGTCAAAATCTCCCCGTCAATTTAGTTCAACTCGCTGACACGCTCGCAAGAGTGGCGCTAGTGTAAGTTCGAATTATCAACCGAGTTTGTAGAATGCTAATCAAGAAACTCACAGCGGATTTAGATTCGTAGTTTAAAATGAGGTCTTACAGAATCACACAAATCCATTTTCTGTTTGCGTTCACGCCAGGTGGAAAGATCAAATTGTATAACATCATTAGTCACGAAACTCACAGCGGATTCAGATTCGAAGTTTAAAATGAAGTCTTACAGAATCACACGGCAGTCGTTTTTGAGTTTATTCGTTACAAACAAAAATACAAAACTTTCCTCTTTATAATATCAGTATGGATATAGATAAGAATGAAACACACCTACAAAGTTTTGGTTCTAAAGCTGGTTTCCTCACAATGTTTTCCTTCACCGTTTGAAATACGATCATTGAATTTTTTTCTCAGTTTATACAAAGGCAGGTGGGGTTCAATTAGCCGTTGCAACATTAATTACAAACTTGCCCTTAACTGCATTTAGAGTTACGCCCAAGAAAAACCCGCGAGCGAACCGGAAGTCCGCTGTCGGGTTCCGTCGTTGCCGGAAGTTAGTTCAACACGCTTTGTGCCTTGTTGGTAAGTTTGACATTATTTTATTTTGAAATGTGATGGAGGTGAAAATATGAGTTAAGTCAGCAAAGTATTGAGCTAAGAGGCCGTAAACTTGTGTGTTATACACAGTGTACCTACCTACTTATATCATTGCATTTTTATGTAGGTACAAATTTGTATCAAAAGTCACTTTAGCAAAGACCTTAGCCACGAACAGAAATGTTCGAGTAGGTACTTCGAATTGTTCTTTAACCTGACGTCACATAAATCATCTTTATTAGATGTAAACAGGCCAATGATGATGATGATAATGATCAAAAGGCAACGTCAATTTTTGAGAACAGAATCTAAAGAAACATCGAAACTTCCGCATTTTTAATAATACTGTGATTCTGTACTAATGTAATTGCGTAAACAGAGCAAAGTTACTGACTATGTACCATCTAAAAATAATTCATGTTTTTAACGTATTCACCAAAGACAAAACACATTCGTAAACGTTACACTATGCAAGCGTTGTGCACATTTCATATAGCGGTATTTTTTGACGTCTAGTATAACTTGCACCGTTCTATTCGGAATGCTTTCAAACACTGGTAGTAATTCTGTTCTTCCGCGTATTTTGGTCTAAATTGACATGATTTTCCACCATTATGTCCGTAACTTAACAGTCGTTTTCTATATTTTATCTATCTGTGGATTTTGAATAGGTATTTGACATTACTTCAAGGATTAATGTCAAATAGGTACCTATCCAAAATCCAAAAACCGCAAATTGATAGAATATAGAAACCGGCCGTTAGTGAACACCAATTGATATGGCTTTTAAAAAAAAGCTAAAAAACGCTGATCACACGTAAGTTTAGTCAAATTAAAAAACTGTCTTTTAAAACATTGACGCTAATAGTCAATAGTCAATAGTCAATAATCTTTATTCAGTTATATCACAAGGATCATTTTGAAACGTCTTACATACTAGGTGAGTCTAGGTGCCAATTCCAGTCCTATCCCTAGTCCGAGAAGAACTGACAAGAAACTCGCTGGGCCCTAGCGCTTTTTTTTGTATTATGACCCAATTTAGACTTTGGGGTGAACAAAATAGGATGTACCTAGTAAAACACACTAATTGTTGTTTTAAACCAAATCTATTCCTTATTCTAGTTGGTAACATGTACTATCGTGAGCTCAACTAAACAAATCATTTTTTAAGTTAGTTTAACAAGAGAATTATCACCACTGTCAAACAAACGTTTTTGATTTAGCTGGTGCGTTGAGTAACGTTTAACGATATTAAATGTGCCTGTAACGTTTCCGAATGTGTTTTGGCTTTGGTGAATATGTTAACAGCAGTAGGCCTACCATGAGTTTTCACAATCTACACTCGCTAGCGACTGTAGTTAATAAAATGTATGAAAAACTTGTACAGCGCCTCTAGCGTATAGTTGGGTACTAAAACCTCACGTAGCTAACTATCCTACGTCACAGCGTACTACATCAACTGTAGTTTGCGCTCATTAATTTGCTTAGAATTTGGTACCATGAGTAACAATTTTGACAAAGTGTCATAGTCACGTACTATTACTACTGTAGTAACGTCAGCCAATCTAAATGTGACAACTCATGGTAGACCTACAGAGAGGTGTGACGCGTCTACGCATTGCTACACCTCTATCAGCGATACTCTTCTACGTATCGCCAACCCACGTCCTGACCTTCTTATATTTGGCATCTTTTTATTTTTGGTATGGTGTACTTTTACGCTACGCTTGTAAAGCGAATCGAACTAACTACGTAAGCATTATCGAAGAGAGAACTGAGATTTTTATTGTATTTGACATTTTGCAGAATAACATCAATTTATTCAATTTAATTCAATTCAAAAATAATTTATTCAATAAAATCAGACAGGTTGCAAAGACGTCGCGGCTTGTATGAATACAAAGCAATGACATGATTCTAGGGTATGCGGTGAAGGGCCACCGAATTTTAAAAATACATCGGCGTACGTGTTCCGACCACCTTAAAATCATAAGGCAATAGTGCTTTCAGTGCTCAGTAATATATTTATCAGTATTAAACGGGTATTTATCGTGTTGTATTTACCTATCCTATTTTTCCCGACGTTTCGAGAGGTTTACTGTCGGGAAAAATAGGTCAATAAAACGCGATAAATACCCGTTTAATACTACTAATACTGAGTTCATATCGCGAAAGTTTCAAAATATATTGATCAGTAATTCAAATGACGGGTTGCAAGCAGTTTCCTGCTGGCGGTCGCACGGCAGTCAGCTAAGGCATGGACGCGGTCGCTCCTCATGTAGGCGGGGTCAGCAGCCAGCGCTGACAGCGCTGACAGAGCCTGCTGCTGGTCGAACGGCTTCTCTGGCGTGTCGCAGACCCGAGCCATCCAACGGGTCTCAATACACCTGGAAGATTTACCGTTCTTTCTAAACAACTGAATTGTGTTATTGACACATCTTCTCTCCGCTCAGCTTCAGTGGAGATCGCTGTGCGGAGATGTGTAATAGTTGTAAGGCGCGATGGAAGCGGAGATGCGAGCTGTGCGCGGACGACGCGCGGCGGAGACGAGAGATTTCACACATCTCCGCTTTGGTGGAATCCCCCGAGCTGAAAAACATCTCTTCTCGCACAGCACACAGCACACCGCACACATCTCTGCTTTGGTGGAGTCCCGGCCTTACACCCGATTTCCTCCAAAGTAGAGAGGAGAGGAGATAAGAGATGTGTTTGACTAAACCAATCAGTATTTTTCGCTGTTCAGATCGCGTAAAATTAAAAATATATATCGTAATGATATACATATAAAAATTGTATTGAAGTAGTGTTACTTCGAGCTTGGACCTTTGAGGTTTCTGAAACATGATGGTTTGTAAAAGCTTGTGTCAGGCCCCTGGGGCCTTACCAAGAAGTCTTCCAGAACGATTCCGTAACGATTCCATTATAGAAACGTCACTACTTCCATACAATTTGCATAGGTCATGGTACGAAATAACAATGTAATACTAATTCGGTAATGTATGAGTTCGTGGTAAGGCCCCTGAACTCAGAAGTAGTAGAAAAGATGTTCCAGTCTTCCAGTTGAGGGTCCAAAGAGTTCCACCAAAGAGGACCAGCTGGCATGTGGAGGTCAACTTACGATGGGCATGGGTCAGAGCTGATGATGGCTACCGGCTCGAAGCCAGTGGGGGGCTCCATTCGGATGGTAAACTTCTTCAGTCTTGAAGTGCTGGTCTTCTCACTTCGTCTCATTTGGTGTTCCTGACAAAAAAAAAAAAAAAATTTTGGACAGAGGGGCGATTATGGATCTTTGCTTACAATCAATGTCAATACGTTTTCATTGTAATCAAGTGATTTGGTATGACATAAGAGTGTTTATTCAATCAATTTGCGCCAGTTTTGACAAGTGTTGATTGTATCAGAGATCCGTAATCGCACCACAGTTCACACAACGCCATCTAGCCCCAAACTAAGCAAAGCTCGTACTATGGGAGCTAGATAGTTGATAGATTAATTAAATACTTTTTTTTATAAATACATACATAGAACATAAATAACACACAGACACAGAAAAATGAATTCATCTCAGTTCTGAAGACCGGTTTGAACCTGACCTTTGGATCGTGAGGCAGGGATGCTACTACTACACCACCAGTGCTTTTCTAAAAATTTATATAAAAGCGCATTATTTGCGAACTTCCTTTTTTTTGTTTTCGTTGATCAAAAGAAGGGTAAATTATTGCGTTATGTCAATGACATAAAATGTCATTATAAGCTTTTGAAACTTTCCAAGAATTTTTAAAAAACTGCGGGTTTTTCTGCTATGCATTCGACTGTCAACTTGGTCGCTCTAGTTTTTATATTTTTTCTCGTGTTATTTTAAGTTTTACTGTGTAATTTTAGTGGTTATTTTTCCAATAAAGTCCGAGTTCTTAACGCGAATGTAAATTGCGAATTAAAGTGGATAATTTCTTTCTAAATCCATCGAAGAAAATCTCGAGAATAAACAGCCATCTTTGGGTTAAAATTGACTTGATAACTTGACTATGACTCTGTGACATTGACAACACTTATAAAAATACACTTAACGCTGGCAATATTGATCTTTAAGCCACAGATGGAAAAAATTCCGCCAAGGAGAAAATGGCGGTTAGGTTAGGTTAGATTAAGTTAGATTATAGAAAACGGAAGAAATTTATCTACGCAAGACTAGGCAGTAAGGTCTATGACTATAAGCCTGCTCAAACGAGCGAATAATTTAACATTTAACAAACAGAAACAAGCCACAGATGCTATAGGTACATTAAGAAGATGATGAAACTCACGAAGTAATAGACAGTTTCTATGTGTTCCTTGATCTTCTCCGTGATCAGACACATGGTCAGGTTCAACTGATGCAGCGAGGGTTGCTTGTCTCCCAGCAGGTTCTGGAATGGCTCCAAGCTGCAGTCCAGCATTCTGGAAGAATGACTAGATATAAATACTTAGGTACACACTTATCATCATTTATCGTTTGAATAAATTATACGACATTTATTTAGTGAAATATACAGTAGGTCTACCAAGAGTTTTCACAATCTACACTCGCTAGCGACTGTAGTTAAAAAAATGTATGAAAATTTTTACAGCGCCTCTAGCGGATAGTTGGGTACTAAAACGTCACATAGTTAACTATCCTACGTCACAGCGTGCTACAGCGACTGTAGTTTGCACTTCATTCATTTGCTTAGAATTTGGTACCATGAGTAACAATTTTGACAGATGTCATAGTAACGTACTATTACTCGTAGGTACTACTGTAGTAACGTCAGCCGATCTAAATGTGACAACTCATGGTAGACGTACCGGTATCTTCTTTCTTATTGGCATCTGTCTCTTGCCTAGTGTTGAGTGTATTTTTTTAAGTGTTGTCGTCATAGTCAAGTTGTCATATTAATTTTAAACAAAACAGCCATCTTCTGATGAATTTAGAAAGGAACTTTCACTTTAATTCATATATCTCAAACCCGTGTTAAGAATTCGGGCTTTATTGGCAAATAACCACCGAAATTACACAATAAATCTCAAAATAACATGAGAAAATATACAAAAACTAAAGCGATAAATTTTCTCAGTCAAAAACATCCAAATCAACCTTTAAACGAGCAATTCTTGTATATATTATTAATCTGAATCTCGGAAACGGCTCCAACGATTTTCATGAAGTTTAGTATGCAGGGGGTTTTGGGGGTGATAAATCGATCTAGCTAGGTTTCATTTTTAGAAAACGTCGTTTACCCCAAAAAACGAGCAAAGCTCGGTCACCCAGGTACTACACACTTTATTCATCATGCTAGTATTGTTAGGGTAATTTACATTATTGCCTTAAATTAATTATAAAACTAAATAGTATTTTGTTAATTCAAATAATGACTTCCTTCGGAACGTTGATCTTTGCTAATGTCTGATTTAAGGGATTTAATTAAAATAAAATAAGTTTTAGGATAATATAAATTTAGACTAATTTATTGATTATTTACAATGAAGCTAAGTATTTTAATTCGATTATTATTATTTTAATAGTCGCTTGGTGTTTTTTCCGTTTCGCCCTCCCGCCATACCGTCGGTTTTCCAACGATATGGCGCGGACGAGCTGAGGCAGTCGACCGGTAACCAGCAAACAGGCAATACGCCCCAGTAATATTTAAGTACATTTAACGTTGTAAACAGTATATACCTACGTGATTTTGAATAAATACAGTTACAAAGCGAGCTGGTGTTTGAACTTTGGCTTGCGCCAATAGTTCAGAAGTGGGATCGACAAGGATAAATAAAACTTCCTTATACGCCAGTAAAAAACGTAAGTACCGTCAAGATTCTTACCTATGTTGTTTTTTTTTTCTTTACTTCTTTGTCCATTAACTCTTCTTAGATACCAAATCTCTTTAATAATGACGCCTTAAATAGCTGTCGGTATCTAAAACTATGTATGTTTTTTCTTCTTTATCACATCTACCATGCTACATATTATATTTGTTTAGTGGGGTTAGACTAGATAACGTGAAGATAGGCTTAAAATAATACGTTACTTGGGTGTGGCTGACGATAGCCTGGTTAAGACTGAAGAAGAGTGGGTTCGATCCCCGCTCCGAGATAAGTGGTTAAATGTTTTACAAATTTTTGCCGGCGTTGTGAGTTCAACACATTAGTATCATGTAGCCGTAGTGTGTTGACACTCATGATGGCCACGATACAGGGAACCCTAGTGTGCCTAAGGTTCGGCAAGACTATGTATATCAATGGTAATATTGTTATCTACATAACTCTTTAGGCTTATTATACGTGTTAGTTCATTAGAGAAGATACCAACCATAGTACCTATGACGGATCAAGTAGGTACTTTCTACTTCTATAGTTCCTGCTTGTTCCTTCTGTGTTCTTGCATTTTGCAAGTTCTTGCATTACTGGGCTGTATTAAGATGGTGATGTGTCGCATAGCAAATATTCTACGTACCGTTAAGAATATTTAGGTGGTTTAACAAACCATAATTGATTTAATACTTATTTCTCACTTGGAAAAATTTGAACAATGGACAAGCATTAAGCTTAGTGTGTTTCTAAGTTACAGAACTATGAATGAAGAAGATGCCCATGGTCGAGGGTTTGGTATTGATGAAGAGGCTCATGATAGAGAGTCTGACACAAATGCTCAGGATCGAGAGCCGAACTTAAATGATACCCATGTTAGAGGGCAAAGTATTGAGAAAGACGCCCAGGTTCGAGGGCGCAGTAGTGATCATGCTCGTGTACGAGAGCAAAATGAAGACTACGTTCGTAGTAAAGATCTACCGGAACGAGGTCGTACCCGTGATAGAGGGTGTAGGGGCAGCCGGAGTTCGCGAAGGAGGAGACGACAACAGTCTGATGAATCTGACAACAGATCGTGTGGACGGACAAGACGCAAACGAAGACTTAGTTCTAAGCAGCGACGATCAAAACGTAGGCGTAGATATTATTCTAGTTCTTCATGGGAATCATCATCTTCAGGTGAGTCTGACAAAGTTCATTCAAAATCTAAACGAACAAAACCATCTCGAGACAATGATAACTCTATTTTAGATAAAGTTCTAACAATCATCAAAGACGTGAGGAGTTCAGACAAATCTAAGTTGACATACAACAATGTCGTACCAGACTTTGATCCCATGACAAAAGAGCAAACCATGCTAACTTGGATCACTAAAGTAGAAGAATGCGCAGAAATATATGGATGGGACGAAAAGGAAACTATTCACTTCCAAAACTATGTGGGCTTGCTAAGTCATGGTATCAGGGTCTGCCAACATTGTTATACAGTTGGTCTGAGTGGAAAAAGAAGTTAATTGAATCTTTTCCATGTCGCGAAGATTATGCTGAACTTCTCACGGAAATGTTAGCGAAAAGGGTGAAATATGGCGAATCCTTAGAGGAGTATTTCTATGCTAAGATCAACTTATTAAACCGTTGTAAAATTAAGGGTAGACAAGCAGTTGATTGTTTACTTCACGGTGTAGACGATCGGGCTGTTAGGGTAGGGGCTCAGGCCGCACAGTTTCCAGAACCAGAGCACGTACTAAAATACTTTCGATCCGTAAAAGTAGGTAACGCTAGGGAAAACGATACATCAAGAAGGAACAATAATCGATATGATAGGAATACCACCAATACTAACAAACCTAGCCAAGTAAAAGCTGGAGCCAGCAACCCTAATATTAAGTGTTACAATTGCAGTCAGACTGGGCACCCTAGTTTTAGATGTGACAAACCCGCAGTCAAATGCTCGACTTGTGATAGGTTAGGTCATCAAACGACTTACTGCTTTAAGAATAGAGCAAACAATAACTCGACTAGCCAAAACCATACTGATAAAAATGAAAAACAAGTTTCTGAACTCAGTGTTATAGACAAAGCAAACGACAAGTATATCATTAATATACGCATAAATGATATTCCATTTGAATGTCATGTGGACTTGGGTAGTCAGTGCACATTAATAAGGGAGAGTGACGCGAAACTGTTAAACATATCTATGAGCATGAACGTAGAGTTACCAATGCTGAGGGGTATTGGCGCGAACCTAATTCGACCCTTGGGTATGCTAAACGCGACAGTAGAAGTACAAGGCATAAAAGAATTTACAGACGTATACGTAGTTGAAGATTATGTGTTGAAATACCCAGTTCTATTAGGCCACTCCTTCACGGAGAAACCACAAATTGTCATCACCAAAACACCGGATAAGATCATTTTAAAAAAAATACCTCTCAATAATAAAGTACACCTTGTTTCACGTAATCAGATTACTGTCCCTATCAATGCTTTACGGGCTGTCCCAGTCCAGTGCTCATCTCCAGAGAAGGGTATAGTTTTTGTTGACGGATCCATTAGAGGTCAAGAGGGACAGCAGTATTACTTACTACCAGGAGAATACAGTATAAGAGATAATAGTTGCGCGTTACTCATTCAAAACGTTTCAGATTCTGATATTACAATTAATAAAGACATACTATTGACTAGGGCTACCCAAATCAATGTGACTTCAGATGTATCGGAAATAACGATCAGCACAACTGAATCAAACGATACGATCAAATACAATCCAAACTTATCGAAAGAGCAAATAACTGCTCTTGAAAATGTTCTGACTGAGTATAGAGACTGTTTTTCTAGCAGTTTCGCAGATTTAGGGTACACAAATGCCACTAAAATGACTATTGACTTAGAAGACGCAGAACCTGTAGTTTATAGGCCATATCGCATGTCGTATTCCGAAAGGTCCCTAGTGCGGGATATGGTGGATGACATGGTTAAAAGCGGGATAGTAAGAGAATCGTCGTCACCTTACGCAAGTCCAATTGTTCTTGTAAAGAAGAAAACTGGGGAAAAAAGATTATGCGTAGATTATCGTGCGTTAAATCGAAAAACGAAAAAAGACCACTACCCTTTACCTCGTATTGAGGACCAATTGGACTTGCTAACAGGCAACAACTTTTTCACGTCATTAGACTTAGCGTCTGGTTACTATCAGATCCCAATTGATGAAGACTCTCGCCTTAAAACCGCTTTTGTAACTCCCGACGGGCAATATGAATTTAACAGGATACCATTTGGACTCGTCAACGCACCATCCGTTTTTCAAAGAACTATAAACAAGATCCTTGCTGAGGCTAAAATCAAGTATACTTTAGTTTACATGGATGATATTTTAATACCATCCAAGGACATTGATGAGGGTTTGATGAGGTTAAAAGAAGTACTTGATTTGTTAAGAAAGGGGGGTCTTACTTTAAAGATGAGTAAATGTAACTTTTTCTACGAAAATATTGATTTTCTCGGGTTCGAGGTGAGTGCAAGTGGCATCCGTCCAGGGACTAAAAAGACTGAAGCGGTATCAAAGTTCCCTAGTCCGCGAAACCAACATGAACTGCGGCAATTTTTAGGACTTTCCGGGTTCTTTCGAAGGTTTGTCAAAGACTACGCTCTTATAGCAGCCCCATTGACGGACCTACTAAAGAAAGACAAGGAGTGGATATGGCGGGATGTTGAAGAACGATCATTTATACATATAAAAAACTTGCTGACGGAACGCCCTGTTCTCTCCTTGTATAACTCTTCAGCCGAGACATACCTCCATACTGACGCTAGTAAAAAAGGCTTAGCCGGAATTCTCCTCCAACGAAATCATAATGGTGGTTTACAACCCGTGTCGTATTTTAGTCGCAAGACTACTACTGAAGAACAAAAATACCATTCATTTGAACTCGAAACGTTAGCCATAATTGCATCACTAAACAGGTTCAGAGTTTATCTAATAGGCATCCACTTTACCATTCAAACCGATTGTAACGCTATAAGGACAGCATTGACGAAAAGAGACTTAGTACCTCGCATTGCAAGGTGGTGGATCCAATTGCAGGAGTACGACTGCACAATTGAATACAGATCAGGTGCAAGAATGTCTCACGTTGATGCGTTAAGTCGCAATCCAGTTGACGAGTATTTAGGTGAGTCTCATGTCCTTGACATTCTAGCAATCGAATCTGACCAAGATTGGATCACCACCGTGCAATCGACGGATGACGAAATCATTAGAATAAAGACTATTCTTAGCGACCCTACCACTGAACATGTAGCCGATGTATATAAAAATTACAAACTTAAGAACGGACGAGTATATCGCATAATAGGGGAAGAAATTAAATGGGTCGTACCAAAGGGTGTACGGTGGCAGATCCTCAAAAGGAATCACGATGACGTAGGACATTTCGGATATGAAAAGACCTTAGAGCGCATAAAAAAACATTATTGGTTTGGACGTATGAGGCGTTTTGTAAAAAAATATGTTTCAGCTTGTTTGGAATGCGCTCACCACAAGGCTCCGGGTGGTAGGCGTGAGGGAGAACTGCATCCAATAGAGAAAATTAGTGTACCATTCCACACTATTCACGCCGACCACCTGGGGCCTTTTGTACGGAGCAAGATTGCAAATTGTTATCTCTTGGTAATAATTGACAGTTTCACAAAATTCATTAATATTACCCCAGTGAAAAATACGAAATCTGCTACGTCAATAAGAGTCCTTAAAGATCATATCAGTTTTTTTGGAGTTCCGACGCGTCTCATTACTGACAGAGGTTCTAGTTTCACTAGCAAAACATTTAGAGAGTTCACTTTGGAATTTGGAATTAAACACGTTCTGAACGCTGTCGCGACTCCAAGGGCAAATGGCCAGGTAGAAAGGTTTAACAGAACGATATTAGAAGCATTAGCTACTTCAAATCATGGGCGCGATGAAAAACAATGGGATGAACATATAAGAGACATTCAAATAGGCATTAACACGACTGTACATAAGACAACCCAAAAATCCCCGTCAGAATTATTATTTGGATTTAACATTACTCATAAGACACAGGGTATACTAAGCTCAGTTATACACGACACTATCAATGTAATGTCACCCAATGAATTAGATACAGTTAGGGAGGAAGCTAATAAGCGCGTGGAAGCTCAACAACAAAAAGATGTTGAACGTTTTAATAAGAACCGTAAAGAAGGCAGAAAGTATAAGGTGGGTGACTTGGTTAGGATTGAAAGACAGGTTCAGCATGATGGCCAATCCCAGAAATTAGTCAATAAATATCAGGGCCCTTATCGTATACTAAAATTACTCCCAAACGATAGGTTCATAGTAGAAGACACCCCGATATCACGCAAAAACAATCGTAGGTACGAAGGAACTGTAGCATTGGATAAAATTCAACCTTGGATGAACTTTGATCGGAACTTTAATGATAGTGAAGACAGTTGTGATAATCAAGATAATAATGATGATGAGGATGAGACTGTTAATCGGTCAAATGTTGCAAGTGAGAACATTAATAATGAGTTAAACAATGACGAAGCAACTGAACCAAATGACAGCTATCAAAATTCTTGAGTACCTACCTACCTACTTGCTTGCAACATTAGTCTGAGTAATAAAGCTAGAAGAAATAAAAATTATAGTCAATTATATTATAGACAAAGTAAACTTGTATAAGTACATAATTATGTAGGTTTAAAGATACTATTAATGAACTAGGCGTTCTTGTGTACCGCATCCTTAATTTATGCTAAAAATTTAATTATGTATTGTTATTTAAGGTTCTTTTAAATAGGTAATAACTTGCTCGGCGCGAAGGGACTCGCGCATTGTAGGATGGCCGAGCTGTTAGGGTAATTTACATTATTGCCTTAAATTAATTATAAAACTAAATAGTATTTTGTTAATTCAAATAATGACTTCCTTCGGAACGTTGATCTTTGCTAATGTCTGATTTAAGGGATTTAATTAAAATAAAATAAGTTTTAGGATAATATAAATTTAGACTAATTTATTGATTATTTACAATGAAGCTAAGTATTTTAATTCGATTATTATTATTTTAATAGTCGCTTGGTGTTTTTTCCGTTTCGCCCTCCCGCCATACCGTCGGTTTTCCAACGATATGGCGCGGACGAGCTGAGGCAGTCGACCGGTAACCAGCAAACAGGCAATACGACCCAGTAATATTTAAGTACATTTAACGTTGTAAACAGTATATACCTACGTGATTTTGAATAAATACAGTTACAAAGCGAGCTGGTGTTTGAACTTTGGCTTGCGCCAATAGTATTAAAACCTTTTCACAGGAAGTCATCGATCTAATAATTAAATTAAAACTAAACACTTTCATTCCAAACTACATTCGCGTCTAAACAATTGGAAAAATACCACCAAGATTACACATTCAAACCCCAAAATAACTCTAATAAATAAATTACAATTCCTCTGTTGCCATTACACAATACAGTTCGCTGACAACCGCCATGCCTGAAATATCACTGCAGTTGTAAATGCCACACGTAAATGAATTTCAGTCCAAACAGACCGGAAGTAATATCAAGACTTTTTGCGTTATTTTTCTAATAAATAAAACTTATTAAACTAGGAGCCTCTAGGCCCAGAACAGAGGCCCATCGCGTTTCCAAAATGATACTAGGTGCCTTACCACAAGCTCTAACAAATCATCATGTTTCAAAAAAGTCACATTTTAGGCTTGAAGTAACACTTTTTCAATACAATTTTTTTATGTCATGGTATGAAATAATTAAAAAAACATGATCGCGACTGCAGTAACCCCCAGACTCGGTACTTAGATATCTCCTCAGATTTCTAGTTACTTAGATCTTTAAGGATATCTAAAGAGTGTAGTCAGAGGCAAGTCCGAACATGACGTTTGGTACATGCCCACATTTTGTACACTAGTTAGTATTCCGTTGCTATTGTTTTGATAGTTTTATTAGTAAGTACCTTGTAGTTAGTATTCCGTTGTTATTTTAATAGTTTTATTATTAGTTCCCTAGACCTAGACAATTAACCCTATGATTGGATTTTGCAACGTATTGATCTATTGATGGATTGTTACTAACTCAATACATCAATTTACTAGTCAATAGCTATCGTTGAATAGCCTATGTTCATTATAATGAAGCTGTGGCGATACAGTATCAGTATAATGTTCACAATCTGCAATAAACTGATTTTGGTTATAACTACAGTATTGGTAATGGCGGGGAAATAATGCGTCAAATTCATTTTTCATTCATTCATTCGTTTGGTCGTTCGTTCGTTCATACATTCGTTAATTCATTGTTTTTTTTTAATTAAAATCCAAGTTTATCCTAATAAATTAGTGAAAACTGCATTCGATTTGGTTCCGTTTTGGAGATTAGCGTGTATAAACGCTGAACAGACAGACAAACAGATTATTTTCCCAAAATGGTTGTTATAGGCTTAGTAGCGTGTCTTTTTTAGGTAGCACTAATTTTAATTTGTAAAATATCAGAAGTACAGACACGGTTTCTCAACTATTTTCTTCTTCTTCTTCTTCAATTATGGCATCTGTCTCTTAGAGAACAATTTTGCCAGTGTCAAGTGTATTTATTTATAAGTATTATCAACGTCACAGAGTCATAGTCAAGTTGTCAAGTCAATTTTAAACAAAAGATGGCTGTTTTGTTGAAAATTTTCGGGATTTCCTCCGATGGAATTTGAAGAGAACTATTCACTCTAATTCACATACTTTACACTCGCATCAAGAACCCGGGCTTTATTGGCAAAATAACCACCAAAATTACGCAATAAAACTCAAAATAACACGAGAAAACATATAAAAACCAGAGCGACGTAGTTGTCAGGCAAATACACCGCAGAAAATCCCAACTATTTTCTTATAGATTACTAGCTGACCCGGCAGACTTCGTACTTATTTAGAAAACGTTTGTATGGGAAATAGAAAGGGGCTACTTTTAGGGTTTTCCCGGCAGTTATTCAAATTTTTCTTACCTTTTAAACCTTCCCTAGACCTCTACGAACATTTCAAGACCAAGATAAGATAAATCCGTTTAGCCGTTCTCGAGTTTTAGCTAGACTAAAGAACAGAAATTCATTTTTATATATAAGAGAAGAAGATATTGGTGTGTAATGTAAAAAGAATGAAAAGTGTCTATTGACTGACAGGGATAACCAGTGATCTGTTATAGTTACTAAAGTGGGAATAACGCACAATCTAAACTTAGACTAAACTAGCTGGCCCGCTCGCTAATTCGTTGGCGTATTTATTTTAAATTAATTTTAATAGAAATTTAAATTCACATCTAGACGTGTTTCGTGCGTCTTCTATCAATTCTGTTAAAAAAGGTTTATGCAAAATTTGAAGTAGATTGGACCAAGGAATCACGTTGTAAATACAAACTTTGCCCCCGTTTTTCACCCCCTTAGGGGTAGAGTTTCAAAAAATCCTTTCTTATCGGATGCTCACGTCATACAAAGAACACACCTTCCAAGTTTCAGGTCTCCACTATCAGCGGTTTAGGATGTGCGTTGATCATTCACTAAGTCTTTTATAAGTATAGATATAAATTTAATAATTGATTTCTGGTATAAGTTGTCCAACGGCTTGTTTTCCCAACAGTCCACGATATGATGCAATTTCTATTAAATGTGATTGGAGCGCTATTGTCCCCAGTAATGGACGCGTGTTGTTTGACGTACGTACGTACCATACGTCTAATATACGTGTACTTCAGAAGTTTGGCGTTAACAAGCCGAGTATACAGGATGTTTTCGCAAATGGTCAACGATGTATCGATATTAGGCTCAAAGATACGCGAAACCTACTTTAAATTACTTCGTTTCGACCATCTTAGTGAACTTAGCAGATACTACTTATACACCGTGAAATTTTAATGGTTGTTTTCCCGCGGCAGAACAACTTGCCATAAGGAGTACTTTCAAAACATAGAGTAAAAATAAAAAAATAAAGATTTTTTTTAAATAATTTTAAAAATATTCATCACCTCGAAAACGTGAGGAACGATAGTAACATTAGACGAAACTTGTAGGTACTATTCGAATCGCACGCGCCGCCGGCCGCCTTCGCGTAGGTATCGGGATGAATTTACTATTGGTTCGTGGTCGCTTTCGAATTAAATTTTCACAATGGTATATCTGTATTTTTTGTTACTAATATTTAATTTGTTTATACAACGATTGTATTACCGAAACAAAACCATTTCGCTGCGGGAAAACAACCATTCAAATTTCTCGGTGAATGTATATAATACTACCTGAGCCGACAGACGTTGCCCTGTTCTAATACCTTCTCCTTACAATAACACGACAAAAAAAGAATTAGCAAAATCGGTCCAGCCGTTCACGCGTGATGCCGTGACCAAGGGATATAGGGATTCATTTTTAGGGTTCCGTAAAAAAACGGATCGTGAGGCAGGGGTGCTATCACTAAACCACCAGCGCTCAAACAAACGATAAAAATATATAAAACTAGCTTTCGCTCGCGGCGTCGCCCGCGAAGTACCTACATAAAATATAGCCTATGTTCATCCTGAAAGTTCATTCTACACATTGGTGAAAGATTTTTTCAAATCGGTTCAGTAGTTTCGGATCCTATTCATTTCAAACAAACAAACAATCAAAGTTTTCCTCTTTATAATGAGTATTATAGTATAGACGATTTAAAGATAGATTTTACATCTTTTATTTGTATCACCCTGTATAACCATTAACGCCTATTGCAACGCTGTATTTGGTAGTTGAAGTGATACAGTGATTATCATTCCATCCCAACACTTAGTGGCTGTGTTTAATCAGTTGAGGTTTAGTACCTACTTTGGCTTTGGTCAGCCGAAGTGAAGCAATATTCTAAGGCTTAATATTACGCAATCAATAGTTTCATTAGTTTCATTTGCGGGTTCGATTCCCGCCGCGGAACAAAGGACAATGGGCAAAAATGTATGGAACCTGGGACCACCCTCCAATAGACATAAAATATGTGTCGTTGGATAGGTCTAATCAACCGGAACAACTATTGCTTAGACAGCTTTGCAGTCACAGCTGTCCGTTCAAAGATATAAGACTTTTAAGTTTTGATAAAATGTTAAAATAAATAAAAAAAATTATTACAATAATGATTTATTTAACAGTAACATATAAAATAAACACTGTTAAAACTGATAAAGGGTCTCTATTCTGGTATATAAGGTATTCGTGTCCGACTGACTATGTATTTATAGGTTATCTACAATGACATCGTTTAAAAACATTGCTGGTGCATTAAACCCTTCATGAATTGCATATCCTAAATACCATATTATTTATATAAAGTGTGCACATGTGCCCATCATTCGCCTTCCTGATGGTATTAAACCAGATTATTGATATAATGTTTGCACATGTGCCCTCCGTTGCCTTCCTGATAAGCATGTAGGTACATTAATAAAATAAATAAATAAATAAATAATGCTGGACAATCCACACAGCATCTTTATATATATCTCGCATATTAATTATACAATCGCAATGCCAGTGCTCTTAAACGGTGAAGGAAAACTGCCATAGGTACCCTAGAACTAAAAATTCGAAGGCGTGTGTCATAGTAGTAGGTTAGTATTCGTATTAGCGGCGGCGATGGGCTAGTATATGGGCGTGTATACTGTGTAAAATGTGGGAATGTGCCAAATACCGTGTTGGGACGTGTCTCTGACTACCCTCTTTAGATATCCCTAAAGATTCAAGTCGCTAGAAATCTGAGGAGATATCTACCGAGCCTGGGGATTACAGTCGTGGCCATGTTTTTTTTCTTTTTATTTTGAAAATACTTGCGAAGAATTATTATTTGGACATTCGGTATATTTAGTTCATGATTTTTGCTAACTGTACCTACTGTAGGTACGGTCAGCAGCAAAAGTTATTACTTTTTCAGGAAGTTAATAGATCGACTGCCAGTACAGAATTGCTACAATAATATTGATCGCTCTTACATTGCAAGGAATGCCACGGATCTTTGATTTATAGTTCTTAAATCTTTTACTACTTTATATTCTTCAACTTTGTTGTTAGTTACTACGATTTTCTTTGTTTTAACCCGTTTAAGAGTTTCTAAAGGCGAACGCGGATATGGCCGATCCAAGCTCGCAGAAATAAAATATTTCTGTGCGCTTGGATCGGCCATATCCGAATTCTTAAGAATTCAGAGCCGAAAATTTTGTTCGAACTTAATGGGGAATATTTTTGATGTTTTCGAAATTATATAGTAGACTTACTTACTTAGCCCCACAAGGTCAAACCAATCGTCACATTTCAAGCTTGAAGTAACATTACTTACTTCAATATACATTTTATATGCTACTATCTTCCGCCCACGGCTTCGCCCGCGTGGTACCTTGAAAAACCAAAACATCGCTATCCCACCAGAACCGTACATTTTTTCGGGATCAAATGTAGCCTATGTGTTATTCCAGACCATACAAGACAACGCACGGCCACACGTAGCGCGCATCGTGACTCAGTACCTGGAAGAGGTCGGTATACAGGTTATGCAGTGGCCAGCAAGGAGTCCTGACCTCAACCCTATAAAGCACATTTGGGACACCCTAAAACAAAAGGTTAGAGCTCGAAATCCCGCCCCTACCACCTTAGGAGAACTGGAAACCGCCATCAAAGAAAGGGAGCGAGTACCTCAAGGAGCCATTGCAGTATTGATAAGGTCTTTAAAAAGGAGAATGCAGGCTACCATTAAAGCAAGGGGAGGAAATACCAAATATTGATTTCAAGGATTCATCGGCTTAAGTGCAAAGGGTGTAAAATTACAGCTTGTTCAATATAAACCTAAAAATTGGGTAAACTTAAAGATTTTTCCATTTTTCCTCATAATGTGCAAGTTTTCAAAAATGTGTACGTAATTTTCAGTTTAAAATGTTAAAAATAAACAATTTTACATAAAAAATATTATTCCAAACAACTTGTTTCATTCACAATTAAAAAAACGAATATTCCGGCAAAAGTACAGGTGGGCCGATTTTTATGATGACCAGTGTATATCTGTGCCAAATTTCATTCAGATCTGTTCAGCCGTTTTAGCGTGAAAGAGTAAAAAACATACATCCATCCATCCATACATTCTTACAAACTTTCGCGTTTATAATATTAGTAGGATGGTACCTACAAGATATCAAAGTTGCTCGAAGATGTTGCGGTAAGGCCCTAGATATCTAGTTACTCATATCTTCTTCTTCTTCCTGCCCTTTTCCCACGCTACGTGGGGTCGGCACAACACGTTTTCTTCTTCCATTTTCCTCTATCATCCATCATCTCAGTACCTACTCACTCCTTTCATATCATCTTTCTTATATTTTTGTTCCGGACTATCAAAATAATTCTATATTATTTTGATTCTATAGTATTTTGTTCACCCCAAGACTTGAATACAAATTAGAGCTGTCATTTAAAATGTTTGCGCTAATTTATTGTTTGAAGTGAACAAATTAAGATCAAACCGATTTCAGCATTATTTACTTCTTCGCGGAACAGTTGAATTAACACCAGAAGCTCTTACAAACTATCATGTTCCAGAAACGTTTCAAGCTTGAAGTAACATTACTTCAATACAAATTTTATTGATCATGGTACGAAATATCGAAGTTACATTACTTTGATATTGCTTAAAGAGTTTGTCGTAAGACCGAGTTTGTAAAGTTGAAAGAACTGGAATTTTTTGGTGCAATTAGTTCAACGGTTGAACTTATAGTTGAACTTAGTGGAATAGGTGAAACCAATCATCGTCTGTCACGTATTAATAATTAATGAGCGTCACAATCAGCTGTCTCGTGCGTCACGTTACGTCACGTCACGTTACGTCACGTCACGGTAGGCACGTGACGAATGATGCAAATGCGATGATGATTGGTACTTAGATGTGAGATGTTAGGTAATTAGTCCGTAAGATCCGATTCTGGCTAGCAGTAGCAAAAGCTAATTTTAAAGTTTCACTATTTAGTGTAATTTTAGAGTCTTATGGAATGGTGATTAGTTTTATAAGCTTCCAAATCAGTATTTTTTGTTCCTTAGCACAATAATAAAATTGAATAATTCAATTCAATTCTATTCATAAATAATTTATTTAATAAAATCATAAGGATCACTTTGAAACGTTTTACATGCGGTGAATCTATGTGCCAATTCCAACTTAACCCAATAACGAGAAGAGCAGGCAAGAAACATAATTTTACGAAGAAATTATGATGCCATAACTAACTTGACGCCCAAAAAGTGACCATTTATAAGACATTTATATCAGACCCACAATGATTCATAGATTAATACACATTTAAATACACAGTTAAATTAAATTAAACTAAATAAAGCCTTAACCTACCACTATGGCCGGTCTAGACAGACCATTGACCACCATAAAGAAGAAGAAGAAAAGGACAGCTATAAACTCGACTGAGAATGTGCTGTCTCTATTATTTTATAAGTAAATAAAGAAGGGCGTATTATAAAATTA
Organism: Cosmorhoe ocellata; assembly: GCA_963675405.1. NCBI lineage: Eukaryota > Metazoa > Arthropoda > Insecta > Lepidoptera > Geometridae > Cosmorhoe > Cosmorhoe ocellata. The sequence goes on along the minus strand of OY776266.1, from coordinate 7,419,582 downwards.
GCTTTAGTTACTGTAACCCAGAATCAGGAACTTTATGTAAGTTTGTAGTTGGTCTATTGTTTCCGATCTTCATAGCGATTCCATATCCATACTTAATATTATTAATGCGAAAGTAACTCTGTCTGTCTGTTACGCTTTCACGCTTAAAAATGCTTGAAGGGGTTGAAATCTATATATATAAAAATGAATTGCTGTTCGCTAGTCTCGCTAAAACTCGAGAACGGCTAAACAGATTTATCTTATCTTGGTCTTGAAATGTTCGTGGAGGTCTAGAAAAGGTTTAAAAGGTAAGAAAAATTCGAATAACTGCCGGGAAAACCCTAAAAATAGCCCTTTTAATTATTATTACCCATACAAACGTTTTCTAAATAAAATGTAGAGTCAATTTGAACTTTATTACTATTTAATAAAGTTCATACTGTTGTCTAAGTAATGTAGAAGGCGGTACGAAGTTTGTCGGGACAGCTAGTAAGTAAATAAATGAAAGAGAAGGGCGTATTATAAAATTAGCTTTAGTTACTGTAACCCAGAATCAGGGACTTTATGTAAGTTTGTATTTGGTCTATTGTTTCCGATCGCTTTATCACGTAAAAATGCTTGAAGGGGTTGAAATAAGGGATAAAAGTTAAGTGCAAAATAAGAGTCCTAAAAATTATAAATACTGCCTAAAGTAACTACGTATAACTCGTAGAAGAAGTCACTGGCATAAGCTAGTCTTACTTGAAAATATCTTGAATCTTGTCCATAGTGTCCTTAACAGTCTTATCACTTTGCTCTTGCTTGGCTCTCAGCACACTGGTCCGTTCTTTGTACTCTTGAAGCTGCTTGTTTAGAGTCGCCAGTTTACGCTGATCCCTAATTGCTGCCATTTCGTTCCAGTCGCGACGGTCCTCTACAAATAGTGAAAAATTCTAGATTTTAGGCCTCCCTAAGGTCGGTCCTATCACTACAGTTGGAGAAACAGAAAGTTTTTCAGCATGTTTTTTAGGGTTCCGTATCCAAAGGGTAAAACGGGACCCTATTACTAAGACTCCTCTGTCCTTCCGTCTGTCATCAGGCTGTATCTCATGAACCGTGATAGTTAGATAGTTAAAAGTTTCACAAATTATGTATTTCTGTTGCCGCTATAACTACAAATACTACTGATTTTTTTGCCGTTTAGATAATGGTACGGAATCCTTCGTGCGCGAGTCCAACTCGCACTTGGCCGGTTTTTTATTGTTTGTTTCATGATGATCAATCAAGCACGACACGAGAGCACTGGTGGTCTAGTGGTGTGGAGTGGTCCCTTCAGATTCTAAAGTCGTGAGTTCGGATCCAGCAGTACGCCAACGGATGTTTCTGATGAATCATGAATGTAGACTCTCAAACGGTGAAGGAAAACATCGTGAAGAAAAAGTGGAACCTGAAGAAGACAATGTGTCAAGTGTGCGAAGAAGCCTCTGTCTGAGAGACACTTGAATCCTTTCACCACACTATTTCAAAAAAACTAGGGCCTTGCAAGCTCTTACAAACCATCGTGTTTCAACAACGTCACATCTCAAACTTGAATTAACACTACTTCAATACAATTTTTATGCCCACCTTCCACTGCGAGCGGATCGGGCTTCGCACGGACTCCGCTTAAATCGCAACGGTTTTTATCATACAAGTGCTTCCACTGTGAATGAGCGGACTGAGCGGATCAAAAGAGTACAAAGACTTTCAAAAGTGGTCACAAAGTTTTTGTGGAAGGCGGGCATTACAGGTGGTATATTGCCTAAAGAGTTTGTGGTCTCTGGTGATATCAAAAGTGGTAGTAGTAAGTACAGACCAACATCCTGGCGGATCCTCTCCACCTCTCTGTTGAGGACTTCGTTCTCCGCGCAGCAGTCGGTGATCAGCTTGTAGATGGAGAAGTTCTCTTGTTCTTTCTTCAGGAAGTCGTCTATTATCTTCTCGTGGCAGGATTCTTGGGTGTAGTCCTGAAAGTGGAGTTTAATTTAGTGGTAGTATTTAGACCTGTGTCAATCGATCATTTCGTTACAAAGATCCGATCAATCGACCCATGCGGGTTATCTAGGAGACAGATGTTATTTGTTGTCAACATGGGCCCAGGTGACTTACAGGTTATTACTAAACATGTCGCAAGTTAGGATGATCGACAATCAATAGGGTCACGCGCGAGCTTTGCAATCTAGCCCAAACAAACGGGTAGGTGGGTTAAAAATTATCGAATCACATATAAAATCGTGATCGACCTACTCGCTTATGGGTTGTGATCGAATCAAAATGACCTAATCGATCGTGATCGACACAGGTCTAGTATTACACCAGCCTCCCTAGCATGAGCATCATGGAAAGCGTTTTGCAGCTCAGCATCACAGATACCGTTTACTAAATCATCATCTTCCTGCCCTTTCCCACGTTATGTGGTCGGCACAACATCTTCCATCTTCCTCTATCATTCATCATCTTAGTACTCACTCCTTTCTTACCCATGTCATCTTTCACACAGTCCATCCATCTTTTCTTTGGCCTATCTCTACCATATTAATTTCCACATTCATATGTAACACGCTTCTTGTCACATGACATTCATCTCTTATGACATGCCCATACCACGCTAATCTATTGTTATAGTCCTTATCTTTTCTGTCACTGGCGCCACTTTCAGACTTCAGATATGGAATGATTAAAAATACAAGGTAAAATTACACCAATAACCTTAATTTCATCCAAAATAGCAATATGCTTTAAGTACTCCCTCTCTATATTCTCTTCTTCTTTCTTTCTCATCTCTTCTTCCCTCTGCAGCTGACGTAAGTTGATCCTCCGTATTCCCTTCTTTGCGAGGAAGAGATAAATTTTCATGTCGTGGTCATATGCCTTCTTTAGTTCTCGCATTTCCTGAAAATTATCAAATTTCCTGACTGACCTATTGACAGAAAAAAACAACCTTAACCACTGGTTTTAGGAAGCTAAAAGGAAGGTAGGTTCTTTTGTAGGTCTAGAGATGCAGAATGAAATTCAACCAAATGAAAACATGAAAAGCCTTACGAAAAGCAGCGGGAGATTAAAATTTGTATGAAATAAATAAAAAAAACAATTTAAAAACAAAAAACGTGTTCTCCTCAGCAAGCACCATCATTTGATAGTCATAAGTGCAAAAAAAATAACTAGTGCGCCATCTTGGATGATCCGCCATATTGGAATTAGAATAACGTCACATAGCTAAGCATGCATTGTCATCCAAATAAGCGTGTACACCAAATTTCAGCTCAATCGGATAAAGATAACTGATTTAAAATTCAGTTGCAAGATACATACATTGCAGACTTGTAAATAACTAAGAAAGTCTACGGCAGTTCTAAAATTTTACCAAGATTTGCAACATCTGGTCCATCTTTCCCTTTTCCTGGATAGATCTCAGTTTAGTGACCCACTCGTCACGCTGGTCGTACGCCATGGTGGAAGACTCGAAAAGATCCGAGAGGAACTTTTTGCCTTTGCCCAGAGCCGTCATCATCTTATCCCAGGCTTGGTTGAAGAGAGTTCTGGTAAGGATTAAATGATTAGCAAAATAAGTGTGTTCAACAAAGATTCGATCAATCGACCCATGCGGGTAATATAGGAGACAGGATGTATTTGTTGTATCCATAGGTCCCTTGACTTGCAGGGTATTACTAAACAGGTCGCGAACGCAGGTCGCAGGTTAGGATGATCAGCAATCGTATGTTATTAGTATTAAACGGGTATATATTGCGTTTTATTTAGCTATTTTTCCCGAAGTTTCGACAGGTTTACACACAGCGGACACGACAGTGTGTAAAATAAAACGAGATAAAGTACTAATTATGTACTAATAATTATGTGTTCAGATCGCGTAAGTTTAAAAATATAACAATCGATTGGGTCACGCGCGAGCCTTGCAACCTAGCCCAAAACGGAAAGGCGAGTCAAAAATCATCAAATCACATATAGATTCGCGATCGAATAAAAATTATCCAATCAATCGTGATCGACACAGGTCTATATGATCATTTTTACATAAGTACTTCTCCAGTAGATACCTCACCTATCTCTGAGCATATGCTCGATCTGTTCCCGTATCTTCCTGTTTTCGCATTGGACGGTGTTGAATCGTAGCTTCGCGGTCTCAAGCTTATTCTCAGCCGAGATAAGTCGAGCTTCGCTTTGGAACCTTCTAGCTTCTATCTGAGGTCAAAAAGATATGGTCAGACCGGGGCCTTTAACAAAAACTCTTCGGGAAATATCAAAGTAAGTAATACAACTTTGATATTTCGTACCATGATCTATAAATATTATATTGAAGTAAACTTTGAATTTGGAAAAACTTGATTGGTGCTGGATTCGAACTCACGACCTTAGACTACTAGACCACCAGCAGTGTTTTCTACAGAAGTAAAAGTAATATTTTGTAAGGAGAGAGTCTTTTTTGTATTAAGTACCTATATTATATTAATCACTAGTTTTAACGCACAGCCGTGTGATTCTGTAAGACCTCATTTTAAACTTTGAATCTGAATCCGCTGTGAGTTTCTTGATTGGCATTCTAAAAACTCGGTTGATAATTCGAATTTACACTAGCGCCACTCTTGCGAGCGTGGCAGCGAGTTGAACTAAATTGACGGGGAGATTTTGACAGATAATGTATGAGATGACGTAAGAAGGGCATTCTATACGGTAATTCCCAAGTCACTTCGAAGCTCACTTCGCACTCGAACCCGATTCAAAGTGTCAAATAAAAAGCGTCTTCAGCGAAGTGAGAGTGAATAGCGATGTGAGATGCGAGTTGATGTTTGAATTTTACAGAATCGACGTACTGCTTATTATTATACCCACGAGGTAACTACATTATAATAATAACCTTTCATCCTGAAAGTTCGTTCTAAACATTGGTGAAAGAATTTTTGAAATCGGATGATTAGTGTCGGAGATTTGCTCCTACATGCAAACAAACAAAGTTAATCTGTTTATTACAATATGTGTAGTTACATTATCTCTCTTTTGTAGAGAAGAATCCTGTATACATACAATGCTGATGGTAAAAGTACAGGTGATCAGTACGTCGATTCTGTAAAATTCAAACATCAACTCGCATCTCACATCGCTATTCACTCTCACTTCGCTTAAGACGCTTTTTATTTGACACTTTGAATCGGGTTCGAGTGCGAAGCGAGCGTCGAAGTGACTTGGGAATTACTGTATAGAATGCCACTTCTTACGTCATCTCATACTTTATCTGTCAAAATCTCCCCGTCAATTTAGTTCAACTCGCTGACACGCTCGCAAGAGTGGCGCTAGTGTAAGTTCGAATTATCAACCGAGTTTGTAGAATGCTAATCAAGAAACTCACAGCGGATTCAGATTCGTAGTTTAAAATGAGGTCTTACAGAATCACACGAATCCATTTTCTGTTTGCGTTCACGCCAGGTGGAAAGATCAAATTGTATAACATCATTAGTCACGTGACATCTCACAAGTTAATGTCATTTCCATACAATTCGATATTTCCGCTGGGGTGAACGCCATTGGAAATTTGGTCTTATCTCAACCCCCTAAAAGCCTCCCAATTCCTATACAGCGGCATTTGATTGACCGCGTGATAGTACTTTATGTTTTAATAGCGGCATTATTGGCGTGATATCAAATTGAAGAGCACTGGTGGTGTAGTGGTAGCACCCCTACCTCACGATCCGAAGGTCGTGTGTTCAAACCTGGTCTTGCACTAATGATTTTTTCTTTTGGGCGCAATGCCAGTGCTCTTAAATGGTTAAGCAAAACATCGTGAAAAAACGGGCATACCCTAGAACCAAAAATTCAAGGGGTATGTGATAGGTTAGTATTCTTATAAGCGGCGATGGGCTTGCAACCTGTCATGTTGTGAACATATCGTGTTATGACGTGCCTCTGACGCGTTAGATATCCTCAAAGATCCAAGTTCTGAGGAGATATCTACCGAGCCTGGCGATTACAGATGTAATCATGTTTTTTTTTATATTACAAAATTAGGTATTTTAGTAAGGTTATCTTCATACCTCTCCCTGGCAAGCATTGGCTATCTCTTTCAACTTCAGCATCTCTTTTGTGCTTAGTTGCAGCAAACCTTCTAACTCGTCCGTTATCGCTAAACCTCCTGTTAAACAGACAAGTTATTGTTTCAATGTTTACAAACTAGTGCGGTGAAGGGATTAAAGTGTGCCTTAGAGGTGTTTAATCAAATAACAAGTTAAAATAAATTAAAAATTTAAGAAAATCCCCGTCACAAATTTTGCTCGCCATTTTGTGATGGCGGCTATTTTTGGATTTGAAATTTTTCATAGTTTATAGTATTCTACTACTCGGCTTTTATTTGATACTTACCTACCTATATTAAGGGAGATGAGAAAAAATATGTAATCCGCCATTTTGGACCGATTTCCATCAAACATAGCTAAGAACACTCCCGACTAATTCACCTTTAAAACAATAACACTCCCGAGTCCCGACTAATTTACCTTTCAAACAAAGAAAACTAAATCAAAATCTGTTCATGCGTTCGGGAGCTACGATGCCACAGACACACACACACAGACACACCCTGACAAGTCAACATTACAACACCCCGCCGTATTTGCGTCGGGGGTTAAGAACTCATTTTAAACGTTTTCGCTAATGTAGTCTTTGTAGTGAACAAAATAAGATCGTGTGTATTTTAGCATTTGAAATTCCGCGGTACAACAGAATTGCCATTTATCTACCGATGCAGTTGATTTCAGTTTCCTCCATAAAAAGCAGTGACTTCTTAAGTTCTTTCTTCATTCGTTTGTCGTTTTTCTTGTGAGAGCCTGATTTTGCGATCTGCAAATAAATAAAGTATCTCGCAGTGATCTGGATCAATTGAGCTGTCTGTAGATCGTTTGGTAACGGTGCTTAGATAGCTCAAAAGTTTTACATGTATTTTATAAATAGTGTGTAAGTAAATAGAAAAAGTTAAGCACGAAAAAAAATTTATTAGTTAGGAGTATTTATACCTAAGTAGTTACTTTAGTTATTTAAATGATGACATTCTTTAGATAATTATTTACGAATTAAAGCGAACGTATTTACAACCATTTTTTGATAACCAACCAAATAATAAATTGGTTGTCTGTATTTCTAGACTAGATTCAAAGTTGTTTATGATAACAAATAGAAAATGATTACATTTACAAAACTGTGCGATCAAAATAAAATGTCGCCCAATAGGGTTTCGCGAACAAAGACTTTCTAAGATGCACTCGAAAAAAAGACATTTCAATAGTCACAAACAAATAGACATGCCAAACCCTTTATAATAAAATTCTCAAGATGAAATAATTCGTGAAAACAATACTTTTTACAATATCGCTGAACTTACGACCTCAATTCAACAGTCGCCATTGACCACTTCAGAGGGCGTGGGGTAGAAAAGATAATTTCAATTGTAATATTTTCTTTGTTGGCAATTTTCATTTATATTTTGGGAAATTGATGGACGTTTTCTTTTAGAAAATAAACCTCCCTTAATACGTCTAGACCTCTGTGAAAAGTTAGGTTTATTATTCTTTTTTATCCGACTGCGAAGCGACAAAGGAAGGTTATGTGTTTGGGATGTGTGAGTTCCTTTGGCTGTCCCTGTAGTTTAAATGGCTCGACAGATTTTGACAAATGAGGTGACATTGGACTTGTCTGGATTACAAGAGTGATATAGGCTATACAAAATGACAAAAAATGTATACTGGCATGTTAAAATATATTTTCCGTTATATTCAATGGGGTTTTTTTTTAATTTTTGCAATAAATACTGTAATATAGTTACTAACAAACCAAAATAACTGCAAGTGGATGAAAAGATGTTTGAATTTTAACATGACATCCTACAAAAAAAAAAAAAACTATTATAAACGCGAAAGTTTGTAAGAATGTATGGATGTATGTTTCTTAATATTTTACGCTGAAACGGCTGTACGGATCTGGATGAAATTTAGCACAGATATAGATTATAGTCTGATATAGCACATAGGCTAATTTTTATTCGGGATAAACGTACGGTTCCCGCGGGATAGATTTGTTTTTGTTTTTTAAAGTACCACGCGGTAGCTGTGGGCAGAAGCTGGTAACATGATATTTGTACCTTCAGATCTAAAACCAGGTCATCATACTCCTTCTTCAGGGTGTGCAGGAGGCTGTCCTGTCTCCGGAACTGAGGGTGGACCCCCATGGTGCGTTGGAGACGGTCTGCTTGGATCATCCGCACCTGAAAAGTTCTTCGTAAGATACTTTCCCACCACTGACCTTATTTATTGGTGGGGAGGGAATACTTTTGAACGTTAACCCAATATGGTCTTTATACGTACGGAGTACTAACCACTGCCTCTGACTACCTCCTTTAGAAATCCTCAAAGATCTAAGTAGCTAGAGATCCCCTAGTATTCGTTTTTGATGGTTTACGAAAACTTTTTTCGGAAATGTTGAGGAACTAAATATGGTCGATAATACAGAAAATATCTAATCGGCAGTCCCAGCAATGATTTTCAAACCAAGTTTTCACGATATCGACCTTATTTTAGTTCCTTAACATTTACGATGGAGGTAAATGTATGAAAGGATACTATTCAAAAAAACTTTTCGTAAACTATCAAAAACTTATACTACTTATACTGAAGAGATATTTAAACTATGGATTACAGTAGTGATTTTTTTTAAACGTTTTTGTATCTCTGGGTAAGGCATGCTGAAAAGAGGTACCTACTCAGCCTTGCTTCGCGATACCTTAAGCTTTCAGAAGTAACATAAACTCCTGGATTAACTAACCTGTCTTTGCAAGTGTAGATGATCATCTTCCAGCTTTTTCAAAACTTCCATATCGTTCGGAGTCTCCGTTGAAGTTGCTTCCATTTTTATAGAAAATTTCAAGTTTTATTTACGAAATATCAACAAAATACTGAGTAAAAATGCTTGTACAATACCGTGAGGCGAGACCGACTAGATATTTCATTTTTGTATTTATCCAATTTTGTGTAGCTTCGTATGTCGACAATGTCTTGACCTCAACACATTGAAAACATTGTGTTTGTATTTTGTTCGATTTTAGAGACGTACAACGAACAAAAATTTATAAGTATTTTTAAACTTACGCGATCTTACATTAGTGTTTGTATTAAACGGGTATTCATTGTGTTTTATTTACCTATTTTTTCAGGCAAGGTTTTTACCTGTCGAAACGTCTTTAAAAATAGGTAAATAAAACGCGATAAAACTCGTTTAATACTAATAATAATTAACAAAAATGTGTAACGAAACAATGATGGTCGTGACTATGTTATTTCCTCTAATCTAAAATCAGCTAAAATTTTCTAAAATACGAACTACTTATGTACTTTGTTTCTATTCATATCAAAGTCTAACCAACATTAAAAAATTGAATGATAAATAGTAAATTGACGTGTGATCGATAGATTTTAGCTAATTTTAGTAGCCACGTTACTAAAAGGTAAGTAGGATTTTCTGCGGTGCTTTGCCTGACAACTACGTCGCTCTGGTTTTTATATGTTTTCTCGTGTTATTTTGAGTTTTATTGCGTAATTTTGGTGGTTATTTTGCCAATAAAGCCCGGGTTCTTGACGCGAGTGTAAAGTATGTGAATTAGAGTGAATAGTTCTCTTCAAATTCCATCGGAGGAAATCCCGAGATTTTCAACAAAACAGCCATCTTTTGTTTAAAATTGACTTGACAACTTGACTATGACTCTGTGACGTTGACAATACTTATAAATAAATATACTTGACACTGGCAAAATTGTTCTCTAAGAGACAGATGCCATAATTGAAGAAGAAGAAGAAAAGGTAAGTAGGGGTTAAAAGTGCTACTCTCATAAGACTTGATACTGCAAGGAACTTGTGCTATAGATGCTGCATAACCTAAGTGTTAGATAGGTACTGACTGTACTGGCTAGGGGAATTGCATTAGTAACTGGCCACAATAATTTTTATTAAAGTGGCACAGTATCTGACCCAAGCTATTATAGAAGCTATTACTATACAATAGTAATTGTTTCACATGTATTTTAATTAAACTGTATTCATTTATAAAACTATAGTTAAGTATCTGTATATTTTTGTTTTACAATCTGTAGGTTTCTGGAGCGCTGGTGGTGTAGTGGTAGCACCCCTGCCTCACGATCCGAAGGTCGTGGGTTCAAACCTGGTCGTGCACCAATGAGTTTTTCCATTCGAAAAATTTATGTGCGCAATGCCAGTGCTCTTAAACGGTGAAGGAAAACATCGTGAGGAAACCGGCATACCCTAGAACCAAAAATTCGAAGGTATGTGTCATAGGTTAGTATTCTTATAAGCGGCGATGGGCTTGCAACCTGTCACGTACGGAATACTAACTACTGTGCAAAATGTGGGCATGTACCAAATGTCATGTTTGGACGTGCCTCTGACTACCCTCTTTAGATATCCTCAAAAGATCTAAATAACTAGAGATCTGAGGAGATATCTCCTGAGCCTGGGGATTACAGTCGTGATCATATTTATTTATAGGTTTCTGTACATTGTACTCAAGCAATAAATAAATGAACAAAATGTTTTATATTTGGTTTTTAATGTCTCTCTCTTTGCGTGATTTGGAAGAGACCTTTGCCCAGCAGTGGGACGATATAGGTTAGAAAAAAAAAAAAAATGTCTCAGAATTACGTTTTTTAAAAGCCATCAAACTATGTTGTTACCTAATTGACAAAGTGGCGAGATACAAAGATTATAATTAAATTGAATTATCTCTGGTCTAACCGTCATGTCACAGTAATTTTGATATGGGTCAGGATGCAAGCGGTCAGGTATACCCCAGCTTGCCCTATAGGTATCCAGGTGAGAACAACAAAGGGGATTTGTTCACGGTACAAAAGTCGTGAGGGGCTTAATGCTCTTTAGATACTACTGAGTAGGTACCCATCGTGCTACGAGTGTCTGCTTCAGAGTGTTTGAGTCGAGTTTAATATTTTTATAACATAAATGATATCTAAAGACCGCTGGTGGTGTAGTGGTAGCATGCCTCACGATCCGAAGGTCGTGTGTTCAAACCTGGTTGTGCACCAATGAGTTTTTCCATTCCAAAAATTTATTTGCGCAATGCCAGTGCTCTTAAACGGTGAAGGAAAACATCGTGCGGAAACAGGTCAAACAAACCAAAAATTTCAAAGGTGTGTGTCATAGGTTAGTATTCTTATAAGCGGCGATGGGCTTGCAACCTGTCACGTACGGAATGTTACCTACTGTGCAAAGGCCTACACATGTGCCAAATGTCATGATCGGACGTGCCTCTGACTACCCTCTTCTACTACCCGAGTCTGGGGATTACTACAAACGTGATTTTGCTTGTGCTCATTTGTTAGTAGCTCTGCCTTCTGCGCTGCAGGTTGTGGGTTCGATCCCCATCCAGGACAAACATTTGTGTGATGAACGCAGATGTTTGTTCTATGTCTGGGTGTTACTATTTTGGTTACATAGAATTAATAATAATATATATAATATGATCACGACTGTAATCCCCGGGCTTGGTAGATATCTCCTCAGATCTTTAGTGTCTTAGATCTTTGAGGATATCTAAAGAGGGTAGTCAGAGACAAGTCCAAACATGACATTTGGTACATGCCCACATTTTGCACAATAGTTAGTATTCCGTACGTGACAGGTTGCAAGCCCATCGCCGCTTATAAGAATACTAACCAATGACACATACCTTCGAATTTTTAGTTCTAGGGTATGCCGGTTTCCTCACGATGTTTTCCTTCACCGTTTAAGAGCACTGGCATTGCGCACATAAATTTTTCGAATGGAAAAACTCATTGGTGCACGACCAGGTTTGAACCCACGACCTTCGGATCGTGAGGCAGGGGTGCTACCACTACACCACCAGCGCTCTAGAACATAGAATTAGTGATACGATAAGAAGAAGAAGACGCCAAAGGCATGACATAACGCATTCGCAAGTTGCATCAGACGTCGTGGAACCGTGAAATTGAGCCGCATGCGACAATCGAATAGCGAATATGGCAACACAGCTTAGACTTTTTAATACGGCCAGTGAACGGACAATACATGGAAGTATTGAGGTAAAAGATGACCCCTCAAAAATAGAACCCTGGTAGGCGTGGCCTTAACGTAATAATCTTATACTTACCTACCTTTAAACAACCATTTCTTGTATAATGTATATATTATACTAATATAATCTGAATCTCGGAAACGGCTCCAACGATTTTCATGAAATTTAGTATGCAGGGGATTTCAGGGGCGATAAATAGATCTAGCTAGGTTTCATGTTCCAAAAAACAAGACTTACCTAAAAAACCGAGCAAAGCTCGGTCAACCAGGTACTTGATGTAATGTTATAAATAAATGCAAATACAAATTGTATGTAGCTTACCGCAGCCTTCAGAGGTAGCTTTCGCTATGCCGCCACCAAGAGTTGGAATAATATTCCACCACCGCTTAAAAACTTATTGAATGTTAACACTTTCAGGATAAACAAGTAGTTTAGTGTTATAGTGCACCTTCCTTTGGATTGTAAGTAATTTATATATATATTCTAATTTAGATTTTTTTTTTTTGGTGTAGGTACATAGTGTGTTTTGTTTAGCTTAATCATTTTTAATAATATAAATTTTTAATAATAAGTACTATGTTTATGGGTAGTATCAAGGTGTCCGTGACCTAAATGCAGCCCCTAGCAGAATACCAGCGCTACAGCATGGAGACATGCTGGAGCATCAAGCTGAGCTATGGGCCATTTCTCTGCCACAACAATATATTAGGTATTACTGAAGATTTATATAAGATAGGATAACTTCTATACCTACCTCATTTGTTAAGTGGGTATATAATATTTTTAAGCAACTTATTTCTATTTTATGTTTGGTTTTGTTGTGGTTTGCAAGAAATAAATATATTTCATTTCATTTTTTTTTAGCTTGCGGGCGGAAGCTAGTAGGTACCTACATAATAGACACATTTTTCATATTTTCAAGTGACCTAGCTGTCCTCTGACAGCTGTGGCGATCCCGTCTCACGAACTACGTGTGATCTCAAACTTGCAGGCATTCGTTTGAACAGCGGAATTGGCCTTCAAAGGAAGTTAATACCACCACATTCGCCACAAAATATCTAAATATAAAAACCTTTATGTACTGACTGGCTGAAGTGATCACGCACGTGACGTACGGACGTGTTCTTACTAAAACAGCGCTTTTAATAGTATGGTTTTTTCAGAGCGCTGGTGGTGTAGTGGTAGCACCCCTGCCTCACGATCCGTAGGTCGTGGGTTCAAACCTGGTCGTGCACCAATGAGTTTTTCCATTCGAAAAATTTATGTGCGCAATGCCAGTGCTCTTAAACGGTGAAGGAAAACATCGTGAGGAAACCGGCATACCCTAGAACCAAAAATTCGAAGGTGTGTGTCATAGGTTAGTATTCTTATAAGCGGTGATGGGCTTGCAACCTGTCACGTACGGAATACTAACTACTGTGCAAAATGTGGGCATGTACCAAATGTCATGTTTGGACTTGCCTCTGACTACCCCCTTTAGATATCCTCATAGATCTAAGTGTCTAAAGATCTGAGGAGATACCTATTGAGCCCGGGGATTACAGTCGTGATCATATACAGTCGTGGTCAACTAATTAGGGACACTCTTTGGTTAAACCGAATTGTGAATTTATTTTTTATTTTCCAACGAGTCTAAACCATATTCCATATCTCTTACATGTAAGTATAATTAGTCATTTATGTGCCCGATTATACAAACAATAACAACTTCTTAAACATTAAACCTCTTTACAGTATAGCTGATAGATTATCGTAGTGCTATTTGTTCAAATGATGCTGGCTGGCCATTTAATTAGGGACACTGAGATATTGCGTTCTATTTTCAAAATTTGAATCTCAATACTTTTTTACTTCTTCTCTTATTGTTTCGTGGTAGTTTTGGCGGCAATCCCGATATTTATTTTAAGTTTTGAAAAATATTTTGAAGAAAAATGGGTAAAAATAAAAGTTGCGATCCAACACTACGAAAAATTATCATGAAGTTTGTTGTCGAGCATGGTTGGCCATACCGAAGGATAGCAGAACATTTAAATTGTTCAAAAACTATGGTATACAATGCAGTGCAACATGTCAGACGCAATAACACAGATTTAAATGTGCCCAGAACAAAAAGATCGAGAAAAACAACTCCGCAAGAAGATAGAATGATAGCCAGGTTAGCTAAGAAAGATCCGTTTCTAGGCTCTATTTTAATTAAACACGAAGTGTTTGGGACAGACGAAAGAGCTGGTGTCTCAGCTAGGACCGTTCGACGACGTCTGGTAGAAGCAGGGTTGTTCGGAAGAGTGGCTCGCAAAGTACCGTTGTTGAAGAAAGAACATAGAAATGCTCGTTTGGCGTTTGCACGTAAATATGGACATTGGACCTACGCCCAATGGCAACATGTATTATTCTCTGACGAGACCAAGGTTAATTTGATTTCTTCAGATGGAAGGCAATACGTACGGCGTCCAGTAAAAGCGGAAATGAATCCAAGATTCACAAAAAAGCAGGTGAAACATGGCGGTGGAAACATTAAAATGTGGGGTTCATTTTCTGGACGTGGAGTGGGACCTGTGAGGAAAGTTCAGGGTAACTTAGACCAACATCAATACAAGGCAATATTGGAGGAAACGATGCTTCCCTATGCTGAGGAGCATCTCCCTATTATATGGACGTTTCAGCATGATAACGACCCAAAACATACCGCCCGTTCAGTCAAGTCGTTTCTTACCAGTCAGTCAGTATCGGTGCTAGATTGGCCAGCAAATAGCCCGGACCTTAACCCAATCGAGCACCTTTGGCACGAAATCAAGAAAAAAGTAGCCACTTATCGTACCACAACTTTAGATGAACTTAATGAAGCTTTTTGTGAGGCATGGGCAAACATTCCTGTCGAAACATGCCAGAAACTGATAATGTCTATGCCACATCGGTGTCAAGCGGTAATTACTAACGAAGGTTTTGCTACTGGGTACTGATTTTACACGTAATAAAATGGAGCTGTTAAAGATATTATAATACTGCAGATTATTAGTTTTGTTTAACTCTATTTTTCATTATAGTTTACTGTCCTTAATTAAATGTCCAGCTACAGAATTATACCTTAAAATTGAATACATGTTCAACCTTTGATATTAAATACTTTTTTCTATTTATTTATTCTTTTATTTACAGCCATTTAAAGCATAATAATCGGACCAAATTATGCAAATAATAGTTACTGAGAAATCAATAGGGTTTTATATTTGTATGTACATAACCGGTTATTGTTCTTCACTATCTTGCATGTCCCTAATTAGTTGACCACGACTGTATATATATATATATTAGGTTAGTTATCAAACGAAGTAAGCTAAGGAATGATAAAATGGCCAAAATCTATTTATTAATCAGGTAGCTAATTTTAAGAATTTTCCACCTCACCGTCTTTGAAGGCCGATTTTAGCCAAAGTAGCCAATTAAGTACTACTTTTTTTTAATGATTATGAAAGCTGAGAGTCTGGAAAATTCTTTAGATTTATTTAGGAACCATGAAATCACTTGTTAAGATTTTTAATTTAAAGTTGAAAATTGAAGTCGTAATTCACCGAATGTAATTATTTGACTTTATACCAACATTTTCATAGTTTTCATCAAAGTCACGTAGCTGATTATTTGATGCATAAAAGAACAACTCATTAAAATTCAGTAGCAAAAAAAAAATCTCAAGATAGTTTTCTACTTTTTTTGTAAGAATGTTTTAAGTTGTTCAAGTCGTAATTTTTTCAAAAATTGTGAAAAAAATTAATAACTCGAAAACTATAGAAAATCGCGGAACATACATGGGGGTGATTCGGGTACCCCAAGGGGTGTTCTATCTCTGGACTTTCGCTTGACACTACTTTTTGGGACACCCTGTATATATATATTTTTTTTCAGCTCATCATTATCGTTTGTCTCGCTAGTAACACCACTTATAGGAATTATGGTTTTTATCTATCTTTAAATTAAGGTTTTTATATTATAATAGTTAAGACAGGACAACGTCTGTCGGGTCAGGTAGTATATTATATAAAATTAAATCATTATTTCATTTGGTCACGGCATCACGCGTAAACGGCTGGGCCGATTTCGCTAATTCTTTTTTAGTTGTGTTTGTTATTGTAAGGCAGGACAACGTCTGTCGGCTCAGCTAGTCTAAATATATATAACTCAAAGGTGACTGACTGACTGACTGACATAGTGATCTATCAACGCACAGCCCAAACCACTGGACGGATCGGGCTGAAATTTGGCATGCAGGTAGATGTTATGACGTAGGCATCCGCTAAGAAAGGATTTTGATTAATTCTACCCCCAAAGGGATAAAATAGAGGATGAAAGTTTGATTTTGTTTTACAAGGTACAGCGCGGGCGAAGCCGTGGACGGAAGCTAGTTAAATAATAATTTAAATAAGTAAGTATTTTATTTTGTAGCACACACATTGATGACAAGGGGAAAGTAGGGAAATAACAACACAAGCTAAGTGCGCATCAGTTTATTAATGTAAGCCATTTGTGTCCCACTGCTGGACAAACCACCCCCTAATCCTTTCCGACGTCGCGATTTTGTACTATCTCCGCAACGGCTGTACTAAATCGAATGCAGTTTTCACTAATGTATTGAGATAAGCTTGGATCAAAACTTAGGCTTTGTTTCATCGAAATCGGTTGACAAATAAAAAAATTTGTAAAAAGTTTGAAATCTATACTAATAATAATATTATAAAGAGGAAAGATTTGATTGTTTGTTTGTTTGTTTGTTTGTTTGAATTGAATAGGCTCCGAAACTACTGAACCGATTTGAAAAATTCTTTCACCAATGTGTAGAATGAACTTTCAGGATGAACATAGGCTATATATATTTATGTAGGTACTTCGCGGGCGACGCCGCGTGCAGAAGCTAGTTTTTTATAAAAAACCTTATTCATTCGTACAGCCCCCGTAATAGAATATTACCTTAATTAAATCATTTAACGTGTACGTTGTCGCGGGTATTAACTAGTACAAAATATTAAAAAAAAACTAAATTTACATACATGAGTAGTCTCTAGAAAACCTGTAAAACTGTCATGTTTGTTCGTTACGGTATGTATGGAGCGGACACGGCAGTTTGTCACTAGTGTAGACGCGTTCTAAAAAATAACTACTGACTACAAACTACCTACCTATATTGTTCCGTTTTCTTGGGCTATTCCTTTTGGATATTTGCTCATAAATTTGTATGCATTTCGAGTTGCAGAGGCAATACCAACTGAGTATTGATGCTTCCACTTTGATATTGTACACCTACTTTTGAAGAAAGATTGCTTACGTTATAAGAACTTTACAACTTGTGTAGCTTTAGCTATAGCACTGGTGTAGTGGTAACACCTGCCGTTGACAAATGTAATTGAAAATAGATTTTTAAAGCCGCCATATTAGATTTCTTGACATTTTGTATAACATGTCACTCTTGTGAGACACCTCATCTGTCAAAATCCTTTCAGCTTTTGAGAGCGCTGGTGGTATAGTGGTAGCACCCTTTTCTCTCGATCTGAAGGTCGTGGGTTCAAACCTGGTCGTGCACCAATGAGTTTTTCCATTCGAAAAAATTATGTGCACAATGCAAATCTTATACGTTGAAGGAAAATATCGTGGGCAAACCGGCATGCCCTAGAACCAAAAATTCGAAAGTGTGTGTCATACATAAGTTAGTAATATTATAAGCGGCGATGGGCTTGCAATCTGTCACGAGATACTTACTACTGTGCAAAATGTGGGCATGTGTCAAATATAATTTTGAACGTACCTCTGACTCTTTAGATATCCTCAAAGATCTAAGTAACTAGAGATCTGAGGAGATATCTACCGAGCTTGGGGATTACAGTCGTGATTAACATGCTTTGAGCTATCTTCAGCGCCGAAGGTTGTATAATACAAGTAGGTATATTTAAATTCAACTCAGTTCCGGCGCTTCAAAAGTATCAATACTGCACTTTATATAAAGTATCTTGATATAGGATTTTATTTATCTTTAGAGAGCGCTGGTGGTGTAGTGGTGTCGAAATGTTCGATGAATCAGTCGAGCAAACTAAACTAACTTATTTTTTTTGTCAAATTCAAATTATCCCATCGTCCGTAAGTGTATACCCTGACTCTTTAGATATCCTCAAAGATCTAAGTCACTAGAGGTCTGAGGAGAAATCTACCGAGCCCGGGGACTACAGTCGTGATCATATTTCTTTTTCATCTTCTATATTATAAAAATGAATTGCTGTTCGTTAGTCTCGCTAAAACTCGAGAACGGCTAAACGGATTTATCTTATCTTGGTCTTGAAATGTTCGTGGAGGTCTAGGGAAGGTTTGAAAGGTAAGAAAACGTATATTACTTACTTAAAACGCGCAGACAAAGTCTCGCGCGGGCTAGAGGTCTTAGGAGAAATCTACCGAGCCCGGGGACTACAGTCGTGATCATATTTTTTTTTCATGTTTGATAAATGACACGTAAGACGACCACTCTGACGTTTACTGCGCAGTGCTTTGGATGGCGTTAAACTGGGTTTAACAGCGAGTACTGTCTGTCTGTACTGTACTAACTGTACTGTCTGTAGCTTTTCAGTTTTATTTGGCAAGCAGTTAATGAGGGACGAGAGATCTACTGAGAAAGGATTTTAATCTCTGCGTTTGGAAGTAGTATTATGCTGAGATAGAACCGTTTTGGCCACATTTGTTTACGTTTTACGATAGCAACTATATGTACGATCTATGGTACATATCTATACTTCTATACTAATCTATACTAACATTATAAAGAAGAATGATTTGTATTTTTATATTTTTGTTTGTAACGAATTAATTTAAAAACTACTGGACCGATTTCAAAAGTTCTTTCACCTATGCTACATTAACTCTGAGTAACATAGGCTATATTTTATAAATAAAAATAGAGATACTTTTGCTACCCGTGTGAAGTCGGGCCGCGTGTTGCTAGTAGTACATAATTTTGTTACTAGATGTCAATCATTGCCATAATCCTAGATCGTGCTGAAGCAAACGCACGGCGCGGTATGTAATGGCCAATTTTATTTTTCACGAGCTTCCGCCTACGGCTTCGCCCGCGTGGTAGGTACCTTGAAAAACAAAAATAAATCTATCCCGCGGGAACCGTGCATTTTTCCGGGATAAAAAGTGGCCTTTTTACTATTTCATCCAGATCCGTTCAGCCGTTTCAGCGTGAAAGAGTAACAAACATACATCCATACATTCTTACAAACTTTCGCGTTTATAATATTAGCAGGAAATTATTCGAAGATGTGTGTCATAGGTTAGTATATTCTTATAAGGGGCAATGGGCTTGCAATCTGTCACATTCGGAAAACTACCTATTGTGCAAAATGTGGGCATGTGCTAAATATCATGTTTGGACGTGCCTCTGACCTCAAAGATATAAGTAACTAGAGATCTGAGAAGATATCTACCGAGTCTGGGGATACTACTTAGTATTAAAATTACGATAATAATACTATGTATTAAAATTATTGTTTCATAGTAGCCATTTAAAGCTTGATTGGAACACAAATGTAGTTCAAGATGTTGGCATTCCGTTTAAATTAGACAGGGTTCTACAACGCTTTCTAACTAGCTCCTCAGCTCTCCAGGGAATAGATGCCGGAGAACTCTTTGATAACAAATCAGTTCGGGTAATAACTATGGCTTCTTTTTATCGTATACTAGCTGATGCCCGCGGCTTCGCCCGCGTGGATATCGGTTATCGCGACTTAAAAAACTTATAAAATATCCTACTTATTTAAATATAATATATAACTCAAAGTAAATTAAATTAAATTAATTTAAATTGCCCAGCAGTTAGAAATCCGCTAAGAAAGGATTTTGATTAATTCTACCTCCAAGGGGATAAAATAGGGGATGAAAATTTGTATGAAAAGTTGCGATAATCGACATTCACGCGGGTGAAGCTGCGGGCATCAGCTCGTTAATATTATAAACGCGAAAGTTTGTAAGAATGTATGTATGGATGTATATTTGTTACTCTTTAACGCTGAAACGGCTGAACGGATGTGGATGAAATTTGGCACAGGTAAAGATTATATTTTGGAATAGCACATAGGCTATTTTTTATTCCGGAAAAATGTAAGGTTCCCGTGGAATAGATATGCTTTTGTTTTTCTAACTAGAGATCTGAGGAGATATCTGGAGATTACAGTCGTGATCATCATGTATCTTTGAGCTATCTACAGAGCCGAATAAATACCAATCTATCTCTAAGTCTTGTTTGTTTTTGTGGTAAACATTTTTTGTCAGGAATTTAAAAGAAAAAAATATATATTGACAATTTGTATTTTAATATGGATCTGGCCTAATTGCTGTCGGATAGCTGTCGCAAAAAGTTTCAAGTCAGCACAGTGGACTGATTTCGTCACTTCGATTCGGCTAAGTTTCGCGCGGGGAGATCTACGCAGGCGCCCCCCCTCTCTGGGAGCTGCCAGGATCAGTGGAAATGTGGAAAAGACGGGAGATTTGGGAAAATGCGTAGAGGTGACCTTGAGATTATCTGACTATAATAACTACGCCATGCTTGTCCGGCTGAGACGTGAGACGTGCGGGATCCATTCGGGATTGGCGAGACATTTTTCATGTTATGCGTTTTTTTTCTTGGTATTTTTGTTTCACGATGCAAATTTTGTGGGATCAGAATTATGTATTTGACTGGTAGGTGTATTAAGTTATAAGAAAACTTAATTGTATAACATGAATGCAAAAACGACAGATAGGTAGGAGCTAATTAGG
The DNA here is from genome assembly GCA_963675405.1 of Cosmorhoe ocellata. Classification (NCBI taxonomy): domain Eukaryota; kingdom Metazoa; phylum Arthropoda; class Insecta; order Lepidoptera; family Geometridae; genus Cosmorhoe; species Cosmorhoe ocellata. The sequence continues at coordinate 7,398,681 of OY776266.1, read as the reverse complement.
ACAAAACTAATTAGTCTTTGCGTAAAACAGAGTTTTCACGACAAAATTTCTCCGAAACATAATTATGAAATTCTTTCCCCGAAACCGCGCAGATTTTCGCGAAATTTCCCCGCACTCCAGACGGATTACCCCAAAGGAATCTACCCCAGTGACCTAGCAACACAATACCGCGCTCATCTCGTTCGGTCAGTCGTTTGGCGCCATCGCCGCGTCCGGACGCACCGCCCGCCTTCCGCGCAAACATCGTTTTAACATAAAAAACATAAAAAATAATAAGTGTTTTTCAAAATGTGCTGTGCAGTGTACTGTGTGTGATAAACTGGAGTGATGTGAGTACATATTTAAACCTGTTATTTTTTAGGTGATATTAAAACATGTAGGGCAAGGTAAGGGTCTGGATTCGTGTTTGTTTTGCAAGATATTGGGGGATCGGTTATATTTTTGGCACACGACACCATGTCCGAAATTGGGGTACTTACTTATCTTTTATAAAATAATTATCGTTGATAATATTTTGGTGAGAATATTTTTAAACAATAATTAAAAAATGATATAAAAAACAAGCTTTATTATGATCATTCTTAAACATAATGAAACCATCTCCCTATTATCATATTATTGCATTGTCATTGAAGTTACAAATGTGTATCATGTTAGTAGCTCAAATATGAAAAACTGGTTTAAAATTTTGATACAAGATTTGACGTCATATACAAAACAAGTAAATTAAAGCTTGTAATAAAAATATTTATGGTAAATTCACGGCTTTTTATACCATAATCGTTGCCGCGTACTAAGTGGTGCAAGTCATAAAACAGCACAGCATAGAACAACGTAGAATACTTGAATATTTACGAAAATCTTCACTTAGTGTTCTCTGATTTATTTATAGTACCTGGATGACCTGTTATTTTTGTTGGTAAACGACGTTTTCTAAAAGCTAGCTAGATCAATTTATCGCCCCCGAAACCCTACTTACTAAATATGAAAAATCATGAAAATCTTTGGAGCCGTTTCCAAGATTCAAATTATATTATATATTTACATTTAAAAGAATTTCTCGTTTCGTTCGTGGGTATATATGTTTTTAAACCATATGTTTAAACCAAAATAAATAATATCTTTGGCGTTTCTCATCACTTTGCATTTGCCGAGTTAAACACTATTATAATCTCCAGATTATTATTTACATTGCGTAACTACCTTTTGTTTATCAGCTAAAAACAAATTGGCTTTGAACAGCTTTTCACTGTTGAAAGGAAATTGTTTATATTGGTAGTTAATATCTACGATAGTTGTGTGATTTTTCATTCTATTTTTATTACGAGAGTGCTAAACAATTTTTGATAGAGCCACTTTGTTTTGAATGTATTTAATGTAGTGTGAATTCCTATCGTGGTTGCTGTAGCCGAAACGGCTGAACGGATTTTGATAAATGAGATCTCGTTTGATTTGTCATGTCCGTGACTTCAGCTTCAGATAAAAGAATAAAGAATTCTGTAAATGCATTATTTTTTTAAATCAATAATTCTGGATCACAAGAGTTAGAAAGCAATATAAAATGTCAAAATTTCAATAATGCGGCTGTATGAAATAATTTTAAATTTACGGTGAATTTTAATGTTACCAAAAACAGGTTGAAATCATTACGAAGTTGGATATTTGTATTTTGTAAATAAATCTAGATAAAAGGATATATTATATCGATTCTATGTAAAAATAAAAGAAAATAAATTTTTCAGACAATTTTGCCATCATTGGCGTAATTTATCTACTTTATGTTTATTTATTTTCTTGCTTTAGATTATTTATTTACTTCGACTAATTCTATAATCTTCTTTTTAGCTAAGTATTAAAGCCTTTTGAAAATCTTTGTCTCAGTGTTTATGTAAGCTTTTAAGAGAGGGTCTACGATAAATATAAACTTGACATCGATTTATTTAGTCTCTATAGATAAATCTAGCTATAGATATAAACTTGAAATTGATTTATTTAGTCTCATAAATAGAGATAAATTTAGATTTTAGTCTCTCAATTAAAGATAAATTTAGATTTTAGTCTCTTAACTATAGATAAATTTAGATTGCATATTGGTGGTTATTCTAATATTTAAACCTATCTAAAAAGTACAAACTATCTTATTTCGTTCAAAGACTTAATTTGCATTACATTTTCAACTAATATACCTCGCGCGCATGCAAACAACTGTGCACTCCTGTTGGCTCCCTCCCACAGCGCATGATGGGGCTACCGCTAACTATGCGCGAGCGAGAGGGAGTGAACATGCAAGCAGATGCAGTAGGTATGTTGGGCATAAAATGGTTATTTTTACTTGTAATATACAATACGTTAGACCAGACGAATGTGAGTACCAAGACAAACCTTACAGGGTTTTATGGTACCAATATAATGTATACTGTAAAATAAAAAAAAAAAAAAAAAAACCTAACTAATTTAAAATTTGCACAATATCGTAAATTGCATTTATTTTCCGTCATTTTCCACAGTTTTTTCCCTCGTGGTGACAAAGACAACTTCCTAAAATGACAACTTCCGAAAACGTAAATTTTTGAAAACGTCTATTCTAATTTAGGAAGTTGTCATATTAGGAAATAGACGAGCTATTTCCTAAAATGACAAATTCCGAAAATGTCAAAAATGTTTATTGTACAACATTTTGAATGGTTTATTTTGCGTCGTCTTTGCTTTGCATGTTTCTTTATTATATTTATGTTATTTTATTCGACACTAATCACGTCAAAGGAAGTGTTGCAATGATCATTAGGACTGTGAAATTTAGTGTTCCGTTTAGCACACTTACTAGTTTTATAAAGACAGATGTAATTTTATAATCTTGAAAACGTAATATTCGGTTTGAACGTACAATAGTTTATTGAGTACTAGCTTCCGCCCAAGGCTTCGCCCGCGTGGTATTTTGAAAAACAAAAAAATCTATTCCACGGGAACCGTACATTTTTCCGAAATCAAAAGTAGCCTATGTGCTAGTCTAGACTAAAATCTATATCCGTGCCAAATTTTATCCAGATTCGCTCAGCCGTTTTAGCTTAAAAGAGTAACAAACATACATCCATACATTCTTACAAACTTTCGCGTTTATAATATTAGTAGGATAAAATTACTAAAGTAAGCTGAGATTTTTTACAGCTTTATTTTTTTGAATTTTCACTACAAAACATATCGTATTATACCAATTATCACGTTTTTCCTGAAAGCTCTTGAAACGCGAGTCGTTTTCATTAAAATAAATTTAAAAACGAAAATAATGCGCGATATTTGTTTCGAAGCTGACTTGATTTATTATTATACTCGTGCATTTAGATATATAAAACTCATACGTTAGTTACTGACTGACATACCAACGCACTTCATACCATAAGTCCTGGAAAGCTAATAGACATAAGGTTCCATCTGAATCTAGATAAGTACATAAGAGATGGAAGACCTGAATTGGATTTAAAGGTCTTGCTGAACTTGGAATACATGCACAACGGGAATACTCGCACAACTGGAATACTTGCATAACGGGAATACTCGCACAACTGGAATACTTGCATAACTGGAGTTCTCGTACAACGAGAATACTGGCTTAACTTGAAATACATGCATAACTGGAATACTCGCACAACCGCAATACTTGCGTAAGTGAAATACTTGCATAACTGGAGTGCTCGCACAACTAGAATACTTACTTAACTTGGAATACTTGCACAACTGAAATACGTGCATAATTAGAATATAACTGGAATACTCGCACACCTAGAATACTTGCATAACTGGAATACTCGCACAACAGGAATACATGCACAACTGGAATACTCGTACAACTGGAATACTTGCGTAACTGGAATACTCGCACTACTAGAATACTCGCACAACTGGAATACTCGCACAACTGGAATTAAAAGCGAATGTTGTTCCGCTTACCACTACACCACTGATGTTCTATATAATTTGATAACTTTCAAGGTGGTCGACTAGATCCTAACTTTGTACAAACTGAATTACCAAAATGGAGATACTAGCTTTACAAATTACAAATTATTTATTCAGAATTAGACCCGAAACGTAATCTAGTAGAGGCAAGGCCTAGCCTAGTTACACAAAGACTCGTTTACACGGAAGGATAACGTCTTGAAGACACGAATCTTTTACTAAAAACATTATTATAATGACAGTACGCCCCAATTTCAAATTTACAATAAAACACGTCATGATAGCTCGGTAGATATCTCCTCAGATCTCTAGTTACTTAGATCTATGAGGATATCTAAAGAGGGATATTTGGCACATGCCCACATTTTGCAAAGTAGCTAGTATTCCGTACGTGACAGGTTGCAAGCCCATCGCCGCTTATAAGAATACTAACCTACGACACACACCTTCGAGTTTTTAGCTAGGTTATGCCGGTTTCCTCACGATGTTTTTCTTCAACGTTTAAGAGTTTTATCATCACCTTTCAACACACTGCTTCGAAATAACTATTGTCACGATAAGAAGTGAAATTATCTACCCGCTGACCCGACAGATGTTACCCTGTCCAAATTTCAATAAATCTCACAGAAAACACTCGGAGATTTTCATATAAATATTTTTCCTGTTTTTCGGCCATCTTTTCCTAAAAACCTTTTTCCAACTAATCGGTTTAGCAGTTCAGTGATGCGCATAACTATGAACAGTATTTAATTTTTACCCGACTGTGATGGAGGCTAGTTATGTGTGTGTACTTAATATACTTACGTAAGTTCGTATTTCGTTTTGTATTTTATCCGTCACTTACAATAAAAAACAACAAAAAAAGAATTACCGAAATCGGTTCAGCCGCTCACGATGCCGTGACTAAGGGAAATAGGGATTAATTTTTATATAATAAGAAGATAGATAGATAGATGTTAACTTTTGTCCTTACTGTAATCTATTGGTGTACTTTTTTACCCGACTGAAGCGAAGAAAGAGGGCAAATGTGTTTGGGATGTATAATGGACTTTAGCTGTCTCTGTAGCCCTAACGGCTGGACGGATTTTGAAAAATAAAATGATGTTGGGTTCGTCTGGATTACAAAAGTGACATTTGGTTATACGAAATGTCAATAAAATGAAATATGGAGGCTGCAAAAATCTATTTTCATTTACGTTCAGTCGGGTTTGTTTTTGCAATAATATATTCTAATATACTCTAACTTCTTGATTGTGCGTCAAATATACATTACTTTCTTCTTCTTCTTCTTCTTCTTCTTAAGTAGCTTTGGTGGACTTTGGGAAGATACCTGAAATATACAATAATGAAAGAAATTACAGAGTTACTGAGTTGAATAACTAGAGGCAATTCGTTGAATGCACTTAAAACTTCGCCAACTTCCCGCCGCGTCTTCCCGCGCCAGTTTCAACGTAGCTTTGTATTTAAGCTAATAATTATAGTTATACTAGGTTACCCTTGCCCGTGTCGTTTTTGAATATTTAATGTCACCACCGGCGTCGCCGTAATTATTATTTAATCTCCAGTAAGAGCGCTGGTGGTGTAGTGGTAGCAAAGAGCGCTGGTGGTGTAGTGGTAGCACCCCTGCCTCACGATCCGTAGGTCGTGGGTTCAAACCTGGTCGTGCACCAATGAGTTTTTCCATTCGAAAAATTTATGTGCGCAATGCCAGTGCTCTTAAACGGTGAAGGAAAACATCGTGAGGAAACCGGCATACCCTAGAACCAAAAATTCGAAGGTATGTGTCATAGGTTAGTATTCTTATAAGCGGCGATGGGCTTGCAACCTGTCACGTACGGAATACTAACTACTGTGCAAAATGTGGGCATGTACCAAATTTCATGTTTGGACTTGCATCTGACTACCCCCTTTAGATATCCTCAAAGATCTAAGTAACTAAAAATCTGAGGAGTTATCTACCGAGCCCGGGGATTACAGTCGTGATCATATATATATATACTGTTGGTAGGTTTATCCTGTTTAGTCACTCGGCACAGTAGCTAAGTTACTAGACTATCGTAGTTATTCTGATCTTTTGACATGATTTTTTCCAAAAAAACATGATCACGACTGCAATCCCCATGCTCGGTAAGTATCTACTCAGATCTTTGAGGGCATGTAATAGGGTAGTCAGAGGCACGTCCGAACATGTTATTTGGCACATGCCCTCATTTTACACATTTCGTACGTGACAGGTTGCAAGTCCATCGCCGTTTATATGAATACTAATCTATGACACACCTTCGAATAAAAAAAATTTAATAAGATTACAAAATAATCTTAGTTAGTTTGACGACCTCAGTGGCGCAGCGGGCGAGAGTCCGCCTGCGACGCAAGAGGTTGCGGGTTCGATTCCCGCCGCGGAACAAATTTGTGTACTATCTGCAGAAATTCGTTCCGTTGGTCTGGGTGTTTTCTATGTATAATAAAAAATATCTATCTATGTATGTATATAATGTATTAAATATATCAGTTATCTGTACCCATAACACAAGCTTTGAGTAGCTTACTTTGGGGCTAGATGATGCTGTGTGGATTGTCCAGCATTATTATTTTATTTATTATTTGTTAAAAATAACTTTTCTAGTATGTTTTTTTTTAATATGACAGTTTAGGTATGACAGTAGGGGGGGGGGGGTGGACGTTATGCGGCTGATATGATGAATAATCTTTGGTGAAAAAGCATCATACCAGATGTTAGATAACAAAAATACTATGTTATTTAACAACAAAGAGTTCTTACGTGTTTACTTGCAAGCACAGAAGCAAGACAGTGGACTGGACTGAGTTGCCACGCTACTGGCATCGTGTGAATCCCTCGTAATGTTTGTTTGACTGTGATGTCATACATTTTACTAACAATGTTTTCAGTATTTTTGTCACACTGCTATATTGGCCTACATGTGGGCATGTGCCAAATGTCATGTTTGGACGTGCCTCTGATTACCTACTTTAGATAATCTCGTAGGATCTAAGTTACTAGAGATCCTACGTAGAGATGACAAACACCTTCGAATTTTCGGTTCTAGAGTATGCCAGTTTCTTCACCGTTTAAGAGGATTGACATTGCGCACATAATTTTTTTGATTGGAAAAACTCATTGATGCACGACCAGGTTTGAACCCAGGACCTTCGGATCGTGAGGCAGGGGTGCTACTACTATAATACTCTCTTAATATAAATACAAAGCTTTATAAATGTTTTGGCATATCCACGAAAGAGTTTCGTTGTTTGAAATTTGGTGTTGTTTCGCTGATATTTCCCTTGAAGAAATGCTTCTATGTTGGATTGACATTGCGCACATAATTTTTTTGATTGGAAAAACTCATTGATGCACGACCAGGTTTGAACCCAGGACCTTCGGATCGTGAGGCAAGGTGCTACCACTACACCACCAGCGCTCTTGAGGATAATATCTTAAAAGGATAGTCAGAGCCACGCCCAAACATAATATTTGGCATAATTATTCCCACATTTTGTGTGTCAGTTTAGTAATTAAAAGCGTCAATGGGCTTACAACCTGTCATGTACGGAATACTAGATGTTCAAAGCGGTATTATGTGCAAATAATTTAAATTCAAATCGCTAACATTTCGTAATGCCACTGAAAATGTTGTGAAAACAAACTGAAATAGAATTTGAGGAAGAAAATGTGATTTAATCGGATTTTCAGCTTCCATCAACAACCTATTTAGATGCTCTATAATTTACAAATTCTACATTCCCGTAACATTTTACCCAACTGCAAAGAAGAAGGGTAATGTGTTTGAGTTGTAAATTAGTCACTATTAGGCTTTGTATATCCGATGAAAGAGACTAGACTTAAAGAGAGAAGAGAGAAAGAGATACGAAATAGAATAGACGATATTTGCCGAAGCAACATTATTTAAATCGTTATTCTGGGGTCTTACCAAAAGCTCTTACAAACCATCATGTTTCAGAAACGTCACATTTTAAGCTTGAAGTAATAGTACTTCAATACTATTTGTATAAGTCACCGTACGAAATATTAAGTTATAGTTAAAAAAAAATTGGTGGAAATTTCACACAACGCCATCTAGCCCCAAACTAAGCAAAGCTTGTAATATGGAAACCAGATAACTGATAATATACCTATGCTAATTATTATACACCGTGAAATTTTAATGGTTGTTTTCCCGCGGCAGAACAACTTGCCATAAGGAGTAGGTACTTTCGAAACATAGAGTATAAGTAGAAAAATGAAGATGTTTTTGTTTTAAAATAATTTAAATTAACTCGAAAACGTGAGGAACGATAGTAACATTAGACGTAACTTGTAGTACTAATCGAATCGCACGCGCCACCGGCCGCCTTTGCGTAGGTATCGGGGTGAATTAGGTACTATTGGCTCGTGGTCGCTTTCGAATAAAATTTTCACAATGGTATATCTGTATTTTTTGTTTCTTATATTTAATTTGTTTATACAACGATTGTATTACCAAGACTAAACCACTTCGCTGCGGGAAAACAACCATTAAAATTTCACGGTGTATAAGTACCTTTTTTTGTAAATACATACATAGTAACATATTAACACCCAGACACAGAACAAACATATACGTTCATCACACAAATGTTTATCCTGGGGATCGAACCCACAACCTACAGCGCAGAAGGCAGAGCTACTACCAACTGAGCTGTGAGGCCGGTCAATAATATTACTTTGATATTTCCCGAAGCTTGTGGTCTCTGTACTTGTTCTGTTGTGGTTAAAAGGTCGTCAGTAGTCTTCGAAATGACCCGAAGTTGAATTACGTAAATAAAGCTCATAACATCCTGAGCGAGATGAGACGGATTAGAATCTGTACTGTGGATTACTGCAGTGGACACAGTGAATAAGTACAGTGGCCACAAGCTCTTCGGGTAATATCAAAGTAATAATATAGTTGAGATGGATGTGTGGAGTGACAAGGATGGATAAAATAAGGAATGAGTTATCAGAGGAAGTCTGAAAGTGGCACCGATGACAGAAAAGATGAGGAGTAATAGGTTAGCGTGGTATGGATATGTTATGAGCAGAGATGAATGTCATGTGACGAGGAGAGTGTTAGATATGAATGTGGATGGATACAGGGGTAGAGGTAGGCCAAAGAAAAGATGGATAGACTGTGTGAAAGATGACATGGGTAAGAAAGGAGTGAGTACCGAGATGACGAGTGACCGAGGGAAAAGGAAGAAGATCACATGTTGTGCCGACCACACATAACGTGGGAAGAGGGCAGGAAGATGATGAAGATGATGATGATTACTCTGATATTTCGTACTATCCTACTAATATTATAAACGCGAAAGTTTGTAAGAATGTATGGATGTCGGGATGTCTGGATGTCTGGATGTATGTTTGCTACTCTTTCACTCTGAAACGGCTGATCGGATCTGGATGATATTTGGCACATATATAGAACATAGTCTGAAATAGCACATAGGCTACTTTTTAATCTGGAAAAATGTACGGTTCCCGTGGGATAGATATTTTTTTGTTTTTCAACGTAACCCCACGCGGGCGAAGCCGTGGGCGGAAGCTAGTCTTATAAAGAGGATAACTTTGATTGTTTGTTTGTTTGTTTGTTTGAAATGAATAGGCTCCGAAACTACTGAACCGATTTGAAAAATTCTTTCACCAATGTGTAGAATGAACTTTCTGAATGTAGGTAATTCGCGGGCGACGCCGCGTGCAGAAGCTAGTAATATTATAAAAGTGAAAGTTGGTGAGGATGTATGGATGTTTATTACGTTTTCACGCTGAAACGGGTGAACGGATCTGAATGAAATATTGTACATAGATGGATTATATTCTGAAATAGCATATAGGCTACTAATTTTTTTTCTAGGTAATATTTTTCCCGGAAAAAAATCGGTTTCTGTGAGATAGTTTTGTTTTTGTTTTTCAAGGCTGCTCAATCGATGTATGAACTTTAAAATTTTGAGAACAATGGGATTTGGAGCGCAGTAGAACTACCCAGTTATAAGAAATAATTATTATAATGAACTAGCCAACTCTTGCGCAACTTTGTCTGCGCGTTTTAAGATGTTTTTTCTAGTTTTTGCAAAAATTTTTATTGATGCTCCGCTCCTATTGGTTGTTGCATGATGTTATATAACCTATAGGTAGTTATCCTCGATAAATAGACTATACAACACAACAATACGACTTTGATTTTGACGACCTCTGTGGCGCAGCGGGCGAGAGTCCACCTGCGATGCAAGAGGTTGCGGGTTCGATTCCCGCCTCAGAACAAATTTGTGTATGACCTGCAGAAATTTGTTCCGTTGGTCTGGGTGTTTTCTATGTATAATAAAAAATCTATGTATATAATGTATTAAATATATCAGTTATCTAGTACCCATAACACAAGCTTTGAGTAGCTTACTTTGGGGCTAGATGATGCTGTGTGGATTGTCCAGCATTATTTATTTATAATAATATTTCAATTCGAACCAATATTTCCTGAAATTAGCGCGTTCAATCAAACAAACTCTTCAGCTTTATAATATTAATATAGATATATTTGTATTATAATTTAATTCCTTATTGTGAAAAGGGACAAGAGACATACCAGCAAGTATTAACCGAACCAGGAAGTATGTGTATGGAGTAAACCAGCTATATCTCTGTCAGCTGTGTCTAAAGCGAAGGTTCGGCATACTAAGCCACAGTATGGCATACCGTAAGTCGTAGGATAAGTCCAAATTAAATGACCGGGACTGTTTGCATATAAATTGCGTTGTTGTTATTACTACTTTTCTGTTACTGTGGTACTGAGCGCTGGTGGTGTAGTGGTAGCAGCCCTGGCTTTCCGGTCCTTGGGTTCAAACCGGACGTGTAATAGACATTTTCTTTAAAAAATATCTGGACGTGCCTCTGACTATCTCAAAGCCGATCTCTGATTATAGCCGTGATCATGTTTATTTTATTATCTCTACTCATGACATCAAATCTGTATCGATTTAATTTTAATTGTTGCCATAAAAATTTCCATTTTTCTAAGACTGGCAACATTGTGGATTGCCCTCAATTTTGAATACGTCACGGGAATGAAATAATCTGGATAAAGCTACAGGAAATCGGTATTTTATTAGTACAACTGCAACTACTCGTAACTTTCACACTAGCATTTCCTTAAAAAGTTTACATTATATATGCAGTCGCCTACGAACGTTCGTTCGTTGCGCACTATTCACTCATTCACTCATTCACTCAGTATAAATTAATTTGCCACAAACTTACTAAGCTACAATTTACTGTAATAATTAATCGCGAATTGTTCAAGGTTACTAAATACTTGGTTAATTTACAGTTCTAGTGTTTGTCTTAACAAGGAATTATACTCGGCCTTAGAGTGTTCACGTTCACGCACTGCGTCCGGTCCGGATCCGATCCGAACCTGTGAAAATATGGATGTAGAAAACTCGGACCTAATTCGGATATTGTTTACGCACTAGTCCGATCTCTGATACAAATCCAAGCAATTCAGGAGCCACCTTTTGGCATACGTCAGTTTACGTGATGGAAATGACGAATGACGGAAAGAAATCGGATGACGGGAAATGAATTGAAATTGAAATTGAAACGTGTTACATGCTAGGTGAATCTACATATGTGCAATTCCAACCTAACCCAAGTACGAGAAGAACAGGCAAGAAACTCGTCTCGGTTCTAGCGCTTTCTTGTATGATCCTTCTTACAAAAAATGTAGTGCGTAAGCTACCATAAACTCAAAACTCAAACTCAAATAAACTCAAATAACTTTATTCAGTGAAATCACAGGGATCATTTTGAATAGAAATAGTTCTACAACTACGCCAGACCATATTTTTGGTTCAGATCGGATTCGGGTCGGACGCAGTGCGTAACTGCAGGGTACATCTCAGAGTATAAACCTATCAAAGTAACTTATATCTATCTGGTTATACATTTCTGCCTTTAGTGGTAGAAACTTTAGGTCTGTGGGGACAAGAGGCATGGCATGCAAAGACTGGTAGACGAGATCAAAGGACGGATATTTTTCTCATTATTTTAAAAACTGAGAAAAGAGCACTGGTGGTGTAGTGGTAGCACCCCTGCCTCACGATCCGAAGGCCGTAGGTTCAAGCCTAGTCGTGCACCAATGAGTTTTTCCATACGAAAATTATTTGCGCAATGCCAGTGCTCTCAAATGGCGAAGGAAAACATCGTGAGAAAACCGGCGTACCCTAGAACCAAATATTCGAAGGTGTGTGTCAGTAAGTATTCTTTTAAGCGGCGCTGGGCTTGCAGCCTGCCACGTTTGGATTACTAACTACTGTGCAAAATGTGGGCATGTGCCAAATGTCATGTTCGAACGTACCTCTGACTACCTTATTTAGATATCCTCAAATCTAAGTTACTAAAGGTCTGAGGAGATCGTGATCATAATTGTATGTTTTTGAAAAATATATTACTGAATTAATATATTTTTTAGAAAAAGTTGAAAACCGACTTCAACTTACTCGTATATTTATTTATCCATTCGAATTCAAAATGTCCACTTTATTTTTGTCGAATCCGAGCCTAGATTAGTAAGTTTATTTGTATAATGTAGGTATATACTAACTCGTGTAGTATTTTTTCAAAGATTAACCATTTATTGGCACAGAGTCACACAAACAATTCAATTCAAAGCAATTTATTCAATCCTTAGCTAAATAAATAAAAGAGGAATAAATAAAAGGCAGAGGATGTGGGAGTCAAAGGCAGAGCGAACTCCTCGCATCGGTTTAATTACGACGCCCATGGGTACACAGGGTGTCCCACAACTAGTGCGTTATACCGGGAGGGCATTCTTGACAACTATTATCATCATCTTCCTGCCCTTTTAATGGCATTTGTTTTGTTCATATACTCTACCAAATTACTGCTCTACATACAAATATGTAAGCCTACGGCTGACTAAGCTCAGAGGATGGTTTAGGTGCTAGTCATGCTTTGCTTACTCCTCACAGTCTCAGTCATAGAGTAAAAAGTTGGGTGTTTTGACAACTATTATCGTTTTATCGTTATCTTTCTGCCCTTTTCCCACGTTATGTGGCGTCGGCACAACATGTAATCTTCCATTTCCCTCTCTCCATCCATCCATCTTTTCTTTGGCCTACCTCTCCCCCTGTATCCATCCACATTCATACCTAACACTCTCGTCGTCACATGACATTCATCTCTCATAACATGCCCATACCACGCTAACCTAATTACTCCTCATCTTTTTTCACCACTCGCCACTTTCAGACTTTCTCTAATATTATACTTATTTCTTATTTTATCAATCCTTGTCACTCCACACATCCATCTCAATATTCGCAACAACATACATTTTCGACAATTATACAAACAAAATATTCTACGATTTTTGGAATTTGATGATTTTCAAGATATGAAAAATGTAGCAAACTTCATTTAAATAATAGTGAAAGATAAAATATTTATTCAATAAAATCAGAAGGATTACTTTGAAACGTCTTACATGCGGTGAGTTTAAGTGCCAATTCTCGCTAACCCAAACTGTACGAGAAGAACAGGCGAGGAACCCATTTTGGTCCTAGCACTTTAGATGATCCTTCCTACAAAATATAAATCTTACCTATCAATATATTATAGCTAATATATTATAGCTAGAAAAACTATCAAAACTACTAAGCCCCCGGGCTTAAAATACTAGTTTTTGGACACCTTGTACATACTTGTGTTGGGTTCAAGTAAATACCGGGTAACAACTGCATGTGAGGTGTTCATACCTTAGCTCGTTTTTGAACTCTTCTTCTTCTTCCTCTTTTTGTTTATTATTGAATACTCACTTCACTTCTTTATTTTTGGCCTCTGTGTCATAAGCCACAATTTATTGAATACTCAGAGAGCAATATGACATTAGAAAAAAACAAACAAATATGATCATGACTGTAATCCTCAGGCTCGGTAGATATCTCCTCAGATCTTTGAGGATTTCTAAAGAGGGTAGTCAGAGGCATTTGGTACATGCCTAAATTTTGCACAGAGTTAGTATTCCGTACGTGACAGGTTGCAAGCGCATCGCCGCTTATAAGAATACTAACCTATGACACATACCTTCGAATTTTGGTTCTAGGATATGGGAAGTCGTTTAAAAAGGTGTGCGAGAATCAGTGTTGCCAAATGAGACAAATTATATTACAGTGTTTGGTGCGTAAAAGTGCTCAAAATTACAGTGTTTGATACAAAATTACAATAAAAGTAAAAAAAAATACAGTGAATTGATTTTTGCCCGTTGAAAAATTATAGTGTTCCCATACACTGCAATTTTTTTTTAGTATTACAGAGTACAGTGGATCGTGTGAAAATGCAGTAGATCTTCTGTAATTACAGTGTATCTGGCAACACTGGCGAGAATTCTGAGCCCATTCTTTGGCCAATTATTTTTTCTGGATCCAACTTCTCTTGCAAGGAACTACTGCAAAGTATCTTAGCGTGCATTTTATATTAAAAAGTAAGGTCGGATGGCTTCAGGCAAACTTTTAACAATGTCTTAGTCAGCGCTAGAGTTTTTATGTAAAACTAAGAACACGCCCCGGCTTCGCACAGGTAGCAAAGTATCTCTATTTTTTCTATACTAATATTCATCATCATCATCATCTTCCTGCCCTTATCCCACGTTATGTGGTCGGCACAACATGTGATCTTCTTCCATTTCCCTCTGTCACTCGTCATCTCAGTACTCATTCCTTTCTTACTCATGTCATCTTTCACACAGTCCATCCATATTTTCTTTGGCCTACCTCTACCCCTGTATCCATCCACATACTAATACCATTCTATACTAATATTATAAAGAGGAAAGTTTTGTATTTTTGTATTTTTGTTGGTAACGAATATACTCAAAAACTACTGGTCCGATTTCAAAAATTCTTTCACCGTTAGAATGCTACGCTATCCCTAAATAACATAGGCTATATTTTATGTAGGTACCTCGCGGGCAAAGCCACGAACGGAAGCTAGTTTTATATAAAATATAGCCCATGCTACTCAGAGATAATGTAGCATTCTAATGGTGAAATTTTTTTTAAATCCCTCCAGTAGTTTTTGAGTTAGTTTGTTAGAAACAAAAATATGAAAATACAAAACTTTCCTCTTTATAATATTAGTATATAGTATAAGTGTAAATAGTATAGACTAGCTGCGCCCCGCGGCATCGCCCGCGTATAAATTGATTATTTACTCGTACTCCCCTGTTTAATGCATTATTCCCATTTGTGCCCCTGCTCGTCTGACGTGTCTCTGACTACCACCTTTAAAAATCCTCAAAGATCTAAGTAACAAGAGATCTGAGTACATTATCTACCGAGCCTGGGGATTACAGTCGTGTGCGTGTTCTTGTTGTTTTTTTTATATTAATTTTATGTTATGTTAATTTTATTATTATTATTTTTATTATGATTATTTCTTATATATGTATAAAAATGAATTGCTCTTCGTTAGTCTCGCTAAAACTCGAGAACGGCTAAACGGATTTATCTTATCTTGGTCTTGAAATGTTCGTGGAGGTCTAGGGAAGGTTTAAAACGTAAGAAAACGTATATTACTTACTTAAAACGCACAGACGAAGTCACGCGCGGGTCAGCTAGTACTTAATATTATAAAGCTGAAGAGTTTGTTTGTTTGGTTGAACGCGATTATCTCACGAACTACCTACTGGTTCGAATTAAAATATTATTGTAGTGTTGTATAGTACATTTCTCGAGGAAGCCTATACGCTATACCTATAACATCACTCTACGATTAATAGGAGCAGAGCATCAATAAAAAATATTGCAAAAACGGGAAAAAATATATTACTTAAAATGCGCAGACAGAGTTGCGCGAGAGTTAACTAGTAATACAATTACATAATTATAATTGAATTACATAATTATAATTGAATTACATAATTATAATTGAATTATGTCATCAAATCACGGAAGTTTAAAAAGTTTAATACAATTACGCTAAAAAAAATCTGTGTTCATGACACAATTTGTATTGGGTGGGGATCGAACCCACAACCTACAGCTCAGAAGGCAGAGCTACTACCAACTGAGCTATGAGGAAACTCAATGATGTAAAGCGGTTCGTCTAAAAGCAACTTTATGGCTCTTTTCCAATGTTTCGAATAATCCCATTTGATTGTTGATAACATACTTGTGTATCCACATTACCATATTTATGTTTATGTGAATAAATAATTCCAGTAGCATATAACAATATGTTTTCTGTATACACATCTACAATAGCTACATTAATGACTGGCCGACTGAAAGCCATACTGTTTAGATCTAAATATATATCTACAATTGTTACATTACTGTCTGACCGTCTGAAATCTATTTTGATAGATATATAATAATACTAGCTGACCGACACGCAACTTTGTCCGCGGGTTTGAAGTGATATAATTCATACATACATACATAAATAGTACATATTGAATGCAAATTTAATGCACAAATGTTTCTGGATATGTCAAAATAACCCTCCAAAAAGGGTAAAATGGGGTGTCAAAGTTAGTATGGGATTTTTTTTACATGTAGGTGATGTGATTTATTTGAAACTTGGTTTGGTACGCGTAAACGAAGTTGGGAGCGGGTCAAATACATGTATGTATAATACCTACACTCCAAACACATTAGCCTAGCAATCGGTTTAAAACGTAGATCGCACGAAGTCGCGTGCTGTCGCTAGTCAGTACAAGTAATCTACATGAAAATCGACAAACATTATGTGTGTCCGTCTTACGCACGATTGCTTGACAATAAATCCTTGTTAGTCGTCATTGTGTTACATTTTGACCTATTTAAGCTGTCATTGTATTTGACCTATTTATTAGTAACGCAGCGATTGTTGGGGAGATCACATAAGGCCTCTGTGGCGCAGCGGGCGAGAGTCCGCCTGCGACGCAAGAGGTTACGGGTTCGATTCCCGCTGCGGATCAAATTTGTGTACGATCTGCAGAAATTTGTTCCGTTGGTCTGGGTGTTTTCTATGTATAATAAAAAATATCTATTTATGTATATAATGTATTAAATATATCAGTCATATAGTACCCATATCACAAGCTTTGAGTAGCTTACTTTGGGGCTAGATGATGCTGTGTGGATTGTCCAGCATTATTTATTTATTTATTTATTTATAAGGTGAAGAACTTTTTATTTTGTCTCACAGCCGGGCAAAAGGTCTTTTAAAAAAGGTACCATGGCGAAGTATTTATTTCAAGTTTTGTCCCATAATACATCCATACATTCTTACAAACTTTCGCGTTTATAGGATTATACTTTAACATTAGATTTATGGTGTGACTAGTAGGTATGCAATATTCAATCAATAGTTTCAAGAATTATGCGGGTTCTAGGAATATCGTGGGAAATAATACATTCCTCAGGACACGATCACACGATCTATATATATCCTTGCCACAGTTTAGTCGCAAACTAACAAACAAACAAACAGGCCCCTATTCAATAAACATTACAAATTGTAAAATACAAGTAAGCGGCTACAATTCTACAAGTTTCTGTTTGATAAAAAAATACGATTTACTGGAGGAAAATTTACAAAATTGTAAAATTTGCTTACAATTCTACATATTTGTAGATTTTATTGAACAGCACTTGTCATAAAATTCGACAATATTGTCACTTTTTTACAAATTTGTAGCCTTGTATGTTTATTGAATAGGGGCCTGGGTAACTTTTACGTTTATAATATTATAGTATGGTTAAGTCTTCGCAGTGTCACAGAGAAACAACAAAATCATATAAAATAACAGGGATCATTTTGAATCGTCTTACACACTAGGTGAGTCTAGGTGCCAATTCCAGTCCTATCTCCAGACCGAGAAGAACTGACAAGAAACTCGCTGGGCCCTAGCGCTTTTTTTGTATGATCCGTGTTAATTTTAGGGACACCTAGCAGAGTTGGAGCTGATTCGTCCCAAGCTTTTTTGTCATCTAAGTACTCTGATATTATATAATAAGCTTTTCGAGCCAGTTTCTGTTTAATTATATTTTTGAATTTCCCAATCGATAAATCTAGAAACTCGCTGAAACTCCCTAACGCTTTTTTTGTACATAAGTGACACTATATTCAAAAAAGGTGTGTCTAGAGCGTGATAAACATTAATTTGTTAAAAAAACCTTTGTTTAAATGTATTAATGTGCGACCTATTTCACGAGGGATTGTCACAGTTGACAAATTACGGGCCAAGCTGACTCATTCGGCCATCGAGCTTGTTCCATTTCAAATGGTACACGTAACATCAGCTTTATAGCATAGATTGGTGGAACTCTTGGAGCCTTACCACAAGATGATCGAGCAATATCAAAGTAACTAGCTAACTCTCGCGTAACTTTGTCTGCGCGTTTAAGTAATATATTTTTTCCCGTTTTTGCAACATTTAGCCTTCCTCGATAAATGGACTATACAACACAACAATAATGTTTTAATTCGAACCAGTAGTTCCTGAGATTAACGCGTCCACACAAATAAACTCTTCAGCTTTATAATATTGGTAAAGATAGGTATAACTTTAATATTTCGTACCATGACCTAACAGTTTTCAAACTACATAGGTAGTTTTCTTTGAAAAAAATCCCAAAAATTAATTCAAAATGGCTTCTTGCAGCCGCCATATTGTTTTTTTATGTAGGATACTAACAGCTACTAACTAGGCCAAAGAAAAGATGGATGGACTGTGTAAAAGATGACATGGGTAAGAAAGGAGTGATTACTGAGATGACGACTGACAGAGGGAAATGGAAGAAGATCACATGTTGTGCCGACCACACATAACGTGGGAAAAGGGCAGCAAGATGATGATGATGATGATGATGATGACTAACAGCTAAAAACAAACAGTTTGTTAAAGCTGTGTTGTGTTCCACCATGTCTTGGCAAAGGATTATCTTCCGTAAAATGAAAGAACGTAAAATAAATAACGATACTTTAACATTCTTGTTAATTTTGATGCCCGATCAAGCGATGTTTTGTTAACAAAAGTTTGGTGAAATTGGACCTCTAATATAATAACACTATACCTACGATACGATAATTTGAATTTGACAACAAAACTGTTAATTCTACTGAATTCATTTGAAATATCGAAGTCCTTATGCAGAGTAGACCCCCAACACCGACCCGCCCAGCAATGTCACAGTGACGTGTTACAAACGGTGACGTGTTACAAACGCTACGTAAATGCATTGTGAATCGTTCTTTAGACACTTACTATCATTAATCACGTTTTTGCTGACTGTAAATGAATAAAAATCAATAAATCATTCGAAAACTTTCAGTACAGTAATGGGGTTTCAATGTTATCTATTCATGTTATAGGTATGAAGGTAATTCCATTCCATTAAAAAAACGCTAAAATACAGACTATCTTATTTTGTTAACTCCAAAGACTATATTAGTAGGTATTAACATTTTAAATGACAGTTCTCAATTTGATAAAATTGACGTATGATCGATGTTTTTTAGCTTATTTTAGAAGCCATTGTGTTGTCTGAAACCAGACTGAAACTATGGGAAAATGATGAAAAATTTAATCTATTTAAAATAAAATGTCAATTTTCCCTTCTTTATAATCTTCCATTTATACTTATCACTGTGCAATATGTGATTATGTGCCAAATATCATGTTTGGACGTGCCTCTGACTACCCCCTTCAGAAATCCTTAAAGATCTGTGTAGATTGTCTACGGAGCCTGGGGATTAGTTATTGTATTTATCGTTTTTTAGTTTTTTTTTTAATTTTGAAATGTTGTGATGTTTAAGTCTAAAATAGGATCCTAGATATTTTAGTATTTATAAATAAGTTCGTAGAGAAAAATCGCGGATATAAGGTTATATTTAGTGTTTATAACTATATTTGTAATTTTTTTATATATTTCGTTTTTGTAATCAACATAAAATTTAAAAAATCTAATAAATATAGCACGTTTTAAACCAAAACCCACTAGAGACAAGTAATTTACGGATACCGCGGTGTAACCTCCGATTTATTTAATTAGCATTATATAACACGTCGTCAATCAAATCTTTCGAAATTACTCATTATAATAGACTGCTGTAGTCCGGGTCATGTTAAATTCTCCCGCCATTGAATTCAAATCTTCCTTTCATTAAGATAGAATAATTACCTAATCAACCCCGAAGGCCCAGGCCCGCTTTGACGGTCGGCCTGTCACTGTCATTATTGTTTCCTCTCTACTTTATAATCTATACAACCTAAAATTATTATAAAATTGCCAACATCTACCTGCCGTCGACATTCCGATTGATATGGCGTTTGGTTAGTAACCCCGCGATTATTGTTGCCGAAGCGAGTGGTAGAATATAAAGATTTGCGTCGCAGATCGATAGATTTTCTGGCGGTTTTTTTTCCCAGAGCGGGTATCACCGAGTAACAGCTGATGACATTGCGATTTTGAACTTGAAACTTGAAATTAACTCGGTTCGTTACAAGGGTTGATTTGCGAATTACAAAGGACATTTACGTTGTTTTACTCTGGAAATAACCCTATATTAAAACACTGCTGAGCTACGCGGCGTGTTCCCTTTCGTGTGTCCGACGGAAGCGAGTTCGTTCGAGGTTGTTCAAAATATCATATATTCCACCCCGGTAAGCAAATTGTCGTTTTCTTTCTAAATCCAAGGCCCATATTCTGAAAATACCGGCCCCACACCCGCCGCCTGGACACAGGAGGTGAAGGTGCCGTGATTATTACCTAATTTCTTCTCTGAAGTCTAAATGTCAATGCTTGATTATTCAACACCGTAAATATCTCATTTATAGATACGGGGTGTCTCCCAAGACCCAGTTCCACCAGTTAGAGCTAACCTCCGGTCCAGACCCTCTCTCCAGCCGAGGTGTGAGCCCCTACGCGCCATAGAAGACTATCCGTCATAAGGCCCAGTTATTTTATTGATTTGCTAAGGAAAACGTCTAGCAACAGGTCAGTCACCAACTACTAGGGCGCCCGCGTGAATTTCGGCCGATTTATACCAAGAGCTAGTCCACCAGACAACGGTGACACTCTGCGTGTCCGTTTGTTCCGGCCCGCATAACGGACGGATGCATTTTACAACTACCGATATATTCTAAGGTTAGGTGAGGGGTATAATTTAAATTCTCATAATAAACCGAGGCTAATCCAAGCACAACGCCGATCCTTTCCTACACATTCCTTTCGTTCTAGAGATATCATAATTACACTAGCATATGCATTAGCTTTTAAGTTAATTTTGTGCGTTACCAGTCTATAACTTTTGATTTAATTGTTACTTTTGTCGTTAATGTTGTGGTTTTGTGAATTAATGGTGAATGATTAAAATAGATAAAGGATAAACAGAAAAGATAGGAAATAAAGTTATATTTGTTCATTTTTTTACTTAGTTGTAAGAATTTCATTTTCCACCTTATCCCCTATCCCCTACTTTCCCCTAGGCAAGGAATACAGTTACAGCGGGAGTCACTTAAATTACTTATAATAAGTACAAAATACACACGCAAAGTTAACCCTCGTCAAGTAGTCCCACTGGTGGGACGGGGCCTCACGTTGCCGTGAGTCAAATGCTACAACTTTAACCCCTTTTCACACGTTTTGGGTGAAATGTCAGAATATGCCGGGTATGAAGTGGCGATACGTGTGAAAATATTAATATTTCGCCTCTATGCTCTATGCTTTGCAATGTTTTTTTTCGTGTCAAAATTCATCATCATCATCATCATCATCAGCCTAATAGCAGTCCACTGCTTGACATAGACCTCCCCTAATGAGCGCCATTGCGCCCTGTCTTCAGCTCGACGCATCCAGCCTCCACCAGCAGCCTCTCGCAGATCGTCACTCCACTTAGCCGGTGTCAAAATTATTGATTGTGAAAGAATTAATGTATACATCTCAAAGGCTTTTATTGAGAGGTGATTATTTAATTTAAAATCATTTATTTTAGACTAGCTTCTGCACGCGGCGTCGCCCGCGAAGTACCTACATAAAATATAGCCTATGTTCATCCTGAAAGTTTATTCTACACATTGGTGAAAGAATTTTTCAAATCGGTTCAGTAGTTTCGGAGCCTATTCATTTCAAACAAACAAACAAACAAACAATCAAAGTTTTCCTCTTTATAATATTAGTATAGATTAGAGATATTATGTTTGACGACCTCAGTGGCGCAGCGGGCGAAAGTCCGCCTGCGACGTAAGAGGTTGCGGGTTCGATTCCCGCCGCGGAACAAATTTGTGTACGATCTGCAGAAATTTGTTCCGTTGGTCTGGGTGTTTTCTATGTAATAATAAAATATATCTATCTATGTATATAATGTATTAAATATATCAGTTATCTAATACCCATAACACAAGCTTTGAGTAGCTTACTTTGGGGCTAGATGATGCTGTGTGGATTGTCCAGCATTATTTATTATTATTTATTTATTATTATATGTATATGAGACATGAAATTGACACAATGATTTAAAAAAATAAATGAAAGAAATATGGATTCAACCCAGATGGGGTGAGAATAAAAAGGTAGATTTGAACCCACACGCAAATTCAATTTGGCCACAATTTCCTTTTGTTGTTGAGACAATATTGCGTACAATACCTGGTACAGTCACCGACAAAAGTGGACACTATAAAAACCTCAATATTTCCTATATACCTATACTAAAATAGCAGTAGGGAATAGTGGAATTTTTTGTGCGCCTATCCCTACCGGTAGAAATAGATCTACACAAATGTACACTTAACCCTACCAGTAGGGATAACCGAGTAGAAATAAGAAATTTTCTGTGCGCCTATCCCTACCGGTAGAAATAGATCTACACAAATGTACACTTATCCCTACCAGTAGGGATATCTAAGTAGGGATAGGAAATTTTCTGTGCGCCTATCCCTACCGGTAGAAATAGATCTACACAAATGTACACTTATCCCTACCAGTAGGGAAAACTGAATAGGGATAGGAAATTTTCTGTGCGCCTATCCCTACCGGTAGAAATAGATCTACACAATAATGTTTGACGATCTCAGTGGCGCAGCGGGCGAAGTCCACCTGCGACGCAAGAGGTTGCGGGTTCGATTCCCGCCGCGGAACAAATTTGTGTACGATCTGCAGAAATTTGTTCCGTTTGTCTGGGTATTTTCTATGTATAATAAAAAATAGTATTATAATTTATTAAATATATCAGTTATCTAGTACCCATAACACAAGCTTTGAGTAGCTTACTTTGGAGCTAGATGATGCTGTGTGGATTGTCCAGCATTATTTATTTTATTTATTTATTTCTTACCCATGTCATCTTTCACACAGTCCATCCATCTTTTCTTTGGTCTACCTCTACCCCTGTATCCATCCACATTCATACCTAACACTCTCCTTTACATGACTTAAGTACGATCCATCGTTTTAAGTATTATTAATGTAATTGCTTATTATCTATTCGTGTACAACAATGACGGTAAATTGTGACCACGAGACCACAGTTTGACCTCCAGTTGATTTCATAGTTGTATCTCTGACCACGACGTTACCGCGACGTAACCGCGACGCGTCGGTAAAGTGCAATCAACGATTTAAATTTTATGATTTTATTATCGATTTGCAAGTATTTTGGTGAGAAATATATCCTACTAATATTATAAACGTGAAAGTTTGTTATGTATGGATGTTTATTACTCTTTCACGCTAAAACGGCTGAGCTGATCTGGATGAAATTTGGCACATAGATAGATTATAGTCAAAAATAGCACATAGGCTACTTTTTATCCCGGAAAATGTACGGTTCCTGTGAGATAGATTTGTTTTTGTTTTTCAAGGTACCACGCGGGCGACACCGTGGGTGGAAGCTAGTTTTTTATATTAAGACTAGCTGATGCCCGCAGCTTCGCCCGCGTGAATGTTGATTATCGCGACTTTTCATACAAATTTTAATCCCCTATTTTATCCCCTTGGGGGTAGAATTAATCAAAATCCTTTCTTAGCGGATGCCATAATATCTACTTGCATGCCAAATTTCAGCCCGATCCGTCCAGTGGTTTGGGCTGTGCGTTGATATATCACTATGTCAGTCAGTCAGTCAGTCAGTCAGTCAGTCAGTCAGTCAGTCAGTCAGTCAGTCAGTCAGTCACCTTTGAAATATTATATATTTAGATTACAATCAAAATATTGTTTTATTAATGACTAAAATAAGCCATACTCTCGCCACTTCCGTTCAACAATCTCCAGACATCTTCAATTATTACCACTGAGGTCTGACGAGGCCACAAACTTGGACCTCTGGTATTTCTCGTCTTCCGGAAACTGAGGAAGCGTAATTAATTAAACAAGACCATATTGTAAACTCCAAACTTGACCATACCTGTTATGTTTGTTTTCTAAAATAACGGCGACTGGTCAAAAGCGGTTATAATTGCAAAAACGTTGGTAGGACAATGATCAGTCGAAAACTGTTATTGACGCCAAAAGTAAAATACAATCAATTTTTGTTATTATAAAAAGGAAAATTTATTTTAGGGTAATTAATTAAGTTCTTCAAATGATATTTTGACTCCTTTTGACACTGGCAAAATAGATCTAGTAGGCTGATGACTTAATTTAAAAATAAATTGAACGCCAATCACTTGATATAAAGATGAAAGTTCTGTCACTTATTAAAATAAAACTACGTCAGTAGAGAGAACGTCTTTAAAATAAATATACACTTGACTCTGGAAAAAAATATCTCTATGAAACAGTAGCCTTATTAAAGAAGAAGATGAAGAAGAAATTTGTGTCAATTGAATACTCATATTGAAAAGGATGGCGAATATCTAGTAGCTACTATCCCGCTACGCCAGCACTCAAATAAAATTGAAAAGGAATTATTATCATCTGTCTCCCTGCTCTGCTTTCCTGGGTAGACAGTTGGGAAACAATAGTTTGGTCTTTTCCCTTTACGGGGAAACATACAATTTTATTAATTAGAAAAGTTCTCACTGTCCCCCTGTTCGTTACGGTAGATATATAGAACTATTATTAATGATAAGATTCTGCCTGTCCACTCAGCACTAATAGGGGGACGTACAGCTATTCAATCCCAACTGTCTTCCAATGGCTACACACACAATCTGTAGATGCACGGTGCTCAAAAAGAAATTCAAACGTATTTCGCGTCTTCAAGCATACTCGAAGCATAGCTGGTGGTGCTTCACCGATCGCCAAAAGAATGAAATTCATTGCTATAATACGACCGTCAAGTGACGGTCGCTAATTCAGAGAACGCCAAGCCTACAGGGCATAAGTTTCGGTAAGTCATTTATTATTCAAGGTTTCATTTCAGAACAATTTCGGTTTCAGCTTTGTGTGCTGAATTCAAAAGGCATTAATTGATAACTATTTGTACCTCTCTGGGTCATTATCTGATAGTTCAATAGAGCTGCTGAATTTTGTGGTAATACTTTTTTCTTTATCTTTGTACACGTGAACGCAAAAAACATAGAAGCATTTCTTCAAGGGAAATATCAGCGAAACAACACCAAATTTCAAACAACGAAACTCTTTCGTGGATATGCCAAAACATTTATAAAGCTTTGTATTTATATTAAGAGAGTATTATAGTAGTAGCACCCCTGCCTCACGATCCGAAGGTCGTGGGTTCAAACCGGGTCGTGCACCAATGAGTTTTTCCATTCGAAAAAATTATGTGCGCAATGCCAGTGCTCTTAAACGGTGAAGGAAAACATCGTGAGGAAACCGGCATACCCTAGAACCAAAAATTCAAAGGTGTGTGGCATAGGTTAGTATTCTTATAAGCGGCGATGGGCTTGCAACCTGTCACGTACGCAATACTAGCTACTGTGCAAAATGTGGGCATGTACCAAATGTCATGTTTGGACGTGACTCTGACTACCCTCTTTAGATATCCTCAAAGATCTAAGTAACTAAAAGATCTGAGGAAGATATCTACCGAACCCGGGGATTACAGTCGTGATCATAATAATAAAAAAAAATATATATATATATATTAATTGAATTCTATTAATTGTTAAAATGAGAGCTTCTCAATTCATCCCGTATTATTTTAAACCAGTCATTTTATCAATTCAACCCATTTTTTTTATTTTAGTTTATGTTTTAACCATCAATTTTTCGGCAAAGTTTCAGCCGAATATTTTGCCGAATACCGTCACTAATTATTGGTTTCGTATTAAGTGTCTGCCAGCTACTGATAAAAGGTATAATCGGGTAATATTCGGTAGTAGGCAGGTTAATTACCAATAGTTGGTCTTCGCTAACTAGTTGGTTCATATCTATACCTAAGTATAATAAAACTGTAACAGATCATGTATGTACATTAAAGATTAAAAAAAAACTTTTGAAGGCTCTCTATAATAGATACATACTGAAGCCAAAATTGTATTTATTTTAATTGTTGTCTCTCCATCTGTCTGTGTATCTGATCTGAGCGTCACGCCGAAACTACTGAATGAAATCAAATGAAACTTGGCACGGTTTGAGTTCGTACTACGAAGTAGGACAAAGGATACTTTTTATCCTGAAATTCAGCACGGTTCCCTAGGGAGAGGGGATAAAAAAACATAAAATGTTCATCCTGAAAGTTGACAGTTATTACCTTCTACAAACAAACAAACTTCACCTCTTAATAATGTTATTAGTGAAGATAGAACTACCGTTGATATAGTGAGTTACATAATATCGAGGGTTCTAATTATGACAAACTTACCTATCCTTTGATCAATCATCTAAGGGGTGCTCAATCCACCTGTGTCCTCCACAGATCAGTACGTCTACCATGAGTTGTCACATTTAGATCGGCTGACGTTACTACAGTAGGTAGTAATGTACGTTACTATGACATCTGTCAAAATTGTTACTCATGGTACCAAATTCTAAGCAAATGAATGAAGCGCAAACTACAGTCGCTGTAGTACGCTGTGACGTAGGATAGTTAACTACGTGAGGTTTTAGTACCCAACTATCCGCTAGAGGCGCTGTACAAGTTTTCATACAATTTTTTAACTACAGTCGCTAGCGAGTGTCAATTGTGAAAAGTCATGGTAGACCTACAGTTCGTACCAGGTCAACTTGAAGTTGTTAGGTATAAAAGGTCAAATATGCTAAGAGAGGCTTTTGAACTTTGAATGGCTGAACCCAAGAGTGGGTCTTTAACCTGTCATGTATGGAATAACAACTACTGTGAAAAATGTGGGCATGTGCAAAATATCATGTTCGGACGTGCCTCTGACTACCCTCTTTAGATATCCTCAATGATCTGTCACTTGAGATCTTAGGAGATATCTACCGATCCTGGGGATTACAGTCGTACTAATGTTTTTATTGTTCTACTTTTTATCCGGGTAGATACGCGAGTGGAGCCACGCGCGTTTGCTAGTACAATCTAAATATATATTAACTCTAAGGCAGGGGTCGGCAACCTTTTGGCAGGCAAGTGTCACAAAGTGGCAAAATAAACTAAAGGCGGGCCGGGCCGCACTTGTGATATTAACCCTAGAAGCTCAAAATATGGCTCTCAAATGCTCATCTGTGAGACGAGAAGCAAATTTATTTATTCTTTAATTGACCATTGAAAAAGTTTGTTCGCATAAATTATAAGTGCTACCAAAAATTGTAATGAACTCGCGCTTCGCTCATTTGTTCGTTCGCGGTCAGAGCGAAGCGCGTTTTAAGGCTGGGTCCACACTATACGGTCGCTCGTGGTTCGTTCATGCGTTTATCTTGATATTTAACTTATATAAAAAACATTCACGGGCCGCAAGCAAGACGTCCGCGGGCCGCATGCGGCCCGCGGGCCGCGCGTTGCCGACCCCTGCTCTAAGGTGACTGACTGACTGACATAGTGATCTATCAACGCACAGCCCAAACCACTGGACGGATCGGGCTGAAATTTGGCATGCAGGTAGATGTTATGACGTAGGCATCCGCTAAGAAGGGATTTTGATTAATTCTACAACCAAGGGGATAAAATAGGGGATGAAAGTTTGATTTTGTTTTTCGAGGTACCACACGGGCGAAGCCTGGACGGAAGCTAGTACAATTATAAAAGACAAATGACGGATTGAAACCTAACTGACCATGACGAATATCAGTCAGCGTATCAGCGTAGACGGCGTCTGTGGCGCAGCGGGCGAAGGTCCGCCTGAAACGCAGAAGCCTGCGGGTTCAATTCCCGCCGCGGGACAAATGTTTGCATTATTTGCAGATATTTGTCTCAGGTCTGGGTGTTTTCTATGTACAATATGTAAGTATTTACAAAAAAAAAATTATCCATGTAGTTTATCAGTCATGTGGTTCCCATAATACAAGCTCTGCTTAGTTTGGGGCTACATGATGCTGTGTGATAGTGTCCAGCATTATTATTATTATTATTATCATTAAAGTGACCAATAAAGAACCAGTAACAGAAGGCAGACAAAATCTACTAAACTATGTTGGATACAGAAGCAAAAACTAGAGTTTCCAATAGGCGAGATTAGAATTTACAACCAGTTTATTGGTAGCTAGCGCAGTCCGCTGGGACTAGAGTCGCCTGTCCGGCTATAGTAGGGTTTAACCGGACAAAACTTGCCTAAATTATGATTTACCTACGTCTTAATTATATAAAACTTATGAAGTTGACTGATTGGCACTTAGGTAAATCCATTTAGCATGTGAGACGTTTCAAAATGATCCTTGTGATCTAACATTCATTCATTCGTGCTTGACATCTGTCATAATATCTTTTTTTTTCTCCTTCTTTGTAAGGTATCTGTTTCTTTTGTGATAAATTTTGCCAGTATTAAGTGTTTAAATTAGTATTATTGTCAATGTCACGAGTTGTGAAGATGTGTTTGTATGTTTGTACCTCTATCTTTGCAACGGAATATACATAGAATATACCTTGATTAACACTTAAGCTTGAGAAAAACCTTAAGAGGATGAAAAGAAAGTTTAAAACAGTATAACCACGGCACGCCGTATTAAGTAGTTTTAAGTTTCTGTCTTGTATAAAGCCGGATGCCATATTTCTGGACGGACAAGGACTTCTCTAGTCCTTGCTAGGCTTGGGACTAATCTATTGTGTGATTGGGAATGAACGGACTCTCATAGTTTATAGATACGACAGCTTTATAGTCTGTTACACAAAACTTTACTAGTGAATAATCGGATTTAGTTTTGGAACAAGATTAGTGCGCTTTGTGGAAAGTAAGATTTAAGATACAAAGGTACATCTACATCTATATAAGAGCTTAACCTGACTGACTGACTGACTGACTGACTGACTGATTTATCATCGCCCAGCCGAAACCACTGAAGCTAGAAAGCTGAAATTTGGAAGGTGGCTTCCATTTATAACAAAACCACCCACTAAGGCGGGATTTTTGGAAATTCCACCTCTAAGGGGGTGAAAAAGGGTGAAAACGTTAGTATGAAACTTTTTAACGCGTGGAGTGATTTTCATGAAACTTTGTGTGTGCACTGTAAATGCAAAATGAATGGACACGTGTTTCAGGATTTTTCGAAATAACCTTCAAAAAGGGGTCAAATGCGGGGTCAATGTTTGTATGGGAACTTTTTAAAGGGTGGTGCGATTGCCTTGAAACTTTGTTTGTGTACTGTAAATGCAAAATAAATGGACACGTGTTTCGGGATTTTTCAAAATAACCTTCAAAAAGGGGTCAAATGTGTGGTCAATGTTTGTATGTGAACTTTTGAACCAGTGTGGTGCGTTTGGTCTGAAACTTTGTTTGTGTACTGTAAATACAAAATGAATGGACACGTGTTTCAGGATTTTTAAATATAACTTTCAAAAAGGGGTCAAATGTTGGGTCAATGTTTGTATGGGAACTTTTTAACGGGTGGTGCGATTGGCCTGAAACTTTGTTTGTGTACTGTGTCTGAAATTTTTTGTTGTGTTTGATGATTTTTCAATATTACTCTAAAAAGGGGGTCAATGTTTGTATGGGATTTTTTTAACGGGTGGTGCGATTGGTCTGAAACTTTGTTTGTGTACTGTAAATACAAAATGAATGAACTCGTGTTTCAGGATTTCTCAATATAACCTTCAAAAAATGGTTAAATGGGGGGTCAATGTTTCAATGGTTACTAATGGTTTTAAAGGGTGGTGCGATTGGTCAGAATTTTGGTTTGGATACTTAAATGCAAAATAAATGGAAACGTATTTCTGGATATTTCCAAAGAACCCTCTAAAAATGGTAACATGGGGTGACAAAGTTAGTATGGGATATTTTTATGAGTAGGTATGATTTGTTTGAAACTCAGTTTCGATACTTTATGTGAACGAAGTCGCGGGCGGGACAGCTAGTAGATATATAAAAAAACGAGTGAGTTAGAGCACAGTAGATATTATCTTTTGCAAGACAATCGCGGCTTATAATAATACTACCTTATTACCTTCGAATTTTTAGTTCTAGGGTATGCCGGTTTCGTCACGATGTTTTCCTTCACCGTCTAAGAGCTGGCATTGCGTACTTATGTACATTCGAACAGAAGAACTCATTGGTGCACGACCAGGTTAGAAACCACGACCTTCGGATCGAGAGGCAGGGGTGTTACGACTACACCACCAGTGCTCTCTAGAAATAAATCTAAATATATATAGCTCAAAGGTGACTGACTGACTGACTGACATAGTGATCTATCAACGCACAGCCCAAACCACTGGACGGATCGGGCTGAAATTTGGCATGCAAGTAGATGTTATGAAGTAGGCATCCGCTATTTCTACTCGGTTATCCCTACCAGTAGGGATAACCGAGTAGAAATAAGAAATTTTCTGTGCGCCTATCCCTACCGGTAGAAATAGATCTACACAAAGGTGCACTTATCCCTACCAGTAGGGATAGCTTGGTAGGGATAAGTGTACCAGCCGAATTCTACCCCCAAGGGGATAAAATAAGGGATGAAAGTTTGTATGAAAAGTCGCAATAATCGACATTCACGCGGGCGAAGCTGCGGGCATCAGCTAGTTGCCCTATAAAATACCATCTATATCTATATAAGAGCCTGACCTGACTGACTGATTGATCATCGCCGAGCCGAAACCGCTGAAGCTAGAAAGCTGAAATTTGGAAGGTGGTTTCCTTTTGTAACAAAACCACCCACTAAGGCGGGATTTTTGGAAATTCCACCTCTAAGGGGGTGAAAAAGGGTGAAAACGTTAGTATGAAACTTTTTAACGCGTGGAGTGATTTTCATGAAACTTTGTTTGTGCACTGTAAATGCAAAATAAATGGACACGTGTTTCAGACTTTTTCAATATAATCTTTAAAAAGGGGTCAAATGTGGGGTCAATGTTTGTATGGGAACTTTTTAACGGGTGGTGCGATTGGTGTGAAACTTTGTTTGTGTACTGTAAATGCAAAATGGACACGTATTTCTGAATATTCCAAAATAACCCTCTAAAAAGGGTAAAAGGAGGGTTAAAGTTATGTATGGAATTTTTTTATTAGTGTGATTTGTTTAAAACTCAGTTTAGATACTTTGAGTGAATGAAGTCGCGAGCGGGACAGCTAGTTTATTATATGTCATGTACCTACGTTGTTTCGCATAGTTCAAGTAATACACAAAAGGACACTTTAGTTTCCTCAGTTTGTTTATTGGCTTATTATAGAAGTTTGTATTTAGTTTCAAGTTTGTAAAGCGATTGTTACGTTCGCATTGAGTACATGTTCTGTACTTGTAGTTACAAGCCAAGTTAATGAATAATTTATTGAATTATTCCATTACGAAAAAGTAATTTTAGAACTATCAAGTTTGTAAGCTAAGTTTAGCCAGGTTGCTTTATCATGGTACAAATATAGTTTTAAAAAATCTAAGGTGTGAGTCATAGGTTAGTATTCTTATAAGTGGCGATGGACTTGCAACCTGTCACGTACGGAATACTAACTATAACTGTGCAAAATGTGGGTGTGTGCCAAATATCATGTTTGGACGTGTCTCTGACGACCCTCCTAAGATATCCCCAAGTAACTAGAGATCTGAGGAGATCTACCGAGCCCGGGGATTACAGTAGTGATCATATTTTTTTTACAAGAATCGCTCGTTTAAATGTAGGTATTCGATTTTATAGATACCAAGAGGAGTTAAATAAATAAATAAATAAAATAAATAAATAATGATTGGATAATAATAATTGTTGGAGCAGATTCGTTTGACACCCGTATCTTTAGTCGAAAAGACAACAATAAGCACCTACTTATAGAGCAGCGGTCGGCAACCTTTTGGCAGGCAAGGGCAACAAAATAAAAAAAAAACATGATCACGACTCACGACTGCAATCCCCAGGCTCGGTAGATATCTCCTCCTCAGATCTTTAGTTACTTAGATCTTTGAGGATACCTAAAGAGGGTAGTCAGAGGCAAGTCCAAACATGACATTTGGTACATGCCCACATTTTGCACAATAGTTAGTATTCCGTACGTGACAGGTTGCAAGCCCATCGCCGCTTATAAGAAAACTAACCTATGACACATACCTTCGAATTTTTGGTTCTAGGGTATGCCGGTTTCCTCACGATGTTTTCCTTCACCGTTTAAGTGCACTCTGGCATTGCGCACATAAATTTTTCGAATGGAAAAATTTATTGGTGCACGACCAGGTACCCACGACTTTCGGATCGTGAGGCAGGGGTGCTACCACTACACCACCAGCGCTCACCAGCAAGGGCAACAAGGTGGCAAAATAAAGTAGGTGAAGGTGGGCCGGGCATTTGTGATATTAATCCTATAAGCTCAAAATATGGCTCTCAAATGCCCATGTGTGAGACGAGAAGCATATATATTTTTTCTATAATTAACAATTGAAAAAGTTTGTTCGCATAAGTGCTACCAAAAATTGTAATGAACTCGCGCTTCGCTCATTTGTTCGTTCGCGGGCAAAGCGAAGCGCGTTCTTAAGGCTGTATCTACACTTTACGGCCGATCGTGGTTCGTTCATGCATTTATCCTGATATTCTTATATAAAAAACATTCACGGGCCGCAAGTAAAACGTCCGCGGGCCGCACACAGTCCGCGGGCCGCGTGTTGCCGACCGCTGCTCTAGAGTAATCTTCCGTCGCAGGCCCATTCTTTATTTCTCAAGACAGATCCTTCACTTGGGCGTCGTAGCAATTCCGCTAAAACCACCACTAAGTGCCTGAGCTTAAAAAGATAAACCAGGCTTTTCACTAAGAAAACCCGAAAACTAGCGGAATACTGTTACAATTCAAAAATGGTTTCCTTTATATTGCCCATAGGCCTGGTTAGGGTAGCGCACAGTGATAAGCGGAGGCGAGAAATTGGTGTATTGTTGTTTCAACCCATATTTTCTCAACTTTGATTTCATATCAATCTATCTATCTATCTATTATATATCTATATATATAAAAATGAATTGCTGTTCGTTAGTCTCGCTAAAACTCGAGAACGGCTAAACGGATTTATCTTATCTTGGTCTTGAAATGTTCGTGGAGGTCTAGGGAAGGTATAAAAGGTAATAAAACGTATATTACTTACTTAAAACGCGCAGACGAAGTCACGCGCGGGTCAGCTAGTGTCTTATGAAAATATAATATCAGCGTTTCAACACAATACAAAATTTTATTTTATTCATTTTAACCCAAAATGTTTTTGATCAAATCACAGTCAATTTTGTAATCTGACTAAAAGCTTCGGATTTAAAATATTTTGTTAACTTCGGATCTTAAAAATTAGCTTATTTATTCAGAAAATAATTGCTAAACTCATCATCATCATCAGCCTATATTAGTCAACAATTAAAATAGATACAATATTACTTATTAAAAAAAAAGCGCTAGGACCCAGCGAGTTTCTTGTCAGTTTTTCTCGGACTGGGGATAGGACTGGAATTGGCACCAAGACTCACCTAGTGTGTAAGACGATTCAAAATGATCCCTGTGGTCATATTTATGACTTTAGTTATTATTATTACAATCTACCAGCAACAACCATCAAAGAAATTGCTTAAAAAAAGGGTGATGACGGTTTTCCTTAGCATTATTAGCTCGTAATTTCCGCTTCGCTCCGATCCCCGCTCGTCGCTCCGCTTACCACCACGTCCTATGTCTCATTTATTCCGGCTTACCGCTGACACGGTCCGGATTCGGCCTGTCTGGCGCAAGAGCCGAAAACACAAGATGAATGAGAAATCTACAAGGCATTGATACGACTGTAGCAGCTAATTATAGGCAGAATGCATTTGTCTGTAGAGCTTCTTGCTTGTTTAATACTTTAGTGCATGGTAATATAGTGAGGTAGACTTATTCAACACAAGTACAAGTAAGCTTAGGCGCTTACTTAGTGACAATTTTTTCAAGGTATAAGCCAACTACATTAGGTACTTAATTAACTTTGTTCATGTTTTCTTTGTTTTTTCCTTCTCAGTAATGTTTCTTTCACTATGTTTATATAAAGTCGTCAACTTGCTTTTTAGCTTGCTATTTTTAAGTATATCTTTACCTATCTGCGGAAACTTTTAATTGGCCGTCAACAAACATGCACTGGTCTGTCCAGGCATGTTCTATTATGTTCATCTAAATTTGTAAATCTAGCTGTTAGTTTCTCCAAAATTGTATAAATAAATAAATAAATAAATAAGATACGGGTTCGTTTGAAACATGAACGTAATTTGACGGTAGTAATTGGACGACCTCTGTGGCGCAGCGGGCGAGAGTCCACCTGCGACGCAAGAGGTTGCGGGTTCGATTCCCGCCTCGGAACAAATTTTTGTATGATCTGCAGAAACTTGTTCCGTTGGTCTGGGTATTTTCTATGTATAATAAAAAAATATCTCTCTATGTAATAATGTATTACATATATCAGTTATCTAGTACCCATAACACAAGCTTTGAGTAGCTTACTTTGGGGCTAAATGATGCTGTGTGGATTGTCCAGCATTATTTATTTATTTATTTATTTATTTAGTTATGTCAAACCGGTGTGTGGTGAAAGGATTAATTCGCGAAAAAGCCTCTTTTCGTATCAGCTAAGCTGTAACAATGGCATGGTCACGACTGTAATCCCCGGGCTCGGTAGATATCTCCTCAGATCTCTAGTTACTTAGATCTTTGAGGATATCTAAAGAGTCAGAGGCACGTCCAAAGATAATAGGCATATGCCGATATGTTGCACAGTGGTTGTATTCCGTACGTGACAGGTTGCAAGCCCATCGCCACTGATAAGAATACTAACTTATGATACACACACTCGAATTTTTGGTTCTAGGGTATGCCGGTTTGCCGGTTTTTATTAACCGTTTATGAGCACCGGCATTGCGCACTTAAATTTTTCGAATGGAAAAACTCATTGGTGCACGACCAGGTTTGAATCCTCAACCTTCGGATCGTGAGGCAGGGGTGCTACTACACCAGCAGGGCTCTTGAATAAGTAAAAGCAAAATTAAAAATTTTGAAATAACCTACGACGGTTAACAATGTTTGCTACAGCGCCCCCTGGTGAGTTGTCACCGTAACACCTATCTAAAAACATGCACCCATCAAACCCAAACCCATAAAAGAAGAGGAAGTCTACTTCTACCCATAAGGGTAGAGGTAGACCAAAGAAAAGATGGATGGACTGTGTGAAAGATGACATGGTTAAGAAAGGAGTGAGTAGGTACTGAGATGACGAATGATAGAGGGAAATGGAAGAAGATCACAATGTTGTGCCGACCCCACATAACGTGGGAAAAGGGCAGGAAGATGATGATGCCATAAAATAAAAACCGCAACAAAATCGGACTAATATTTTTGGAGAAAATGGCAACATGGATTTGGACAAACATCCTTTAACCCCAAACGCATAATTATACCGTCTCCGTGCCGTCACGGCTAAAAATTGAATAAATAAAGCCGTCACATAGCCTTGTCCCACCCTAGGACCTGTGTCATGGGTATCAGTGAGTACCATGGCACCATAACACTCACTCATATCATAAGTTTTCATAAAACTTTGATCGAACAAAGACTGCCAAGTCATTTGACGTCAATATGAAATTTACCTGAATAGAATAAAATAGAAAATAGTTTATTGCCAAAAAAAACCCAGAATGAAATGAATTTAGACCTAAGTACGTATTAAAAAAAAAAATTAAGGCAAAAGGAGTAAATTCAGCATTTTGCTGCTTGCATTGATACGCAAGCAGCGCGCTGTTTTTCAATTTGCTCCTCTCGGATAGCTGGTCACTTACGTATAATAAAACTGTAACTGCTCAAACTATACTTTAATTCTATTCTACTACATCTCATATTCTTCTTCTTCTTCCTGCCTTTTTCTCACGCTGTGGGGTCGGCACAACCTGTCTTCTTCCAAATTACCTTATATTTCCCGACGTTTCGACAGGTTTGCACTCTGTCGTGGTCACGGGTAGACAAATACACGTCTAATACTAATAATAATGTGTTCAGATCGCGTAAGTTTAAAAGTACATATGTCTTCTTCTTCCATTTCTCTCTATCATCCGTCATCTCAGTACTCACTTCTTTCTTACTCATATCATCTTTCACACAGTCCATCCATCTCTTTTCTAACACTACATCTCATATCATCTAAATAATTAACAAAGTCCTCCACCGCATTTGTATGTCTGTCTGTTCGCGATAACTCAAAAACTACTGCACCGATTTTCATGTTGTTTTCACCAATGAATAGAGTGGTTCTCGATTAAGGTTTAGGAGCACTTTTCATTGCGCACATGATTTTTTCGAATAAAAAACTCATTGGTGTACGATCAGCTTTCAACCCACAACCTTCGCATGAGGCAAGGGTGTTGCAACCACTACACCACAAGAGCTCTTTAACTAATATTAATATTTCATGTCTAGTTCGAGCCCACAAACCCTTCCATTAAAACAATATGAATCTAATAACACTGTTTTACCCCAAAATACTATACCCCTTATACCCCTTAGGGTGACAAATCAACATCGAGCTATGCTGCGCTGTACTGAGCTGTGCTATGGTTGGTCAACTCGCTCGTCTAATATCTTAATGAGGATACAAACAAGCCATGCTGTGCTGCGCTGTGTGAGGCACGCTCTGTTTAAAACTGCAGCAGTCTCGAGCGAGGCGCGCTACCCGCCGTGCTGAGCCGCGCTGTGCCGAACTGTGCTATGTTTTTGACGAGATAAACGACTACACGAGCTGCTAATTACTTTTAATACTGAGCTAAGCAAAGCGCAGCACAGCTCAGGGCTTGGAACCGGTTAACAATTTACCAGAAAAAAACCAGTATTAACCGGTATTTCGATAATAGCGTTCGGATCGCAACCTCTCTCGAAACCTCAACTACGAACTTAAATTAACCGGTTAAAGCGAGCGCAAACGCAACGAACGCATTTCGAATACCGCGGCGCTGTAAAATAAGATGGAAAGAACGATATAATTTCGTTCTAACCGGTTAATTGAGCGAAACCCTTTTGAATTTATCTGTTATAATAGAGGTTACGGTAAAACGTAACCGTAAAGAAAAGGTTGTAGGTATTTAGAGCGATATCGGTTTACGATATAGGAACTACGTGTGATCCGCGGATGCCCCTTAAGCTTAAGGGGAAAATCTACAAGACCATCATTAGACCTGTCGTATTGTATGGATCTGAATGTTGGACAACTAAGGCGACGGATGAAAGAAAAGTGCATGCGACGGAGATGCGAATGTTGAGATGGATGTGTGGAGTGACGAGGATGGATAAGATAAGGAATGAGCATATTAGAGGAAGTTTGAAAGTAGCGCCGGTGACAGAAAAGATGAAGAGCAATAGGTTGGCGTGGTATGGGCATGTTATGCGGCGGGAGGAAAGCCATGTCACAAGAAGGGTGATGGATTTGAATGTGGATGGATACAAGAGTAGAGGTAGACCTAAGAAAAGATGGATGGACTGTGTGAAAGACGATATGTGTAAGAAGGGAGTGACTACTGAGATGACGGATGATAGGGGAGAGTGGAGGAAGAGAACCTGTTGTGCCGACCCCACCTAGTGGGATAAGGGCAGGAAGATGATGATGATGATGATGATCGGTTTGAAATTTTTTCGGGTTTCCAAGCCGTGGCAGCTTGATGTTGATTGTTAAAAAAACGTAGCTTAAGAAACACAGCACAGCACAGCGCAGTACAGCGCAGCATAGCACGATGTTGATTTGTAACCCTTATACCCCTTATACCCCTTATCCCCTCAGCTATACCCCAAACAGCGAACTCCTAACAAACTAAAACTACGCCTCGACGCGGAAATAATCCTTTCAAATATTACCTAATAAGATTTCAAGGAGACGTGCCGCCTTAATGTCTCATCTCCTAAGAAGCTGGCTCCGTTATATTACGGAGGTATTTTAATTTAATTTAATTTCAAATCTCTTATTTTAAACTACTTGATGTATCAATGTAATCTGTAGCCCAAACGGCTGAACAGATATTGACAAATCCGTTGGATTTGTCTGGATCACAAAAGCGTTATTAAAGAGCGCTGGTGGTGTAGTGGTAGCACCCCGGCCTCACGATCCAAAGGTCGTGGGTTCAAACCTGGTCGTGCACCAATGAGTTTTTCCATTTGAAAAATTTATGTGCCCAATGCCAGTGCTCTTAAACGGTGAAGGAAAACATCATGAGGAAACCGGCATACCCTAGAACCAAAAATTCGAAGGTATGTGTCATGGGTTAGTATTCTTATAAGCGGCGATGGGCTTGCAACCTGTCACGTACGGAATACTAATTATTGTGCAAAATGTATCAAATGTCATGTTTGGACGTGCCTCTGACTACCCTCTTTAGATATCCTCAGAAGACCTGAGAAGGTATCTACCGAGCCCGGGGATTACAGTCGTGATCATATTTAATTTTATATTTTTTTTAATTTTTTTAATTTACAAAAGCGTTATAGTTAGACATTATATTATATATTTTATATATTTATATTTTATAAAAGGTAAAAAAACAATGTGGTGGCTGTCAGAAGCTTTTTCAGTAACTTTTAGGTTTATATTTCTCTTAATTACTTGTTCCTATCTTATTTTGTGGACTATTTCTGCATTAATATTATAAAGAGGTAAAGTGTGTTTGTCTGTTTGTAAGATGTAATTTCCGAAACTAACCATCTGACTTAAAAATTCTTTCGTCTATTTTTAGCATTAACTTTTAGGAAGAATATAGGCTATATGTTATGTAGGTATCTCGCGGAAGATCTTAAAGACTTTTAGATCTTAAAGCCTTATAGAAAACAAATACCTAGTTAACGACTGTCATATGGCGGTTGCTGTTGTTTGGGAAAGCAAGGCTCTAGGCGGCCCCAAATTATAATATCTAATACCCAAACAATCCTGTAAGGTCCAAATTGAATTAGGTAGGTACAGAAACCCTCAGAAGTCGAAGAGAAGTAGGTACTTGAAGCAATTTTTAATTATACGATTGTATTTTATTTTTGTGGATGATTTAGAGGTAGGCTAAAGGAGAGATGGATGGACTGTGTGAAAGATGACATGGGTACGAAAGGAGTGAGTACTGAGGAAAAATCAAAAAATCCAAAAGAAATTATTCAATAAAATCACAAGGATCACTTTAAAACGTGACATGCGGTGAATCTATGTGCCAATTCCAACCTAACCCAAGTACGAGAAGAACAGGCAAGAAACTCGTCTCGGTTCTAGCGCTTTTTTGTATGATCCTTCTAAAAATGGTACCGAGATGACGAATGATAGAAGGAAATGGAAGAAGATTACAAGTTGTGCCGACCACATAACGTGGGAAAAGGGCAGGAAAATGATGATGATTTCAAGATAAGTTTGATTAAAAAAAAATCCTTGTATTTCAGTTCCTTTGGCTTTTTCTGTAGCCCAAATGGCTGGACAGATTTGTATAAATGATATATCGTTAGATTTGTTTTTTAATTACAAAAATGACATAGGCTATACTTAAAATATCTATTTTAATGGCTGTAAGAAGCTATTTTTCAAATACTTTCAGTTGGGTTTTTCAATAAAATTGATAGATCAATTAATTTTATTTACAGAAAGGAAAAAAATCATTACTAAAACACCAATGACAAATAAATTATGAATAGAAAAAAGATTTCTCTTTTTTGTCACAAAGTTATACTCAAAATTTTCAAGTCAATTTTTAACAAAAGATGGCTATTTTGTTCAAATTTCTCGGGATTTCCTCCGATGGATTTAGAAAGGAACTATTCACTTTAGTTCATATATTTTATTTTTTCATTTTAAAAATGACCACCCATTTTACAAAATTAAAATTCAAAATAACGCGAGAAAAATATTGAAACTAGAGCGACAAAGTTTATAGTCGAATGCATCGCAAAAAATCATTTAGATACTTACTCGTAGTTCGTAGTTAAATCTTTTGGCTAATTTAATTCGACTTTGACATTGAAGCGATGTGTGTGAGTACTGGATGGGTGGAACTCAGAATATAATATTGTTTATGGCCTAAAATAACATTGCGTCTGTCGGTCTATCTGTTACATTTACGAAATTTCATTATGATCTAAGTACAGAAAAGCTTACTTAGTTAAAATTGGGTTTGAAATCGGTTTTTGTTACATCAATTTCGAAAATATAATTATTCTTTACTACTAGCATCCACCCGCGGCTTTGCCCGCGAGGCACCTTGTTAAATTATAGCTATGTGCTATTCCTTACTATGATCTATCTCTGTGCTAAATCACAGGTTAGTATTCTTATCAGCGGCGATAAGCTTGCAACCTGTTACGTATGGAATACGTGAAAAATGTGGCCATGTGCCAAATGTCATGTTTTGACGTGCCTCTGACTACCCTCTTTAGACATCCACAAATATCTAAACTAACTAGAGATCTGAGGAGATATCTACCGAGCCTGGGGATTATAGTCGTGATCATGCTTTTTTTATAAGCAGCGATGGGCTTGCAACTTGTCACGAACGAAACACCGACCATTGATTGTGTAAAATGTGGGCATGTCATGATTGGACGTCTCTCACTACCCTCTTAAGACATCCTCAAATATCTAAACTTACTTGAGATCTGAGGAGATATCTACCGAGCCTGGGGATTACAGTCGTGTGAGTGTTTGTTTTTTTTATCTATACTAATATTTTAAAGAAGAAAGCTTTGTATTTTTGTTTGTACTACTTAATCAAAAACTACAGGTCCGATTTTAAAAATTCTTTTACCATCAGAATGCTACATTATCCAGGACTAACATAGGCTATATTTTATGCAAGTACTTTGCGAGCAAAGCCGCGAGCGGAAGCTAGTATTTCATACAACTCAATATACGTTCAACTTTTTGTTATACAACAAAAACTTCGCCAATCAACTTTAGCTGCGACTGTCCGGCTAAATAGGTCAATGGACTGTGTCCCCTGTTTCTAGATTACTACCAGAACTCTGTTCAGTTAATTAGTATGCATAATCACTTTACTGGAGTGTGTTTAACCCAATATTGAAAGGACAAGTCAATAGAAAGATTTACTCGCTGGCTCAATGGACGTCTCATTTTAAAGTTACCTTCAATCCTAGTAATATTATAAACGCGAAAGTTTCTAAGAATATTTGGAATTATGGATTTATGTTTGTTTCTCTTTCACGATGAAACGGCTGAACGAATCTGGATGAAATTTGGCACAGATATAGTTAGAGTCTGTAATAGCACATAGGCTATTTTTATCCCGGAAAATCTTACTTACCTAGATTATAAACGCGCAAGTTTGTATGAATGTATGGATGTATACCTACTGCACATAACAAAATAAGGGCAACCCAAGTATTTTTGTTTCCATAAAAGGTGATACATACCAAAATCATCATAAGATTAAGTATTTTTTTGTCAAATTGCATTGAAATTAATTAAATAAATTCAAAAAAACATTGTTTTATTTTTAAAACAATCAGAGCAAAAAAT
Source organism: Cosmorhoe ocellata (assembly GCA_963675405.1). Taxonomy (NCBI): domain Eukaryota; kingdom Metazoa; phylum Arthropoda; class Insecta; order Lepidoptera; family Geometridae; genus Cosmorhoe; species Cosmorhoe ocellata. Next base: position 7,356,741 of record OY776266.1, on the reverse strand, counting down.
ACTGACCAAAAAAAAAAACGGAAAATCAGTGGTGGCCCTTATTTTGTTATGAGTAGTATAATGTTTGTTACTCTTTCACGATGAAAGGGCTGAACAAATCTGGGTGAAATTTGGCACAGATATAGATTATAGTCTGGACTAGCACATAGACTTTTTATCCCGGAAAAATGTACGGTAAGAAGTAGTATAAGTTCTCTATTGTAACACGATTCTATCTGCTAACCCAATTTCTGTTTTTGGTTTTTGATTGCAACATAATTCGATGTACAAACCCAATTTCTGGCAGACAATCCGCTCAATCGAATAGAAGTCTTCTTATATTTGTTTTGGATTAGGGATGTTGGCCTTTATAATATCGTACTCCGAAATTGGAGGTAATCTTATAAATATACATATAAAACTTCATTACTGACTGACTGTCTGAGAGACTAGATGTAAGTCACAGCTCAGTTGGTAGTAGCTCTGCCTTCTGCGCTGCAGGTTGTGGGTTCGATCCCCAGGATAAACACTTGTGTGATGAACGCAGATGTTTGTTCTGTGTCTGGGTGTTATGTAATCTATGTAAGTATGTATTTATCAAAAAATATATTAATTTGTCTATCAGTTATTGGTACCCATAGCACAAGCTTTGCTTAGTTTGGGGCTAGATGGCGTTGTGTGAAATTCAAACAATATTATATTTATTATTGCTGTTGACTTCGTCTGCATTTAATTAATTTTCAAATGTTTTAATAGTTATTCTATAAAATACATGAAAATTGGTCGAGTTATTATTGTGTAACTAACACGACTTGTTTTATAAACAGGGTGTCCCGAAATTAATTATGCCTGCAGGGTGATTCAGGCCATGAAAATTAACAATTCCTTGCCTCGGTACAATATAATACACCATACCACAATGTCTGAAAACGAAAGTTTTCAATCAGTGCGTCCTACCTGTCATGACATACGGAGCCGAAACGTGGACACTCACGGTACGGCTAGTTCATCAGTTTAAAGTCGCTCAGCGAGCTATGGAACGAGCTATGCTCGGAGTTTCTCTGAAGGATAGAATCCGTAATAAGACTATCCGACACAGAACTAAGGTTGTCGACATAGCTCAGAGAATTAGCAAGCTGAAGTGGCAGTGGGCTGGCCATATCTGTCGAAGAACCGATAACCGTTGGGGTAAACGAGTTCTCGAGTGGAGACCGCGGCTCGGCAAACGTAGTGTAGGACGCCCTCCGGCTAGGTGGAGTGACGATCTGCGAAAGGCTGCTGGTGGAGGCTGGATGCGTCGAGCTGAAGACAGGGCGCAATGGCGCTCATTAGGGGAGGCCTACGTCCAGCAGTGGACTGCTATAGGCTGATGATGATGATGATGATGATGTACAATATAATAATTCCGGGTATACTTGCTGTATGATATTATTCGGTATTTCATGTTTCGATATTCAGTCGTCGAAAAATAGAAGTATATTATGTTACATCTCTAATTTGAACAAATAAAGTAAGTACTCAAATTACATTCGAGTAATGAATATTCGATTGTGAGATATTTATTGGAAGGGATAATTTCCTGCCCTTTCTCCGATAATTCAAACAATTCTCTTAATATATATAATCTGTAATTCAAGCTTTTCTTATTCAACCGAGCAAATAAATACCTTTCCTTATTTAATATCTGAGGTATTTTTGAAGCCCAGTTTTGAAGGTCAGACCTTACCACAAGCTCTTACAAACCATCATATATTTTAGAAACGTCATAGTTTCAAGCTTGAAATAAAAATACTTCCATACGATTTTTATAGGTCATGATACGAAATACCTTTCAATGTTTTATTACTTTAATATTGTTAGAAAAACTTGTTTTGGTCTAGTCTCTCCTTCCAATCATATAGCCGTGTTCGAAACTAGTATTTACTAGCTTCTATCCGCGACTTCGCCCGCGTTGTACCTTGTTAAATAGCCTATGTGCTATTCTAGGCTATATCTATCTCTGTGTAAAATTTCATCCGAATCCATTCAGCCGTTTCAGCGTGATTGAGTAACCATCATCGATACATCCATCCAAAATTTGCATTGGTCATCCAGGTACTATTATAAATGCACATTGGTCATCCAGGTACTATTATAAATGTGCATTTATGATAGTACCTGGATGACCGAGCTTTGCTCAGTTTATTTTTTTATAAACGATGTTTTTTAAAAATGAAACCTAGCTAGATTGATGTATCGCCCCCGAAACCCCCTGCGCACTAAATTTCATGAAAATCGTTGAAGCCGTTTCCGAGATATACAAATATACAAGAATTGCTCGTTTTAAGGTACCTATAAGTAAGATTAAGTAGGATAGGAAAGAAAGAATTGCGATTGAATATTAAAAAACCCAACTCAAAGTGATTTGAAGTTAAATTGTGTAATTAGTGAAATTGACGCCATGTATATAGCGGTAACATAAAGCCCGCTATAATCCGGTCGCCGCTTTTCAAGAAACTAGAGCTGCATTTGGCTCGAAAAGATACGAGCTTTGTTATCGGCATATATTTTATTGTGTAATAAAAAAACATACGATTCTTTTTGTTTTTTCCTTAAAAAGCCATTTTCATAAATTGTCCAAGGACCCAGTGTGGTGTGCGACGCTTTATCCTCTTTACCCGACTGCGAAGCGAAGGAGGGTAATGTGTTTGGGGTGTATGGATGTATATTTGTATGTATGTATGCGAGTTCCTTTGACTGTCGCTGTAGCCCAAAGGGCTGAACGGATTTTGACAAATGATGTGCCTATAAAATATCAAAAAACCTAATATGGCGGCTGAAAGCAGGTAGCTATCTCCTTATCTTATATAAATATGAATCCCTATTTCCCTCGGTCACGGCATCACGCGTGAATGGCTGGACCAATTTTGATAATTCCTATTTTGTTGCGTTTGTTAATGTAAGGAGAAGGTTTTGAATCAGAACAACGTCTTCGGCTCAGCTAGTCTTACTAATATTGTAAAAGTTTGTAAGTATGTAAGAATGTATGTTTGTTACTCTTTCACGCTGAAACGGCTGAACGGATCAGGATAAAATTTGGCACAGATACAGAATATAGTTTGGAATAGCACGTGGGCTACTTTTTGTCCCGGAAAAATGTACGGTTCCAGCGGGATAGATATGTTTTTATTTTTCAAGGTACCACGCGGGCGAAGCCGTGAGCGGAAGTTTAAAATAACTTTCAGTCTGGTTTTTTTTCATTTTTTGCTGTAAATACTACATTAAAAGATTATCTTACTGTAATAATAGTCTTTTACCGTTTCCCAGGAAACCAGAATATTAAGTTTAGCTTCGTATATAATGTTAACCCGATCTGGCCGACACGTAAAGAGCCAAATGCCTCGGTCATAGCGCAGAGACTATGAAAAGGATTTTATTTTACAGAGCTACCGGACGTGACGACTGTCAACTGAAATTAAATAAGTTTCAGGGACTGAATAAGCAAAAATAATGTAAACACGACTGTAATCCCCAGGCTCGGTAGATATCTCCTCAGTACCCCTAGTATGAGTTTTTGATAGTTTACGAAAACTTTTTTCGAATAGTATCCTTTCATACATTTACCTCCATCGGAAATTTTAAGGTACTAAAATAAAGTCGATATCGTGAAAACTTGATTTAAAAATCATTGCTGGGACTGCCGACTACATAATATTTTCGATATTATCGACCTTATTTTAGTTCCTTAACATTTCCGATGGAGGTAAATGTATGAAAGGATACTATTCGAAAAAAGTTTTCGTAAATCAAAAACTCATACTAGGGGTACTGATCTCTAGTTACTTAGATCTTTGGGGATATCTTAGGTAGTTAGAGACACGTTCAAACATGATATTTGACACATGTCTACAGTTTGCATAGCAGTTAGTATTCTGTACGTGACAGGTTGCAAGCCCATTGCCGCTTTTAATAATTCTAACATGACGCAGACCTTTGAACTTTTTGGTTGTAGGGTATGCCAGGTGTATTTACAGAAAAAAAAAAAAATATATAATAATTAGTCTATTAGTTGTCTGTTTCCCATAGTACAAGCTTTGCTTAGTTTGGGGCTAGATGGCGTTGTGTGAAATGTCCAACAATATTTACTTACAATATATACTCTAAAAAAATAGAGCGCTGGTGGTGTAGTGGTAGCACCCCTGCCTCACGATCCGAAGGTCGTGGGTTCAAACCTGGTCGTGCACCAATGAGTTTTTCCATTCGGAAAATTTATGTGCGCAATGCCAGTGCTCTTAAACGGAGAAGGAAAACATCGTGAGGAAACCGGCATACCCTAGAACCAAAAATTCGAAGGTATGTGTCATGGGTTAGTATTCTTATAAGCGGCGATGGGCTTGCAACCTGTCACGTACGGAATACTAACTACTGTGCAAAATGTGGGCATGTACCAAATGTCATGTTTGGACGTGCCTCTGACTACCCTCTTTAGATATCCTCAAAAGATCTAAATAACTAGAGATCTGAGGAGATATCTCCTGAGCCTGGGGATTACAGTCGTGATCATATTTATTTTTTATTTTATATACTCTAATTATTTAATCAAACTAGCATCTCTTGTTTTTTTATTTCACGCCTAGTTCTTCGAAGTGTTGAAAAACTTTCACAGCTGATTGGTAGCCTTAAATAGCTGCTGTTACGTGTGGAAGCCCCATTACATGTAACAGAACAGAGATTTTATTTGGCATAGCGCCGACTGCCAAACAAATACCTACAGATAAACGGTACAGTCAAACTGTTGGCGATTGTATATTCCTCTCAATGTTACCCAACTAGATTTAGATTTCTACTTTTTTGGTAGATTTTGAGGAACTGTTAAGCTGTTAGGGAAAAAAATAGAAGCATATTTTGGTAGAATTTATAATTTATAATAATTATTATTATTATGAGCCGTTTGTGTCCCACTGCTGGGATTATTAATTATAAATTAAATAATATAAAGCAATATAAATTTATAATTAATTTAATAATGGATTTTTGGTTGAATCCAGCTTAATAATGTTTAGTAGATTTTGGTAAGTTTCCAGTAGATTTACAGTAGATTTGTCAATTCAAATCTGGTCACACTGGTCCTTAGTCAACTGAGGCCGTTGACAGCGGCAATGCATTTTTGAATCGGTCGACTCATCCCATGGTTAAATCATCATCATGGGTTAAATATGAGTGAGGAATCCTCACTCATATTTAACCCATTCAATAGGAATTCATAACTTGTGGGATTTTTTCACGTAATCTATATTTCTTATTTCTTTCTTTTAAATAGCCAGTACGTATTTTTATTATGACTGTACTTTAAAACATAGTGCGCGCTAGTTGACGACAAAAAATACGTAAAATTGAAAGGTGCCAACTCGCACGCACTTACGAGTTTTACGCTCGCGAGTTGAAGAATAACTCATTACCATTAATTATTTCTGTTTTTAGATAGAAACCAACAATGTGAGCGTGAAAATCTAACAGCTGTCCCATGCAAAAGTTCAATACCTACTTGGCTTTAATGTATGAAAAAGCTGTTATTTTTCGCGCTCACAGTGTTGGTTTCTTAGAAAAAGTTATTTATATTGATGGGTACTTTAATCCCCTGAAGTTTTCAGAAGTAGTCTGGTAACACCCTGTATGTGGCCCTCGGATTTCTCGCTGACAGTCGCACCCGACCCTAACATTGACTATGTAACCCCTACTTATTTATATATTGCTTTCGCTTAGATTTTATTGGTTTCAATGTATACTATTATACCATCTCAATTTATATCTATTGTATATTCTATCTTTAGATCTTGTGGTGTAGTGGTGGACTAGCCTACCCATCGCAAGGTCCTGGATTCGAAATGAGTAAAAATGAATGATAAAGATTTTTTTCAGCAGGTGCAATGGTCGGTGTTTTTCTTCACCGTTTCCAGCATTAGTATTGCGTGCATAAACTTTTCGAATTTAAAAAATCATAGTTGCACGACCACGGGCCTTACCACAATCTCTTACAAACCATCATGTTTTTGAAATGTCAGTTTCAAGCTTGAAGTAACATTACTTCAATACAAATTTGATAGATCAGTACAAAATATCAAAGTTATTACTTTGATATTGCCCGGAGATCTTGTGGCCCCAGGTTCGAACCCATGACTTCCAGTGGTAGCAGATGCTACCACTACACCACAAGTGTTCAATATTTTGAGTGGAAATAAAAAGGGAATTTTTGCAACGACTCTAAGTGCATTTGCGTTGAATTTTTTTTGCATTCAATTTCATCGTATCCAAGCTATTACTGAGAGTGAAAAAAATCGGCCAAGTGCGAGTTGGACTCGCGCTCGAAGGGTTCCTTACCATCTTTAATCTATATCTATAACATAAAAATGAATCCCTATTTCCCTCGGTCACGCGGGAACGGCTGGACCAATTTCGCTAATTCTAATTTTGTTGTGTTTGTTACTGTAAGAAGGTTCTTAAGAAAAAAATCAATATGTCTGTCAGATGAACTTGTTATCTATAAAAACGGTAAAAAAAACACATTTATGGTATAGGAGTCTCCTTTAATATTTATTTGATTCTGTGTTTTAGTATTTGTTGTTATAGCGGCAACAGAAATACATCATCTGTGAAAATGTCTACTGTCTAACTATCACGGTTCATGAGATACAGCCTGCTGACAGACGGACGGACAGCGGAGTCTTAGTAATAGGGTCCCGATTTACCCTTTGTGTACGGAACCCTAAAAACTAGTTTTTATAGCACTTTAGACTCTATTGCTTTAGACTCTAGAGCTAGAGTTGTAAATAATAGAGCTTAAGATATTATTAAAGTTGCTGCTCTTAAGTGTTTTGGAATAAACTTTTTGGATTGTGGAATCTTATAATGATGAATAGATAGCATCATCATCATCATCATCTTCCTGCCCTTATCCCACTAGGTGGGGTCGGCACAACAGGTTCTCCTCCTCCACTCTCCCCTATCATCCGTCATCTCAGTAGTCACTCCCTTCTTACACATATCGTCTTTCACACAGTCCATCCATCTTTTCTAGATAGCGTAGATGATAAATGCTTACCCGACTGAGAAGGGGGGTATATGTGTTCGGGGTGTTATGTATGCAAGTTCCTTTGGTTGTCGCCATCGAGATAAACCCTCTTTAGTAACTATTTATATCGATGGTTGACACCATAGAAATCCTACTAATATTATAAACGCGAAAGTTTGTAAGAATGTATGGATGGATGGATGGATGTATGTTTGTTACTCTTTCACGCTAAAACGGCTGAACGGATCTGAATGAAATTTGGCACAGATATAGATTATGGTCTGGAATTTTTTCACGGGGGCAAAGCCGCGGGCAGAAGCTAGAAGCCTATAATTTAAGAACTTACCACGCGGGTGAAGCCGTGAGCGGAAGCTAGTAAACCCTATTAGGAACTATTTTTATATCGTTGGTTGTCGCTTGCTGTAGCCCAAACGGCTGAACGGATTTTGACAAATTAAATAAATAAATAAATAAATAATGCTGGACAATCCACACAGCATCATCTAGCCCCAAAGTAAGCTACACAAAGCTTGTGTTATGGGTACTAGATAACTGATATATTTAATACATTATATACATAGATAGATATTTTTTATTATACATAGGAAACACCCAGACCAACGGAACAAATTTCTGCAGATCGTACACAAATTAGTTCCGCAGCGGGAATCGAACCCGCAACCTCTTGCGTCGCAGGCGGACTCTCGCCCGCTGCGCCACTGAGGTCGTCTAAAAAATGTCATTGGATTTTTCTAGATCATGTAGGTACCTCGCGCGTGGAATCTAGTATCTGTATAAATAATGCTATGACATTTATTCCCCAAAGATTTTTGTTCACGTGTGTTCATAAATTTCAAATAATACCTAGATATCCTCAAAAATCTAAGTAACTAAAGATCTGAGGAAGATATCTACCGAGCCCGGGGATTACAGTCGTGATATTTTTTTTTTTCTTTCCGTTTTGTTTTGACAGCGGGATGAGTCGACCGATTCAAAAATGCATTGCCGCTGTCAACGGCCTCAGTTGACTAAGGACCCACAGGAGTGTCATAGGCTATACAAAATGTCAAAAAATCTGACAGGGCTGCTATTACTACACCCCCAGTGCTCTGGTACGTCTACCATGAGTTGCCACATTTAGATCGGCTGACGTTACTACAGTAGTAATTAATATAGTACCTATAGTTCATCCAACGGATCTAGGCATTCGTGAAGTTAGCCACAGGTGCGAGTTTGCGCATGTATAGTTCCTTCCCCCCCCCCCTTCTCATACTTCCAATTGCTCCCGAAAAACGATACTGCGCAGCTCTTACGGCTAACTTCACGAATGCCTAAATTCGTTGAGCGAACTTTACGTTACAATGACATCTGTCAAAATTGTTACTCATGGTACCAAATTCTAAGCAAATTAGTGAAGCGCAAACTACAGTCGCTGTAGACGTACAGACGTTTTAGTACCCAACTATCCGCTAGAGGCGCTGTACAAGTTTTCATACAATTTTTTACTACAGTCGCTAGCGAGTGTAGATTGTGAAAACTCATGGTAGACCTACTGAAGATTTACAAAATGAAATAATAGCTCGCATCTGGGCGTGTCTGTGAAGGATTTCCGGGAGCTACCAATTGACTGTGATTAATGAGGTACAGGCGAGCCAAGTCCGTTACATCCGGGCCCACCATTTGCGTAGTGCTTTGTAGTCGACGTAGTAATACGTCTATCCTATCATCATCATTCTCCTGCCTTTATCCCACGCGTGGGGTCGGCACAATATGTTTTCTTCTTCCACTAACTCCTATCATTCAACTCTGAGTCTACTCCTCTTACATTCATATCATCTTTCACACAATCAAACCACTTCTTCGGCCTTGCGTACCCAGATACACTCATACCCATAACTTTTTTGGTGACATGGTTTTCACCGTCATCACGTTTCCATACCATGCTAATCTAGCACTCCTCATCTTTTCAGTAACAGGCGCCACTTTCAAACTTCCCCTGACATATTCATTCCTTATCTTGTAATACGTCTATCCTACTAATATTATAAACGCGAAAGTTTGTAAGAATGTACGGATGCATGTTTGTTACTCCTTCACGCTGAAACGGCTGAACGGATCTAGATAAAATTTGGCAGAGATATAGATTATAGTCTGGATAGCACATAGGCTACTTTTTATCTAAGCTAAATAACTAGTAGTTTGCCCCAAACTGATATTTCGCGCGCGATGTCCACAATTCTCATTTGTATTCACGCCTTGAAGTGTTTGGACACAATTTATGTACTACATAGGTATGCCTATGCCTACGTAAGTTGGTCCTAATCAGAAACAAATATTTGATTATCCTACCTACATAGGTAGGTACGTCAGCGGTTTTCCTAATTTTACTTGTTTCGTTATATTTCAAAAATGATCCAACCTAGATTAAAAAATTAAAACCATTTTGGAATGTAAAAATAAAGCCTTTTCATTTGATACCTACAAAAATAAATAATTTTTGAAAAGAGTTAATTTTTTTTTATCTTCCGAACCCAATATCTATACAATCCCTTCACCGATTAAGCTCATATGCTTCCCAGCAAATCTACATAGCAGAATTTCTAGGCAAGCTAAAAGTGATCTTGAAAGTGAATTTGCAGCAAAAAAGGCTCAAAATCCTCTTTAAAGGGGATACTCAAAAGAGGATTTTGACATTAACCCGTTTGTAAAAACTTTTTTTTGATATATAATTATTTGTAATATTACATTGCCATTACAGTACAACAAAGTGACAAAGAAATAAAAAGAATGACAAAGTACACTTACAAACCTGTTGCATACTTTGCATGCAAGAGAAAAAATATTTGTACTCAGGGAAGATTATATTCAAATTATTATTTTACATAGCTGCTTTCTTAGAGTGTATTTACAGCATAGACTTTTTATTAACTTCATATGTTAATATGTTTAATGAGTCTGTCAGTGTGTCTGTGTGTCAGTGTGTCTGTGTGTCTGTGTATCTGTCTATCTGTCTGTGGCATCCTAGCTCCCAAACGGATGAATCGATTTTCGTTTAGTTTTTTTTGTGTCATAAATAATTTTATTCCGAGTGTTCATAGCTATGTTTCATGAAAATCTGTTCAGCCGTTTGAATGAAGATTATCAGTTTTTTTCTAGTTGATGAGGGGATCTGACTAACTTCGATCCGATCGATTCGAAATTTGGTACCGTGTTAATTCTATGATATTGAAAGTATTATGGTAAGGTAACTATGAGCTGATCAGTGAATGAGTTTTTTCCGACCGTCTGACAGACCAGTTCAGTCATAGACAATTATATAAATGTAATCTATGTTGGTATTAAACAAAACCATTAAGTACCCTTAACCGACGCGCATGTATGAAGAATATAATGAGAGTGAATGAAGCAAAAGAAGTATGTCAGGATCGTAGCAAGTGGAGATCCGTGGTCTCTGCCTACCCCGTTGGGAAACAGGCGTGATTTTATGTATGTATGTATGTATTAATAAAATTACACCTACAAGCAACTATCTATAACAGCTTAATACTTTTGCTAATTTTTAATTAATAAATTTGCTAATAGCACGAATAGTCCTATTAAAAATTTTTTAAACCGCAAACGTAACTTATTGACACCATAAGAAGAAGAAGAAGAAGAAGAAGTTCCCTTTGCTTCAATATACGATTGAAGTACAACACTAGCTGAGTTATTTCTATAAAGCGTTTGGGTCAAACTATTTGAACAATGAATCAGTTACCAAATAACGAAACTTTGTCTCATGACTCCAACAGTGGTTCACGTGTCCATGCTGTGACACACTGGACCATAGTTTTGTGATTAATTTAAAGCCTTATTATCAGATTTGTTTTAACTCGCAATCCAAAAGAGTTGCTCAGTAGTGCGATTACGGAACTATGATGCAATCGACACTTGTCAAAACTGGCCAAAATTTATTGAATAAACACTCTTATGTCATACCAAATCACTTGATTACAATGAAAACGTATTGACATTGATTGTAAGAAAAGATCCATAATCGCCCCCCTGAAACCGTCAAATATTAATCTAATCAAAATTTAAACAAAATCTTATCCAAAAAAATTTAGTTTTGCAAAATACTCGTATCTTACTGATAGGTAAATTATTAGACGAATTTATTTAATTATTACCCAAAAAATAATAAAAAAATATTTTTATTATACTTTTATTAGGTTACATTTCTGTGTGTTCTTCTTCTTCTTTTTATTTTGTCACTAGTTATTTTGAACTATTATCCTTTATCGACCATTACTGACCGGTCTCACAGCTCAGTTGGTAGTAGCTCTGCCTTCTACGCTGTAGGTTGTGGGTTCGATCCCCACCCAGGACTAACATTTGTGTGATGAATTTTTGTTCCGAGTTTGGTGTTATTTATTGTGTGTTACAAAAGAACACGAGAATACAATTATTCTATCAGCTATCTGGTTCCCGTAGTACAAGCTTTGCTTAGTTTGAGACGAGACGATATTTCACACGAGATGGCGTTGTGTGAAATATCCACTACTTCCCTTTGGCACTATCGCTTGGCTCTACTAGTAGAGAAGGGAAATTTTACTTTCCCGTGACACTATCATTCTTATTGGCTGATTAAACGCATATAATAAAATCTCCCGTGGATTACCTCATTGCCAATGGCACTACTGATACTACTATTTAAAAAAAAAAAAAAAAAATAAAAAAAAAAAAAAATATGATCACGACTGTAATCCTCGGTAGATATCTCTTCAGATCTTTAGTTACTTAGATCTTTGAGGATATCTAATGGGGGTAGTCAGAGGCAAGTCCAAACATTACATTTGGTACATGCCCACATTTTGCACAGTAGTTAGTATTCCGTACGTGACAGGTTGCAAGCCCATCGCCGCTTATAAGAATACTAACCTATGACACATACCTTCGAATTTTTGGTTCTAGGGTATGCCGGTTTCCTCACGATGTTTTCCTTCACCGTTTAAGAGCACTGGCATTGCGCACATAAATTTTTCGAATGGAAAAACTCATTGGTGCACGACCAGGTTTGAACCCACGACCATCGGATCGTGAGGCAGGGGTGCTACCGCTACACAACCAGCGCTCTTTTATTATTATGGTGAAAACATTAAAGTCTATTTAAAAGTTAAATGTATATATACATAAAAGCTAACGTTGGCTAAATGGAGGGAGTGAGACGGCAAATTTCGCAAATGGATGTAAACAAAAGCATTAATTTCTTCCTCCTGAAATAAGCCAGTCATTCGTTACTTAGTTTGAGGCACATGCTCTGCTTCCTGTGAAATTATTTCATTATTTTAAGTAAACAGGTCTCTTGCATTTATTGTAGACTAGCGACCCGGCCTGGCTTTACACGGAAAAGTATCTCTGATTTTTTTAATCCTACTCAACATCCTACTAATATTTTAAACGCGAAAGTTTGTAAGAATGTATGGATGTATGTTTTTTACTCTTTCACGCTGAAACGGCTGAACGGATCTGAATGAAATTTGGCACAGAGATAGATTATAGTCTGGAATAGCACATACTTTTTATCCTGGGAAAATGTACGGTTCCCGTGGGATAGATTTGTTTTTTTTTACGGAATACAACTAATTTGCAAATTGTGGGCATTTTCAAATGTTATGTTTGAGCGTGCCTCTGCCTACCCCTTTTCGATATCCTCGAAAATATCTAAGTAACTAGAGATCTGAGGAGCTTATCTACCGAGCCTGGGGATTACATTCGCGAGAATGTTTTTGTTTTTCAAGGTAGGTACCACGTGGGCAAAGCCGTGGGCGGAAGCTAGTATAAAACAAAACCCGTGTTACTCAAGGATAGTGTAGCATTCTAATGGTGAAAGAATTGTTGAAATCGATCCAGTATGTTTTGAGTTTTCGCTACAAACATACAAATCTTTTCCTCTTTATAATATTAGTGGAGACGTAGACTACCTAGGGTGGGTCTAGAGGTGTAAAGAAAAAGGAATTTTTAAAAGTTCATCTTTTAAGAAGTGCAGCTTAAAGGTTGAGAAAAAAATTCACGAAAGAAGTCACGGGATTTCCACTAGTTCACAAAATTTACAAGCGTCTCTGTAATTATTAAAACCTCACTGACCATCTCCGGCCTTAAATCATCATCTTACTCCATTGAAATAGGGTCTATTATCCCGTGACCTACACAAACAATTCAATCATCGTAATTAAGATCCTAGCCCGCTGATATAAGGTTGTTTTTCGCGTGATGTATAGGTTAATTTCGAAGGTTGTACATGCAATTAAGGCAGTTGATTGAGCTCAACCTTTGTCAGGCGGGCCCTTGAGAACCTCTCGGAGGGGGAGGTTAGGTGTGAGTGAATTACCCTCTGATGGACTCGGGGGACCCATCGTTGCCCTGATTTTTAGGGTCCCGCACTTAACAATGGGAGCCCTTAATCATTGTTTCCCTTATCTGTCTATCCAGGCCTTTAAAGCGGTGTTCAAAACCCTTTTTTTTCAAAATGTTGGTACTTAAAGTGTTTTTATGCGAAATCATATTTTTTTTACAGTTAGCTAAAAATAGATTCAAAACAACCCACAACAACAAATCCAATATTTTGATTTGTGGTATTTTATACTAAAAATTCTTCTTCTTCTTCTTCCTGCCCTTTTCCCTTTTCCCTTTTAACTGTAAGAGCAAAATCGGCACAAGAATTTTTTTAGTAAATTTTAATTATTAAGGATAGCATACTATTATAGATGCCGAAACAGCACTTTTTAGAATTTTTAACTGTTTCTTTGAAACCGCATACTGTCAAAACTACGTGATGGATTTTGATGAAACTTGACATAATGCTAGCCTATACTATGAAATAGGATCTAAGATATAAGCCATCTCGCTCACTCACGATCCACATTGCGTGTTTCTAGCTAGTAAATAATAAAAAAACAAATATAAAATCGTCCACAAAAATTGTTTCAGCACGACACTTACTAAAAAAATTATTCAGCCGAATTTAGGTAATTATCAAGCCTTCACTTTTTTCGGTTAAAGTCAAATTTCCATACAAACTTTAACCCCTTTTTAATCCCCTTGGGATTTTTCTGGGATACAAATATTTGAGTGTGACATGGCTTAGGTGAGTCTAGAAAATCATTTTATTTTACACCTTCCTTCTAAATCATTCAAAATTCATATTTTAAAAGTCATATTCACATTTCAATAAAATAACAAATTCATAATTATAATTCCAAGTAATTTAATTAAAAGTAAACAATGTATATTTCATAAATAGGTTATAAGTAATTCTTGTACACTTAGACTAATGATGCCTGAAATAAATTTATAATTATTATTATTATAAGATTTATCACGTGTTCCTATTCAAACTAAAGCTCATTCCACATCGACATAATAAGTAACGCGAGACATCTAATACGGCCCATATTCCTTTTACGGCCCGCGTACCGTTTTAATAGTCTGTAAGAAAAAAGGTATGTCCATGTAATCCAGCGTACGTTAACCTCATGGGATTACCCTCTAATTTCGGACACTTTGGAGCTGCGGAAATAGCGTTATTCGGATACTATTCGGAAACTTTTCTTTTTGTTACGGTGACATGTCATAAAGTCACGTTCATGCTTTTCACAAAGGGGACAGTCTATATTGCTACGTAACTGATTTAATATATATTTTTTTATGTTCTATTGTCCCACTGCAGAGCAATGATTTATTATTGTATTTTTTACTCTTTCGATTAGTTATTTAAGTGGTCTAGTGGAAGTGGTATCAATCTTCCGCTCTTAAGGTCGTAACTTCGAATGCGGTCGTACATACATTTTTTGGCCAAAAATTTCAAGTGTACTCTTAAACGGTGAAGGAAAACATCGTAAGAAATCCAATTGTCATAAAATCTAAAAAGATTAAAGACTTCTTCTCAGCAACGAGCTTCTGTGGCGTATATTAATTCTTTCACCAGACTGGTTCAAATGAACGAATGACTTTATAAGAAGAACTAGCTTCCGCCCGCAGCTTCGCCCGCGTGAATGTCGGTTATCGCAACTTTTCATACAAACTTTCATCCCCTATTTTATCCCTTTGGGGGTAGAATTAATCAAAATCCTTTCTTAGCGGATGCCTACGTCATAACATCTACCTGCATGCCAAATTTCAGCCCGATCCGTCCAGTGGTTTGGGCTGTGCGTTGATAGATCACTATGTCAGTCAGTCAGTCAGTCAGTCAGCCACCTTTGAGTTATATATATTTAGATAAAAAATTCCAGTGTCCACGAGTGTTTTTTACACTAGTTAAGTCTATAATCGCCATGTTGGTGGCTGCAGCCTAAGCCGTGAGATTTAAGGACGCCAAGTAATTGCAGATACCGGGCCTTATTCACTAGGCCATCTACCACACTTGTTATTGCTGGTATTCTTGCTAGGACACCAGAATACATGATAGTACCTTAGGGCTTAGAAGGAGCTCTCAGTAAATACATTTAAATAGCACCTCTTGTCTTGACGCAATAAAGTGCGAATCAGCTCGCAAGTGTCAACAATTATATTTGCCTCTAAGTATAATAAAACTTACTTGCTTGTAATCAATAAGGTATTTAATTATCATTGGACATTCACTCATTCGCTCATTTTCACATTCACACTTTCGCGTATTCTGTCATACTCATTTACTAATTTTACTCAATCACTCAACTGTTCACTCTAGAATATAATGTTTACTGTTTAATTATCTTTTGCACATTCATTCATTCTTTCATTCACTAATTCATTCATGAATATAGTGGAATTGGAATTATTCTGGAATATAGTGTGTACAAAATTATTATCATATTTTTCCCATTCACTCATTTACTCCATCACTCAACTGTTCACTCTGTAAGATAACATTTACAGTATAAAATGTTAATATTTAAAAAATATTTTGAAGAACATTCCATGTAATCAACGTATGACGTGTAACTGTTATTATAGCTCGTTTAGATGGTCTATAATCTCTCCCGGGTGTAGGCATTCCTTTGTGTTCGCCAGTTTTCTCATTATATTTCCTATTTTTTTATTATACACAAAAAGATTACAAGTACAAAGAAAGCTTAACCCTATTAAGTGTTTTCTTTCAGAAAATTTAACGTTAGATAGTTTACTGCCGCATGCTATATAAAGTATATCTATGAATGTAAGCGGATAAAAATGGATTGCATCAGATACTTTAAATTAAGCCCTTGCATATCCAGCGGATTTTAGTAGATGGATGAATTCGTCCGCTTATCGGTTAGTTTTTACGTGTTACATTATCATCATCATCATTGGCCTGTTAATATCTCATAAAGATGATTTAGGTGGCGTTAAGTTACAGAACAATTCATACCAGATACATAAATAGTGTTACTAATATGAGAAATTCTTGTAGTGTCAAAAATGATTATTTTAAACAATGTTAGTACTAAATTGTAATGGGAGCAGCGGAAATACACAACTGGAATTCTGAACTCGGTCGTCGATTTCGAACTAAAGTTCTTCGAAGTTGTGTGGTTTAGTATTCCGTTCATCTAACTCGTATGCATTCTGCCTCAGGATATTATTCGGTTTTCTGTACTTTCGGTATCGCTTCGATTTTCCGTTGTGTAATCTAACCGCGCTTACAAACAAGTAGGCAGTATGAATCTATATCTATATAAGAGCTTAACCTGACTGACTGACTGACTGATTGATCATCGCCGAGCCGAAACCGCTCAAGATAGAAAGCTGAAATTTGGAAGGTGGCTTCCTTTTATAACAAAATCACCCACTAAGGCGGGATTTTTGGAAATTCCACGTCTAAGGGGGTGAAAAAGGATGAAAACGTTAGTATGAAACTTTTTAAAGCGTGGAGCGATTTTCATGAAACTTTGTTTGTGCACCGTAAATGCAAAATGAATGAACACGTGTTTCAGTATTTTTCAATATAATCTTCAAAAAGGGGTCAAATATGGGGTCAATGATTGTATGGGAACTTTTTAATGGGTGGCGCGATTGGTCTGAAACTTTATATTAAACTTAGATATTTTATGTGAACGAAGTCGCGAGCGGGACAGCTAGTAAATATATACAGAACTTGCAGAAAAATAGCCGCAGTCTGTCAAAAATGATTTTATTATTTAAACTAAAACATGTATGAGACTACTTCACTGGTTTAAACTTATTTAACGATTTAAACACTTTTACACTTTGTACATTCTATGTATGTAGAATACCTACATAATAACACCCAGACACAGAACAAACATTTGCATTCATCACACAAATGCAAAGAGCGCTGGTGGTGCAGTGGTAGCACCCCTGCCTCACGATCCGAAGGTCGTGGGTTCAAACCTGGTCGTGCACCAATGAGTTTTTCCATTCGAAAAATTTATGTGCGCAATGCCAGTGCTCTTAAACGGTGAAGGAAAACATCGTGAGGAAACCGGCATACCCTAGAACCAAAAAATTCGAAGGTGTGTGTCATAGGTTAGTATTCTCATAAGCGGCGATGGGCTTGCAACCTGTCACGTACGGAATACTAACTACTGTGCAAAATGTGGGCATGTACCAAATGTAATGTTTGGACTTGCCTCTGACTACCCTCTTTAGATATCCTGAAAGATCTAAGTAACTCAAGATCTGAGGAGATATCTACCGAGCCTGGGGATTACAGTCGTGATCATATTTATTTTATTTATTTATTTTATTTACACTTTGTACATTCTATGTATGTAGAATACCTACATAATAACACCCAGACACAGAATAAACATTTGCATTCATCACACAAATGTCTTGGGGATCGAACCCAAAACCTACAGCGCAGAAGGCAGAGCTACTACCAACTGTGCTGAGTCTAAACAGTCCGCTAAACAATGTCCGCTAAGTGTACGTATAAATCGACGTTGTTACAAAGTTAGAGCGAAACTCAATTTCACCTTAAGAATGCACCGTAAAGTTACTCAGCTGTTGAGTGCTTTAAGTATACTTTTCATGGTTTTATTAAAATCTTGCATAAATTTACGTTGGATTCGTTTTAAACACTTTGAGAAAGAATTCGTCCAGGGTAGTAAAACCGCTATACCGCTGATGTTTTCAGTCGTGGGTTCGATTCGGGTCGTGCAACGGATTTTTTTTTGATAAATGTTTATTGTGTCGTACTCTCAAACGGTGAAGGAAAACATCGTGAGGAAAGCGATATCTCGTAGAACCAAGTTCGATGAAGTGTGCGAAAAAAAGCTTCTTAGATGCACTTAATCTTTTCACTACACTGGTTTAAAGACCAAGTGACACAAAGAAGAAGAAGGAGAATATCTAAAGCACTTTACAAGCAGATAATTACAACTTAATATATAAGGGGTACAAAAGAAAAGCCTTGGTAATATTAAATTCATTCAATTCCTTTCAGTATGCTCGAGAGCATTTCTGAAAAATCTCTTAATTTACCTGGCGATTCAGCTACGAGACGAGAGTTTTTACTGAGCTAATAAAAGAGTGGTTGAGTTGTAAAAGTAAGCGGTGGTTGCACTTTGAGAGAAGTCAATAAGAGTTTGAAAAACGGGGTCGCGATTACAATTTTTAACCGACTTCAAAAAAGAGGAGTTTTTAAATTCGACTGTATGTTTTTTGTTAAATGTAATTCTTGGAGAGAACTTTTACAGGAAGTTTGTTTTATAAAAAAAATATAACTAGAATATTTTTATTTTCGAAAATTTTGAAGTGACTGAAAATACGCGTGACAATCAGACGGATCTCGTGTAAAAGCACAGCGTGACCGTGACACTTAAAATAACGCGTGACATATGTAGCATATAATTATGAGGCGTATTTAAATATATTACTTGGCCATATTAATACTTGGTATATTAATGGCTTGTATTAAAAGCGATTACAGACACTTGACTCAGTTCGTTCAAGTGAATTTTAATTTATAAATGAATTTTATAAAAAAAAAAAAAATATGATCACGACTGTAATCCCCAGGCTCGGTAGATATCTTCTCAGATCTTTAGTTACTTAGATCTTTGAGGATATCTAAAGAGGGTAGTCAGAGGCAAATCCAAACATGACATTTGGTACATGCCCACATTTTGCACAGTAGTTAATAATCCGTACGTGACAGGTTGCAAGCCCATCGCCGCTTATAAGAATACTAACCTATGACACATACCTTCGAATTTTTGGTTCTAGGGTATGCCGGTTTCGTCACGATGTTTTCCTTCACCGTTTAAGAGCACTGGCATTGCGCACATAAATTTTTCGAATGGAAAAACTCATTGGTGCACGACCAGGTTTGAACCCACGACCTTCGGATCGTGAGGCAGGGGTGCTACCACTACACCACCAGCGCTCTTCAATTTTATACTCATTTTATATTTTGATGTGTGTCAAATGAATACTAAATGAAAGATACATAAACGAAAAATTAACTGTCTAATATCAGTATATTTATTTTACTGATGTCTGAATGTTTATGATTGACATCTGTTTTATATTAAACACTCTTTGGACTGAACGCAGTCGTTCTGACCAGATGTGGCTTCACCTTAAGGTACTCAATCCACCTATCAAACCTGTCATAAATTATAACATCAAAAGGTATTTTAGACGTTTAATATTAAAATAGATGATGCCACAAACCTTATTTCACTTTCCGAAATGAATGTTATTTAGAATTTCGATAAGTAGCCTGGCCCTAACTTTCGATCTTAGAAGTAGGAGATTTCGATCCAGTCTTGCAATGGATTTTTTTGTTTATTTCAAAAACAATTCATCTTAGAATAGAAATAAAAACCATTTTAGAATTTGCAAATAAAGGCCACTCTCATTTGATACCTCATATTTTTTTTTATTTTTCGATTTGGAACCCAATATCTTTACAGCCCCTTTACTGATTAAGTTAATATGCTTCCCAGCAATCTACATAGCAGAATTATTTAGACCTTCCATGTTTCATTGGATTAACGGTTCTTACGTTATGCTCCAACAAACATACATAAACATACAACGCAAAATCGCCCTACTTGCCACTGAGATTTCCGTTCGCTTCGCTCGTTCAATCAAGGATGTGCGCTCAATCTTAATTGATGACGGAAAATATCGTCAGTCAAGTGCACGAAAGAGTCTTTGAAGCGCATTTCATGCCTTGCACCACACTGGCTGATGGCCATTGATGGGCCTCGTACAATAAAACAACTTGTTATGTAATGATCATCACATTTAGAGATTTAATATACTTCGTACGAAACAATTGCAGCAGTTTTGCATAAAATAAAATTGTACAACAAAGTCATATCACGCCGTGCGTTTTCAGCGCGATCTAGGATTATGGCAAATTGATTAGTGACATCTAGTAACAAAATTAAGTACTAAATGCACATTAGCCGCTCTTACATATTTTGTTCAAAAAAACTAGTGTCATGGTGGTACTAGGTACCTTCTAATCTAAAGACAGCAGTCGGTTCGAACCCCAGACGCGCGTCAATGCGATTTAAAACGACATTTTAAAAGGGATTTAATTCCATTAAACTTTCACAGACACAGTTTAAAAGTTTCATCAGAAAACAATTACATGAAAACATATTTTTCTTGAAAGTTTGTTGGCGCTTTGCCAAATCTGCCAACAGGATAAGGGCTAGTGCATTTTGAAAATGGTTGCCCGGTTAACCGGCCGCCATTATCAAAATATAAAGCAAGCTTCCGCCCACGGCTTCACTCGCGTGGTACCTTGAAAAACAAAAATATAATATTTATCCCGCGGGAACCGTACACTTTTTCGAGATAAAAAGTAGTCTGTGCTGTTCCAGACTATAATTTATATATGTGCATGGTATGTAATTGTCATAATCCCAACTGGTGGGGCAGATTAGTGGGGATTATTAAAATAAATCTGATTATCCACAGTATTGACAAGAACTCAGTAGATTCAATAATTGTAATTACTGTTTAGTATACTGTGTTTTATCCCATATGAAATCGTATCTTTTGTTGCGTGAGTTTTCTTTCAAAGAACCGTATGAATTTTAATGTGAGCACTCTTTGGGCGGAATGAATGAACGAAAAGGGAATGACTAATAGCCGAATGCATGAACGAAACGGAATGACTAATGGTTGAATGAATGAAAATAAATGTGTTCCCCAATTTATGTTATTTAGTGACAGTAAATTGGTAAAAGGAAATAGGAGTAGGGTATTTGCTTTATGCCTAGTTTAGTGAGCGCTTACACTAATACTCTCAAATGGCGATGAAACACATTAAAAGGAATCTCAAAACTCGAAAAAATTGTGTCAGGTGCATGAAAAAAGCATAGATTTTAATCAAAGATGTAAGCAAAGTTTGTACTATGGGAATCAAATAGCTGATAGGTTATATACAGTTTTTCTTAATACACATTTGCAACAACAAAACACACATTTTGAACAAACACTTGCGTTCATCACTCAAATGTTTGTCCTTGACCTCACCATGAATTCATAATGCATTACCGAATTAATATTATATTATTACATTGTTATTTCATACCATGCAAATTGTATTGAAGTAGTGTTACTTCAAGCTTCAAATGTGACGTTTCTAAAACGGAATCACTCTGGAAGACTTCGTGGTAAGGCCCCTGGGTGGGAATGAACCCACAATCTACAGCGCAGAAGGCAAAGCTACTACCAACTGAGCTGTGGGCCAGTCAAAATAATTTATATTTTGTGATATAATTCTTAAAATTACGTTTCACTTCGCTGGGAGAAAGGTAATGAGAATAGACGGGAAATGTCCCCCTGTCTACTGCGAGCCATTTGTTTATGCCCCCTGACTCTCGCTGAGATATGAAACTCGCGGTTTTATTTCCTGAAACTTCTGAATTCAGGAAATTCGGAATTTTTCATTATTTTCGGGCGCCGGTGAAATTTTCCACAAGTTATGGTTAACCGCTTGTGGTATAACTTTCCTCAGAATAATGCAAGTAAACTGTCAGTTTATTCTTCGTTAGCCATTATTTATCCTAAGGATATGTTTAAGACAATCAAATCGAAGTTAGATGTATCAAATTAAAACTTAAACTAAGAAACTTAATTTAATTATTATTTAATTTAGTATTTACAAAAATCTATGGTTTTTAGATACCATTGTGATTAAACTTTTTAAACTTCCGTGATTTTGTGATTCCTGGATCATTAATCCAGGAATCAGAACTGTAATGATGTTATGGTATCAAATTAAAGTAATAAATATTCATCTCTAAAGGTAGTAAATAAAAACTGGGCAGTACTATACATTTTCATATAAATACAGTTATACCATTTTAATAGAACGCTATTTTTTATGGCAAAAGAGCGCTGGTGGTGTAGTGGTAGCACCCCTGCCTCACGATCCGAAGGTCGTGGGTTCAAACCTGGTCGTGCACCTATGAGTTTTTCCACTCGAAAAATTTATGTGCGCAATGCCAGTGCTCTTAAACGGTGAAGGAAAACATCGTGAGGAAACCGGCATACCCTAGAACCAAAAATTCGAAGGTATGTGTCATAGGTTAGTATTCTTATAAGCGGCGATGGGCTTGCAACCTGTCACGTACGGAATACTAACTACTGTGCAAAATGTGGGCATGTACCAAATGTCATGTTTGGACTTGCCTCTGACTACCCTCTTTAGATATCCTCAAAGATCTAAGTAACTAAAGATCTGAGGAGATATCTACCGATCCTGGGGATTACAGTCGTGATCATATATTATTATATATTTTATTATTATGGTTAACCGCTTGTGGTACAACTTTCCTCAGAATAATGCAATTAAACTGTCCGTTTATTCTTCGTTAGCCATTATTTATCCTAAGGATATGTTTAAGACAATCAAATCGAAGTTAGATGTACCAAATTAAAACTTAAACTAAGAAACTTAAGGGTGTATTTACAAAAATCTATGGTTTTTAGATACCATTGTGATTCCTGGATCATTAATCCAGGAATCAGAACTGTAATGTTATGGTATCAAATTAAAGTAATAAATATTCATCTGACCTCTGTGGCGCAGCGGGCGAGAGTCCACCTGCGACGCAAGAGGTTGCGGGTTCAATTCCCGCCTCGGAACAAATTTGTGTATGATATGCAGAAATTTGTTCCGTTGGTCTGGGTGTTTTCTATGTATAATAAAAAATATCTATCTATGTATACAGGGTGTCCCAAAAAGTAGTGTCAAGCGAAAGTCCAGAGATAGAACACCCCTTGGGGTACCCGAATCACCCCCATGTATGTTCCGCGATTTTCTATAGTTTTCGAGTTATTAATTTTTTTCCGAATTTTTGAAAAAATTACGACTTCAACAACTTAAAACATTCTTACAAAAAAAGTAGAAAACTTTCTTGAGATTTTTTTTTTGCTACTGAATTTTAATTAGTTGTTCTTTTATGCATAAAAGAATCAGCTACGTGACTTTGATGAAAACTATGAAAATGTTGGTGTAAAGTCAAATAATTACATTCGGTGAATTATGACTAAAATTTTCAACTTCAAATTAAAAATCTTAAAAAGTGATTTCATGGTTTCTAAATAAGTCTAAAGAATTCTCCAGACTCTCAGCTTTCATAATCATTAAAAAAAAGTAGTACTTAATAGGCTACTTTTGCTACAATCGACCTTCAAAGACGGTGAGGTGGAAAATTCTTAAAATTAGCAACCTGATTAAAAAATAGATTTTGGCCATTTTATCATTCCTAAGCTTAATTTGTTTGTTAACTAACCAAAAATGATTACAAAGAATTAGTTTATGCCGAAAAAATCAGCAATATGGCCGAATTAGGAACAAAATTAAGCGGGCCGAAAAAAAAAATTAAGGCATTTAAAATAGCTTTCATACGATTAAAGGAAACCTTTTTAAGACGATGTAGGATTTGTATTGACTAAGAAGGTTGACATTTTGAAGACTTTTTGTAAAAAATTAATAAATTTTACTAGTTGTTTTATTTCACAAATTTAGCTAAACTAAATAAATAAAACCTTCAAATATTAATGAAATCTTACTTTCCTGCAGTCATTTTTGGTTAGTTATCAAACGAAGTAAGCTAAGGAATGATAAAATGGCCAAAATCTATTTTTTAATCAGGTAGCTAATTTTAAGAATTTTCCACCTCACCGTCTTTGAAGGCCGATTTTAGCCAAAGTAGCCAATTAAGTACTACTTTTTTTTAATGATTATGAAAGCTGAGAGTCTGGAAAATTCTTTAGATTTATTTAGGAACCATGAAATCACTTGTTAAGATTTTTAATTTAAAGTTGAAAATTTAAGTCGTAATTCACCGAATGTAATTATTTGACTTTACACCAACATTTTCATAGTTTTCATCAAAGTCACGTAGCTGATTATTTGATGCATAAAAGAACAACTCATTAAAATTCAGTAGCAAAAAAAAAATCTCAAGAAAGTTTTCTACTTTTTTTGTAAGAATGTTTTAAGTTGTTCAAGACGTAATTTTTTCAAAAATTGGGAAAAAAAATAATAACTCGAAAACTATAGAAAATCGCGGAACATACATGGGGGTGATTCGGGTACCCCAAGGGGTGTTCTATCTCTGGACTTTCGCTTGACACTACTTTTTGGGACACCCTGTATAATGTATTAAATATATCAGTTATCTAGTACCCATAACACAAGCTTTGAGTAGCTTACTTTGGGGCTAGATGATGCTGTGTGGATTGTCCAGCATTATTTATTTATTTATTTATTTATTTATTTATCTCTAAAGGTAGTAAATA
Organism: Cosmorhoe ocellata; assembly: GCA_963675405.1. Classification (NCBI taxonomy): domain Eukaryota; kingdom Metazoa; phylum Arthropoda; class Insecta; order Lepidoptera; family Geometridae; genus Cosmorhoe; species Cosmorhoe ocellata. The sequence continues at coordinate 7,331,972 of OY776266.1, read as the reverse complement.
AAAACTGGGCAGAACTATACATTTTCATATAAATACAGTTATACCATTTTAATAGAACGCTATTTTTTATGGCAAAAGTTAGATTTAAGTAACTTACATCTTCATATCTTCTCACTAATTCTTTAAATAATGTGGTAAATGATTAAAGTGCACTTTTGATTTGACACGACCGTTTCTGTACGGTGTTTTCCTTCACCATTTAAGAGCACAAGCATAGCATTGCGTACATACATTATTCGAAAAGAAAAATCCACACTTGAAACCTGCCGATTCCTTCGCGATGTTTTTCAATGCCATTTAAAGACACTGACGTTACGCTCATACATTTTTTATTCACGACCAGGTTCGAACCTACAACCTTCAGACCGTGATGCAGGCCACTACACCAGTGCTCTTTGAGAATATAACAAGCGGAAATTTCCACTAGTAAATGTTTAAGCTAAACAAAACATGATGTTATCAAATCACTTATCAACTTAAAATGTTTACTTTCCTACCCTCTGGCTAGGGTGAGTTTAAGGGTACAATTAGGGGTACACCTGGAGTCCTTGTCCTTTCAAAATATACCTTGTGAAGTTCAGTAAATGGTAGCGGTCAGCCAATTAAATGGTTTTTTGAAGGATGTTCTTTAATAATATTACAACCCATTTTCGTTAAGTTACAAAGAGCGCAAAAAGGACCATTTAGAATAGAATAGAATAGAATAGATTTTTATTCAGACACGGACACATACAGGAAAATAAAAGTAGATAAAAAAACAAAACAAAGGTAAAACCAAACAAAATTAGAAAAGTAACACAGAAAGTAAAATTAAAAAAAAAAAGATATAAATTGTCTTTCCTGCATTTATGCGTACTGTAATTCTTTCAACACACTATTTCGAAAAAACTTATGACACGATAGAAAAAGACGAATATATACAAAATTTTAGCGTGACTGACTGACCTATTGACTGGTAACGCAGAGCCTAAACCGCTGGTCGTAGAAATCTGAAATTTAGAGGATTTGTTTGAAAAAATGTAACTAACAAAGTTGAAAAAAATGTCAAAGTGAAAAAAAATGTCATGCTTTAATTTAATAAAAGCAAAAATTGAGTGTTTTCATAAGACCGCTTTATCTTTGTAGCAGCTGAACAAATTTGGATGATTTTTATAAATGAAATAGGTACCCTGGACTAGTTTTTATCTCGTAAAAGTTAGGTATAACTAAACAACCGCTAGACGCATCCAGCATTTCGAACATCTATTGTCACAACAAAACCGAATGAAAAACCACTCAGCCCCAATCCATCAATAAAAAGCGGGCAAAAACATTTTCCCCGCTGTCGTAGAGCATCTACGGCGTAGACCGTCTACGCCGTAGTACGTCTACATTCAGACGTAGATAAATTACACTGAGGCTTTAGTTATTTTCGTAAATTAATGGACTGACCGGCGAAAACGGTTTGCACCCCTTGTCAACTGCCTCAACAGACGCTATGACCATACAAAAAATACTTTTTACCCGACTGCGGACTATGGTATGGAAAAAATGGCGGATAGGTTAGGTTAGAATAAAAAATAAAAATAAATATGATCACGACTGTAATCCCCGGTAGGCTCGGTAGATATCTTCCGGTAGATATTCTTCTTCAGATCTTTAGTTACTTAGATCTTTGAGGATATCTAAAGAGGGTAGTCAGAGGCACGTCCAAACATGATTTGGTACATGCCCACATTTTGCACAGTAGTTAGTATTCCGCACGTGACAGGTTGCAAGCCCATCGCCGCTTATAAGAATACTTAACTATGACACACACCTTCGAATTTTTTGGTTCTAGGGTATGCCGGTTTCCTCACGATGATTTCCTTCACCGTTTAAGAGCACTGGCATTGCGCACATAAATTTTTCGAATAGAAAAATTCATTGGTGCACGACCAGGTTTGAACCCACGACCTTCGAATCGTGAGGCAGGGGTGCTACCACTACACCACCAGCGCTCTTTAGGTTAAATTTTAGGTTATTTAGGTTAGATTTTAAAGAAAACGGAAGAAATTAATTTTATAAGACTAAGCAGTAAGGTCTATAGACTAATAGCCTGCTCAAATGAGCGAATAATGTAACAAAAACAAACTTTTTACCCGACTGCGGAATATGGTAATGTGTTTGAGGTGTTTGCAACTTCCTATGGCTTTCGCTGTAGCCAAATAGCTGGGCGTTTTCGACAAGTGAATTGTCTTTTGTTCAGTTTGAATTACGAGAGTGACAATAATAAAATGTTAGAAAATCGAATATGGCGGCCGTAAGAAGCTATTTTTCCCCAACTGCGAAAGAGAAGAGCCGATGGGCTTGCAACCTGTCACGTACGGAATACTTACTACTAAGCAAAATGTGGGCAAGTACCAAATGTCATGTTCGAACGTGCCTCTGACTACCCTCTAGAGATATCTTCAAAGATCTAAGTCACTGGAGGTCTGAGGAGATATCTACCAACTGTAATCCCCAGGCTCGGTAAAATAATCTCCAGAGCTCTAGTTACTTCGACCTTTTAGAATATCTAAGGAGAGTCAGAGACACGTCCAATCATGATATTTGGCACAAGACCACAGTGCAGTGATTAGTAGTGCGTAAAATAAAGATTAAAAAAACTTTTACATAAAATCAGAAAATAAATAAATAATGCTGGACAATCCACACAGCATCATCTAGCCCCAAAGTAAGCTACTCAAAGCTTGTGTTATGGGTACTAGATAACTGATATATTTAATACATTATATAGGTACATACATAGATATTTTTATTATACATAGAAAACACCCAGACCAACGGAACAAATTTCTGCAAATCATACACAAATTTGTTCCGAGGCGGGAATCGAACCCGCAACCTCTTGCGTCGCAGGTGGACTCTCGCCCGCTGCGCCACAGAGGTCGTCGAAAACAAAAGCCTTTGAATATAAATTGAATGAATTCCTATTTTCCAAAGCTACTATACTGCCATACAGGGTGTCCCACAAGTACACAGACAGACAGTTCCACAGACACAACAATGCTAAGGGTTGGTCCAGATTAAACCACTTAGGTGACATGGGTCGAATATTTCCCTAATTTTTGGCACCCCATTCAAATAGTTGGCAATAATCGGCTGTTATTTAACCTAGTTCTAGCTTTGTGGATTTGGCTAATTGATTTTGGTGTTTAATTAGCTGTGGTATTGGAAAACACTGGGGAAACCGGAATGTCCTACATTAACAGAAAGAAATCACGTAAATTTGGGGGTCTTAGAATTTAGATCTAGATCTAAGCTTGATCTAAAATCTAGTGTTTCTTGACATAGTGCCTAGATGTTTGTTCTGTGTCTGGGTGTTATTAATAAATAATAAATAATAATAAATAATAAATAATGCTGGACAATCCACACAGCATCATCTAGCCCCAAAGTAAGCTACTCAAAGCTTGTGTTATTATGTATTCTATGTATGTATTTACAAGAAATGTATATAGTTAATCTATCAATTATCTGGTTCCAATAGTAAAATGCGTGAACTGTCCACCAATATATATTTACTGGCTTCCGCCCACGGCTTCGCCCGCGTGGTACCTTGAAAAACAAAAACAAATCTATCCCGCGGGAACCTTATATTTTTCCGGGATAAAATGTAGCCTATGTGTTATTCCAGACCATAATCTATAGCTGTGCCAAATTTCATTCAGATCCGATCAGCCGTTTTAGCGTGAAAGAGTAACAAACATACATCCATCCATCCATCCATACATTCTTACAAACTTTCGCGTTTATAATATTAGTAGGATTTATTTACTTTTCTAACGTATCTATTTTGCTTTTTCTTTTATTTCCTTATTTTTAGAAGCTAGGCCGGGTTTAAGAGTTAGCGCGCACGGGTTGGTTTTGTCACCGTATGGAGATGTACATATGTATGGAGATGTCACCCAGTTGTCACGTCGTCACATGCGCGCATCTCCATACATAATACTGGATTTGATAAGAGTGACGAAACAGTCACAGTGACAAAAGTAACCCGTGCGCGCTATCTCTAATATAAATTAATCAAAGCTTAAAAGTCACTTTGTGTTTTCGTAAAAATACTGAAAAATCCACATTCGCCATTGTCCGGGCTATTCAGTTTCATTTGTCAGCCACACGCCGTCTATAGCAGTGATTTATTTTACTGAAAAAAATACAGAATTATCCCAAAATCCTTAAGAGCTTTTCCGTGTCAACTAGAATGACTATTTTTCTACATTTTTTCTAACAATACACGATCACCATGGCAATGGATAATGAACTGTATTTCGTCTCCGTAAGTGCTAATATGGCAGCTAAGGGAGCTGCCATCACTGGCAACGGATAATGGACTGTATTGCGTCTGGTTAAGTGCTAATATGGCGAGGGAAAGATATTTTGAAGTTAAAAACTTACATGGTGAAATATCGTAAAATGGTTTTGAAATATCATACTTACCTTACTCATTTATATTCATTTAATTTCAAAAATTGCCTGGTAATGATCTCTGTTAGCGATAAGGTCGCCCTGTGATTTATATAGTTAAGTTATTGTTTTGTATATTTACGTGTGAAATCAAATGGTAATAAATAATTAGTTACGTGGTACGATTTTAAAATTAATGTATAAATATAATTATTATATTTATAGATAAAAGTTTTCTAATAGCTTAAAGTTATTTTGATAATCAAGTAATATTATACAAAACCTAAGAAAATATGAAAAAATCAAGTTTTTTCAGTAGCTTTTGATAAAAACTATTAGGTATGTAAATCTACACTAATATTATGAAGTGGAAAAGTTTGTTTGTTTGTATGTAGGAGGTGATCTTCGAAACTGAATTTTCCACGTCAAAGAATTGTGATATTATTGATGACGACTCTGTGGCGCAGCGGGCGAGAGCCCGCCTGCGACGCAAGAGGTTGCGGGTTCGATTCCCGCTGCGGAACAAATTTGTGTACGATCTGCAGAAATTTGTTCCGTTGGTCTGGGTGTTTTCTATGTATAATAAAAATATCTATCTATGTATAATAATGTATTAAATATATCAGTTATCTAGTACCCATAACACAAGCTTTGAGTAGCTTACTTTGGAGCTAGATGATGCTGTGTGGATTGTCCAGCTTTATTATTATTACTAGCTGTCCCGCCTGCGACTTCGTTCACTTAAAGTATCTAAACTGAGTTTCCAACACATCACAAAACTCATAAAAATCCCAAACTAACATTGACACCCCATTTTACCCCTTTTTGAAGGTTATTGAAAAATCCTGAAACACGTGTCCATTCGTTTTGCATTTACAGTACACAAACAAAGTTTCAGACCAATCGCACCACCCGTTAAAAAGTTCCCATACAAACATTGACCTCCCATTTGACCCTTTTTTTAAAGTTATATTGAAAAATCCTGAAACGCGAAACAAAGTTTCAGACCAATCGCACCACCCGTTAAAAAGTTCCCGTACAAACATTGACCCCCCATTTGACCCTTTTTTGAAGGTTATATTGAAAAATCCTGAAATACGTGTCTATTAATTTTGCATTTACAGTACACAAACAAAGTTTCAAAACAATCGCACCACCCGTTAAAAAGTTCCCATACAAACATTGACCCTACATTTGACCCCTTTTTGAAGGTTATATTGAAATAACCTGAAACACGTGTCCGTTTATTTTGTATTTACAGTACACAAACAAAGTTTCAAATTAATCGCACTACCCGTTAAAAAGTTCACATACAAACATTGACCCCACATTTGACCCCTTTTTGAAGATTATTTTAAAAATCCTGAAACACGTGTCCATTTATTTTTCATTTACAGTACACAAACAAAGTTTCAAGCCAATCGCACCACCCGTTAAAAAGTTCCCATACAAACATTGACCCCACATTTGACCCCTTTTTGAAGATTATTTTGAAAAATCCTGAAACACGTGTCCATTTATTTTGCATTTACAGTACACAAACAAAGTTTCAAGCCAATCGCACCACCCGTTAAAAAGTTCCCATACAAATATTGACCCCACATTTGACCCCTTTTTGATGGTTATATTGAAAAATCCTGAAATACGTGTCAATTCATTTTGCATTTACAATGCACAAACAAAGTTTCATAAAAATCGCTCCACGCGTTAAAAAGTTTCATACTAACGTTTTCACCCATTTTCACCCCCTTAGAGGTGGAATTTCCAAAAATCCCGCCTTAGTGGGTGGTTTTGTTATAAAAGGAAGCCACCTTCCAAATTTCAGCTTTCTACCTTCAGCGGTTTCGGCTCGGCGATGATCAATCAGTCAGTCAGTCAGTCAGTCAGGTTAAGCTCTTATATAGATATAAAAAATAGATGAGAATTTCACAAAATGTATGTTTAACTAAGTACACAACTTTTTTCTTTTCTCTCTTTCGTCACACAAACTATATTTTAGTACACTATTTTTTGACAATTGGGTAGAAGGAAAATATATTTCCGAAAGGATGGGACACGGCGCATGAGTGATGACGCTATCATTTTTGATAAGTAGGTAAATGGAAATAAAGAAATAGCTGACTGGCCTCACAGCTAAGTCGGTAGTAGCTCTGCTTTCTGCGCTGTAGGTTGTGGGTTCGATCTCCACCCAGGACAAACATTATAAACGCAAAAGTTTGTAAAAATGTGTGGATGTATGTTTTTTTTACTCTTTCACGCTGAAATTTGGCACAGATGCAGATTATAGTCCGTAATAGGCTACTTTTTACCGGGAAAAATATATTTTTTTTAAGGTACCACGCGAGCGAAGCCATGGGCGGAAGCTAGTGTAATATATTTCCTTTACAAACTGATTTTCATTATGATTTGATAATCAATGTTTCTGAATGTACCAAATCGCAGTCTTTTATCTTTATAACTCCCAACGGGCTAAATGGTAATTATGTTAATCAAAGCAAAGCTACTCAAAACCAGTCTATTTGAACTCTATGCGGAAATAAATAGAGGCTATATTAGAATGGAACCTGAAATTCTACTTTGACAGTGATTTCGAGTCCGGCATTGATTTTAATTTGATTTTATAACTCAGTACTTAATCATTGCGCAGTTTGTTTAATTAAAGTTTCTATTAGGGAGGACATTTTGGATAATGAGATTTTATATTACTTTGTTTGATGAACCTATGTATTTCTGGTAAGTATAATATACATAAGTATACATAATGTTATCAAAATAATCCTACTAATATTATAAACGCGAAAGTTTGTAAGAATGTATGGATGGATGGATGGATGTATGTTTGTTACTCTTTCACGCTAAAACGGCTGAACAGATCTGAATAAAATTTGGCACAGATATAGATTATGGTCTGGAATAACACATAGGCTACATTTTATCCCGAAAAAATGTACGGTTCCCGTGGGATAGCGATGTTTTTGTTTTTTAAGGTATCACGTGGGCGAAGCCGCGGGTGCAAGCTAGTATTAAATACATTGGGTGTTTGTTACTCTTTCACGCTGCAACGGCTGAACGAATCTGGATGAAACTTGGAATACGCGTAGTTTATGACCTGAAATAACACATAGGCTCCTTTTTATTCTGGTTAGTATAACACGAGCGGAGCCACACGCGTAAGATAGTACATAAAACATGTGAAACAGTTGATATATCTGAAGACAACTATCTACTAACTATCTATAGATAGCTCAAAATGTGGGCATGTACCAAATGTCATGTTTGGACTTGCCTCTGACTACCCTCTTTAGATATCCTCAAAGATCTAAGTAACTAAAGATCTGAGGAGATATCTACCGAGCCTGAGGATTACAGTCGTGATCATATTTATTTTATTTTTAGATAGCTCAACTGATCCAGAAGTAAGTAGTTTTTCAGCTGTTTAATATTATTTTGATAACATACGTATACACAGAAATAGGTTCATCAAACAAAGTAATATAAAATCTCATTTTAATCTACGGAGATAAAAAAAATCACGTTTATAATATTAGTAGAATTAAAAAAAATACAAATCGATAATCTCTTAGTTTTGTAATCGATTAAAAATAGCATCTCGCGAGCAAAGTCAGCGGCATTCTAGTATGCAATAAACCGTAGGATCCTCATTTTGACGGCGGACAGGGACCATTTCTAAATAAGGGATTAAACATTTGCTGATAGCAATAAACAAGATGGACGGCCGGCTCCAGAATTCCCAATGTCCGGCCCATTGGGAACTTTTACAAATTCAGATTAATACATCACGTGGAATCACATCGTTTTCCCAACGGGATAACGGGGTAGGTTTATATAAAAAAAAATATATATGATCACGACTGTAATCCCCAGGCTCGGTAGATATCTCCTCAGATCTTTAGTTTCTTAGATCTTTGAGGATATCTAAAGAGGGTAGTCAGAGGCAAATCCAAACATGACATTTGGTACATGCCCACATTTTGCACAGTAGTTAATATTCCGTACGTGACAGGTTGCAAGCCCATCGCCGCTTATAAGAATACTAACCTATGACACATACCTTCGAATTTTTGGTTCTAGGGTATGCCGGTTTCCTCACGACGTTTTCCTTCACCGTTTAAGAGCACTGGCATTGCGCACATAAATTTTTCGAATGGAAAAACTCATTGGTGCACGACCAGGTTTGAACCCACGACCTTCGGATCGTGAGGCAGGGGTGCTACCACTACATTACCAGCGCTCAGTAGGTTAATATGCTTGCAAAATTTCTGAAAAAAACACATGCTCTCAGTTCTAATCCCCAGGCTCGGTAGATATCTCCTCAGATCTCTGCAACTTAGATCTTTGAGAATATCTAAAGAGGGTAGTCAGATATTATATTTGCTTATTAAATTTATAAACGGCAATAGACTTACAAACTGTCGACTGTGTCATTTATGGACGAAGCATGTATGAAAATCGTGGCAAGTTTCAATAAATCTATTGCCGCTTATAAAGTTTATAAGCGGCAATGGACTTACAATCTGTCGAATGCGTGATTAGTTCGACTAAGCATAAAATCGTGTCGGTACGTCTAAAATTAGGGTACTGTAAACCTTGGTATGGTTTATGGAGAGGTTTAAGGAAATGTAGCTTTCAAATGCGTGGTTCCAGGATGCTGCGGTCATCGACATTATGGATCCGGAGCCAGATCCATGTCAGGGTGGTCACAGACTGACAGACAAGATTTGTCACTTCAATCCTTAATTCATACTGTTTTAAGAAGGCTCTATAATTTTAGGAAATTGAAACTGTTATTTTCTTGTTTCGTAAAAAAAAGCATGATCACGACTGTAATCCCCAAGCTCGGTAGATATCTCCTCAGATCTCTAGTGACTTACATCTTTGAGGATATCTAAAGACAGTAGTCAGACGCACGTCCAATCATGACATTTGGCACATGCTCACATTTTGCACAGTGGCTAGTATTCCGTAAGTGACAGGTTGCAAGACCATCGTCGCTTACAAGGATACTAACCTATGACACACACCTTTAAATTTTGTTTCTTGGGTATTTATTTCACATGAATTTTATCTATCTGTATATCTTTAAAGATATTGTTTGTTTGAATTCAATAGGCTCCGAAAACACAGGACTGATTTAAAAAATTCTTCACCAATGTGTAGGAACTTTCAGGATGAAAATAGGCTTTAATTCATGTAGGTACCTTGCGGGCGAAGCCGTTGACGGAAGCTAGCTTAAAATAAACAATTTAATTTGTCCATAAATGAATAGGGACACTTTTCCTGAAAGTCAAATATTTTTTCAGGTTACCATTCAAAGGGCAGTCCCTTTCAATATTCGAGTATAGCATCTTGTCTCTGGAGAGTACTAAAGAGGGAAATAGACCCAATGAAGGGTAAACTGTGTCCCTGAAGGGGTAGGCAGACCCAATCAGGGGTAAGGCCGAGGTTTTACACAGGGGTATACGTGTTACCATCAACTGTACAATCTGGTGGAACTAATCCTACTAATATTATAAACGCGAAAGTTTTTAAGAATGTATGGATGTCAGGATGTATGGATGTATGTTTGTTACTCTTTCACACTGAAACGTCTGAACGGATCTGGATGAAATTTGGCACAGATATAGATTTTAGTCTGGAATAGCACAAAGACTTTTTACCCCGGAAAATATGTACGGTTCCCGCGGGATAGATTGTTTTTGTTTATAAAGGGACCACGAGGGCAAAGCTGTGGGCGAAAGCTAGTATTATATATTAGCTTTTGCCTACGGCTCTGTCACGTATTGGGAATACTAACTATTATGCTAAATGTGTGCATGTGCCAAATGTCATACTCAGACATGCCTCTGACTTTCTTTAGATGTCCTCAAAGATCTAAGTAACTAGAGATCTGAGGAGATATCTACCGAGCCTGGGGATTACAGACGTGATCATATTTTTTTGAAGTGAAAACTTCTTTAGAAGCGAAACACGTGTCGAATTCCTATTTGAGTTTGTGTTGATAAGCTCATTAGATAATAGTTTAGCGGGAAAGTACTCGATATTTCCCTCCATTTCAGTATTTGTATTTTTAAGCTTTGTTGCTTATGAAAATATGCAACTCTGAAATTGGTAACTTTATCATAAGCAACTCTGAAATTGGCAACCTTATCATAAGCAACTCTGAAATTTGCAACTTTATCATAAGCAACTCTTGATTTAGCAACTTTATCATAAGCAACTCTTGAATTAGCAACTCTGAAATTAGCAACTTTATTATAAGCAACTCTTGAATTAGCAACTTTATCATAAGCAACTCTGGAATTAGCAACTTTATCATAAGCAACTCTAGATTTAGCAACTTTATCATAAGCAACTCTGAAATTGGCAACTTTATCATAAGCATCTCTGGAATTAGCAACTTTATCATAAGCAACTCTGAAATTGGCAACTTTATCATAAGCAACTCTAGATTTAACAACTTTATCATAAGCAACTCTAGATTTAACAACTTTATCATAAGCATCTCTGGAATTAGCAACTTTATTATCTAGACACGCGGCAGCGTGTCAAGCCAAGTTCAAGCGAACGGGCGAGGCGCGCACCGTGTGTAATATTACATGAACCATTTGCGGCCATTTTCACCCCCTCGTAACTCAAAAACTATTTCACATAAACAAGTCAAATTTGGCTCATCTATTGCCACTTGCGATTAAAATATATACTCCGAATTTCATAAACACACCTCAAACGGTTATTTAGATATCAACGACCAAAAATGGTTTTTTATGAAAAAAATTATCACTGACTGACCTATAGACGTTAATTATAACCCAGTTCCAGATGACCTAGAACGTTCAAATTTGGCATCCAGGTAGGTAATGGGGTGGATACAAAGGAAAAAATCTGAAACTTGCAAATTTTTATATTTTTAACCTACTTTTTCAATTAATTGATTCTCCTAGGAACCCTTACTAGCGCCTGTAATATAAGAATAGCAATCTAAATAGATGACAGTCGGTCATTATGTGGATTTTAATAGGGTCTTAACGTGAATATAATAACGAGTGGAAGTAGTGTCTTGGATTGTCGGATAGGTAGTAGGTAGGTATACTTATTCAGTAAGTACTCAAGTACCTACCTACCTGCTTAGTATGTACGTATATCTACAATGTGCCAATAGTTTGAGCCGTTTATGCAGGTAGATTATATAAGTGTAATAATATAAGAATAAGTACTTACTTACTAATAAGTTCTGTACAAAAAGTAATGATATCCCATCAAAAACATAAATGTGAAATGAGAGCCAAGTTCAATAAGTATGTTTTAGTCGTTGACTTCAGCGACAAAAGAAGTGAGATCTAAACGGGTGCCAAGTACAATGGTCAGTCCTGAAACTTATTTATAACAATATGAAATATTTTTAACAACTTTAAAATATCATTTAATCTCATAATTTAGGATATTATATTGAAGCCTAAGGTCTGACTTGGCTAGTTTTCTTAAGAGTACGAATTATATTATATATACTATATTGGTATATTGGTATAGCCTTTGCAAGTTCATATTTTATTCTTCTAAAAATTTGGCTTGCTGGTAGAAACTAGCGATCGGACATAGTAGGTAAGTAGTTAATAATAGGAAGGTAATTCGTATAATGAGAACTAGCCAAGTTAGACCTTAGGCTTCAATATAATATCCTAAGTTATGAGATTAAATGATATTTTAAAGTTGTTAAAAATATTTCATATTGTTATAAATAAGTTTCAGGACTGACCATTGTACTTGGCACCCGTTTAGATCTCACTTCTTTTGTCGCTGAAATCAACGACTAAAACATACTTATTGAACTTGGCTCTCATTTCACATTTATGTTTTTGATGGGATAAGCAACTCTGGAATTACCCACTTTATCAAAAGCAACTTTATCATAAGCAACTCTAGATTTAGCAACTTTATCATAAGCATCTCTGGAATTAGCAACTTTATTATAAGCAACTCTGAAATTGGCAACTTTATACCGAAACTCCCTTCACAGTGTATTAAGTTCGGTGCTGCCATCAGTCGGCAGAAATGAATATTCCACAAAGTTAATGGGCCCAAAGCCACAGTATAAGCAGTAGTGTAACCGTGAAACGTCACATTTCCCCGACAAAAGATTTGATAAAGCCTACGATGTCACCCTTTACTCCTCTCTCCTCTTATAGGAGTATTTTTGGGGAAGCACAAGTTATAGGAGTAAGCGTATATTCCAGAATAATTAAAATAAGTGTTTTTTTTATTGTTTTAGATTGCGAAGTGTTTTTGATTTATTTTTGACTACTTACATACGAGTATAATATTAGAAGAGCTAATTTCACCATGCTATTATTACCGTTAGGCTTTTAATCGCCTGTTAAAGTCATTTTGTGTTCCAGTATGTTCTGACAAAGGATTATCTTCCGAAATGAAATCACTTGAAATATATAATAATACCTTAACATTATTTTTATAATTATGTCCTGCATATGTATAATAAAAAATATCTATCTATGTTATATAATGTATTAAATATATCAGTTATCTAGTACCCATAACACAAGCTTTAAGTAGCTTATTTTGGGGATAGATAATGCTGTGTGGACTGTCCAACATTATTTATTTATTTGTGGTGAAATTAATCTTTTCACCACACTGGTTCAGAACTTATGAAACAGCTGATGGCTTGCACCAAACGATCTCAAATTCCTCCGCAGCGACTCGTAGTCCAACGATATTAAAATGATAAGTAGGCATTCGGTGCGACCTTATTATGGACGTATTGGTTCAAACTCCACAAGCGTACTGGAGGGCAGATCGGTGCGAAGTGTCGGTTCAAACCTGATTATTAAACTAAACATGATCACGACTGTAATCCCCAGACTCGGTAGATATCTCCTCAGATCTCTAGTAACTTAGATGTTTGAGGATATTTATAGAGGGTAGTCAGAAGTACGTCCGAATATGACATTTGGTACATGCCCACATTTTGCACAGTAGTTAGTATTCCGTGGACATAATTATGCCAAAAATCACGTTTGGACATGCCTCTAACTGTTAGATATCCTCAAAGATCTAAGTAACTAGAGATCTGAGGAGATATCTACCGAGCCTGGGGATTACAGTCTAGACCAGTGGTTCCCAAAGTTGTCTACGACCTATCTAAAACAAGTTACTAAACTCGGGACCCACCTCTAGAAAATTTAACCTTTACCAATATAAATATTTTTTTCAAATAAAACACAATTATTAATACATAATATACAAGGCTGGATGCGTCTAAGGCGCTCATTAGTCCAGTTAGCCTATGTCCAGCAGTGGATTGCTATAGGCTGATGATAATGATGATGATGAATCAAATAACTACACCTTAGATCCGTCTAGCTAGTCGTCGGCCGGCCGTTGGCATGGCTGGTTGGTGCGTCGTTATACAGGGCCCACTAAAAATTCGCTCGTGCCCCACTAATGGGTTGCGACCCATAGATTGGGAAATCCAGGCCCCCTATTCCATAAACATTAAAGGTCGATTCACACATATCAGTGAAGTCACAGTTCCGACACAGTACCGGCACAGTGCGAAATATTCTTTCATACATTCTCTATGAACGCACCCCCACTTGTCAGTGTCAGTGACGACACAGTGCCCTTAGAGAATGTATGAAAGAATATTTCGCGCTGTGCCGGTACTGTGTCGGAACTGTGACTTCACTGATAATGTGTGAATCGACCTTTAAAGTCTACTGTAAACAGTGACAATATTGTCTAATTTTATGACACGTGCTGTTTATTAAAACTTACAAATATGTAGAACTAGCTTCCACTTGCGGCTTCGCCCGCGTGGTACCTTGAAAGACAAACAAATCAATCCCACGGGAACCTTACATTTTTCCGAGATAAAATGTAGCCTATGTATTATTCCAGACCATAGCCTATATCTGTGCCAAACATTTAGATCCGTTCTGCCGTTTCAGCGTGAAAGAGTAACAAACATACATCCAGACATCTTGTCATCCATCCATCCATACATTCTTACAAACTTTCGCGTTTATAATATTAGTAGGATTGTAAAAACATTTTACAATTTTGTACATTTTACAGAAACTTGTAGAATTGTAGCTGCTTACAATTAATTGTATTTTACAATTTGTAATCTTTATTGAAAAGGGGCCTGGGTCTAGACCATATTTATCCTTACTAGAGGATCACGTTGATGGAAACATTGGGAACAGTCCAATTCGAGTTAAACCCTTTTCGTATAGGATAAACGTATTACATTGAATAATGAGAGCGCTTTGAAAAGTGTTAAACTAGGCGCGAAGCATTAGGTACTGTAATGAGTTTCACTGAGCAAAACCTCTACCGACTCTGCCTGTGACAACCTGTGGGAATATCTAAACAGCTCGCTCACTACAGGGGAAAAACAATAATAACAAATACTAGCGCCGCTCGCGGCTTTGCTCGCAAGCTAACTACATAAAATATAGCCTATGTTACTCAGGGATAACGTAGCATTCTAACGGTGAAAGAATTTTTGAAATCGGACCAGTAGTTTTTGAGTTTATTCGTTACAAACAAAAATACAAAACTTTCCTCTTTATAATATTAGTATAGAAGTATAAATAATCACGACTGTAATCCCCGGGCTCGGTAGATATCTTTAGATCTTTAGTTACTTAGATCTTTGAGGATATTTAGGGTAGTCAGAAGCACGTCCAAAAATGACATTTGGTACATGCCCACATGTTGCACAGTAGTTAGTATTCCGTACTTGACAGGTTGCAAGCCCATCGCCAAGAAAAACCTGTCACAGTTTTATTTTAAGTATAATTAATACAAACTATACTTCTAAGTCCTATATAATCCAAAACAGAGTTTTTTTCTACGGAAGAGAAGACTAAATAACATGAATTTCAGATATATTTATTTATTTTATTTGAAAAAAAATTGACATATTATTAGAAACTCTTACACTTCTAAAAATTTTACACAATCCAATAAAGTTTCCACTATTATGTAAAATTATTATAACGTGAAGATAAAGTGGGCATTGTGAAAAATCCTACTAATATGATAAACGTGCACGATTGTAAGAATGTATGGATGTATGTTTGTTACTCCTTCACACTGAACCAGCTGAACGTATTTGGATAAAATTTGACATAGATTTATAGTCTGGAACAAAGGCTACTTTCAATCCCGGAAAAATGTACGGTTCCCGCGGGATGGATTTGTTTATGTTTTTCAAGGTACCACGCAGGCGAAGCCGTGGGCGGAAGCCAGTAAAGTATATGAGAAACTAGAAGTGATTCAACTGTTTAATCTGAGCTAGGATTGAGATGTACCTACGTCGCATTTTCGTCATTAAACGACCGGATATGAGTTGGAATGTCCAACGGAATATTCTCAGATTGCGAATGAAGATATTTCGAACGAGATACTCTTACCCAAGTACGAAGAAGGAGGGTTATGTATTTGGGGAACGAGTATGTATGAGTTTTTGGCTGTCGTTAGAACCCAAATGGCTGAACGGTTTTTGACAGATAAAGTGTTATCGGATTTGGCTGTATCACAAGTGTCATAGGCTAAAAAACCGGCCAAGTGCGAGTTGGACTCGTACACGAAGAGTGACAGACGGACGGACAGCGGAGTCTTAGTAATAGGGTCCCGTTTTGCCCTTTGGGTACGGAACCCTAAAAATATCTAAAAATGGCGGCTGTATTTTCAATTACTATGAGTCGGGTTTTTTTGAATTTGTGAAATAAAAATACCATCATGTTATATATATAATATAATATAAACATAACTTGTAGGATATTAATAGGAGGCTAGCCAGAGGCAAGTCATTTTAAAAATAAGGCTTCAAACTGTAAATGCTGAAAACGCTCCAATAGTATTTATCTTTTTGCACTCTATTTGTCTTTATCTTTTTGTTCTTCTCTTTCCATTTGCCGAATGGTGGAGTGTAAACAGTACCCTTAGCACTAGTTTTGAATTTATTGAATTGCAAATGAGTCTTTTTTATGAGCCTACAAGTAAAACTCCCGCGTAATGTTTTTTTCATACAATTTTCAACCTTCCGCTGCTTCTTTTAGAGGTTGAATTTCGGGATTTCCTTTCTTAGTTAGCGAGCGAAGCAAGCGAAAATTTCAGTGGCAAGTAGGGCGAGTTAACGTTGTATGTTTGTATGTTTGCGTATATGTTAGAGCATAACCGATAATAGAGCAGAACCGTTAATCCAACGCGCGCGAGATCTCAGTTCGGGGCGAACTACTAGTATAGTTGATCGAGTGAGTGAAGCGAGCGAAGATCTCAGTGGCAGCTAGGGAGATTTGTTGTTGTATGTTTACTTGTATGTTTGTGTATATGTTTGTTAGAGCATAACTTAAGAACCGTTAAGTAATCCAATCTGCATAAGAGTTGGAAGGTCTAGAGATTCTGTTTTTTTGATTTGCTGGCAATATAGTTAATAGCATATGAGCTTAATCGGTGAAAGGGTTGTAAAGATTGGGTTTCAACGTCCGCAAAATCTTAGTTCGGGGCGAATTACTAGTATACGTATAGATTTTGAAAAGGAGGTACCTGGTAACTAGTTTTCAGTAAAATTAGTTAGTCGTCGAACGTTTTTTGATAACGAAATAAACTAGTCTTCTTCTTCTTCTTCTTGCCCTTTTCTCACGCTAAGTGGGGTCGGCACACTATGTTTTCTTCCTCCATCTCCCTCTATCATCCGTCATCTCAGTACTCACTTCTTTCTTACTCACATCATCTTTCACACAGTCCATCCACCTTTTTAGTCTACTTCTACTTACGTAAAAAACTAGTGTTAAGGGTACTAAAATCTGAAGTTTGAGAAGGTTTGAAGATTTTTAATGTGTTTCAACTTAAATATTGTTCTTTTTTATGAAAAAATAAATATATTTCAACTGATGGCTTCGTTTCATCTTTTACTGGGCTCTTTAGAAAATAATAAAATAACATTTTTTGCCCTTATTTTGTCTTATATTTTTTAATTTGTGCACAATAATATAATAAATAATAATAAGAATTAAAAAAATAATTAAGAAAACATTGTGGCAACCCCACTTAGAGTGAGATAAGGGTAGGAGAATGATGATGATGAAATAAAATAAATAAATAATGAAGGTTATTTGGAAAATATCCTTTAAAATCCAATCAGCCATTTAGGCTACAGCGAAAGAAAACCACATAATATACCTACATAATAATTTTATACATACTTACTTACTTAAATACATCCCAAATACCTACATTACCCTCCCTAGTAGTCGGGTAAAAAGTATATCGGTTAACTTATTGATGGAATGGCAAAATCCATCGAAAAACTGTTAAATTCCAAAATGGCGTCATAAAAACCTTTCAAATATCCTATTCATCACACGATATCCATGTCAAAACTTACTCTACCCTCAGCTTTGATTCCCGAAAATGTAATGACGTCATATGACCGCCTTAAAATAGCGGAGAATTATACAAACTAAAATGTTTAACATTTTGGCTGAACAACAAATTAGTGTAGTTAAATAAATATGAATATTTGTATACATATGTATGTACATTAAATTGTTAGATGGTAAAACAAAAATGCTAAGATTTTGTAGAACATACAGACAATATGATAATATAAGGGTGTATTATTATTATAATATTTTTGTTAGTAAAGGTGAGTTTTTGATTGAAAGTTGAGGCAAAACGTGGGTCCACACTTGTGACATTCTTCCGTAACTGTGATCGTGTCTGTGCCGAAAACACGACCACATTTGTCACGCGTTTTTGTACGTGTCACGACAAAATGTCTGCACTTTTTCATGAAGTCCAGTAAATTGTCGGCAAATTGGCACTAGTGTGGACGCGTTTTAAGGATCTTTACAAACCTTAAATCTTTAAAAAAGTATACTTAATATAATTAATCATTCAGCTATCTAGTTCCCATAGTACAAGCTTTGCTTACTTTGGAGCTAGATGGCGTTGTGTGAAATGTCTACCAATTTTTATTTATAGATAGCTTAACTGATCCAAATCACGTAAAAAGAACCGTCTTTTAAGACATTGGCAGTATGCGGTTACGGCCGTTATCATGGCGGTCGGCGTTAGTTAGGAACGCAATGTTTAACCAGACTCTGTCAGCACCAATTTTTCGAACACACTATCAATTTATTCTGTGATCCAATTGCCAGTCGTTTATTTGACGAATAATACAGTTCTGTGTACAGTGCGACACAGTTAGAGGTCCCTTTGATTAAGCTACGTTGAGTCATGACAAGAAATGTGTTAAAGGGCAGTCAGAGCCACGTCCAAACATTATGTTTATCACATAACAATTATTTAGAACGTGATAATCACGACTCTAATCCCCAGGTTCGGTAAATAATATCTCCTCAGATCTCTAGTTACTTAGATCTTTGAGGATATAAGAAGCTTAAAAGAAAACGGTTATAATACTACCTTCAAAAATTCTTATTTTTTTTTCTATTCATGTTCCAAAATTCATCTAGATCCGTTCAGCCATTTCAGCGTGATTGAGTAAAAAACATCCAAACATTCGCATTTATAATGATTATTTGGATATTCAGCTCTTATAATCTGGTTGTGTAATATTTAATCTATAATGTAATCCTCTTTTATTCATTTTTTCATTTTAATCTGTAAAAATACTCTATTCGCTATGCTATACAACAAAAACAAATTAAAAATCACTTAAAAAAATATAAAAAACCGTTTGACCCATCTGTAGTAGCAAATAAATAAATTTTGATCAGATTTTTTTATACTACTTGGATTGTATTTAAAAAAAATGCTACTTATGGTAGTTCTAAGCTGTGTTTCACTGCAGCGGCTCAGTATTTCCTGGTAATGTGGTATCATCAGTGCCACGGGTGGTGCCTACAACCACGAACCCCAAACATAACCATTATAACCAAGGTTTAACCAAATAACCATTTGCCCATGACCTTCAACCATGGCATTTTAAAAATGAGGTTAATTACCACCATGAGATGGTGGTGTAGTGGTAGCTTGGTAGCACTTTGCGATGTGGGTTCGAACCTCGAGCCTTATCACAAGCTCTTCAGGCAATATCAAAGTAATATTACTTTGATATTTCATAACTTAATCCTGCTTAATCTAATTTTATTAATATTATAAATGCAAATGTAGTTTTATCGAAGTAAGTATTTATTTTTTACCTTTTCATAATTAAAACTAATCGCTAACGGCTGAACTAATCTTAATGAAATTTGGCAAGGAGATAGATTGCATCACGGGGAGGAACATAGGCTACGTTTTGTACAATTGAAAAAAAAACTGAATACTTACTACTGTGCAAAATATGGGCATGTGCCAAATATCATGTTTGGACGTGCCTCTGACTACCATCTTCAGATTTCCCCAAAAGTTACTGCCACAATTTTTTTGAAAATAAAATGTATCATAGTTAAGTAAGTACTTTACTATAATAAGTACCTAAGTATTTACCTAACCAAGTGAAGAGAAAATAAAATTTGCTACAAAAACTGGTATGACCGGAAAAAATGCTTTTTAGGCTAACTGTACTTTATTTAAGTTTTCAGTAAAAACAGTGCCAGTAAAATATTAAAAACGGTAAAAGAAAACCGGTAATTAAGATTTACCTGTATTATTAAAGTCTGTCTGTCTGTTTTTAATTATTATTGTTCTTTTTATAGCAGACCTCAGTTTTGATTGCAAATTCAACGGAGTGAAAGATCTAGGTACAGTCAACTCCAAAATTAAAATTAAAAGAAAATGATGCAAATGAAGATCGTGAGTGAGCGTGATGACTTATACCTTATTTATTTATTTATTTAAATTCTTTATTGCACACAAAATACAAAATATGCACAATTGGCGAGCATAATGCTGAAGGCATTTTCTACCTGCTGACCAAAGTAAAGTAGGATAATACCTTAGATCCTATTCTATAGTATAGGCTAGCATTATGCCGAGTTTCATCAAAATCCATCACGTAGTTTTGACAATATGCGATTTCAAAAAGACATAGTAGGCAAAAATTCTAAAAGTGCTGTTTCAACATTTATATCGTATGATGCTATCCCCAATTAAAATTTATCAGAAATATTTCATGTACTGATTTCGCTCCGTTACAGTTGTACTAGCTTCCGCTCGCGGCGTCGCCCGCAAAGTACATACATAAAATATAACCTATGTTCATCCTGAAAGTTCATGCTACACATTGGTAAAAGAATTTTTAAAATTGGTCCAGTAGTTTCGGAGCTAATTCAATGCAAACAAACAATGAAATCTTTTCTTTTTATAATATTATAGTAGACTAGATATCCCGCTTGCGACTTCGTTCACTTAAAGTATCTAAAACCGAGTTTTAAACAAATCATACAACTCATAAAAATCTGCATTTAAAGTATCCAAACCAAAGTTTAGACCAATCGCACCACCAAACCATACAAACATTTACCCCCTAACTATTTTTGAACATTTGATCTGTTTTTGAAGGTTATATTGAAAAATCCTGAAACACGAGTCCATTCATTTTGCATTTACGTACACAAACAAAGTTTCATGAAAATCACTACACGCGTTAAAAAGTTTTATACTAACGTTTTCACCCTTTTTCACTCCCTTAAGGGTGGAATTTTCAAAAATCCCGCCTTAACGGGTGGTTTTGTTATAAAAGAAAGCTATTTTTCAAATTTCAGCTTTCTAGCTTCAGCTGTTTCGGCTCGGCGATGATGAATCAGTCAGTCAGTCAGTCAGTCAGTCAGATTAAGTTTTTATAAAGATAGATAGATATTCTACTCGTTACTTTCAAATGAACAAGCAAATAGTGATGTACATAAAATCGATAAATCGACATCCACAGTGACAAACCAACCGGAGACCGAACAAAAAGTGCTGGGCTATCAATTAAAACGAAAGTCGGCCACCTGCCTAGGGATGGGCGGCGTTTACCTGGCCGATTTATCGATAATGCTTAATTAATTGGTGACCATTTGACCGTGGAAACATTTATTAATGACAAGAGATTTTGTGTAGTAGTGGTAATTTTATCTTCCCATTCATATATCGCAAGTTCGCAATCTAGCTGAAAATTCATATATAAAATCACGCCCGTTTCCCGACGGGGTAGGCAAACAGGGATCTCCACTTGCTACTATCCTGACATACCTCTTGCTTCATTCACTCTCATTACATTCTTCATACATGCGCGTCGGTTTAGGGTACTCTGGACCTGGCCTTTCTCTAAAACGTTCCCAATTTGCTCGAGGTACGTACGCCAAGGTCTTCCCCTTTCCACTGTCCTACACACTCTCCTTATGCACCTTTTTCATCAGTCTCCTTTCATCCATCCTTTCTACATGCCCAATCGATTACATAAGAAGTATTTTAAAAATTTAAATATATTATAAGGTTTATAAAATCCTCTTTTCGAGGTAAGCCCTTTGATGAAATTGTCTCATTTACCAGTTTTTTGGATAACTCTTAGAATAAGAACTATGCCTCTGGTCTCCACGGATTTAAATGTTCTACCCCAAAGGGCAAAAGTATATAACAAAAATATTTAAAAATGAATTAAACGCAGACAAAGTCGCGGGCAACCACCTAGTGTATAATAAACGCTAAGGCCCAGCGAGTTTCTTGTCAGTTCTTCTCGGACTGGGGATAGGACTGGAATTGGCACCTAGACTCACCTAGTATGTAAGACGATTCAAAATGATCCCCGTGATTTTATTGAATAAAGATTATTTGAATTTTGAATTCTGAATTTTCATAAAATATCATCGATAAGTCCAACACTAGCATAGTGACGTACTTATGTTTGTTCTATCTACCAACTTCTCTTTCAATTCGTTCAGTTTGGTTTTCAATTTGTTAAGTTGTTCGCCAACTGGATTGGATTTATGTTGTTTATTGTCTAACTGGCTAAAGGCTTGGCTACATGGTACGGTACGGTTGCGGTAAATGCAACTGTTGCATGGAATAAATAATAATAATAATATAATATATGATCACGACTGTAATCCCCAGGATCGGTAGATATCTCCTCAGATCTTTAGTTACTTAGATCTTTGAGGATATCTAAAGAGGGTAGTCAGAGGCAAGTCCAAACATGACATTTGGTACATGCCCACATTTTGCACAGTAGTTAGTATTCCGTACGTGACAGGTTGCAAGCCAATCGCCGCTTATAAGAATACTAACCTATGACACATACCTTTGAATTTTTGGTTCTAGGGTATGCCGGTTTCTTCACGATGTTTTCCTTCACCGTTTAAGAGCACTGGCATTGCGCACATAAATTTTTCGAGTGGAAAAACTCATAGGTGCACGACCAGGTTTGAACCCACGACCTTCGGATCGTGAGGCAGGGGTGCTACCACTACACCACCAGCGCTATGCATGGAATATTTGGCGAAAAATTCTGCAAACCAATTATTTAAAAATTACAACGCTTTAACGCCTTCTATTTGTAGTATAAAAATTGTGATTATTAATAACTAGCTTCTGTACTAGTAGCTTTTGAGTTTATTCGTTACAAACAAAAATACAAAACTTTCCTCTTTATAATATTAATATAGAAGTAGAATATGTAAATATTTCAGTGTATTTTTTAATTGATAGATTATTAAATAAAAAGGTACTAGTTTGTATTAAAAAACGCGTGAATAATAATGCCGTGACCTTGTATTCCTACCGTAACACGTGACAATTTTTTTTTTTTTTTTTTTTTAATGCTGGACAGTCCAGTCCACACAGCATCATCTAGCCCCAAAGTAAGCTACTCAAAGCTTGTGTTATGGGTACTAGATAACTGATATATTTAATACATTATATACATAGATAGATATTTTTTATTATACATAGAAAACACCCAGACCAACGGAACAAATTTCTGCAAATCTTACACAAATTTGTTCCGCGGCGGGAATCGAACCCGCAACCTCTTGCGTCACAGGCGGACTCTCGCCCGCTGCGCCACAGAGGTCGTCAAACTTAACAGATTTTCATGAGATTTCGTGAAAAAACACTGACATTTTACCGTTATAAACTTGCGTAACAAATGTAGGCGTGTTTTAGACGTTAACACAGTCATAGTCATGGCAGATGTCACAAGTGTTGGTTCACGCTGTTATGTTACAACGCGACCATCATTATAATAATCATCATCATCAATTCTGACATCGGGTTCTAGTAATACTACAATCGTAAGTAACGCGCGTGTAACAATTATATCGGAACGCACATCGCGTATAGACAAACCTTTATTACAAACTCTAGCTTGTCGCGTGTTAGGTTTAATTTTATTTGTTTTTTTTTAATCAAAGTTGCAGTTACTTTTTTTTTTTTTTTTTTTTTTTTTTAGTTTTTGTTTTTGTTGAATATACGGTATACACCTGATATTGACGTTGATTTAATGTCGATAGCGATAAAATACACCACTCAATAATAAAACTTCAGTCCTTTTATAAATAAAAATGAAACAAAACAACTATATTACGTAATTATTAGTATTAGACGGGTATTTATCGCGTTTAAATTACCTTATATTTTCCCGACGTTTCGACAGGTTTGCACGCTGTCGTGGTCACGGGTAGACAATATAAGGTAATTTAAACGCGATAAATACCCGTCTAATACTAATAATAATGTGTTCAGATCGCGTAAGTTTAAAAGTACATATATTACGTAAGTTATTGATAAAATAACAATCCGAATTGAAACACGGATAAACCTAGATTAAAACACTTTGGAACGTTTTGAAGCTTCACACATTGGAAAACATTTTTTTTCCAAATTGTATTATCTTTGTGATAGCGTAGTAGTCATTCTGAGTATTGGGCATTTCGCATTTGTGTGATTGATGAGCATTCTGAAATGCGTCAGAAAATTTTCTTTTAAATAGGTAGTATCTCTTTTAGCTAATATTGAGTCATAAATTCTCGTAAGTGACGAAAAACTCTGACACTATTCAAATAAAAAAACAAAAAATACCAATAAAAACGAAAAAAGGATTTATGCATTTTTTCGTTAGTATATCCAAAAACCAATGAACCACAAACTTATTGGCATCTTAAGTCTTATTTTTATCGGGTCACTAATATAGTCACGCTCGTGACGAAGTACTTTTGACACTATTCAAATAAAAAAAAACTTAGGATACCAATAATAACGAAAAAACGATTTATGCATTTTTTCGTTATCCCAAAATCCAATGAACCACAAACATGTCTTACTTTTTGTGTCACTAGTATAGTCACGCTCAATGTTGCCAGATATCGATAAGTTAAATCATCGATGTAGTCACATCACTATTCAATCAGCCAGCGCGGGTCAGCTCTACCAATTAATTAGCTCACAGCGGGCGCTTTACGACGCTTATTCCGCTAGTTGCTATTTTAGAGTTCCGTAGCAAAAGTGAAAACGTTGCACTTTTCAACAAAAATATGTTACTGCCCGCGGTTTCGCTCGGAGTTATACAGTTTTTTATTTAACTCTACCAATCAAACAAACAAAACAGCTATAAAATTATAGTGTAGTATTTTTTGCAAAATTTAAAAAACCCGACTGAACGTAATTGAAAATAGATTTTTATTTTGTAACCTATGTCACTCTCATAATCCAGACAAATCCGACGACAATCTTTTGTCAAAATCCACTCGGCCGTTTGGGCTTCAGCGATAGCCAAAGGAACTCGCATACATACACCCCAAACACATAACCCTCCTTCGCATCGCAGTCGGGTAAAAATACTAAGAAATGGAGGAAGTAAAATCTCTGCAGTAAAATGCAGTCACTTATCTCAAGTGGACTAATGGACAAACACATTACAGATCCCGCTATATATCTAGCCGGGAACGAAGGAAAATGCACATTTTAACCGACTTTATAAAAAGAGGTTTTCAGTTTGCCTGTATTTTTTACCCGACTGCAAAGAAGGTGGGTAATGTTTAGGGTGTGTGAAGTAGGTATGTTCGGCTGTTGCTGTAGATAGTCCAAAGGGCTGGACCAATTTTGACAGATGAGGTGTCATTGGATTCGTCTGGATTACAAGAGTAACATAAGTTATACAAAATGTCAAAAAATCTAGTATGGCGGCTGTAAAAATCTATTTCTAATTACGTTCAGTCGGGTTTTTTAATACACACTACAATAATGTTCACGACAGTAATTCCCGGGCTCGGTAGATATCTCCTCAGATCTATAGTTACTTAGATCTTTGAGGGGTATTCAGAGGCACGTCCGAACATGATATTTGGCACATACCTACATATTGCCCAGTGGTTAGTATTACGTACGTGACAGGTTGCAAGCCCGTCGCAAAGTGCTCTAAAGTACAAAAAGTACTCTTTCTTTTATCTTCACTAACTTATATCTCCCTCTCAACTTCTGTTCGTCTCGCCCGATCACACTTTTCGTAACGCTCTCATCACGCTTTCACCAGCTTACTTCCCAAGTCAAGCGTACCTACCTAAAGAAGTTTTACTTCAAAAATGTTTACGTCAAGTCGTGAAGGGATCCATTATATAAGGCTGGTTACAGTGCTTCACTGACCGTCGGTGCGTATGTCGGTCGCGCTTGTCATTAATATGAAAATCCATAAAATCGTACAGTGCTGGACCGACCGTACGCACGCGTATATTGCTACGCACTGCGTACGAGGACCGTCGGTCGAGCGCGTGCGCATGCGTCCGTCGGTCGGCCGACGCGCTATGGAAACGTATGAACGCGTTCAGTGCTGCACCGATCGTTGGACCGACCGTACGGACCTACGACGGATGTCTGTATCATTTTTCATCTGGTCAGTTTGTTGGTCAGGAGAGCACTGAATGATACAAACTGACGGTCGGTCCGTATGTATCGTCAGGACCGACCGTGCGCACCGACGGTCAGTGAAGCACTGTAACCGGCCTTACTCGTTAGTTAGTTTGAATAATGGACGATAGAATTTGTACTAGGATCATTTATGTTCAATGAACATTTGCTAGAACATAAAACAATACAAATCGATTTCTCATGGCAGTAGTTGTCAACAATTTTTTATAGATAAATAAATCCCTAATTGACAATATAATCAGTGGAAAAAACTAATCTATGAGCAATAAGACATAATAGTGTCGGATCTAATTACGTGTTCATTGCTTGAATCGACTCATTACAAATCTATGCCAATGTCTTTATAAACCCACGTTCACACTAAGGTATAAAACAGGTTTTCTACGTGTTGTACAGAACTGAATACATCTATACTAATATTATAAAGAGGAACGTTTTGTATTTTTGTTTGTAATGGATAAACTCAAAAACTACTGGTCCGATTTAAAAAAATCTTTCACCATTAGAATGCTAAATTATCCTTGAGTAACAAAAGTTATACTTATTACAAGAAAAAGTTAGGGATCCCTACTGAAACTTCAATAATGTAACTCAAGGTGTAGTAATTAATGGAATTTTTCGGACGTAGTCGCGGGAAACAGCTAGTGTTTAATAAACTAGTCATTTTAAAAATGTGTTAAAGTTTGTAAAAAATGTTTTCTTGTTTAAAACAAATTATATTGTACTAGCTTTTGCACGTGACTTCGGCCGCGTTCAAAAATAACGGACTCTCGTACAAACTTTCATCCCTTATTTCGACCCCTTCAAGAAATTTTATGAAAATCGGTTCAGCAGATTAAGTATGAAAACGTAACAGACAGACAGTATTAGTATGGATAAGACCCTATTAATTTTTGTTTTGTTTTTCTGTATTAAACATGTTTTTAGATATTAACGCGAGGTGATAACTGTGTTTTATTCCACGTCAATACTTGCATAGTAACTGTATTCTAATCTGTGTCATTGTCTTTGTTGCAGTTGACGTCACGTCAATCAAGAAAATAACAGTTTTCAAAGGCCAGTCCACACGCGATATTAGATTACAATGACCAGATATTAATGACTGGTCATTAAGTGGTAACGAGTCACGATGACAGAGACGCGGTGAAAATGTGAGCTCCAGACGTGGCGGTAGCAAGTGAAATAAAATGTTCTCAATCTCTGACAAGTTCTGGGACAGAAGAAAGTGGACACGATGACGTAATACATCCGCGGATGGATAAAATCAACGATTTCCGGAACCTTCTATAGTAAATAGTGCTTTTTTAAGTGTTGTACGCGAGTGTTTTAAAATTTAATTTGCGGTTTCATTTATTAATTTGTATATCCGTTAAAAATACGGTTTAAGCAATATTAGATAGGTAATACGATTCAAAGTTTCACAATATTCAACTAGGCGGGACCAATAGTAGATGGTACTGAAGACACGAAAATGATACCAAATGCGACCACTTCTCTGGCCAGAACCACTCTTTCAACCTTCAACAACTCTATAGAACCTTTAGAACTTAACTCTACTTTCATGGTGCCAACCTACATTAGTCAAGAGGAGTTTCTCGCTCTGCAGATGTCAAATCTGACAGATGTCAACTGCACGTCAAATGATACTATAATCTTCAAGACATGGTATCCTAGTGGCTATTCCCCATTCCATATCATAGTGTCATCGGTTATCGTCACAGTGTTAATGATAATGGTGGTAGTCGGAAACATGTTAGTGATAATAGCTATAGTGACTGAAAAGGCGTTGAAAAACATTCAGAATTGGTTCATAGCGTCTTTGGCTGTGTCGGATTTTTTTCTGGGACTTGTGATAATGCCGTTTTCGTTGGCGAATGAGCTGATGGGATACTGGATCTTTGGGTTCTGGTGGTGCGAGATACACTCAGCCATGGACGTACTGTTGTGTACTGCGTCTATCATGAATCTGTGTCTCATCTCGTTGGATCGATACTGGAGTATAACACAGGTGAGTTATTTTTTTACTAGCTAACCCGACAGACGTTGTACCAGTGTTGCCAGATGAGACAAATTATATTACAGTATTTGGTGCTCAAAATTACGTGTATTCCCGTTGTTTCCGAACGCCCTGTCCCCTACACGGGGCAGCGGGACGTGAAAAAAAATGTTGTCGCCGTAACTTACTCAAAATTACAGTGTTTGATACAAAATTACAGTAAAAGTAAAAAAAATACAGTGAATTGATTTTTGCCCGTTGAAATTTACAGTGTTCCCATACACTGTATTTTTTTTTAGTATTACAGTGTACAGTAGATCGTGTGAAAATACAGTAGATCTGCTGTAATTACAGTGTAGGTATCTGGCAACACTGCGTTGTACCTACTATGTTAAGAATATTGATTTTTAGAGTTCCGTGTCTCAAAAGGAAAAACGGAACCCTTATGGGATCACTTTGTTGTCCGTCCGTCTGTCTGTCAAGACCCTTTATCACGGGAACTCTAAGTATCGAGTTGAAATTAAAACGATATTAAGTACTCAGTGGCGCGATTATGGATTTTAGCTTACAATCAATGTCAATACGTTTTCATTGTAATTAAGTGATTTGGTATTACATAAAAGTGTTTATTCAATCAATTTGATTGATATTTGACAGGTGTTGATTGTATCAGAGTTCCGTAATCGCACTATTGGCCTACAGTCACTTGAAGCTGTGAAAAAATCAAACTTCAAAGTTAAAGTAAAAAAAGATACGTTTAGCCGCATCTAGCAGTGATCTGGATCAGTCGAGCTAACTATAGATCATCGGTAACGGTCCTTAGATAGCTGTTTTAGGTACATATATTTTGAGGAAAGTGCGGTGTGGATTTAAAAAATATTTTAACTTGAATTTTGTTCGGTAATCTTTTTATGAAAAATAGGACACAGCGCCATCTATTTGCAAACTCAGATAATATGAAACCGCCGTAAAATCTTGCACTATTATATCGAAACCAAACTGCATTATTCCATTTAAAACGCTCACCAAGCTCAGGTTGGTTCAGTGGGCCCAAACCAAATGTTTGAACAGTTCAAAATGCCTACAACCATCAGAAATTCAGAATTGGAGTTCCGTTCTTAACAATGAATATTGAAACCTGTGCAGATTTCTCGGTGAATGGCTGCTGAATGCAGGTTGACCCGTGGAGTTTGCGAAGATAGAATAGTTAAATATTTAAAGCTTGTGGCATCCCTACGAGTAACAGCTGTTTTAGATTGTTCCATTCTTTTATTTTTATTTTTATTAGATTTGAGTGTATTTAGGTAGCCTTTTACAATTTCATCGCATAAATACAACATAACAAACGTGTGTAAATGTTATTATTAGTGAAATTCGTGTTATTCTAGTAATTTTGCCAACAAAATAATAGCGTTTTTTCGGTTACGAAGTTTGAAAACTTGGAGTTTGATTATTGTTTTTTCTGGTTTGGAAGTGTTTGTTGCCTATTGTGTGTTGTTTATTGGCACGGAATACTATTTCCTACTATTCAAATATCTAAATCTAAAGCACGTAAGTACAACAATTCCAGACACATAACCTCAACAAGTGTTTACATTTCCCTAGAGAACTTGTGCTGGTTCTGTGGTCGTTGTGAGAAGGTAAACTATATTTTCTCACGATGATGACTCGACGAGCCCTGCAATGCCAGAAGGAGATCAATCTCCAACAGGCTTTGCAAGAACTGAAAGTGTCAAGGGAGCTGTGCACACAGTTGACAAATGAAAGAGAGGACAATGAGAATATATTATTAGATGCACTCAATAATAATGATAGGTTAAAAAGTGAGTTGTCATCACTACACTCACAATATACAGATACTGTAGGAGAACGAGATAGGTTACAGTGCATCATTGATGGGTTCGACCAGTGCGGCTCAGAGTATGAACAGGCCCTGAAGAGAACATCCACCCTGGAGAAGGAACTCTGTGATGCCCACCATCAAATCACAGAGCTACAAGAGGCCGCTCAATGCTCTGTCGCACAAAAAACCCAAAGTTTATTCGACGAGTTAGTGTCAGCTGATAGGGAAAATGGCCCTGATGCATGCTGTGATACCCCCACTGTAACGATAGACTTGACAAATGATGACTCGGTGAGAGTTGCAGCATGCACCAGAAATAAGTTCAGTAAAAATAAACTTAAAAAATATGTAAAGATTAATAAATTTATTAGTAAAACAAAAAGACAATTAAAAAAACAAAAACATATTGTATCTCATATTAGGACTAAGAGAGAAAAAATTGATTTAATAGATAAACTAAAAATGTGTACATTACAGTTGGAAAATTCAAAATTAGGACATGATTCTGAAATACAGCAACTTCAATGTGAACTTGCCAGTGTAGAAGAATCATTAAAATCAATCTCAAACCGATATGAAAAGTCCCAGGAAGTGATACGGGAGTACTCATTGGCCATGGATGAACTACTCAGGCTGTCAAATAGCAATCAACAGCGTTTTGACTCCCTTGTGGCTAACCACTCATGCCACTGTCAGCCTCCTGTGAGTCCAGGGCCAGTGAGTGCTGCCTCATCAACTTCTCAGCTGTGTGCCGAGCTGAACAAAAATAAAATTAAAAATAAAACTATAATGTTCTGCGATGAAATTGGAAAAACCATGGGCCAGTTATTAAATACTAGAATGGGACAGCCAATAATAAATAATTGCTTACCTTACTCCGACCTGCATGAAATCATGCAAAATATAAGTAAATATAACTTTGACCAGTGCTCTAATTTAGTGATATGGCTTGGAAATAGGGGTAATGTAAACAAATTTGATCTAATTAAATATGTTGAAACGCTTTTAACTTTACAAGTAAATAGAATTGTAATGTTTACATTCCCCTACAGCAACAGCTTGCCACAAGCAGAAAATGATCTTAGATATAAGTTAAATCAGACTTTGCATACAATGTCATGCAATAATAATTTCCATTTAATAGACATCAATAGTATTATTGATAAAAATTATTATCAGACAAAAGGTAAATACTACCTTCCCAATTATTACAAACGACAGGTAGCTGTGTCGCTATCTTACTATTTTAGTATAACAGCCAAAAATTTGGCTACTAATAATGCTTCTATTGAGCATATTATTGACATGACTCTGGACATTACTCCAAGTCATTTAAATTAAATGCAGAGACAATAGAGGAAATCTCTAGCACCAAATATTCAAAAAAAAGTCAATTTAACAATATGTCATGTAAAAATAAGTTTAAGTTTACTAACTTGGTGCATCAAAATATTCAAGGACTTAGCAAAAAAGAATTAGAGTTAGACTTATACATGAACTCAAACAACATTGACATAGTCTGCCTAACAGAACATTGGCTAAGAAGCCATGAGCTCATGTTTAATTTCCAGAATCACCAAGTTGGTAGTTCTTTCTGCAGAGTAAATTCTATAAGAGGCGGATCATTAATTCTAATAAATAGACAAATTAAGTTCAAAGAACGCAAAGACATTGTAGCCCACTCTGTAGAAAGACACATTGAGATAGCCTGTGTGGAGTTGGAGCAGTTCATTGTTATAAGCACTTACAGCCCACCAACCGCTTCATTTGATATTTTTGAAAGAAATATGGAGGAAATTTTGAACAATATTATATCAAAATCAAATAAACAAATCATAGTATGCGGTGACTTCAATGTAAACTTACTAGAGGAAAACTCTTTAAGTACCAGAATAATTAGTTTGTTTAAATCATTTAATCTTGAACCATTATTTATGGAGCCAACTAGAATAACGGCTACTTCAGCCAATTGCATAGATAATATTTTTACTAATATAAAAGAAATAATGAAAAAATTAATTAGCAATATTCAATCAGACCATCTTGGTCAACTAGTGACAATAGAAACAATAGTAAAAATAAATACTCAAAAAAAAATAACTTATACACCTGTAACCACTAATCGTTTGGAAAAAATGAAATTGAACCTAGCTACCACCTTACCTCGCTTATTATATAATGATGACAATCCAAATGATTTATATAATACTTTTTTCAATGAGTTTAATCAAAAGTTCAATGCAATTTTTAAATCCAAAACGGTTGTGGTCTCTAGCAGTTCTAAATTTTGTGAGTGGGCAACAGCAGGTATTCATAAAAGCAGGCGCACTTTGTATGAACTATACAGTGAAAAACAGTATAATTTTAGTGAAGAGTTTAAAACTAAAGTTAAAAATTACTCAAAAATTTTTAAGAATGTTTGTCGAATTGCAAAGTCTCAGCATATAAGTTCTAAAATTAAAACCAGTCAGGATAAAATCAAAACTACTTGGAAAATTATTAATAGTGAGACTGGAAAAGTCAAAACTCATAGTACTGTATTCAATTTAAACATTAACAATACAACAATCAACCAAGATAATGATGTAGCAAAGGCATTTGAAACATTCTTTACTGACATTCCAGTCTCTACTACAAAATCTTTAAACTCTTCACCTGTAATCGCGCAATCTATATTAAAAGATAGTTTAGCGGAATGTGATGTAACATTCCATTTTGATTATGTGAACAATAACGACATCATTAAGGCATTTAAACTGATTAATGTTAAAAAGACCACTGACCTCTGGGGCGTTTCTGTTAGCGTTGTAAAACCATTGATTGAAATTATTGCACCTGACCTAGCTTTTATATTTAACAAATGTATTGACAGTGGTGTCTTTCCTAATTTAATGAAACATAGCAAGATTACACCTTTGTTCAAATCTGGTAGTCATTCAGATCCTTGTAATTTTCGACCAATATCAGTGTTACCTACATTTAGTAAAATATTTGAAAAACTTATTCTTAATCAATTACAAAGACATTTTAACATTAATAATTTACTTGATAAAAAACAATTCGGATTTACAAAGGGCCGCTCAACCACTGATGCCGGTGTTGAGTTGGTATCACATATTTTCGATACCTGGGAGGAATCTCACGATGCCTTAGGTATTTTTTGTGATCTATCTAAAGCATTTGATTGTGTGCACCATGAAACATTAATCATGAAACTCCAGCACTATGGTGTTAGGGGGGTTGCACTTAATCTTTTAACATCTTACCTCACTGACAGACTACAGCGAGTTGAAGTAAATGGGAAACGTTCTCCGGGGTCAGTGGTAACAATGGGTGTACCACAAGGATCAATATTAGGGCCATTTTTGTTTTTAATATATATAAACGATCTACCAAAACTTGTTAGGGATGATCAGGAGATTGTACTGTTTGCTGATGACACGTCACTTTTATTTAAACAAAAGCGGCGTACGACTAATTTTGACGATGTGAATAATGCAATCTCTAAAATTGTAAAATGGTTTAATGTAAACAACTTATTACTAAATGAAAAGAAAACGAAATGCGTTCGTTTTGTACTACCAAATGTTAAGCAGATAAATACCAATATAAAAATAAATAACGAAAATATAGATCTTGTGGACACCACAGTGTTCTTGGGCATAACTCTAGATAATAAGCTTCAATGGGGCCCGCACATAGATAAATTGTCGAAGAGACTTAGCTCTGCAGCATATGCAGTTAAAAAGATCCGTCATTTCACCGACGTAGAAACTGCTAGACTTGTATATTTCAGCTACTTTCATAGCATTATGTCTTACGGTATTTTGTTGTGGGGGAGTGCTGCAGATATTAACACCATATTTGTGTTGCAGAAGAGGGCTGTTCGTGCAATTTATAACATGGGTCCCAGAGAATCTCTTAGAGATAAGTTTAAGGAAATTAACATTATGACAATGCCATGTCAGTATATATATGAAAACTTGATGTATGTTCATAAAAACATTAATTTATTTAAAAAAAATAGTGATTTTCATAATGTTAATACCAGACATAAAAATAAACTAGCTGTTCCCACGGTTAGGCTCACTAAAGTAAGCAAATCCTTTATAGGGCAATGTGTACGCTTCTATAACAAGATCCCAAGCGACATGCTTGATCTATCGATTGCGAAATTCAAAAATGTAATTAAACAAAACCTGTCTCGTAAAGCTTATTATAGAATATCAGAGTACTTAGATGACAAAAAAGCTTGGGACGAATCAGCTCCAACTCTGCTAGGTGTCCCTAACAATGTTAACAAGGTTCATAATACAAAAAAAGCGCTAGGGCCCAGCGAGTTTCTTGCCAGTTCTTCTCGTACTGGGGATAGGACTGGAATTGGCACCTAGACTCACCTAGTATGTAAGACGATTCAAAATGATCCTTGTGATATTACTGAATAAAGATTATTGACTATTGACTATTGACTATTAAAAAAAGTTATAACCGACCTCGTTAGAAGAAGTTTTAGCTTTTTGTGATAAATTGGATTTATATGTACTAAATCGTACTAAAAACATGATTACGACATTGATCAATCTGGGGATTACCGAGCCTGGGGTTTTATGTTTTGAGTATAATGTAAAGAGGAATCTAGATTTGTAAATTATAATGTAGAATGATTTAAAAAACTTACGTCATTGTATTTTTCTCTAGTGTGAATAAGAAGGGTATTTGGTATTATGCTGATTAATAAATTCAAAAATGTAATTGCCTTTTTAATGTTGCACAAAAGACTACTTGAGGTGTGTTTCAATCCGTTCGCCACACTAGCCCAAAAGAACGAATCACACGTTAGAAAGAAGAGATATTGGTATTTGATTATAAGGTAAAAATTTACTTTATCAAACTCATCATTCTCCTGCCCTTATCCCACGCGTGGGGTCGGCACATGTTTTCTTCTTCCACTTACTTCTTCTTCGGCCTTCCTCTACTTGCGCACCCAGTTACTATTTTCTACTTTGCTTTATCAAAGTAAAATCTTGAAAAATAATCTTGTAAATGACTATTCTATCTTTCCATATTTCCATGTCAAGCTGAGCTAGCTTGAGCCAGTTTCGCATCAGTTTATTCTGCCGCAAACCGGAATATGGCCGACTTATTTGAGCATGATATTTACCGATTTACGTCCAAACTATGCAAATCCATCATAGGCATTTACCGCCCATGGTTTATAAATTTTATAATTATTGGCGCTGAAGAGTGTTAGGTATGAATGTGGATGGATGGATACAGGGGTAGAGGTAGGCCAAAGTAAAGATGGATGGACTGTGTGAAAGATGATATGAGTAAGAAAGGTACTGAGATGACGAATGATAGATGGAAATGGAGGAAGAGGACATGTCGTGCCGACCCCACATAGCATGGGAAAGGCCAGGAAGAAGACGAAGGTTAATAATTGGCGCTCTTATCGCTTGAAGGAATCTGTACCAGATAATTAAACTTTATATAGGACTAGCTGTCCCGCTCGCGACTTTGTTCACTTAAAGTATGTATATAAACCGAATTTCAAACAAATCGCACCACCCGTTAAAAAGTTCTCATACAAACATTGACCCCACATTTAACCCCTTTTTGAAGGTTATATTGAAAAATCCTGAAACACGTGTCCACTCATTTTGCATTTACTGTACACAAACAAAGTTTCAGACCAATCGCACCACCCGTTAAAAAGTTCCCATACAAAAATTGACCCCACATTTGACCGCATTTTGAAGGTTATATTGAAAAATCCTGAAACACGTGTTTGTTCATTTTTTATTTACAGTGCACAAACAAAGTTTCATGAAAATCGCTCCACGCGTTAAAAAGTTTCATACAAACGTTTTCACCCTTTTTCACCCCCTTAGAGGTGGAATTTCCAAAAATCCCGCCTTAGTGGGTTGTTTTGTTATAAAAGGAAACCACCTTCCAAATTTCAGCTTTCTAGCTTCAGCGGTTTCGGCTGGGTGATGATAAATCAGTCAGTCAGTCAGTCAGTCAGTCAGTCAGTCAGGTTAAGCTCTTATATAGATATATATAGATTACCTACTAATATTATAAATGCTAAAGTTGTGTGTGTACGTATGAATCTTTATTTCTGTAACAGACTTGGAATAAAGTATGAATTTAAATAAGTATATCCTGTATTATTACCTACATAATAATTTATCCCAGAAAACACCTCAAAGGGGATGAAAAAAGGAGGTTATAATACATATTCCCAGTATTCCCAATAGTAGGTATCTTATACTGTTATCTGGCATCACAGCTCAGTTGGTAGTAGCTCTGCCTTCTGCGCTGTAGGTTGTGGGATCTATCCCCATCCAAGACATACATTTGTATGATGAACGCAGATATTTATTAGGGACTAAATGGCGTTGTGTGTTTATATATTTATTTCTATCTAACTAGTTAAATTTAGATGTAGTCTTAAAGTCTCTAACCCATTAGTATTGGGTATGGAAAATAAAAAGAGGAATAATTTATTTTTATTCGATCAAGTATAATGTAACCAGAGCTGCGAGTGAATACTAGTAATTTTACCTGCTAGTTTCACGTGAATTTATTTTCTTTCAAACATTTTTCGTCAGCCATTATTGAAACAACGTAATATCCGGTTTCAATGTATCAAACCGGATATAATAACCGAGCGATTACAAGTTAATAACCTTAACTGGGTGTAACGACCGTGAATAACGGCATAGCTCATTTCAAATAGCTGGTCAACTCCAATACTCATTATTGATGACCTCAGTGGCATTTGCTGCAAATATTTCTTCAGAATCTGAGTTTTGTGGTATCTACCATAGTACTTTTAGTTTTTGATACGTATGATAAGTTTGTATGGAAATTTTATTGTATGAAATTGTATGGAAATGACATAAGCAGTCACGTGACACCTCACAAGCAAACGTCACTTCCATTACATTATTATCTTTCCGCTAGCTACCTTGTTTATATCCCCAAGGTTTTGTATTGTTTTAATAGGGAAATAAACAGTACATAAAACTGAAAATAAGAAACTTAAGATAAACATAAAACAAAGGAGTTTCCGCCATTATATAACACAATTACAGCTAAATGAACAGAGCAAGAAAAAACAATAATAAAGTAATAATGAATAAAGAAGAAGAAAAATAGGTGATATTATGTCAAGTGAACAAAATCAGCTTCTAGCTCACTTTAAACCTTTCACCACACTGGCTTTGAAAAAACTAAAGACATTACAAAAATAAGAAGGCGAAAAGTGAGATTGAACCAGCGGTCCTGCCTTAGCTATGTTTAAAAGGCTTGTAACCACGATCAGTTAATGTTTAACCGCATTAATATTCGGTCATCAATTATTTAACTTAAATAATATTGGCCAATTATTTTATTCAATCAAATAACTGGTTCGTTCGTCCGTAATTGATTGCGCTAATTGATCGCGATTTGTGATTCTAAATATACAAATTTGTCTGACTGACTGACTGATTACAGTAAATAAAATAAATAAATAATGCTGGACAATCCACACAGCATCATCTAGCCCCAAAGTAAGCTACTCAAAGCTTGTGTTATGGGTACTAGATAACTGATATATTTGATACATTATACTTATACATAATCGTGAGAACACTGATCTTTCCCATATTTCTGTACGCTGCTGAAACGTGGACTTTGAGAGAAGTGGAAAGGAAGAAAAAAGACGCGCTGGAAATGTGGTGCTGGAGGAAAATGCTTGGGGTTTCGTGGACCGAGTTTCGCACGAACGTCTCGATACTTCAAGAACTCAGCGTTAAACAGCGTCTATTTTCCACAGTTCAATCACGGATACTCGCTTTCTTTGGACACGTTTCCCGTAGATATAACCAGTCCATAGAGCGCCTTGTCGTACAAGGAAAGGTGGAAGGCACAAGACCACGTGGGAGGTCTCCCATGCGATGGACCGACCAAATCAAGTCTGCAGTGGTAGATCCATTGAACGAGTGCAGCAGGATGGCCTCGAGCAGGGAGCAATGGCGGGTCATCGTGAGGCGCATTAAATCTGCCACCATCAGTACTACATGACGGTCACGACCACTCTGTCAAGAGTGTAACGACGAAGAAGAAGACTTATACATAGATAGATATTTTTTATTATACATAGAAAATACCCAAATTTCTGCAGATCGTACACAAATTTGTTCCGCAGCGGGAATCGAACCCGCAACCTCATGCGTCACAGGCGGACTCTCGCCCGCTGCGCCATTGAAGTTGTCACAGTGTTTTTGAACTAAAAAAATATTCTTATTATTGTATAGTTCTGAACTATTGCGATGAAAGGAATAATGTACGCCTCAGAGCCTCCGAACCGAACGTGCCTCTGACTTCATTCTTTATCTTCAAAGATCTAAGTCACTAGAGATCTGAAGAGATGTCTACCAAGCCTGGGGATTAGTTCTGATCCTGCAGTTACGTTTGCCCCATTGAATTACCCCATTAATGGTGCAAACGTAACTATTTAGTTATGTTTGCACCATTGATTGATTGAGAAAAGAAAAAACAGACAAACAGACCGTATTAAAATAATTAAATGTGTAACTAGTCTTAAAACTCCTTGAGATAGCATTTATTAGACACTTGAGAATTAAGTTAATCATATTTTTTTTGTTACCTAGAAATACGCTATTTTGGTATTTCTAG
The DNA here is from genome assembly GCA_963675405.1 of Cosmorhoe ocellata. Taxonomy (NCBI): domain Eukaryota; kingdom Metazoa; phylum Arthropoda; class Insecta; order Lepidoptera; family Geometridae; genus Cosmorhoe; species Cosmorhoe ocellata. The sequence continues at coordinate 7,293,156 of OY776266.1, read as the reverse complement.
TAAACCAAAATATTCGTAACTTAAACTTTGCAATTCTAAAGTTTGTCTGCGAAACAACAGAAATACCACCAATTAATATAAAAGATAGCGTCACAAAATTAGTATTTTCGCAAGCGTGCGCAGACATTTATTAATAGAACTCATTCTCGCCACGGAAGATAACGTAATAACTATACTGGAGTTTCACTTCCGCTTCCTCGTAATACTGTTTTATTCTAGGTAAATAGAAAAAAAATCTTAAGAAAATTTTTTTTGAATTGTCCGCGCACGATAAAAATGGAGCCTTGTCGAAGTAAAATATCAGAAATGACAATTTTCTTCGTCAGAAAATACAAAATGAAACCATTACTAATATTATAAAAGCGAAAGTAACTCTGTTTATGTGTTACGCAATCACGCCTAAACTACTGAACCGATTTAAATGAAATTTGGTACAGAGATAGTCTAGAGTTTGAAAATGGATATGCTACTTTGTATCCCGGAAAAATGTACGGTTCCCGTGGGATAGATCTGTTTTTGTTTTTCAAGGTAGGACGCGGGCAAAGCCGTGGGCGGAAACTAGTATAGTATAAAAGCTACATTTTCAAATATCTTAATATCGGTATAATAAGAGAACGTTGTGGAGTGAAAGAAGATGTAGTGATGAAAATTGAGAAGGGTATGTTAGGATGGTTTGGGCATGTAGAAAGGATGGATGAAAGAAGACTGACGAAACAGGTGCATAAGGAGAGTGTGAATGGGACAGTTGGAAGGGGAAGACCTCGGCGGACGTACTTCGAGCAAATTGGGGACGTTTTAGACAAAGGCCAGGTGCAGAGTACCCTAAACCGACGCATGTATGAAGAATGTAATGAGAGTGAATGAAGCAAGAGGTATACAAAGATTTAAATCAAAGATATGCCCGGATGCATGTATTGTACGGGTCTGAATGTTGGGCCACCAAGGGAACGGACGAAAAAAGAGTGCATGCGGCGGAGATGCGAATGTTGAGATGGAAGTGTGGAGTGACAAGGATGGATAAAATAAGGAATGAGTATATCAGAGGAAGTCTGAAAGTGGCACCGGTGACAGAAAAGATGAGGAGTAATAGGTTAGCGTGGTATGGACATGTTATGAGAAGAGATGAATGCCATGTGACAAGGAGAGTGTTAGGTATGAATGTAGATGGATACAGGGGTAGAGGTAGGCCAAAGAAAAGATGGATGGACTGTGTGAAAGATGACATGGGTAAGAAAGGAGTGAGTACTGAAATGCCGAATGACAGAGAGAAATGGAAGAAGATCACATGTTGTGCCGACCCCACATAACGTGGGATAAGGGCAGGAAGATGATGATATGCCCGGATGCCAAAATCTGTGGCACTGTTTTTACTTGTGTGTGTTGACAAAATGCCGATGCACGCACACTACTGATTAGTAAAATATGAACCAAACAGTTATTTCACCATTTATTGTGCAATTATATTGCACGATCTTTCGTAAAAAATATACTTATTCCTTTTGTACTCTGAAATTGAAAATATTTGGTGTGCCAAATGAGCGAGCTATCTCATTTCGTGTGGCAACAAAACTGCGCGGTCTCAGTACCGTACGGGCATATCTACGATTTAAATCTTTGGAGGTATATCAGGATCGTAGCAAGTGGAGATCCGTGGTCTCTGCCAACCCCGTCGGGAAACAGGCGTGATTTTATGTATGTATAAATATGGGTGAAACAGTGAATAAATTATTACGATGTTGTTCAGTGATACAGCCCTCTGCAACCCCCAGATTTATAACACCCTTATCTGAAATTAATCCGTGATTTCACATGGAAACAATTCTTTATTCTTCTTCTTCTTAGTCTCTACTTCTTTTGAACCAGTGTGGTGAAAGGATTAAAGTGCGCCTCAGAGACTCCTGGTGGTGTAGTGGTAGCAACCCGGTAGATCCGAAGGTGGTGAGTTCAAACCTGGTCGTGCACCAATGAGTTTTTCTATTCTAAAAATGTATATGCGCAATAGTGCTCTTAAAGGGTGAAGGAAAACATCGTGAGGAAACCGGCATACCCTAGAACCAAAAATTCAAAGGTGTGTGTCATGTTAGTAATCTTATAAGCGGCGATGGGCTTGCAACCTGTCACTTACGGAATACTAACAACTGAGAAAAATGTGGGCGTGTGCCTAATATCATGTTTAGACGTGCCTCTGACTACCCTCTTTGGATATCCTATCTGAGGAGATACAGTCATGATCATGTTTGATTTTGTGTTTTTATTTTGGTATGCCGGTTTCCTCACGATGTTTTCCTTCACCGTTTAAGAGCTCAGAATAGTAAAAAACCAAGATAAAGTCCAATAAAATTCAGCGGAATCTCACACACGACAGCTTTTTAGCGCAAAGCTTCCCATGTATAATTCATCACTACTATATCATTGTAGGGCCAAGTGGCTGGCAGGCGGTCTTTGGACTTACTTTGACAGCCAAAACACTGGTGGTGTAGTAATGTTTTTAAACTTACGCGATCTGAACACATCATTGTTAGGCTCCCCGCGTACTAGGCAGCCTGGCTGCGCAGCCAGGAAATGTATGTGGCTGCGGTCAGTCTCCGCGCACTAATTGTAGCAGCCAGACGTATTTTGCGTTCCGAACTTTGATAAGACTTTGTTAGGATGATTGGCGTTGATTGGCTATAACTGGCTGCGCAAATATTCTGGCTGCCGCAGTCTGGCTGCCGCAGCCAGGCTGCCTAGTGCGCGGGGAGCCTTAGTATTAAACGGGTATTTATCGCGTTTTATCTATCTGCTTTACGGGTCTACCCGTGACTACTACAGCGTGTAAACCTGTCGAAACGTCGGGAAAAAGCAGCTATATAATAAAACCTTGAGAGGTGTCAAGGGACACCCGGATGGAACGAAGTTCCTTTCCTTGCTTTCTATGAGAGAGAGAGAGAGAGAGAGAGAGAGAGACAAACAGAGAAACACGCGCGCGCCGCACGGCTTGTAACTATAGCAAAAAGTGTCGTTACAACTTTTCGTGAGAATTTTTTCCCTAGCCCCCTTTCACAACGCGCGATAAGGAACTTCGTTCCAAAACGCGATAAGTACCCGTTTAATACTAATAATAGTGAGAGTTGTAGCGTTATACCTCTCAGAAGGGCCTTTGAGGTATAACTTACAAGTTATTAAAGGGTTATTAAAGGTATCTTCAATAGGTTAGGTTTACTACCTCCCTAAAAATTTTAAAAACTAATAAAAAAAAAAGTAATTATTATGAATTTAATTTTAAATATGAATAACCAGAATAACTATATAATTTGTAAAAAAAAACTTAGGTAGTTTCAGCAGTTCTTATCACTTTTTAATATAAAAAAAATAAACACTCGCCTGAGCCAACAAACTCCGCGGAAGTCTTATATTTGTCGTTAAGAATTCAAAGTACTCACGATCACTCGAACAGGTATAAGTTAATAGATTTCCTTTACAATACCCATAAAATTATTGTATCCTGGGGTAATTCATCATTATAGCTCCAGAGCTGTTATTGTCCGTATAAATATTGGTAGGCCTCCTTTATAACATTTAACAAGCCATCAGTAAGTTTAGAGCAGCTCGGTCAATTTTTCCACCTGCAGGAATGTTCCTCATTCCTCTCACCAATCTTTTTCTTCCATATTTTTCAATTTCTCCTCTAGACTGAATGACTTTTTCCTCCTGTCATGCTCTTGTTTTTGTTAAATTATTCGCTCATTAGAGCAGGCTTATAGTCATAGACCTTACTGCCTAGTCTTGCGTAAATTAATTTCTTCCGTTTTCTATAATCTAACTTAATCTAACCTAACCTAACCGCCATTTTCTCCTTGGCGGGAATCTCATTCCTGTCATCCTCTTTTTCTATTTCAATTTATTTTTATTCCAATTATAAACATTATAAAAAAAGTATTTAATAAAATTAATTTTTAAGGTTTTATACAGATAAAAAAAAAATACTAAAAATAAAGAGTAATACTACAGAGTAGGGCCTCTGTACTCAACGTTTTCGTCATCATTCTTACTTTCTGACTGGCCTCACAGCTTAGTTGGTAGTAGCTCTGCCTTTTGTACGTCTACCATGAGTTGTCACATTTAGATCAGCTGACGTTACTACAGTAGTAATAGTACGTTACTATGACATCTATCGAAATTGTTACTCATGGTACCTAATTTTAAGCAAATTAATGAGCGCAAACTACAGTCGCTGTAGTACGCTGTGACGTAGGATAGTTAACTACGTGAGGTTTTAGTACCCAACTATCCGCTAGAGGCGCTGTACAAATTTTTCATACATTTTTTTAACTACAGTCGCTAGCGAGTGTAGATTGTGAAAACTCATGGTAGACCCTCTGCGCTGTAGGTTGTGGCTTCGATTCCCTAGGACAGACATTTGTGTGATGAACACAGATGTTTGTTCTGTGTTTGGGTGTTATCGTGTTTTCTATGTATGTTTTTACAAAAAAAATGTAGTCATATAATTAAATCTATCAGCTATCTGGTTCTCAATTTCTCATACAAGCTTTGCTAAGTTTGGGCCTAGATAGCAATGTGTGAATTGCTCACAAATAATTTTATTTTGTCATTGTTCGCAACAAAATGTTGTTGACGAGTTTCTTGCCTGTTCTGACGAGTTTCTTGCCTGTTCTTCTCGTACTTGGGTTAGGTTGGAATTGGCACATAGATTCACCTAGCATGTAAGACGTTTCAAAGTGATCCTTGTGATTGTACTGAATAAATATTTTTCAATTTCAATTTCAATCTATAACTAAGAATTTGAAGGTGTGTGTCATAATGTAGGTATTCTTATTGTATAAGCGGTGATGAGCTTGCAACCTGTCAAAATACTAACTACTGTGAAAAATGTAAGCATATGCCAAATATCTGGTTTGGACGTGCCTCTGACTACCCTTTTTAGATATCCTTAGATCTAAGTGACTAGAGATCGGAGGAGGTTCTTTTGGAATATAACTCAAACATCTAAATTCTAAATCATAGTAAACAAATACTTTCTCCACTCCTGTACAATCACAAGAGGGGAAAAAAAAACTATTGTTCCTTTGTTGCAAGAAACTGGTGAGTATTTTGTATTGATTGTTAGTTGTAGAGAAAGCTCGTTCGATCACCATTCGCTCTTTTTTCGGTCACCCAACATAATGTAGGTAACTTAAAAGAAAGGTTAGGAAGGTTAGCTGTCAATAGTAACGGAATTAATTGAACATTTTAAAGGTTAGTTTCACCATATCCTGTTAATTAATCTAACAGCTTGTTAGCCTTTTAATCTTTTAATAAGTTTTTTGTGTTCCAAAAGGATTATCTTCCGTAAAATGAAATGGCATAAAATAGATAACGATACTTTAACATTCTTGTTAATTTTGATGCCCGATCAGGTTATGCTTTGTTAACAAAAATTTGGTTTAATTGGGACAAATAGTGCCTTCTGAATGACACTACGGTCACCCATTCTAGAACAAACCTTGCCTAACATTGCGCACATAAATTTTTTCGAATGGAAAAACTTATTGGTACACGACCAGGTTTAAACCCACGACCTTCGGATCGTGAGGCAGGGGTGCTACCACTACACCACCAGCACTTTTAACCATTAAAACCTTTGAAAATTTATTAAATGCGGGTGAAATCGCGGGCATCACTTATGTTTATTTATAGCTTCGATGCTGGCTGACAAGCTAATTCCCAGTCACATCACCATAAAGCCTAAACCCCCATAAACTTTATGTCCACATAAAAGCCTTGCTTGTCAGTTACGGTGGTTTAAGAACTGTCAGTTTAACGGTGTCAATAAAGTGTCGTAAATTTGACCTATGGTGTCAGCAAACTCTATTTCACTGAGCGACATAGGTTCAATTCTTAGGTAGTGTTCTTAAGGGATCCGCACCTCAAGGGAAAAAAACGGAACCCTTATAGGATCACTTTTGTAGTCCGTCCATCCGTCCGTCTGTTTGTCAAGACCCTTTATCTCAGGATCGCGTGGAGGTGTCAAGTTGTTAAATCTTTATACTCAGGTCTACAGTCTCTTGAAGCTGTGAAAAAAACAATTTTTTAAGTTAACGTAAAAAAAGATACGGCCGCTTATATGCTTATGTATACGCTTATGCAAGAAACGTATATTTCGTCACTATATTTATATTCGAAATATAAACATATATTTAGGAAATCAAAATTTATGTAATAATAAATAATAAATAAATAATAATAATAATCTAATTAGAATTTAAAATGTGACTTGTTATTTTATATAATGTATTTATCATTAATCCATGTAATTAAACTAAATATTGCACGCCATAACATGACAGAATACACTGGACATACTATGAAAAATAACATCTTTGTAACATGTATTTCTTGCAATAAATTCTACTTTACTTTACTTTACTTTACTTTACTTTTATAAGGTATTTTCCGTTGATCTAGAATCTAGAACTATGAAATTCGGCAAGTGATACCGTCTTAAGTAATACAAGTATAGGGAAAATCTGAAAACTATACATTTTTAATTAAATCTTAAAAAACAGGGTTTTTATGCAAGGAACAGCGGTCCAAATTTTGTATTGATCCGTGTCGAAAGGGCTTCATTGGCACAAAATTGGTACGTAACCCTCGCTGGGCGAGTCCGACTCGCACTTGTCCGGTTTTTATTTTGATTCTTTACTAGCTGTGACTCTGACTTTCCTCTTTATATATCCTCAAAGATCTATGTAACTAGAGATCTGAAGAGATATCTACCGAACCTGGGAATTACAGTCGTGGTCATGTTTCTTTTTTAACCCCGCCGCAAAAACAATGGCCGCCACAAAATGGCGGACTAAATTTGTGTCGGGGTTTTTTTTATTGTATAACACATTACACGGGTCAAAACTTATCTATTTAATGTACTATCAAGTAGGTTTCATAAACTACCAAACTCAACAAGTCGTAAAGGCATAGATAGATCACGTAATATTCAAAGTAGGTGCTTAAGATCCTGTTATTATGAGTCATAAAAGCTAAGCCATCGCCACTCGAGGAAGTCGTGAAGTTTGAATCGATTACTACTATTATCGATACGATAACGTGATTACTATAATTTATCGATTTTATACGCTACTAAGGTGAAATAGTACTCATAATATAGCAATTATTATCCTGTAAGAGATCAATTTTAGCCATATTTGAACTTATATTATTCTAACTAGGATCACATATATTAATAAAAATATGATCGTTGTTTTAACTAAGGTTGAGCTCATATTTAATCTAATCTAATCTAACTATTAATATCCTACTAATATCAGAAAATTGAACGATAAAATTTGGCATAGAGAACGATTATCGTCTGGAATAGCACTAATATTATAAACGCGAAAGTTTGTAAGAATGTCTGGATGTATAATATTATGTATTAGCTACCGCCCACACTTCGCCTGCGTGGTACCTTGAAAAGCAAAATTATCCCACGAGACCCGTACATTTTTCCGGGATAAAAAATAGCCTATGTGCAATTCCAGACTATAATCTCTGTCTGTACTAAATTTCATTCAGATCCGTTCAGCCGTTTCAGCTTGAAAGAGTAACAAACATACATCCAGACATTTTTACAAACTTTCGTGTTTATAATATTAATAGGATAAGACACCGCAAAGCGTGTCTAGTTTTTAAACCATATTTTATTCCGTTTGTGTCTACAAGAAGCATTATAATATAACATTCCTACTTTTTTAAACCATATTTCATTCCGTTTGTGCCTACAAGAAGCTTATTATAATATAACATTCCTTCGATACCCTTCAAGGGTCTGGAGTCAACGGCATCAAAAGACATGTTCACTTCCACATGACAAGTTGCTAAGGTGATTCGTTTGACACGCCAAATTTGAACTGACTCCTTTGAATGGCGCCTCCGAATTCAATCGCATAATTTTCATCCAAAGATCCTTACACCTTTCCAGGTTCATCCCTGTAAACTTGCGCGTAATATATTTCATATCGCGTCACTAGTTTTTTCGAATAGTGTGAAGGCGATATGGCGTTTGCTAAATATTAAATCCATCCAAACTTCCGCAATTATTATAATAAAAGGTAGTAGAAAATAGGATAAATAGGATAATATAGATTTTGAATTAGCTTAAAAATGTTTTTTGTTGTTGGATACACGCGTGGTGCCGTGACCAAGGGAAATAGGGATTCATTTTTATAGAATAGATTAATTAATTTAATTTACTTCAAGCTTGAAACTATGGTGTTTCTGAAACATGATGGTTTGTAAGAGATTGTGGTAAGTCCCTTGATATAACATTAGCGGTATACGATTATTATAATATACCATAGTTTCCAAAATCGAACTTCATCTGAGCATTAAGCCCACTTCATTGCACTATTGCACTCACGTGAACAATTTCATAAAGTTTCAGGCACAAGTTTTCAGGAACTCTGATGAATTATATTACCTATCCTACCATACCAAATCATTGAACACCTATTAATTAGAGAAAAGATGGATGGACTTTGTGCAAGACGATAATGAGTAAGAGATCCGTAGTCTCTGCCTACCCCCCGTCTGGAAACAGGCGTGGTTTTATGTTTGTAAGTAAGTACGTATGTATTTATTGAAAAAAATTAAAAACTCGACTGAACGTCACTGAAAATAGATTTTGACAGTCAGCGATTTGAACTCTATTTTCTATAGATAATTTATTTCTGTTTTAATTTTTTTTATAATACATATGTTATTGAATGAAAATCTTCTTTTTTTTTCTATATATATAAATTAATCGATGTTCGTTAGTCTTGCTAAAACTCGCAAGCGGCTGAACTGAATTGGGTTATTTCGGTTTCAAAATATTTGTGGGAGTTCAGGGAAGGTTTAAATGGTGAGAAAATAAAAAAATGCAAAGATAGTAGGTGATACGAAAAATGAATTGTTGACATTTAGTCTTGTTAAAACTCGAGAACGGCTGAACTGGTTTGGGTAATTTGTGGGAGTTCAGGGGAGATGAGATAATAAAAAAAATTGCGAATTTTACCGGGTAAGCTAGAAATCTATATATGTATTTCAGTTCAGTTGTGTGTGACCGAAACTTATTCGGTTATAAAATCAATAACCCGCCTTTTTCTCCATATTTCGTATTCGATAGCAATAAAAATATAATAACTCATCTTTTATCGTCACCAAAGGCCCTTTTCAGTATTCGGGAACTGTGAATTATTATACATCTATAAGATTTACAACATTTTTATAAGATTTATAATGTTCCTACTAATATTATAAACGAGGAAGTTATTGGGGATTTGTTATACAACGTAACGGCTGAACCAATTTCGGAACTACAACTGAATACCGGAACTCGAAATATGCTTAGAAAGTGAAGTTAAATAAAAGAAGATAGGCGAAAGTGGACCCAATATTTTAAGGAACCGTTCACGATGAAAAACATAATATTTGAATACTCTTTTATTGTCAGACTTTTATCCTAAAAACTGGTAATTAAAAATAATAGTTTAAAAAAACTAAAAAACACGCTTTTTATAGAAACCGAACTAAAAAATAGAAAATAAATTAAAAAAAAAGTGTGGGGTGATTTTCATTTCGATAATATCTTAAAGAGCACCCCACGCTTTTTTTTAAATTTATTTTCTATTTTTTAGTTCGGTTTTTTTAAATGCGTGTTTTTTAGTTTTTTTAAACTATTATTTATTTTCTATTTTTTAGTAATTTTTTATCAAAATAGTGTATTGTCATCGGTCCTCGATAAATCTACAAAGTTTGAACGAAATCTGGCCGTTTAAAGTGGGTCAAAATCGCGCCCAAAGAAGTCGGTTACAAACAAACATACAAACATACAGGTGAAGTATTAGCTTCTTTAAAGCGTGTAAAAAAGGTGAAATATAAAAATAAATTAAAAACAAAATCTGCTGAGAAACGTTTCGTTATACGCACACACTTATTGTGGTTTCTTATTTTTGGTGCAAATCTATCTTTCACATTGTTATAATTAGATTAATGGTGAATTTATTACAGAAAAAGATCAGATTATTAGTCAGTTTGAAAGGTTTTTTTTAAATAGCAAGAGAAACAGCAGAAGAAATAAAATAAATGCCAGTAATGGAACGTTCAAACGTCAAAATGTGTCAAATGTCAAAGTCAGACTGACTGCGTGCATTGTTTGTACACTTCGATTTCGCTCTCGCGCGTATTTTAAAAGAAGGTGTAGGGATTTTCTGCGGTGTATTTGCCTGACAACTACGTCGCTCTGGTTTTTATATGTTTTCTCGTGTTATTTTGAGTTTTATTGCGTAATTTTGGTGGTTATTTTGCCAATAAAGCCCGGGTTCTTGACGCTAGTGTAAAGTATGTGAATTAGAGTGAATAGTTCTTTTCAAATTCCATCGGAGGAAATCCCGAAAATTTTCAACAAAACAGCCATCTTTTGTTTAAAATTGACTTGACTACTTGACTATGACTCTGTGAGGTTGACAATACTTATAAATAAATACACTTGACACTGGCAAAATTGTTCTCTAAGAGACAGATGCCATAATTGAAGAAGAAGAAGAAGAAGAAGAAGGTGTATGAAGGTAAACTCATTATTTAAGGTTACCTAGCTACTCTAGGGTCATAATTTGAATGAAAAAATCATAGGAGACAAGTTCTAGTCACAAAATCATTGTATTTTGATGCTTATTATAGGAAATAACAAAAACTCGTCTTAACCTAACCTCATTAATTATTTTTTTATATCTCTATAATCCCAACTTTTAGAGGGTAAGTTTTAGTATCATTTTGTCTGCAGTGTTATGTTGTACAAATCTTGGTTGATTTCATCCCTGAACGACGCCTCTGATACTTGGGTCTCAACTTCAAACAACTTGGCCAGTCTTCTTTTTTTTTTTTTTTTTTTTTTTTTAAATAAATAAATAATAAATAATGCTGGACAATCCACACAGCATCATCTAGCCCCAAAGTAAGCTACTCAAAGCTTGTGTTATGGGTACTAGATAACTGATATATTTAATACATGATATAGGTACATAGATAGATATTTTTTATTATACATACACACCCAGAGCAACGGAACAAATTTCTGCAGATCGTACACAAATTTGTTCCGCGGCGGGAATCGAACCCGCAACCTCTTGCGTCGCAGGCGGACTCTTGCCCGCTACGCCACTGAGGTCGTCTTTAAAATGATCACTACTGTAATCCCCAGGCTCGGTAGATATATCCTCAGATCTCTAGTTACTTAATTTGGAGGATATCTAAAGAAATTAGTCAGAGGCACGTCCAAATATGAATATTATATGCCCACATTTTGCACAGTAGTTCCGTACGTGACAGGTTACAAGCCCATCGCCGCTTATAAAAATACTAACCTTAACCTATGACACACACTTTCGAATTTTTGGCTCTAGGGTATGCCGGTTTCCTCACGATGTTTTCCTTCACCGTTTAAGAGCACTGGCATTGCACACATAGATCTTTCTAATAGAAAAACTCATTGTTACACGACCAGGTTTGACCCTACGACCTCCAGATCGTGAGGTAGGGATGGTACCACTACACCACCAGCGCTCAATATCACCTCGAAAATGTCAAATAGGTCTAATCTTGATCTGAGGCTCCGATCTCGGAAACGCGTGACAAATATTGAGTGTGATAAATACTAAAGTGAAAAATCACGATGACAGTGAGATTGTAATTTAGGGAAACAAAGGCCGACGTCCACAAAGGCATTCTTGCGAGAGATATGCGAGGCTTTGTCACTAGAGCACTAAATGGGCCTACTTCAGTCCCCTTATTCACTAAGGAGGGATAGAAACTCGTCATGGCCGGCAAACCTTACTAATATTATAAACATGAAAGTTGGGATGTATGGATGCTTGTTTCTTTTTCACGCTGAAACGGCTGGACGGATCTAGTTGAAATTTGCCACAGATATAGATTATAGTCTGCAATAGCACGGAGGCTTTTTATCTCGGAAAAGTGTACGATTCTCGAGGGATAGATTTGTTTTTGTTTTACTAGGTAGCAAGCGGGCGAAGCCGTGGGCTAAAGCTAGTATATAATAAATATTGGGGAACAGTTCACACAACGCCATCTAGCCCCAAACTAAGAGAAGCTTGTAGGTACTATGGGAACTAGATAGCTGATAGGTTAATAAAATGCTTTTTTTTTCGTTAATACCTAACTATCTACATAAAATACATAATAAACCCAGACACAGAACAAATGTTTTCGTTCATCACACAAATATTTGACCTGGGTGGGGATCGAACCCACAACCTGCAGGTAATTTTGTATTTTTTTTTTTTTTTTTGTTTTTGATTATTTTTTATTTTTGACATAGAATAAATGACCACTTTTAATATTTGCATACCTGCTTGCGGGTTGAATACATTTGACATTACTCTAGTTATAAGACCTGACATGTTACCATTATTAATGTATTTGGCAAATAAATAATTTGATTTGATTTGATTTGATTTGATATTTAGAAAATAAACCGAAAAGACAGGTAGGTACTTTAATACATATCTTCCGATTGAAAACATCACAATTCAAAGGCAATGTCCATAAGACAAGCAATTATAGCACTTATTCTAACGGGATTAGCTTCATTTTACATTGCAATTAGTATTTTATGTTAATTGTACTCGCGATGCTTTCAAACCAATGTGACAGCAGAAGTGGTATGTCACTAGCAGGAAGCCAGTACCGTTTGTTCTCGATCGCAACTCGAATTCAAAAATATACGCGTTAGGATGATTCTACTCAACGGTTTCGTTATTGTTCTCACTATTCGTCATTGTTTACAACAAGAAATTTTGGTTATCTCGTAAAATATTAGTTATTTAAATGTATCCTTCGTGATATAACATCATCATCATCATCATCATCAGCCTATAGCAGTCCACTGCTGGACATAGGCCTCCCCTAATGAGCGCCACTGCGCCCTGTCTTCAGCTCGACGCATCCAGCCTCCACCAGCAGCCTTTCGCAGATCGTCACTCCACCTAGCCGGAGGGCGTCCTACACTACGTTTGCCGAGCCGCGGTCTCCACTCGAGAACTCGTTTACCCCAACGGTTATCGGTTCTTCGACAGATATGGCCAGCCCACTGCCACTTCAGCTTGCTAATTCTCTGAGCTATGTCGACAACCTTAGTTCTGTGTCGGATAGTCTCATTACGGATTCTATCGTTCAGAGAAACTCCGAGCATAGCTCGTTCTATAGCTCGCTGAGCGACTTTAAACTGGTGAACTAGCCGTACCGTGAGTGTCCACGTTTCGGCTCCGGATGTCATGACAGGTAGGACGCACTGGTTGAAAACTTATATAACTATTATCAACCAATCTTGTATTCCTCCATTTTCATGCTATCAGCTGAAAGATGAGCTCTAAAATGAAGGTTAATTATAAAAAAAACCGGTAAATTATAAAATTGAAAAGAATCGACCGCTAACTATAAAAAGTAAGTATAATAAATTGGTCTATCTATCAAATATCTTGTTCCCATAATACAAGCTTTGCTTAGTTTGGGGCTAGATGGCGTTGTGTAAAATCATCATCAATATTTTTTATTATATTTTAACTTGAAAATCTCCTGTTTTTATTCTCTGTTAAAAAAAATATATTTTGGACTCGAGTAACGAATGATGAGATGATTTTATTTATTTATTTTTAACGTGTTACCAATTTCCCCACAGAAATTATTTGAAGGGACTAAATGATGAATAGCTATGTATCTAGTGATCCAGACAAATCTAACAACACGTCATTTATCAAAATCCGTCCAGCCGTTTTGGCTACAGCGTAGTCAAAGGAACTCAGGTTATAATTATGAGTTTTCTTACTCAATTATCATCTTTCACACAAGACACCTTTCTAGGTATGAGTACTGAGATGATGAATGATAGAGGGAGATGGAAGACGAAAAAATGTAGTGCCACACATAGCGTGGGAAAAAGGCAAGAAGAAGAAGAAGAAGAAGAACTGTTTAGAAAGAAGGATGAATGAGATGAAGATTGATAAAAATAGTTTTTAAAAGCATTATTTTTATTTCCCAAACACGCTACCCCATTATCTATTTCCGCACGACCTAACCTTTCTTCCCATAAAATTTATTACCATTTGTAGCTTAGTAGGGGGTTGTAAACACAAAATTTCCCCGTCCGCGGGTAACGTCACATGCAGCCAAACAATACAACGTATGTATATATACACAATTCATTTTTACATGAAACGGGAACATGAGAAATTATTTTTTGTATGCTTGGGTTTATTAGGGGTAAAATTTATAATGTCAAATTTTCGATATGTTTTTTGTCGTAAAAATGAATCAACATTTCGAAAAATATGGTATTTAAGATTATTCTATTTTTGTATGCTTGGGTTTATTAGGGGTAAAATTTATAATGTCAAATTTTCGATATGTTTTTTGTCGTAAAAATGAATCAACATAATATTTCGAAAAAATATGGTATTTAAGATTATTCTATTTTTGTATGCTTGAGTTTATTAGGGGTAAAATTTATAATGTCAAATTTTCGATATGTTTTTTGTCGTAAAAATGAATCAACATTTCGAAAAATATGGTATTTAAGATTATTCTATTTTTGTATGCTTGGGTTTATTAGGGGTAAAATTTATAATGTCAAATTTTCGATATGTTTTTTGTCGTAAAAATGAATCAACATTTCGAAAAATATGGTATTTAAGATTATTCTATTTTTGTATGCTTGGGTTTATTAGGGGTAAAATTTATAATGTCAAATTTTCGATATGTTTTTTGTCGTAAAAATGAATCAACATAATATTTCGAAAAAATATGGTATTTAAGATTATTCTATTTTTGTATGCTTGAGTTTATTAGGGGTAAAATTTATAATGTCAAATTTTCGATATGTTTTTTGTCGTAAAAATGAATCAACATAATATTTCGAAAAAATATGGTATTTAAGATTATTCTATTTTTGTATGCTTGGGTTTATTAGGGGTAAAATTTATAATGTAAAATTTTTGATGTGTTTTTTGCCGTAAAAATGAATCAATTTCGAAAAAATATGGTATTTAAGATTATTCTATTTTTGTATGCTTGGGTTTATTAGGGGTAAAATTCATAATGTCAAATTTTTTATGTGTTTTTTGTCGTAAAAATGAATCAACATAATATTTCGAAAAATATGGTATTTAAGATTATTATATTTTTGTATGCTTGGGTTTATTAGGGGTAAAATTTATAATGTCAAATTTTCGATATGTTTTTTGTCGTAAAAATGAATCAACATAATATTTCGAAAAAATATGGTATTTAAGATTATTCTATTTTTGTATGCTTGGGTTTATTAGGGGTAAAATTTATAATGTCAAATTTTCGATATGTTTTTTGTCGTAAAAATGAATCAACATAATATTTCGAAAAAATATGGTATTTAAGATTATTCTATTTTTGTATGCTTGGGTTTATTAGGGGTAAAATTTATAATGTCAAATTTTCGATATGTTTTTTGTCGTAAAAATGAATCAACATAATATTTCGAAAAAATATGGTATTTAAGATTATTCTATTTTTGTATGCTTGGGTTTATTAGGGGTAAAATTTATAATGTCAAATTTTTGATCTGTTTTTTGTCGTAAAAATGAATCAACATAATATTTCGAAAAATATGGTATTTAAGATTATTCTATTTTTGTATGCTTGGGTTTATTAGGGGTAAAATTTATACTGTCAAATTTTCGATATGTTTTTTGTCGTAAAAATGAATCAACATAATATTTCGAAAAAATATGGTATTTAAGATTATTCTATTTTTTGTATGCCTGGGTTTATTAGGGGTAAAATTCATAATGTAAAATTTTTGATGTGTTTTTTGTCGTAAAAATGAATCAACATAATATTTCAAAAAATATGGTATTTAAGATTATTCTATTTTTATATGCTTGGGTTTATTAGGGGTAAAATTTAAAATGTCAAATTTTCGATATGTTTTTTGTCGTAAAAATGAATCAACATTTCAAAAAATATGGTATTTAAGATTATTCTATGACTATGACGACGACCTTTTTGACCGACTGCAAAGCAAAGGAGGGTAATGAGTTTGGGGTGTATGTATGTGTGTTCCTTTCGCTGTTGCTGTAATTCAAACGGCTGCTGGATAGATTTTGGCAATTGAGATGTCGTTGGATTTGTAAAATAGGCTATTAAAAGTGTCAAAAATAATAGGTTCAGTGGTGTTTTTTTTTTAATTTTGCATTAAATATAAGTTTAGATGTTGCAATGTAATGAATTAAAATCTAAAAAAAAAAAAAAAAAATATGATCACGACTGTAATCCCCGGGCTCGGTAGATATCTCCTCAGATCTTTGGTTACTTAAATCTTTTGAGGATATCTAAAGGGGGTAGTCAGAGGCAAGTCCAAACATGACATTTGGTACATGCCCACATTTTGCACAGTAGTTAGTATTCCCGTACGTGACAGGTTGCAAGCCCATCGCCGCTTATAAGAATACTAACCTATGACGCACACCTTCGAATTATTGGTTCTAGGGTATGCCGGTTTCCTCACGATGTTTTCCTTCACCGTTTAAGAGCACTGGCATTGCGCACATAAATTTTTCGAATGGAAAAACACATTGGTGCACGACCAGGTTTGAACCCACGACCTTCGGATCGTGAAGCCGGGGTGCTACCACTACACCACCAGCGCTCTTCACCAGCAGCATCAAAATCTATATTGGTGTAATTCTCTTATTCCCCGGACTAACTTATATTTCTGCTCTATCTATTTGTAGAAACTAAGCTATAAGTTGATCTGTCACTCAGTCATTCAGTCAGTCAGTAATGTAAGTTTTTGTATACATAAAAGATATATTTGTAGTAACAATGCATGTATATCAATTATTATCTTTCGTTGAAACCATCAATTTCCATCAAAAACGCATCAATATTAAAAGTCCCATCAAAAGCTTCAATGAAATCGGTAAAGCCTCGATTTTATGAAAAATGGTGATTTTTAAAATGACGGGCGCTTTTTAACGGATGTATTTTTTGTTCAGACGGAACTTGATAGTATTCTTATTAGCGGCGATGGGCTTGCAACCTTTCAAGCCTGAAAAATGTGAGCATGTGCCAAATATCATGTTTGGACGTGCCTCTGACTAGCCTCTTTAGATATCCTCAAAGATCTAAGTAACTAGAGATCTGAGGAGATATCTACCGAGCCTGGGGATTACAGTCGTGATCCTGTTGTGGGACATTTTATTTCTCTTAAATTTTGTCTTTTTATCTTTAAAATTGTTTATTCTCCGTTTGTAAACCTACCATATTGCATAAAAACTTCCAAACATAATTTTTCACGAAACGTCATGAAGCCAGAAAAAGAAGAAGAAGAAGTTCATAAAACGTCATTAGTAGAATTATGCCAACAAGCTACAAAAGCCACAGACAAGAATTGATTTAAAAAGCTGTTTAGGGCCGTCATGTTAGCATTGAAAGATAGCTCACCGTTATATGAATGCCGTTTTTATAGGAACCAAAGCTTAAGTTGATATACCTATAATTACTTTATAATTAATCCTTTGAAAGCCCACAGGGAACTATTATAATGAATAATTTATTCGATTCACACCGCCAATGGTTAAACTAATATTTATTACAAAAAAAATGACTAAAAGTAATTGAAAATAGCTATTTGCAGCCGCCATATTGGTTTTTTTACTTAAGTATAACGTCACTATATAGACGAACATAGCCCATTTATCAGTATCTGTCCAGCCGTTTGCGTTCCAGCGATAGAAAAAAAACTCGCATACACACATAGGTACATCCCAAACAAAACCTTATCCTTCTATTTAGAATAGAATAGAATAGAATAGAATAGAATAGATTTTTATTCAGACACGGACACATACAGGAAAATAAAAGTAGATAAAAAAAACAAAACAAAGGTAAAACCAAACAAAATTAGAAAAGTAACACAGAAAGTAAAATACAAAAAAAAGATATAAATTGTCTTTCCTGCATGCAAGTCGCGTGGCTGAATAGGACCAATCTCAGCTTAATGCTACCACCTAATGTTAAGGAGGTAGCGCTGGTTTTCGGATTGGACCTAACAGAAGTGACATCACTAGCGAAAACACATAGCAAACTTGAAAAAAAAAACGATATATAATACTACTGCAAACATAGCTCTAAATAGGTAGTTATTAACGGGAAATAACAGAATATAATACCATTACATACAATAGGATAGCGCAAAATACATAAAATAGGTACATAATATACAAAAAAAAATATGAAAAATGAAAATATCAGTCCTTACTGCATATAAAAATAACATATTTCGCAGTCGGGTGTCAAACTTTAGAGTAACATTTGACAAAATCTCATTTGGTGTGTTTACTTTGCGTCATCGGTTTTCGCACGAGATGTGACATAATTAATGTCGTCATCTCTATCGCTAGACATTGTAAGTACCGCAATTTTAGCGCAAAAACCTCACCAAATTGGGTGTCTTGCATTCCAACAGTTCTCAAAAATTTTATTATTTTATTCTGTAAAACACAAAAGTTTTAAAAATTGCGTCTTCCTTATCTAATGAACCGATTTTAATGGAACAACTCAGAGTGATATTAAGCAAGCTATGGACTTAACTATGAACATAACGAAGGTAGGCCTAGTGGTAGTCCTGCCGATCTAATGTCGTGGGTTTGAATAAGGTTATGCACCAATGGATTTTTCGGTTCAAAATATTTATTTACGCAAAGTCAGTGCTCGAAACGGTGAAGAAAAACACTTGAAATTTTGAAAGTGGCTGTTATAAGTTCCAGGTAACAAAGCCGAGATTACATCTATAAACTCAACGACCTCAGTGGTGCAGCGGGCGAGAGTCCGCCTGTGACGCAAGAGGTTGCGGGTTCGATTGCCGCCACTGAACAAATTTGTGTACGATCTGCAGAAATTTGTTCCGTTGGTCTGGGTGTTTTCTATGTATAATAAAAAATATCTATCTATGTATATAATGTATTAAATATATCAGTTATCTAGTACCCATAACACAAGCTTTGAGTAGCTTACTTTGGGCTGGATGATGCTGTGTGAATTGTCCAGCATTATTTATTTTATTTATTTAAACTTGTTTGATACGCACGATAACAACAAAACATCTATTAGACTTATACATACATGTTTTGTTAAACAAGGCATATTATTTTTTAAGGCGCGGCAGCTAGCTAGTGGCCAGCGGCATACTGACCGTTGCATGAAAAGTCTAAGTTTTGAATTGTAATAATTTGAAATAATAATAACGACTGTAATCCCCAGGCTCGGTAGATTTTCTCCTCAGATCTTTAGTTACTTAGATCTTTGAAGATATCTCAAGGGGGTAGTCAGAGGCAAGTCCAAACATGACATTTGGTACATGCCCACATTTTGCACAATAGTCAGTATTCCGTACGTGACAGGTTGCAAGCCCATCGCCGCTTATAAGAATACTAACCTATGACACATGCCTTTGAATTTTTGGTTCTAGGGTATGCCGGTTTCCTCACGATGTTTTCCTTCACCGTTTAAGAGCACTGGCATTGCGCACATAAATTTTTCGAATAGAAAAACTCATTGGTGCACGACCAGGTTTGAACCCACGACCTTCGGATCGTGAGGCAAGTGTGCTACCACTACACCACCAGCGCTCTTGAACCAGATTTGAAATAATAATTTGTGTTAAATTTAAATAATAAAAATGAAACACACATTTTATTTATTTTAAGTAAATTATCTACCCGTTGGTGTAAAAAAAATATGGAAATGACCTCAACTTTAGAAGGAGAAGCAGATTTTGTTTATGTTCTGAGGTTTTTTCGAGAATTAATACTAAAGTTAGTAAGACGTTTAACCAAAATTTCAATTTCAGACTTTAGAGATAAAATATTGATTATGTTCAGTGACCTTTCAGTTATTTTCCACTACCCTTATTTACCGAGGGTAAAGCATCTGAGAGAGCGCTGGTGGTGTAGTGGTAGCACCCCGGCTTCACGATCCGAAGGTCGTGGGTTCAAACCTGGTCGTGCACCAATGAGTTTTTCCATTCGAAAAATTTATGTGCGCAATGCCAGTGCTCTTAAACGGTGAAGGAAAACATCGTGAGGAAACCGGCATACCCTAGAACCAAAAATTCGAAGGTGTGCGTCATAGGTTAGTATTCTTATAAGCGGCGATGGGCTTGCAACCTGTCACGTACGGAATACTAACTACTTGCAAAATATGGGCATGTACCTAATGTCATGTTTGGACTTGTCTCTGACTACCCCCTTTAGATATCCTCAAAAGATTTAAGTAACCAAAGATCTGAGGAGATATCTACCGAGCCCGGGGATTACAGTCGTGATCATATTTTATTTTTTTTATTTTTTAAAGCATCTGAAAAACAGCAAAACTCCGCGATCAGCTGACCATCGCGCCTTAATAGGCTTTGCTACAGGCATAATTTATGACCAAGTTTTCTACAAGTTTTCTACAAGTCTTTGACAAAGTTGTCAGCAAGTTTGGCATACTGTTATTCCTACAACTAACACTTATTTCGTGTAAACAATAAATGTAACATGGTAGAATACCTATTGTTTTATACCTTAGTGCAGTGGTTCCCGAACTCTTTTCTTTCATAGACCACTTTCAAAATTTTGCTGGATCCGGTGGACCCCCCGCATCTACATTACTACCAATTTCTAAATCTTGAAAAAAAAAGTAAGATTAGATCTATCTGTCTATGGAAACTTGCGTTGTGGCTGAGTTTGTGGCCAACATTTTAGTTCTTCACTATCGAAACCAAATTAATTTTCATGCACCCCCTGCTTACGATTGTAGACCCATTTTTTGTCACGTCCAACGTAGACCCCCGTCGAGTCTCCCGTGGACCCCTGGGGGTCCACCTGGACCACTTTGGGAATCACTGCCTTAGTGTAAACGGTTAGCAAGAAACGTACTATACCTTGCTCGCCTTACTCCGAACGAATTAATAATTCTTGAGGAAACGCCGACTCGCGTAATTGATGATGATTAATGAAGGGGTTTCTTTGAACTTTTTTTAGGGTTCCGTATTAAGGGGCCCGTATTATACGAGGTATTAGAAAAGTTTCGGATTACGATCGGGGGCTTAAGAAGTGATGGCCTTTATATGACGTACGTTACAAAAACATAGGTTAGTCATTCTTATAAGCGGCGATGGGCTTGCAACCTGTCACGTACGGAATACTAACCACTGTGCAAAATGTGGGCTTATGCCAATATCATGTTTAGACGGGCCTCTGACTACCATCTTTAAAATATCCTCAAAGACCTAAGTAACTGGAGATCTGAGGAGATATCTACCGAGCTGGGGATTGCAATCGTATAGTTTTATAAAACGTTTTTACTAGTCATAGGTACTGCCGTCATTTTACGGTGCCCGGTTTTCAGGATACAAGATGTTTATCGTAACCTAATAAGGAGAGGGATTAAGTTTTTTTGAATTAATCAGACGTTCAAAGTTAAAACGTTCTTAGATAAATTGGAAGTGATATTTTTCGATACTTTAGGCTTATTCAGAGAATAAAGAATTCTGGTGGGTGGTAGCACCCCTGCCTCATGATCCGAAAGTCGTAGGTTCAAACCTGGTCGTGCACCAATGAGTTTTTTCTGGCATTGGCACTGGCATTAATCGAGTTTTACCAAATCCACGAAGTTTCGATGTGTGAAATTTTGTGACATGTTTCGCGGATATTTCCCTTGAAGTAATGCTTCCATGTTTTTATCCGTTCACTGGTTCCATCCCATTTAGTATGCAAACTGGGGCCTTACCACGAAGTCTTTCAGAACGATTCCGTAACGACTCCATTATAGAAACGTCACTACTTCCATACAATTTGCATGTCATGGTACGAAATAACAATACTAATTCGGTAATGTATTATGAATTCGTGGTAAGGCCCCTGTTCATGCACTGTAAAGGCGCGCGCCCACCGCGGCGCACGGAGAGGCTACGCACGTGTATTAAGCTTCACTTTGTAAGTAAGTAAGTAAATGTATAGGGTCGTGTCCACTGCAACCCACGGAGAGGCTACGCATGAACTGACGTCATTGATACACGCGTGGCTTGCTCGAATAGGCGGTTATAGGTAATCCAACGGATCTAGGCATTCGTGAAGTTAGCCACAGGTGCGAGTTTGCGCATGTACAGTTCATCCAACGGATCTAGGCATTCGTGAAGTTAGCAACAGGTGCGAGTTTGCGCATGTAGGTACAGTTCATCCAACGGATCTAGGCATTCGTGAAGTTAGCCATAGGTGCGAGTTTGTGCATGTACAGTTCATCCAACGGATCTAGGCATTCGTGAAGTTAGCCACAGGTGCGAGTTTGCGCATGTACAGTTCATCCAACGGATCTAGGCATTCGTGAAGTTAGCCACAGGTGCGAGTTTGCGCATGTACAGTTCTTTCCCCCCCTCCTCATACCTCCAATTGCTCCCGAAAAACGATACTGCGCAGCTCTTGCGGCTAACTTCACGAATGCCTAGATTCGTTGAGCCAACTATACATATCTCAACGCTGTGCATGTGGTACATGGCTTATTTGTACCGCGTGTACAGTACAGCGTGCATGGCGTTGAGCTGCGTAGGCAACATATTCGAGCAGGCACGTGTATAGATTCCCCGTGCGCTGCGGTGGGCGCACGCCTTTACTGTTGACTAGGCAGCGCTAATAATTGTTTATGGATTCAAAATTGCGAACGCTCACAAATCAATGTAATGTTTTGGATAGGGATTGGATTAGTATGCAAATATCTGTCTCTCACCACCCTATCTTTACTAGCGACGCACCCCGGCTTCGCATGGGTAGATAAGTATCTCAGAGTATTTTTTATAAATAAAATATAGCCTATGTTACTCAGGGATAATGTAGCATTCTAATGGTGAAAGAATTTTTGAAATCGGTCCAGTGGTTTTGAGTTTATTCGTTACAAAGAAAAATACAAAAATATAAAACTTTCTTCTTCATAGTAATAGTATAGACTACGCACTAACAGGAGCGCGTGGCTCTGCTCGCGTGGTACCTACCAGTAAGTCTACCATGAGTTTTCACAATCTACACTCGCTAGCGACTATAGTTAAAAAAATGTATGATAACTTGTACAGCGCCTCTAGCGGATAGTTGGGTACTAAAACGTCACGTAGCTAACTATCCTACGTCACAGCGTACTACAGCGACTGTAGTTTGCGCTCATTAATTTGCTTAGAATTTTGTACCATGACTAACAATTTTGACAAATGTCATAGTACCTAACGTATTATTACTACTGTAGTAACGTCAACCGATCTAAATGTGACAACTCATGGTAGACGTACCGTAGGTCTACCATGAGTTGTCACATTTAGATCAGCTGACGTTACTACAGTAGTAATAGTTCGTAACTATGACATCTGTCGAAATTGTTACTCATGGTACCAAATTCTAAGCAAATTAATGAGCGCAAACTACAGTCGCTGTAGTACGCTGTGACGTAGGATAGTTAGCTACGTGAGGTTTTAGTACCCAACTATCCGCTAGAGGCGCTGTACAATATTTTCATACATTTTTGTAACTACAGTCGCTAGCGAGTGTAGATTGTGAAAACTCATGGTAGACCCTCCGGATAAAAAGTAGCTTGTCTTATTCTATTAACTACGCGTTTACTGTTTCATCTAGATCTCACTCCCTTCTTACACATATCTTCTTTCACACAGTCCATCCATCTTTTCTTGGGTCTACCTCTACTCTTGTATCCATCCACATTCAAATCCATCACCCTTCTTGTGACATGGCTTTCCTCCCGCACACTGACACTGCACATAAGAAGGTCGAAATAGAGAGAGTTACGTTTCGTATATTAGGTACTGTAGGGGGAAAAGAGAAAGGTGCGATGCGAGCACATATTTTGGAACGAAGTTCCTTATCGCGCGTTGTGAAAGGGGGCTAGACGGAAAAAAATCTCACGAAAAGTTGTAACGACACTTTTTGCTATAGTTGTAAGCCGTGCGGCGTGCGCGTGTTTCTCTGTCTGTCTCTCTCTCTCTCATAGAAAGCAAGGAAAGGAACTTCGTTCCATCCGGGTGTCCCTTGACACCTCTCAAGTTTTTTTTATTTCTCTTTTCTAATAGCCGAAGTCTAAAGCACACTCGTTTTTTTTGTCCGTTCTTCTTCGCCTTCCGCTAGTCTGAAACTGGTACCAACATTATTTAACACATTTCAAAAAAGTTTTTAACATTTTATCAAAATTTTTGAATTTAAATTTAAATTTGAATCTCCTAGTTTATTATACACAAGGCTAAGCACCAATAATGCGTCGGGTACCCTTAATGGGTATAATCTATTCACCACAGCACCCAAAAATGATACCCTAATTTAAACTACCTACGGAACCACCGAATGGCTTCCACTATCGATAACCTGATGGTATCTATGCGACCTGACGCAGATGTATAAACAAATAGAATGGTCAATGGTAAAGAAGAGAAGTTTGTGAAGAACAGAATAGTCGATAGTGAAGAATAGAATAGTTGATAGTGAAGAACAAAAGAGTCGATAGTGAAGAACAGAATAGTCGATAGTGAAGAACAAAAGAGTCGATAGTGAAGAATAGAATAGTCGATAGTGAAGAACAGAATAGTCGATAGTGAAGAACAGAAAGGTCGATAATAAAGATCTTATTAAATCGGATGAATAATTTGGGAGATTACCTTTTACATACAAACAAACAAACAAACTTTACCTATATGTAAGTATTTTTAAACTAGCGTCTGCCCGTGACTTCGCTTGCGAGGCACCTACATAAAATATAGCCTATATCCATCCTGAAAGTTCATTTTAACTATTACCTCCTGCACACATACATTTAGGATTTACTAGCTAATACCCGCGGCTTAGCCTGCCTGGTGTCATTATTCGACCTTAAAAAATAATATACTAAAACCTTCCTCGAGAACCACTATCAATTGGTAAAAACAGCATGAAAATCGGTGAAGTATTTTTGAGTTTACCGCGAACAGACAGACAGACGCGGCGGAGGACTTTGTTTTAAATTGTAGATGATTTTTACAGTACCAGATTTAATATCCTAAACATATCTACCTTGCTACGCCTCTCGGTTGTTAAAATGGCTATTTGATAGCCATTGTGTGCTATTCAGGTGTATGAATTAACATTGTTTGTGAGGTTTCACTATTAGTCGTGGAACAGGGCCCATTTCGGCCTATTATAGTGTACAATACCTCCGAAGGCTAATGGAATGTGTTGTATAGTTGTATACCAGTTTCATAGAGCATTATCTTTCTGTGTGGGTGGATTTGACCATAGCTAGTTTAAGGCGCTAGGAGCTAGGAGGCTAGGAGCGCTGGTGGTGCAGTAGCACCCCGGCCTCACGATCCGAAGGTCGTGGGTTCAAACCTGGCCGTGCACCAATGAGTTTTTCCATTCGAAAAATTTATGTGCGCAATGCCAGTGCTCTTAAACGGTGAAGGAAAACATCGTGAGGAAACCGGCATACCCTAGAACCAAAAATTCGAAGGTGTGCGTCATAGGTTAGTATTCTTATAAGCGGCGATGGGCTTGCAACCTGTCACGTACGGAATACTAACTACTGTGCAAAATGTGGGCATGTACCAAATGTCATGTTTGGACTTGCCTCTGACTACCCCCTTTAGATATCCTCAAAAGATTTAAGTAACCAAAGATCTGAGGAGATATCTACCGAGCCCGGGGATTACAGTCGTGATCATATTTATTTATTTTTATTTTATCTAGTTTAAGGCGATAGGAGTGGACGAAACACGAGTATTTTCAAATTCAAATTCAAAATATTTATTGCATTTATTAGGTACTTTTATAAGCTATAGTACCTGGATGACCGAGCTTTGCTCGGATTTTTTGTTGGTAAATCGTGTTTTTTGGAAAATAAAACTTAGATTAATCGATTTATCGCCCCTGAAAACCTTTGCGTATTAAATTTAATGAAAATCGTTGGAGCTGTTTCCGAAATTCAGATATACATTTGGTTAGCTAGTACCTACCTATATTATCTAGACACGCGGCAGCGTGTCAAGCCAAGTTCAAGCGAACGGGCAAGGCGCGCACTGTGTGTAATATTACACGAACCATTTGGAGCCATTTTCACCCCCTCGTAACTCAAAAACTATTTCACATAAACAAGTCAAATTTGGCTCATCTATTGCCACTTGCGAGTAAAATATATACTCCGAATTTCATAAACACACCTCAAACGGTTATTTAGATATCAACGTCCAAAAATGGTTTTTTATAAACCTAACATGAGCCATTTGGTGGGGCATGGCAACATAAATAATGGAAAAAATAGACAATAGACATTTTTTTTAATTTTTAACACCCCGTCAGAGAACGACGGGGTGTTATAAGTTTGACGTGTCTGTCTGTGTGTGTGTCTGTGGCATCGTAGCTCCCGAACGCATGAACCGATTTTGATTTGGTTTTTTTGTTTGATAGGTGAATTAGTCAGGAGTGTTCTTAGCTAGACAGAAATCGGTCTAAGATGGCCGCCAAGATGACACTTTTACTACTCTGGTTAGTAAGAGCTGGTGACGTGATAAAAGGAAAAAAAATCGATAGAAGTTGTCACGCCGCCTGTCACTTGCAGATTGGAAAACCTGTCACGGTCCTTTGTCACTCTGTGAAAGGAAACGGAAACGTGGAGAAATCAGAATTTCCATGACACGTATATAATTATTTATTTTATCAGAACTGTGAGAGTTAAGTTTCGGTCGCGGATAAAACAGGCACCGTTATACGACTTCCGTAATACATGAACACGACTGTAATCCCCAGGCTCGGTAGATATCTCCTCAGATCTCTAGTTACTTAGATCTTCGAGGATATCTAAAGAGCATTCAGAGGCACGTCCAAACATGACATGGAACATTGAAACATACCCACAATTTGCATAATAGTTATGATTTCGTACGTGACAGGTTGCAAGCCCATCGCCACTTATAAAAATACTAACGACACACACATTCGCATTTTTGGTTCTAGGGTATGCCGGTTTCCTCACGATGTTTTCCTTCACCGTTTAAAAGCACTAGTACTAGCACAACCTTTTTCGAATGGACAAATTCATTGGTGCACGACCAAGCTGGAACCCACGACCTTCGGATAATGGGGCAGGGTTGCTACCACTACCAGCACCAGCGCTCTCACACCTTCATATTTTTGGTTCTAGGGTTTTCTTTTTGGTTTTTTCACGATGTTTTCCACTAGGCCACAAACATTAGACCACTTGCTCTAAGTTTTCGACTTTAATTCCGAATCTATCGAAATTCGGTTTAGATATTTCGTTTTTCAAGCTCGTATGATTTCTGCCAATCGATGATTGGTTTCCTGTTATATCTAAATATACCTAGATATTTCTCCGACATTCGTAGCGCTGTAACTCAATTTACGTTTGTATAAAGTAAGTCGCTGTTCTTTTTGGAAACTTCGGTTTAACTGATTGAAATTCTAAACAGTGGCCAAGTTTTTGTTTTTTGTTTTGGCGGTTTAGGATTGTAATGCACTGGGTTCGTTTAATAAATAAACAAAATAATTCTTTGTTCAAATAAAAAAAAACAAGTGTGCTTTAGAGCACACGACTGAAGTCAAACTTCTTTAGCTCCATCTATAATGTATGTAGGCCTGCACTGTGGCTATGAGAGAAAGAGAGAAAGAAAATTGTTCTCTTGACCTTTCTCTTGCCCCTAAATTATTAGTAATATACGAAACGCAACTTTACCCAGGAGTGAAACGAAATAGTTTAAAAAAGTTAGTATAGATATCATGTGTGCAAAGCCTAAATGTATAAATAATAACTAGAAATAAATTACTTTCATTTCTGTCTTTTATTAAACAAAGTTATGAGTAAAATAAGATTTCTCAGTCTCTTTAAGTTCATAAAACTTATCTCATTGTGAGCGAATGAGTATTCCATTTAACATCATTAATCCTAAAGTTTGAATACATCTGTAATATTAGGATTAATAACATTTTAGTAACTTTATTTTATTTTTCAATTACAACTGCACGCAAATTCATTTATCTTATTTAGTTCACAGTAAGATTTAAATATGTTTGAAAGTTTATGTATTTATGCATTGTGAACAACTGGTAACTTTATTTCATTTTTCAATTACAATTGCAAGCAAATTCATTTATCTTATTTAGTTCACAGTAGATCTATAATTGTTTGAAATCTTGAAAGTTTATGTATGCATCGTGAAGAAATTCAGCATACTTTTAAGCCGAAGCTTTTAATTTCAACCTTATAAGCAATGGGCCTTAGGCGGAATAAAAATTTAACTTGAATGTACCACTACGGCCCGACATCGGCCATTAGACATGGGTCATCCAAGGCTTATCACAAAATGTTGACAGCATTTTTTATTTATATATTTTTTATTAGTGGACAATTCGCACAACGCCATCTAGTCCCAAAGCTTGTACTATGGGAAGCAGATAGCTGATAGACTAATCATAATACTTTTTTGTAAATACATTACATAGAATTGATAAAGATGTTTGCCTCTGACTACCTTTTTGGTATCCTGGTATGACTGTTAAGTTAGTAGTAGGTCTAGCTAAGGGCTGGTTGTGGGTTCGATTCTTCGATTAGCACCAATAAAATATTTCTGTTAACAAGTAAAGCTTGTATTATGTTTTCGCCAATTGGCGATGTATTTAAAATGCTCATTAATTTTTTTTTCGTAAATAGCTTGAAAATGCGAAATTCTTTCATAGAATGTCGTATATTTGACCACAGATAAAATCAGCCGCACCGTTTGTGTTTATAAATAATTCCAAAAAACCTTGTAAGTACTTACCATAAACAACAACAAGCCGTCCCATGTCCCGCGACATTTAGCGCTAATTCCATAAATATTTATAAATTCAAATGGCGCCGTGTGTGCCACCAACTTTACCCAAATTTGGTTTCCCCTTAATTTAAGTCGAAGTTAAGATAAGTAAACAAAATCTTTAGAATACATAATTACTTTAGCGGCCAGAGCTATCATTATACAACTGTGGGAAAATTAAATGTAATTTTTGAAAAAAAAACAATAATTTGGGGTGATTTTTTATTTATATTTATTTCGTGATAAAATATTTAGTTTCACGTTTAATTATCAAGGTACTTAAATAATAATATAGAGTTTCAAAATATTTAAGTAATATTTATTTTATTTATTGTTGGAGTATTAATAATGAACTAGCCAACCCGACAGACGTCCTGTTTTAACTATGTTTTTTCCATAAGAACCTTCTCCTTACAACAAATACAAACAAAGAAAGAATTCGCAAAATTGGTCCAGCCTTTACCCTGCCAACTTTTTAATACTTACCATACAAACTTATTAAAGAAACATATCAATTCTTAAAGTAAAAATAACATAACTTTGAAAAGTACAAACTATTTTTGTAGTTTTAGCTGTTCAAAGTTCGTACACCTCGCTATAGCTTCCTGAATATTACTCTAAGCCGGACTTTTTCATATTGGTAAACTTCAACTTCAACTTTTAAGTACAATCGGATCTTTTGATTTTTTAATCAATCTGGTTAAAAGTCATTCAGTTGGAAGATTAATCAGAGATTAAGGAGGGTAATCCTTTGTTCCAAAATGGCCGAAAACTTTGTCTGACCTTTGACCTTTACTAGTATTTTTGAACTAGTGTGGTGAAAGGATTATAGTGCGTCTTTTATGCGTAGAGGTAGGCTAGAGGGCACTAGTGGGTCGTGGGTTCGAAACTGGTTTTGTACCAAAACATTTTTCTGTTCCAAAAATGTTTGTGCACTATACCTGATTCTAAAACAGTAAAGGAAAAAATCGTGAAATAATACAAGATTAAAAATTAAAAAAAAACCCCTAAATCTAAGGCGGGTTACAGTGCTTCACTGACCGTCGGTGCGCACGGTCGGTCCTGACGATACACACGGACCGACCGTCAGTTTGTATCATTCAGTGCTCTCCTGACCAACAAACTGACCAGATGAAAATTGATAAAGACATCCGTCGTTGGTCCGTACGGTCGGTCCTACGATCGGTGCAGCACTGAACGCGTTCATACGTTTCCATAGCGCGTCGGCCGACCGACGGACGCATGCGGACGCGCTCGACCGACGGTCCTCGTACGCAGTGCGTAGCAATATACGCGTGCGTACGGTCGGTCCAGCACTGTACGATTTTATGGATTTTCATATTAATGACAAGCGCGACCGACATACGCACCGACGGTCAGTGAAGCACTGTAACCAGCCAACCTTTCTCTAAATGTCATATTTAAATTATTTTTTAGTCATTACAACCTTACTGAATACTTTGAAAAATAACTTTATTTTGTACTTAGTAGCTTAGGTAATTTATAATTATTGTACTTACATTAAACTACCAAATTATACGCCAAAAATGGGTAAAACTGTTGAAACTTTCCGCCAGGACCATTAACATCTGTACCTGCTAACAAATTTTAATCACAGTTTAACAATAAAATTATTTTTATTCTTATTCTTATTCTTAAAGTCAGGTTATCTTACCATGTTCTTTCATATCATTGAAATAATACGGTAGCGAATTTCAAATCAGTTCATTCGTTTGTGAGCTACGATGCCACAGATAGATACACAGATACACAGATAGACTAACAGACACTTTAAACTCATAACACCCCTCTTTTTCGTCGGGGGTTAAAAACCGACATGTTGTAGAACCTTAAAAGTATTTGAGGTGTATTTTTCCCTATCACCACACTAGTTAAAACGAAGAAATTACACGATAATAAAATATAAAACTTATAATAGTGGAAAATTGTCAAAGAAAAGTTTTTCAAACTTTAGCTACCTCAACACGGACCACAAAATTTCTTGTGAAAATTTTAAGAACAATCTCCCAAAAAATTACCCCGAATTTCCCCTAAAAATTCCAGCGATCGCAAGATAAGGCTTTGTTCACATAGGCCTCCATTCCGGTAATTGAAATAGATTGAATAAATTCAATGCGAGCTATGTAGGGAACGAATTTGAATGTTAAGTGGCAGGGGTGTGTACCGCCTTATATTCACCACCTGTATTTTCTTTGTTTAATTTAGGCAGGTAAAAATAGGTAGGGTGTTCCTTTTATTTATAACACGCAATGCTATACTTCGCTACGTTAATTACAATAATATATGGGTAGCCATTTCATGGCGCCATCTAGCGAAAAAACGAACCAAAAAATTACATGACCACGACTGTAATCCCCAGGCTCGGTAGATATCGCCTCAGATCTTTATTTTAAAATCTATCTTAGAGGATAAAAGGGTGTAATCAGGTACGTCCAAACATGACTTTGGCACATGCCTACATTTTGCACTGTAGTTATTATTCCATACGTGACAGGTTGCAAGCGCATCTCCCAGCTTCATCGTTGAGTCCTACTAATATTATAAAGGAACGTGAAAGTTTGTAAGAATGTATGTATGGATGGATGGATGGATGTATGTTTGTTACTCTTTCACGCTAAAACGGCTGAACGGATCTGAATGAAATTTGGCACAGATATATATTATGGTCTGGAATAACACATAGGTTACTTTTTATCCCGGAAAAATGAACGGTTCCCGTGGGATATGTGTTTTTGTTTTTCAAGGTATAAAGCGGGCGAAGCCGCGGGCGGAAGCTAGTTTATAATATCTGCAATTCAAACTAGGTATAATTATTATTCATTGAAATAGCTATATCATTAATTAAATAAAATCAAAATATATATATTCAATAATATCACATCACTCTGAAACGTCTTTCATGCGGCGAATTTAAGTGCCAATTCCAGCCTACCAAATGTTATAATAAATAAAAAAAAAAAAAAAAAAAAAAAAATATTTAATGCTGGACGATCCACACAGCATCATCTAGCCCCAAAGTAAGCTACTCAAAGCTTGTGTTATGGGTACTAGATAAATGATATATTTAATACATTATATACATAGATAGATATTTTTTATTATACATAGACCAACGGAACAAATTTCTGAAGATCGTACACAAATTTGTTCCGCGGCGGGAAACGAACCCGCAACCTCTTGCGTCGCATGCGGACTCTCGCCCGCTGCGCCACTGAGGTCGTCAAAAATGAATATAGGATTCAAATTCCAATAACAACTCTTCTTGTATTCTTTTTTCTAATTCCCCTCTAGAATAAAACTGTTGTAACTCACATTGTCACATACAAAATACAAAGTACTATAAATAAATAATTTGAATAAAACCTTATTTATTCCCAATATTTGATGCTAAACTGGTCACATTTATTTTCAAAATACAAAGCACAATAAATAAATATATTGAATAAAGTTATTTATTATCAATATTTTATGCTAAACTGACCAATCACAGAGCCAATAGCTTCAAAACAGACCTTTCTGTCAAACCAAACACGTCTTCCCCTAAGATAAAATCCAAGAGTCGGGTCCTTTGCCCTTTTCATGGGGCTTAGGGCCTCTGAGGGCTCTTCAAAGGCCCTCCATAACGAGCCAATAAAATTAACTATTTCGGGAACAAGGCAATGCCGATGTTGGGCAAAGCTTGACCGAAATAGTGTCGAATTTTCATCTTGTGTATGGAATTTAAAAAGGTACTTATCCTTTGTGCAATGTGTCAGTTTACTGCCAGAAATAGGGTATTGATATGGCGATTATAAATAGGGCGTTGGTGGTGTTAAAGTGGTGGCAATTTGAAGATTTGGTTTGGACCTGGTAGTGTCGTGCAACAATTGTTTCAAAAAAATTGTGTACTATGCCAGAGCTAAATTCAAAAGTTAAGGCAAAGCACTGGTGGTGTAGTGGTAGTCGACCTCACGATCTGAAAGTAGTAGTTTCAATTTCCATTCAAAAAATTTTGTGCGCAATGCCAGTGCTCTTAAACGGCGAAGGAAAACGGCATAACCTCGAACCAAAATTCGAAGCTCTGTGTTAGTATTCTTATAAGCGGCGATAGGCTTGCAACCTGTCACGTTTGAAATACTAACTAATGTGTAAAATGTAAGCATCTGTCAATAAATGTTAGGAAGTCTCTTTGACTACCCTCTTTAGGTATCCTCAAAGATCTAAGTAACTAGAGATCTGAGGAGATATTTACCGAGCCTAGGAATTTCATTCGTGATCAGTCATTTGTATCTTATCTTAAGTCATTCCTATAACAGGTTATAGACTAGAGACCTGACACGCACGGAAAACATGTCAGGTTGCAAGCCCATCACCGCTAACTACTGAGCAAAATATGGGCAAAATATAATGTTACATAAAAATTTTAGATTAATTATTTCATTAAAATCCAATCAGCCGTTAGAGATAAAGACGGATAAAGGTACCACTAAATTTTATTAATATTAGTAAGCTGAATGTCTATATCTTTGTATCTCTACATTGGCAGTGTAAGTAATGGCAACTCCTTAGCTCCGATTGGTTGGATTTGGGATTTAGCAGAAATTAAATAGCTATTGGCTGATATCGCGAGCCGTGGATGTGATTTAGTGTGATTGGATTGGACAGAGATATCCTAATTTGTTTTGGATTACGGAGATTGTGGTTAAACGGATTTTTCAACCGACTTTGAAAAAAGAGTTTTCTGTATTTTTTGCCGACTTCGATAAAGGTTCTTAGTTCGGCGTATTTGTGTGTTGCGAGGTATCCGCCGATCGTTGATCGATTTTAATTTATGTTAAAAATAATTAAGATAGCCCGAAAAAAGTTTAAATAGAAAGAAAATATAGCAAAAATTGCCCGTAAACTTATAAAAATGCCCTACAAATTTCCCGAATTTCAGTTCTTTAGGACTCATTGTAAAATAATGGTGTTAATTCTGTAGTTCCGTAGAGCAATTTAAAAATGCTAAACTATAGGTAAACGATCTCATTTTGTTCAACCCAAAGACTAAATTTTTGCAAACATTTTAAATGTCAGTTTTTAATTTGACTAAACTGATGTAAAATTGACAGGTTTTAGCTTATTTTAGAAACCATGTCAATTGCTGATGGAAAATTGTAAAAAATAAATTAACTTTAGAAAAAAGAAACTTAACAATTTCAACTTGTAACTCATTTTACTAGTAGGAATGTACGTTTATTTACAGTGAAGAAATGTATAGTATTATTTATAATTTTCTAGTGTGTTGTAGTTCAATTTATAGTTGCATTATTTATGGTGAACATAATTAGATTGTACTTATTTTACCATTTTTCAAGTTAGTTCGTGAACTATAAAATTAGCACCAACTATACATATCTGTAAACAAACGTCAGTGATTACAATTTACCGGAAATTGCAACTGGTATTTACATTGTGGTCGATCGAGTTCAGTAGCAAACGATGAGCCACAGAACATAAATATTCCAACTAATCTGTTCAAATGTATCGCTCCCATTGGGCTGGCAACACTACACAGCTACAAGAAAACAGCCGGTCTACTTACTAAGTGCTCTACGATGTAGTCTATACAGTGAACTTAAATTGAGTAATAAGTATTGTGCTTACGAATGCGAAAGTAACTCTGTTTGTTTGTTACCTTTTGAGGACTAAACGGCTGAACGGATCTTTATGAAATTTGGCAAGGAGATAGATTATATCCGGTAGACGGACATAGGTTATCTTTTGCCTTAATAATAAATCTTGAAGGGGCTGAAATAGGGGTTGAAAGATGTGTAACCCATGGTTAAGCAACGCTGGGAGATTTTCTGCGGTGTATTTGCCTGACAACTACGTCGCTCTGGTTTTTATATGTTTTCTCGTGTTATTTTGAGTTTTATTGCGTGATTTTGGTGGTTATTTTGCCAATAAAGCCCGGGTTCTTGACGCGAGTGTGTGAATTAGAGTGAATAGTTCTCTTGAAATTCCATCGGAGGAAATCCCGAAAATTTTCAACAAAACAGCCATCTTTTGTTTAAAATTGACTTGACTACTTGACTATGACTCTGTGACGTTGACAATACTTATAAATAAATACACTTGACACTGGCAAAATTGTTCTCTAAGAGACAGATGCCATAATTGAAGAAGAAGAAGAAGAAGCAACGCTGGGCGCTGTCAGTTATCGGGTGGGTGACCGCCTGTTTTTGCCCTCCATAGTAAATGTCTCAATATATATAGATGATAGATGAATACTTAGACCTTTCTTTGTAAATACATAATAGCACACAGATACGGAACAAACATCTGGCCCCTATTTAATAAACATTACAAATTGTAAAATAAAATTAATTGTTACATTTCTACAAGTTACTGTTTAATAAAAAAATACGATTTACAAATTTGTAATGGTGGAAAATTTACAAAATTGTAAAAATTGTACCTGTTGTAGGAAAGTTACAAATAACAGAATTGAAATGTTTATTTTAGGGGTTCATCACACAAATGTTTATCATGGGTGGGGATTGAACCCGCAATAGTTTGGTAAAGTGTCCTAGCTATTTCTCCAAGTGGCTTTACCCCGCCGTACATTTAAAACGAGGCCTCGGTTTCTAATTCAGCTGATATAGAATTCCCTTTGGTTCGCCGCGGAGAGGCGGCTTGGGAGCGTGGTACACGCAATAATCTTCTTCTTCTTTTTGCCGTTTTCCCACGCTATGTGGGGTCGGCATAATACGTTTTATTCTTCCATCTCCCTCTATCATCCGTCATCTCAGTACTCACACCTTTCTTACCCATGTCATCTTTCACACAGTCCATCCATCTTTTCTTTGGCCTACCTCTACCCCTGTATCCATCCACATTCATATCTAACACCCTCCGCGTCACGTGACATTCATCTCTTCGCATAACATGCCCATATGCCAGGTACTTACCTACTTAATAATTGAAAATCAGAAACAAAAAATACCCTATCAAAAGGACGTGGACTTTGGACGTGACTCTGACTATCCTCAAAGCTCTAAGTAACTAGAGATCTGAGGAGATAACTACCGAGCCTGGGGATTACAGTCGTGTGAGTGTTTTTTTTGAATTTTTAGTTTTTTAGTACATTATTTGTATTTCCACTATAATTTTTACCAGTTATTATTACCAGTTACCAGTTCTACAGTACTATGTTATCAGTTCGTACCAGTGCGGTGAAAGGATTGCCTCGGTACTATTTCTATTCTCGTCGAGGGGTGACCGCTCAACGTGCCCTTGTAAACACAGAAGCGCTCAGATGTAAACTCAGCTTTCATCCCGCAAGTCAGCGCATCTGATGATCATTTCCATGCCATTGCTCCCTTTCTAGCGCAGACAAACGAACAAAGGCGGTAGATACCTACTAGTGTTGCACTTGTGTGGGCTGTCAAGCGATTTTATAGAATTACTAGCTGCTGACCCGCTCGCAACTTCGTTTACGCTTACCAAACAGAATTCAAAAAGTTTCAAACCAATCACGTTACCTAAATGTAAAAAAAATCTTATACTAACTTTGACACCCCATTTTACCCTTTTTGGAGGGTTATTTAGACATATCCACAAACATTTGTCCATTTTTTTTGCATTTAAAGTATCGAAACCGAGTTTCAAACAAATCACACAACTCATAAAAAACCCATACTAACTTTGACACGCCATTTAACCCTTTTTAGAGGGCTATTTTGAAATTTCCAGAAATAGGTAGGTAATCTATTTATTTTGCATGCATTTTATGTATCCAAACTAAAATGTATCCAGACTGTTTGGGCAGGAACGGGGGAATCCAGTGGTAAATGATTGTTTTATTTGATGTTAGAGATGATTTATTATTCGTTTACAATTTTTCATATTATTTTAAATTATATTCGTTTCACGGTTCTAACGAGACAAGATGGCGACGATTCTTCTTCTTCTTCTTCTCATCTGCGTAGACGCTGAAGCTGGCAGTTGGTTTTCTGTCATCATGACATTGACGTTTTGACAGCTGTGATTGATGCGTTGAATTGTCACTCATAGTTCTTCCTTAACGCAATAGATGGCGCAGTAGGTACTAAACATACCGCCGGCCTTGAAAGCTTCAGGTTTCAACATAGAAGTCGTCAGAAAGTCGAATCCTCCGGCTGCGTAGGTAGCGGGCAGATTTTCGCGAATGACCTCCGAACGACGCCAGTTGCTGTTCGTATGTCGGCGACACGGGAGACGCCGTCGTTACCTGGGAACACACGTATAATGCGACCTAGTTTCCATTTGAGAGGTGGCATATTGTCTTCCTTGATCAGGACCATCGTATCCATGGCTATGTCATCTTTATTAGTTTTCCACTTCGTTCGTGTCTGTAGTTCCACCACGTACTCCTTGGACCAGCGTTGCCAGAAGTGCTGTCGCATTTGTTCGACTCGGTGGTATCGCGTCAGAGTCGTCGTCGTTCTGGCCGTCAGGTCTTCGCATGCAGGAGCCACCAGCGGACGTCCGATCAGGAAGTGAGCTGGGGTGAGCGGAGACAGGTCGTTTGGGTCTGTGGACATAGGTGATAAAGGACGGGAATTCAGGACAGCCTCGATCTGAGTTAAAACTGTGCTGAGCTCCTCGTACGTCAACCTAGCGTTACCAACCGTTCGCCGCAGATGAAACTTACAAGAGCGCACTCCCCGCTCCATTAAACCACCAATATGAGGAGAATAGGGGGGTGTAAATAATAATTTAATTCCGTCATGAGAGAGGGAATCAATAACGTTTTGCTGAGTATTTTCGTTTAAAAATGAGGAAAGTTCTTTTTTAGAACCAACAAAATTTGTTCCATTATCAGATAAGATAATTTCAGGTTTACCTCTCCGACTTATAAATCGTTTTAGAGAAAGAAGATAATCGTTTGTTGTGAGACTAGTGACCAGTTCTAGATGTATAGCACGCGTAACTAAACAAATAAACAAAGCAATATAGCCCTTGGAAAGTTGAGCACCTCTGCCTTTTCGATTTAAAATAGAAATTGGCCCAGCGTAATCAACACCGGTACGAATGAATGGAAAACCGGGTTCTAGACGCTCATTCGGTAAGCTACCCATTATAGGTGATAAAGTTTTACCTTTAAATCGATTACAAGTCACACATTCATAAGTAACTTTCTTAGCCAAGTTCCTTGCACCCAATGGCCACCAACACTCACGTATGTTAGACAGAAGAAGCAAAGGTCCGCCATGTAATAACCTTCTATGTTCATGTCTGAATAACAAAAGAGTAAAATGATGCTTCCCGCACAATAAAATTGGATGTTTTTTGTCGTAATCGAAACTAGAAGAGTTTTCGATACGACCACCGACTCGAATTAGCTCATGTTTATCCATAAAAACATTAAGACCTAATACACGCTTAAACTGCTTGTTATCTTTCAAAGGTAAGCTATTTTGTAAACAAGAATACACGTCAGGAAAAGAATGCATTTGTGCGCATCTAACTAACGCACGTTGAGCGTCTTGTAACTCAGCCACTGATAGCAAACCGGTTCTAGTGTTTTGCGAGCGGTTGCGCGCCGTGCGTAAGTTATGAATAAAGCGTAGTACATATGCACCTACACGTTTTAATTTTTCGAATGACGAATATCTTTCAAACGGAAACAAGTCTTGGTTTAATGTAAGGCTAACATGGCTTAATGTTGTGGTCCGTAAATCGGGTAGACTACAACTAGTATTAATGTTATTCGCATTATTTAATTCAAATTTAGGTTTAAAATCATGAGACTTTAAAAAACTAGGACCGTTCCACCATAGTTCGGAGTTTACTAATACATCTAGGTTTTGTCCTCTCGACAGTAAGTCTGCGGGGTTTTCTTTACTGTTTACATGTGACCATACAGAATCGCCGGTTAACTCGTTTATTTCTGTAACTCGATTCTGAACAAAGGTTTTGAGTAAATGAGGTGACATTCGAATCCAACCCATAACTATAGTGGAGTCCGTCCAAAAATAGATTTTAGTGAAAGTCAGGCGTAAAGAATCGCTTATTTTCTTAAACAGCCTAGCTCCTATAAGTGCACCGCATAGTTCAAGCCGAGGAATGCTTATTGTTTTTATAGGAGCGACCTTACTCTTAGCGCATATTAATCGTATAGTTATATCTGTGTTATCACTATAGGTACGTGCGTATGCGCACGCGCCGTAAGCGTGTTGACTCGCATCTGAAAATATATGTAATTCTAAATAGTCATCGTTCGTACCTCTTATTTGACGAGGGACCCTCAAATCGTTTAAACAAAATAATGTTTTAATGAAGTGACTCCAGTCCAACGCGATTTCTGTTGATACAGGAGTATCCCAATCTATTTTAGATAGCCATAATTTTTGTAACAATATTTTGGAAATAATTACAGCCGGCGCTAAAATACCTAACGGATCATAAATCTGTGAGATTATTGATAACATTGTGCGCTTAGTCAAAGTAGATGCGTCACAAGTTGTTTCGATTTTTGACGTGAAATGCAGCTGATCACTATCGTTATACCAACCCAGTCCGAGTGTTTTATTCTGCGTAAGCCCTTCAGTTATACATAGATCTTTATTAAGTTGTACGGGATCGAAATTAAAAGTCCATTTACGCAAAGGAAAACAACCCGATAACATTATTTTTGATATATTTTCGCATATACACATTAAGCTTTCGTAACTGTCATGTCCTGTCAACAAATCATCTACGAAATAATCTTCTTTTATTACACGAGCTATTTCAGGATCTTGACATTCCAATGCCAATTGCCGAATGCAACGCATACTGAGATAGGGTGCTGATGCCGTTCCGTAGGTGACGGTGTTTAGCTGATAAATACCTATCGCGTCCTTAGGGTTTTCGCGCCAAACAATATTTTGCAATGACCTAAATTGAGGCTGGACAAGAACTTGCCTAAAAAGTTTTTCTACATCTGCGCATGCTACGTATCTATATTGTCTGAAACGTAATAATATAGACACAATATCGTTTTGCAAAGCAGGCCCTGCTAATTGAATATCGTTTAATGATTTTTGTGATGTGGTTTTTGCACTGCCATCAAATACTACACGTAGTTTTGTAGTACTACTATGTTCCCTATACACTCCGTGGTGAGGTAAAAAGAAACTAGGCTCGCTGTAGGTATCTACGCGGGTCATGTGACCTAGTGCTTCGTATTCGCGCATGAAATCACAATACATTCGTTTATACAATGGCAAACGGTCGAGTTTCCGTTCTAGTGCCAAAAATCGCTTATTCGCTAACGTATAGGAATCACCAAGCGTATCAGCTGGTTCCCTTAGCGGAATGCAAACCGAAAATCTACCATCCTTCTCGCGTTTAGTAGTTTTTATAAATAGGTCCTCACATTTCTGTTCGTCTTGAGTGAAAGCCCTATCTACCTGGGGAGGTAAATCTTCGATTTCCCAGAACTTACGTAACCTTTCGTCTATTGTTTCAGTGAAATTGCACTGAACCTGACCTTGCGTGATATGCTTTGTATTCAAAGGACCTGAAATTAACCAACCTAACTTAGAATTTTGTAAAAATGCTCCGTTAGGTAGTCTAATCCTATTATCGTCTAAAAGCTCCCAGAATTTGTCAGCGCCAATCAACAAATCTATTTCAGACGGCGTGGCAAACTGAGGATCAGCAAGTCGTATATTGTCAGGTATAGTTACGTAGTCGAACTCAATGCTTGTTGACGGCAAGCAGGGAGTTATTATAGGCAGCACTAAACAAGTTAATCGCATACTATATGTACTTGTTTTAGAGCGCACCAATATATCGCATGAATTATTCGCATGTGTGAGGTTACGCCCCACTCCGGATATACTTACTGTGGACTGTAAATAAGGCGCATTTAATCGTTTTGATAATTTTTCCGTAATTATGCTATGCTGACTACCGTTGTCAAGAAGAGCTCGTGCAACATGAAATTTGTTGTTTTGATCGGCTACCTCAATCAAAGCTGTAGAAAGCAAAACCTGTTTTAATGATAAGCTTGAACTGGCCGTATCGGTCGCGGCGCAGTCAGCTGATGCATGCAAAGCTGTAGATGTAATAGCGCATGTAGGAGGTTGCTCC
Source organism: Cosmorhoe ocellata (assembly GCA_963675405.1). NCBI lineage: Eukaryota > Metazoa > Arthropoda > Insecta > Lepidoptera > Geometridae > Cosmorhoe > Cosmorhoe ocellata. The sequence continues at coordinate 7,252,121 of OY776266.1, read as the reverse complement.
ACACACACATTCGCATAGCTACTACTCTCGCCCTGCTCGTCTATGTGTAATAAACTGTTATGTTTTTGTTTACATTGCATGCAAGGACCAAAGCGGCAATCTTTTATTAAGTGTCCTGCCCGCAAGCAATTTGTACATAACTTGTTCTCGTTAACGAATATAATCCTATCTTTAACTGACAAGTTCAGGAACTTAAAACACGCATAAAGTCTATGTTTTCCGCTACATTTAACACAACTTCGTTTAGTTTTATCTTTGTTGTAGTTAGGCTTGCCTTTAGATACGTCATCATTCGCAGTCGCCACATAGCTGTGGACTTGATGAGCGCACTTAGCAGTGTCGTTACTTGTCGCATTACTAGGCCTACCCTGCAACTTAGAATGATTCGCATTTATCATCTCTAACATATCCGCCCTGTTTCGTAAAAATGTTAAAAGCTGTTCTAGCTTCAACCCTTGCGCGTTAGAATCTAGGGACCCTTTGTGGTTCTCCCACTCACGTTCAGTGGGGGAATCCAACTTGGAAACAATTAAATATATAATCAATGTATCCCATGATTCAGTAGGTTCGTTTAGAGTTTTTAGGGCCCTCAAATTTCTCAGAACTGTATCTATAAGTTTCCTTATTTGCGCTGCCGATTCCTGTTTTATAGATGCAATATTAAATAGAGACTTTATATGATTATGTATTAGAAGCCTGTGATTATGGAATCTATTTTCTAGCAGCTCCCATGCGTGAGTGTAATTAGATGCAGTGAACTCTAATGCACTGATCACCTGCAATGCACTACCGCTGAGTGACGATCTCAAATAATGGAACTTATGAATTGCGTCCAGATCCGTACGTTTATGAATCATCGTAATGTAAGAGTTTCTATATTCTAACCATTCATCGTACATTCCACTAAAGGTGGCTAATTTGATGTACGGCAATTTAACGTGTGACAATGAACTCTCCGTGACTATATGGCTACATTTAGTAATTTTGCTACTATCACTAGTCTCACAACTTTCGATTAAACATGTGGCCGATGCCATTGTACTAAAATATAACGATTCTACTGATTCTATGTATTCGAAATTACTAGAAATATCCTCAGCTACAGAATTCAATTCTATATCGCTTCCTATACTATTGAATTTATCATAACACTCACTAGCTGATTTTAATCGTAATTTCATTTCAGCTACTTGTAATTTTGTTAGACTAGCACCACTAAATGAGTCAACGAATTTTTTGAATTGTGTCAACCGTCCTTTTAGATGACCTCTTTGTTTCTTCAATTCGGATAGAATTTCGCAATCTTTAGACTTAGACCTAGTAGGAGATCGAGATGGCACAGACAAATTGGAATTATCCTCAGACATATTGGTGGTAATGAGAAAACGGAAAGTACGTACTCACTTGTAAGCAACACCGCACGGCACCGATCACCTGGCTCCCGCTAGGCACACGCACAGCTGGAATGCACAAAACACAATATTTTAACACAGCTCTGGGAATGGATGGGTAAAAGATAGGATTTCCTGACCGTTCGCTTTTGATGGCTCTCGAATCCACGCCACGCCACGCCTTGGTAAAATCGTCTGGTTTTCTTGATTCGGCTCCGAAGGATCAATGTTTGGGCAGGAACGGGGGAATCCAGTGGTAAATGATTGTTTTATTTGATGTTAGAGATGATTTATTATTCGTTTACAATTTTTCATATTATTTTAAATTATATTCGTTTCACGGTTCTAACGAGACAAGATGGCGACGATTCTTCTTCTTCTTCTTCTCATCTGCGTAGACGCTGAAGCTGGCAGTTGGTTTTCTGTCATCATGACATTGACGTTTTGACAGCTGTGATTGATGCGTTGAATTGTCACTCATAGTTCTTCCTTAACGCAATAGATGGCGCAGTAGGTACTAAACACAGACCAATCGCACCACCCGTTAAAACGTTCCCATACAAACATTGACCCTCTATTTGACCCCTTCCCCTTTTGGTAGGTAATATTGTAAAATCCTATGTCCATTCATTTTGCATTTACATTTCATAATTAGTGGAGTAATCGCGAAACAAACATACAAAAATATATATAAAAATGGTTTAAAAAACAAAAAAACAACTTTTTTCACTGAACATTTTCAAAAAACACGGATATAAAACCAACAAAAGAAGCGTCCAAGATACAGGCGTAAAGATAGGTAAGTACGTAATACTCGAACCGTCTCAGCGAGTCCTTATCCTGTTGGAGGTTTGCAAATTATTAAATTATCCACGGAACGCTAATTATAAAATAAGATAGTGAAGAACTTGCCGCTATATTTACGAGAAATACAGGGCCGCAGTTAGGATTTGGTACTGAAATCTATACTAATATTATAAAGAGGAAAGTTTTGTATTTTTGTATTTTTGTTTGTAATGAATAAACACAAAAACTACTGGTCCGATTTCAAAAATTATTTTACCATTAGAATGCCACAGTAACATAGGCTATATTTTATGTAGGTACTTCGCGAGCAAAGCCGCGAGCGGAAGCTAGTATAATATATGTATATAGGTCTGGGTGTTTTCTATGTATAATATGTATGTATTTACAAAAAAAAAGTATATCTATGTAGTTTATCAGTCATGTGGTTCCCATAATACAAGCTCTGCTTAGTTTGGGGCTACATGATGCTGTGTGATAGTGTCCAGCATTATTATTATTATTATTATATACAAAAAAATATATACGAGTATAAAGTCTTTTTTGCGTTCTGTTTCTTTATGAAAATCTAATTTTGTTTAAAGATAATTTTATGTTGTAAGATATCATTTCAGCATAAAATTATGATATTTTGTTATTAAAGTATTATATTAATTTTATCTATACTAATATTATAAAGAGGAAAACTTTGATTGTTTGTTTGTTTGTTTGTTTGTTTGTTTGAAATGAATAGGCTCCGAAACTACTGAACCGATTTGAAAAATTCTTTCACCAATGTGTAGAATGAACTTTCAGGATGAACATAGGCTATATTTTATGTAGGTACTTCACGGGCGACGCCGCGTGCAGAAGCTAGTTTATTTATATTTTGCCAAAGTATTTTATTTTAAGATACGTACCTAGTTAAATTTTACGAATATTGCTTAATGTTATTCTCTTTCTATCTTCACTAATCTCCCTCTCAACTTCCGTTCGCCTCGCCCGATCACACTTTTCGTAAAGCTCTCGTCATGCATTCACCAGCTCACTCCCCAAGTCAAGCGTGCTTAAGAAGTTTTACTTCAAAAAGTATAATATTTCTCGTTTTTTATACTTAGTCCACTCCCTATAACATTATTATGAACAGAGAGCCGGCAACGTCGCGAAATATATTAAGATTAAGTGGATCTTTTGCAAAATTATGTGTCTTGAGGGTAGTTAGACGAAGGCTTGTCCAAGTAATATGATTAAAACTCCACTACTTGTTTCTTTCGTCACAAAAATAATCTCGAAGGGCGTGAAAATAGGGGTTGAAAGATTGTATGGGGAACGGATGGTTAAGCTGGGTGCAATCAGTTTTTGGATGGGTGACCGCTTCTTTTTGCTCTCCATAAAAGTTTCCCAATTAACTAATATCAATAATTTAAGAGTTAAACGGGTAATATACTACACTTTATTCAGGGCCCGGTAGTAAGGGACCCTAACGCCTAGCCTCTACGCCTTACGCCCTGACTCTTATTACACCACTCTTATTTAGGGTAAGGGTCCCTGAATTCAGGGTAGTGTAATAAGTGCTTTAATTATGTTCTATTCATGGATTTATGCGGAAGAAGTCGCTAGTAGGCTATAATTTAATAAAGTACCACCCGGACGAAACCGCGGGCGAAAGCTAGTTTTTCATTATCCATATTGAATTATTATTATAACTGCGAAAGTAACTCTGTCTGTTACGCTTTCACGCTAAAACCGCGCTGAACCGATTTTCATGAAATTGAGTAAAAGGATGGACTAGAATTTGAGAAAGGACATACTTACTTACCTTTTTTTTTCGAAAAAGAAGCGACCGTGAAAGAAGAAATTAAAGTTTTTGAGGATGTAAGTAATATTATAATATAAATGCGAAAGTTTGGATGGATGTATGGTTGTTTGTACTCAATCACGCTGAAACGGCTGAACGGATCTAGATGAATTTTGACACTGAGATTTAGGAATAGCTACTATTTAACAAGGTACCACGCAGGTAGGCGAAGCCGCTGGTGAAAGCTAATATATTAAGGTTCAAAGTTATTAAGCCATACATCGTTTCTAACTAGATTAAGGTTTGATTTAAGGCGTTGCTGCACTACAGCTGATAAAATAAATCTACTCAAATTTACCACCGTAATATGACGTGCGTTATTCCAAAAAAAAATAACACCAATGGAACTGGGGTGCATAAATATTATAAATTTAAAATTGTGTTTTCGTTTAGTAACCCTATAAGCGGCGATGGGCTTGCAACTTGTCATGTATGGAATACTAACGACTGTGCAAAACGCGGGCATTTGCCAAATATAGTTTAGACGAGACTCTGACTACCTTTTTTTGATATCCTAAGAGTTTTAAGTAACCAGAAATCTAAAAAGATGTTTACCAATCCTGAAAATTACCGTAATTATGTTTGTTTTCTAATTTACAAAAAAGTTACATTACATTTTCCATAAAGTTATTTGGACAGTCACAGTTTTTTTTTTTTGTACTGAGAAAATATTTTACAAAATAGATATCAGTTCAGGAATGTAACACTTAGTAATAGTATTAACTTTATTATTTCACTGTATAGAAAAGATGAAATTTGTCACATGCCCTTTTTCACAGTAGCTAGTTAGGTTTCCGTATGTGAAAGGTTGCAAGCCCATCGCTGCTTATAAGAACATTAACCTATGACACACACCTTCGATTTTTTTGTTCTAGGGTAGGCCGGTTTAAAAAGATCTAAGTGACTAGAGAGATATCTACCTAGCCTGGGGATTACATTGTCGAAAAGATCAAGATTTTAAGACACCTTGTATAATGACGACCTCAGTGGCGCAGCGGGCGAGAGTCCACCTGCGACGCAAAAGGTTGCGGGTTCGATTCCCGCCGCGGAAATAAATTGTGTACGATCTGCAGAAATTTGTTCCGTTGGTCTGGGTGTTTTCTATGTATAATAAAAAATATCTATCTATGTATATAATGTATAAAATATGTCAGTTATCTAGTACCCATAACACAAGCTTTGAGTAGCTTACTTTGGGGCTAGATGATGCTGTGTGGATTGTCCAGCATTATTTATTTATTATTTATTTATTTATAATATCGAACGTCATTAGAACGGTGGCCGCTTGTTGTGAACTTGAAGCTGCACTGGATATTAGGTCATTGCACTCCATTATGACGTCATAATGTCGCATGGAATTTATGGAAGCTGCTCATGAATATAGGATCGTATTTTGAAGAATGTTCTGATAAAGTGTTGTGGATAGTATATTTACAAGTATTTAATAAACTAGCTGGAGGTTTAGTACGGGTTTTTATAGTTAAAAATATAATAAAACTAAAGAATAAGCTATGGTCACCATACAGGGGTCTTACCACAAGCTCTTAGGGCAATATCAAAGTAATATAACTTTGATATTTCGTATCATGACACATAAAAAATGTATGGAGGTAGTGTTACTAAAATTTTGACGTCTCTGAACTGTAACTTTAAAGTTTTGTAATTTCGAGATTTTTCTGAGAACAGACAATAGTTAAGACGGTCGTATGTTAAAAAAAACCTTTTTTTAGAACCTCATTAGTGTTAGCGACCTTCTAATGAAAAATTAAAATCCGGACAAAGTCGCGGGCGGTAGTATCTACTAATAACAGTTATAAGTTTTCACAATCTACACTGGCTAGCGACTGTAGTTAAAAAATGTATGAAAACTTGTACAGCGCCTCTAGCGGATAGTTGGGTACTAAAACGTCACGTAGTTAACTATCCTACGTCACAGCGTACTACAGCGACTGTAGTTTGCGCTTCATTCATTTGCTTAGAATTTGGTACAATGAGTAATGATTTTGACTAATGTCATAGTATAGTTCATCCAACGGATCTAGGCATTCGTGAAGTTAGCCACAGGTGCGAGTTTGCGCATGTACAGTTCCTTCCCCCCTCAGACATCTAATTGCTCCCGAAAAACGATACTGCGCAGCTCTTGCGGCTAACTTCACGAATGCCTAGATTCGTTGAGCGAACTATAACGTACTATTATTACTACTGTAGTAACGTCAGCCGATCTAAATGTGACAACTCATAGTAGAGGTACAGAGTGTAGTTGACAAGTTGACTTACTACCACACAACATGCTGGGAGCAAATTGCACGCTCACACTTGGCGACATCTGCCGTAATCTCGTTAGACACCCCTGTGATAGTATTGCGTTCGGTCCATCGAAGACACGAATTATATCGAGTCCACTCTCTATTGGGTTATGTGACCCTGGTACTTGGTGCTGATATACTTCTTCATCATTCACTTACCTCACGTTTACAACACGTATAAAACAGGTATTCTACATTATCAATACTAATATTATACAGCTAAGTATGAGGACAATGTGAATGGGACAGTTGGAAGGGGAAGACCTCGGCGTGACGTGAATTTGGGGACGTTTTAGAGAAAGGCCAGGTCGAATTACGGACCGTGAGGCAGGGGTGCTACCACTACGCCACTAGTGCTCTTACAAAACGCAAGAAATATAAAAAAACATTACTTTTAATTTTGCGCCCGAGCGTGGCGCATCAACATAGTTAAAGCGTAAACCCTAGCTTAGACCTAGGTCTAAGTTAAACCTAGCCTAACTTCATGATGGCACAAGTGTGGACACACAGACAATAGAATTAGCAAATCAACTTGCGACGTTTGCTGCTACATAACTCACAAACCAAGTTAGCAAAGTCCACCTACAATTTAACCGACTCTTATTAATAGATACCATTGTATATATTATATTAATTCGGTCGCGATTGTTTCATTTTGATTATTATTTTAGTATTTAAAATGGCAGAGCGCTGGTGGTGTGGTGGTAGCATCCCTGCCTCACGATCCGAAGGTCGTGGGTTCAAACCTGGCCGTGCACCAATGAGTTTTTCCATTCGAAAAATTTATGTGCGCAATGCCAGTGCTCTTAAACGCTGAAGGAAAACATCGTGAGGAAACCCGCGGCATACCTTAAAACCAGAAATACGAAGGTGTGTGTCATAGGTTAGTATTCTTATTAGCGGCGATGGGCTTGCAACCTGTCACGTACGGAATACTAACTACTGTGCAAAATGTGGGCATGTACCAAATGTCATGTTTGGACGTGCCTCTGTCTCATCCTCAAAGATCTAAGTAACTAGATATCTACCGAGTCTGGGGATTACAGTCGTGATCATGTACTTAGGTACATTAATTTTTTTTGTAGGATTTTATTGTTGCTTTCTTTAGACTTTTTTTTATTTTGTCAGTTTAACCGGTGGTAAAAACCACTGGTTTGTGTGTGGACTGTGGTCACTGGTCGTAGTTTGAGCATAACTCGGTTTCAAGTTGTCCGGGCTAGTGTGAATACAGCAATTAGGAGAGTATTCACTAGCCGACGCCGGTGACTTTGTATGCTTCTGACGTTTTTCATGATGAATGGAAACCATGCAAACCAGCAAATGCTGTTACTGAATTTTTACGTGAGAAATTTTGGAGTGAAAAATGGAACAATAACCCTTAAAGTCTTTAAAATCAAGTAAAACTAATGCCATCTTCTTTAATTTAAGATGGTGTATTTTAAAGAGCGCTGGTGGTTAATGGTAGCACCCCTGCCTTACGATCCGAAGGCCGTGGGTTCAAACCTGATCATGCAAGAGTTTTTCCATTCTAAAAAACTATGTGCGCAATGCCAGTGCTCTTAAACGGTGAAGGAAAACATCGTGAAGAAACCGGCATACCCTAGAACCAAAAATTCGAAGGTGTGTGTCGTAGGTTAGTATTCTTATAAGCGGCTATAACATGATAACAGATTCACGACTGTAACTCTCGGTCGGTAGATATCTCCTCAGACCTCTAATTACTAAAATCTTTGAGGATTTCTAAAGAGGGTAGTTAGAGTCACGTTCGAACATGACATTTGGCACATGCCCACGTTTTGCACAGTAGCTAGTATTCCGTACGTGACAGGTTGCAAGCCCATCGCCGCTTATAAGAATACTTAACTATGACACACACTCTCGAATTTTTGTTCTAGGCCCTAAACGTCGTGAGGTACCTAACAGACATACCCTAGATTCTAGGGTATGTCTTTCGACGTTTTCTTTCACCGTTTAAGAGCACTGGCATTGCGCACATACATTTTTCGAATAGAAAAACTCATTGGTGCACGACCAGGCTATATTTCTGTAATAATCCGTATATATAAACTGCGTAATTCCTGTCTGACCTTATATCAATCATATTGTGGCACACCCCGTGACGGATGGGGCGAGGGACACAAAGAGAAAAATCGCTGAATTATCGGTAAATGAACCGATTTTATATGAATAGGCCTTTCTATCGGAAAATTTATGGGAATTATGAAAATCATCTTAGAGCGAAACCTTGTTTTAACCGACTTAAGAAAAAGGAGGTTATCAATTCGGCCTTATGGTTTTTTTAACCCCCGACGCAAAAACGACGGGTTTTATAAGTTTGACGTTTCTGTCTGTGTGTGTGTCTGTCTGTGGCATCGTAGCTCCCGAACGCATGAACCGATTTTGATTATGTTCCTTTGTTTGAAAGGTGAATTAGTCGGGAGTGTTTTTAGCTATGTTTGATGGAAATCGGTTCAAGATGGCCGCCGCCACAAAATGGCGGATTACATATATCTTCACAACTCTCTCAATATAGGTATCATTATCATGTAGGTAGGTATAATACTTGATGTTTCCCTCAATTCTGTTAGCTGATTTGGTATATTCGTATTGATTCAAAAACAAACAGATATTTTTAAAGTATTCTATTCTCCTTCTTCTTTTCCCACGTTATGTGTGGTCGGCAAAACACGTTTTATTCTTTCTGTCATCCGTCATCTCAGTACTCACACTCCCATGTCATCTTTCACACAGTCCATCCATCTTTTCTTTGGTTTACCTCTTACCCCTTTATACATCCACATTCATCACCTCGTCACGTGACAATATATTCTATTCTTCTTCATAAACTACAAAAGATGATCGCGCTGAGCAATGCTTAGAATATTTTACTACTTAGTCAATAGATCAAACTGATGCAGACGCTTAATTATAATTTGTATCTTTTTAACTTAGTTTTCGTTGAGAGCTTGTTGAAATTTATAATAATTGGTCTTTCAAATTCACTAATAGAATTCTGTATATCTGTAAATGAAGTATTTTATGTTGGCTTCGAATAAATAATAATGTATACTGAGTATATTAATAAAATCTTACATTATGACTGACTGTCAGATTTTCTAATTTCACAAGACCTACCGGCCTAAAATGAAAACCACGACAATTTTTCTTTCTAAATGTTTTGTCTCGCTCTTTCTCGTCCGAAACTCGTTGATAAATATTAGCCTAGACAGCTGAAATTTGAAGCGTAGGTTTTTGTAAAAAAAAAAATATTAGCTTTGGTGGTCTAGTGGTAGTGGTTCCGCTTTGATTCTAAAAAAAAATCCTTGTGGGTTTGGAGCCAAGCTTCTAACTCTACACGCCCTAACTCTACAAGGCCTAACTTTACAAACTCTACACCTTAGTCAAAATATGTGACTTGGCTATTTTGCTACATTCACAATGATGACTTGTAGTAACGAAACGTCCAAGCTACATGTTTTGAATAAGACCACGCACACATTAGGCGCTTGGCGTTGCGTTAGGCGCGCGTTGGTAGCGTAACTACAGCGCGCTTAGCACGGCGTTTGATCAGAAACGCGCGCTTGCATGTGTACGTACACCTAGACTGATAAGAACTACTGGTTCTCAAAACGCGCGTTACCAAAGCACGCGCTTCAAAACGCCTAATGTGTACCAGCTCAAGGTGTTGGGTTTGCAAAGTTACGCCTTGTAGAGTTAGGGCGTGTAGAGTTAGAAGCTTGGCTCTACCCGGGATCTGATAACTTTTTGACAGTGCGAGTCATAAGGTCTCGTCTTGCCAACATTTACATGAAAATGTTTTTGTGGGATAGTTTTCTCTGTTTGTTACAATATATCGTAATACCAGCACTCTCAAGAAGATTCAAAATATGTTTATTTCAATAGAATCACAGGGATCACTTTGAAACGTCTTACATACTAGGTGAGTCTAAGTGCCAGTTCCAGTCCTATCCCCAGTGCGAGAAGAACTGACAAGAAACTCGCTGGGCCCTAGCGCTTTTTTTGTATGATCCTTGTTAATTTTGTAAGGAATACCTAGCAGAGTTGGAGCTGATTCATCCCAAGCTTTTTTATCATCTAAGTCTGATATTTTATAGTAAGCTTTTCTAGACAGTTTCTGTTTAATTACATTTTTGAATTTTCCAATTGATAAATCAAGCATGTCACTTGGGATCTTGTTATAGAAGCGTACACATTGCCCTTTAAAGGATTTACTTACTTTGGTGAGCCTAACCGTGGGAACAGCGAGTTTATTTTTAAGTCTAGTAAGAAGTTTAAGAAGAAGATCGGTGTTGAAACCGATAATATGTAATAGAAACTAAAAAAATTTGAGACGCGTGTCAAAAGCACGATAAAAGCTTGCTAGGCGCATAATCCTTACACCACACTGCAAAAAAACTGGTGGCATGTAATGCGAACGAAGCCGCGGGGAGTTTGACTAATCTAGATATTCTGGATGCGGTCTAGTCTAGGTTAATCTCGACAGATTTAACTTTGCCTAATGGAAAGTCACGGTCACTGCCGACGGCTGAAGTATTTATAAAGTTGTGGATCTTTTTAGTCGACTTCAAAATAGGAGGCAGACATTACTATTTTTTTTTTATTATAAAATAAGGATTTTGCCAACTGAGGTGTCTTTGGATTCGTCTGGATCATAAGAGTGACATAACAAAAAATATATAACATTGTATAAGCTATACAAAATGTCAAAAAATCTTATATTGCGGCTGTAGTATTGCGGCTATTTTTTATATCTATTTTGGCTATGAGTACTCTTGACCTGGCCTTTCTCTAAAACTTTAATAAAATACTTCAGGGGTTTACTTTATTTATGGGTATTAACCCCCTGAAGTTTTCAGAAGTATTCTGGTAACACCCTGTATTGTAATTTGACATCATTATTATCAATGAAATCAAAAATGTTACAACGTTTTAGTTCTTAAGTATATTTTATATTCAGATTTATAGATTATTATGGTTTTATTGTGCGCTGACCTAGCTCTAAACCATAAAAAAGGTTGGCTGGTAGAAAATGCCCCTAGGCATTAGAGAATTAAATACTTAAATAAATAAATAAATAAATAATGCTGGACAATCCACACAGCATCATCTAGCCCCAAAGTAAGCTACTCGAAGCTTGTGTTATGGGTACTAGACAACTGATATATTTAATACATTATATACATAGATAGATATTTTTTATTATACATAGAAAACACCCAGACCAACGGAACAAATTTCTGCAGATCGCACACAAATTTGTTCCGCAGCGGGAATCGAACCCGCAACCTCTTGCGTCGCAGGCGGACTCTTGCCCGCTGCGCCACTGAGGTCGTCAATTCTTAGAAAAAGTTGTTCATATTGATGGGTACTTTAACCCCCTGAAATTTTCGGAAGTAGTCTGATAACACCCTGAATATTCTCAAATATCTAACTAACAATTAAATCTGAAGATATGGAGAGATAACACAAATTTTTTGTTTAGTTACGACCAACCCCTGTTATTTCCCTCTCACCGTTATCATCCTTAAACACTCTTGTGCGAGCGAGACAATAATACACGTCAAATCTTCAACGGTATCAATTCGCAATGACGTTTCTAATCTGTCTGAGACCAGTTAATTGACTATTGATCGGACGCGAAATTGGACTCTAGAAGAGGGAGGGAAGGTGTAGTTTTGATTGAGGGGGTATGAGTGGCAATGGATTAGAGGTGTTTCAATGATTAGGAGTGAGCAGTTGACTTCAGACGAGACAATTGACTGATGAGGACCTTGTGAACCCGGGTGGTGAAATGGTTAAAGTGCGTCTTAGTAGCTCTTTTGTGCTTAACTAGGACTTTTTATTTGAAACTAGCTGACCCGGCAGACTTCGTACTTATTTAGAAAACGTTTGTATGGGAAATAGAAAAGGGCAATTTTTAGGGTTTTCCCGGCAGTTATTCGAATTTTTCTTACCTTTTAAACCTTCCCTAGACCTCCACGAACATTTCAAGACCGAGATAAGATAAATCCGTTTAGCCGTTCTCGAGTTTTAGCGAGACTAACGAACAGCAATTCATTTTTATATATAAAAAGAAGAAGATGTTGACTTTATACAGGGTGTTGCCAGACTACTTCAGAAAACTTCAGGGGGTTACTTTATTGATGGATACTTTAACCCCCTGAAGTTTTCAAAAGTATTCTGGTAACACCCTGTATTGTAATTTGACATCAATTATTATCAATATCAACAATTTGACATCATTTAGTTTTTTGTTTTATAAGTACCTAAGTACATATGTTTAAGATTTATTTATAGTTTTAGATTTTTATAATTCTAATGTGCATAGACCTAGCTCTAAACCAGATTGGGTTGGCTGGTAGAAAATGTCCCTAAGCACTCCTTTTGTCACACAATAATATTATCTGTGTACAATAAAGTATAAATAAATGAAATACCCTAAAGGGGGTAGTATCGTACAGAAAACGGGGGTATAATAAATATGTCAAATACCCATAGAGATGGTATTTAACATACCCACATTTTACACTCTTACAGTAAACGCCGATGAGCTTGCAACCTGTCACGTATGTAAACTTACTTCGCATAACGCTAAGATAGGCATATGTTATATAACGTGCCTCTGACTATCCCCTGATCTTACTAGCCTATAGCGCTCTAATCCTTTCACCCCACTAGTTCGAAAGTATCTGTAGAAAAGAAGAAGAAGAAGAACTGTCCCCGTTTGTTAACTACAACCAACATTTTGTTTAGAATGTCTGAATAGTACATTGTAAAAGCATTTACAGTTAGTACCTAAGTAGTTACGGCCAAGTCTTGGCGACTGTCCAATTTCGGAAATGCCAGCTCCATTGTATAGATGGCACCTGTATTGCACAAGGTACAGTCACCTCCAAAAGGCAGAGTCCGAGCAAGTATTATGTAGGTGATTGTACTTTAGCGAGCGCTGGGGTATTTTTACAGGCGGTTATTAAATGTGCTATTCAGGAACAATGCTTTTTAATATTATGTAAGCATAGACTTGAAATACCTAGCAATTTTGTTAACTTTGTGTCATATAAACTTTTACCCCCACTGCATCAGATTAGGGGTAAATTTCAGGGATTCTTTTCTTATAGTGCATCCTTAGACCATGAAGGGAAAAACCTTGAACGGTTTAGGGTTAAAGTCAGATCAGTCAGATTCATGCTAAAAACTTTCATTTATCTACCCCCTTATTTATAATCATGATTTTTTATACGCACTGTGAAAATGTGGAACTCCTTGCCAGGGTCTGTATTTCCAGAGAAATATAATATGGGTGTCTTCAAAGGGAGGGTCAATAGGTTTATTTTTAATATCAGGCAGAGTGAGGTCAAACAAGAACTATACTATATGAAAAAAAATTGTAAAGATCTCAAGTTAGAATGTGTTTCAAATTGTGATCACTTTTTATCACTAACAAAAAATATTGTATCAAGAGTTTAAAGATGGGGTAAGAACAAAATGGGGGTAAGATGAAATACTTATATTGTTATTAGTAATTATAATAACGTGTTCAACGAGTATGTTTAAAAATAATATGCTTATATTGAAAAAAAAAACGCCTCTCAAAATAAACAAAAACAAACATACACTGTAATCCCAACTCAAAAGTAGCAAGTTACACAAAAAATCATTATATATCAAATAAAATGTCCGCTCACAACATCCGCTTCAACGCACAAGCAAACAAACTGTTTAGTTCAAACGAACTACAGAAGATATTTACTTTGTTTCGGGTGAGAGTGTATACACGCACGATTGAACATAAATCACAGGTGATCGATCGACGTCTGAGCCACTACACGCATTGTTTGTTTAGGGCACACTCTGCGGTCTGTCCCATTTTTGTGTAACATGTTACAAAAAGGTCATATTGGGGGAGTTTGTAGATATAAGACAATGTTACAAAAAAGGAAGATTTAGGTTTTGGGGAAGATATTATTATAGCCATCCCATAGCCAAATTTAACACATCGAAACTCCTTCGTGGATTTGCCAAAAATTGGTTAATGTCGACATTATTCATTCGACGTTTGGCTTTGAATTACCGTTTATCGTGTAGATTTTTGATATATTTTTTTTGAATAATTGACAGTTTCCGCCAACCACATTTTTTGTGGGGTTATTTTTTAGCTCTAGGATTCCATATATTTTCTGTTTACTGGCTTTAAGTGTAATTTCCTTCAAAATAATATAAAAATAATTAATGTAATTTTACTAAAACTGTGTTGTGGCTGTGTTTCGGCTGTTATAATTAAATTTACATCAAAATAAACCATAAATTCTTACAATATTTGCACCCAATTATATCACTCTCCTAATATATTTTAGGCGCCGGTTACACAAGGACAGTAATCCAATAAGAACCGTGCCATTACGATGATTTATTTAGAAGAGATGTTTTCTTTCGCGATGAGTGGGGGGGGGGGGGGAGCTTTTATACGCTTATTAGCTACTGGTGGTGATTCTATTGTTCCGCGGACTAACTAAAAAATGCTAAAAATGTACACGACCTTATTTTGTTCACACTTATGGCAAAAGCGAAGAGAGGCCTATGCCCAGCAGTGGGATGCGAAGGGCTGATGATGATGATGAAATACAAAATTAGCGTAAACATTTTAAATTATATTCTTAATTTGACTAAACTGACGATGATTGACGTGTTTTAACTTAATTTAGAGGCCATTTAAATTGGTGTTCACTAAAGCTACGTGAAAATAGTGGAAAATAAAATATGCCTCGGGTTAAATTAATAAAATATGTCAATTTTAGCTTTTTTACAAACTGTCATTCAAAAATGTTACGCCAATTTGGTCTTTAGAGTGAGCCAAATATGATCGTACCTATTGTAG
The DNA here is from genome assembly GCA_963675405.1 of Cosmorhoe ocellata. Taxonomy (NCBI): domain Eukaryota; kingdom Metazoa; phylum Arthropoda; class Insecta; order Lepidoptera; family Geometridae; genus Cosmorhoe; species Cosmorhoe ocellata. The sequence continues at coordinate 7,236,887 of OY776266.1, read as the reverse complement.
CATTTTTTAAGTTAGTCATCAAAACAAGAGAATTACAGCCACTGTCTCAGTGGGCTTTTATCCTTATACAAGTAAAGCTATACAAGAGAAAATATCACCAACTACGCTTGTATTAGTATAACTAGTGGTCCACCCCGGCTTCGCACGGGTATTTATATAGGTATACATGGTCACGACTATAATTCCTAGGCTCGGTATATCTCCTCAGAGCGTTTTTCTAAGAGTAGCCTTTCAATTAAAATTTTAAAATAAAAGAACTCTTATTATGGCATAACTATAATAGTTAGATATTATATGCTATCGCGATATTTTTTCTAAATAATAATGTGCTCTATAAAGTCATAATACATTATTTTATTCTAGCATCAATAGTTTTCGCAGCGCTCGCGATTTAAAGAATATTTTAGGTATTTTTTTTACACCTTGAGTGGAGTTTTAGTAAGGATCCCTAATTTTGTTGAAAATATAAAATGGCCTATGTCACCCGCTGATAGTGTAGCTTTCCAACAGTGAAAGAATTATTCAAATCGGTTCAGTAGTTTCGGAGCCTATTTGATGCAAACAAACAAACAAACAATCAAATGTTTCCTCTTTATAATATTATATTATAGTTTAGAAGTTTTGATATAAGAATACTGGTGGTTTAGTGGTAGGCTTTTCGATCCTAAGGCGGGTTCGAGTCTGGTCAATGGAAAATGGAAAAATAATGAGGTAAACCTTAAACAAACTTAAGAATTTTTTTTTTCCATTTTACTACCCATATAAGTACACAAAACAAAACAAATACCACATTTTGCAATCTATCACGTTGGAATACTAACTTCTGCGCATAAAGCTAACGCATAAAGTATTTAACATGCCTCTGACTACCCCCTGATCTAAAAATAACGCAAACATGATCACGACTATAATCCCCAGGCTCGGTAGATATCTCCTCAGATCTCTAGTTACTTAGATCTTTGAGGATCTAAAGAGGGTAGTCAGAGGGACGTTCAAACATTTAATTGGCACATGCCCACATTTTGCACAGTGGTTTGTTTTCTTTACATGATAGGTTAATAGCCCATCGCCATTATAAGAATACTAACCTATGACACACTTTCGAATACTTACATAACAAAATGTCTAAAATTGTGTTCAAAAAATCAACTTTAAATATAAACACCAGTGTGGTGAAAGTCTTTGCAAAGTATTCGCGTCAAAACTTTAATTATAAAATGCATAATACATTACCAACTTTTGTTTGGAACTGTTGGTTGCCATGGAATAATATAGCAGTTAGTAACTCTAGTGATTCACTTTCGTTAATAAAATATTCTGGAATAATCTATACATATAATAAAATCGTTTATCTGTGCGTTTATGCACGCTAATCTCCGCAACGGCTGAACCAAATCGAATGCAGTTTCACTAATGTATTGCTTGGATTAAAACTTAGGCTTTTTTCATCGAGATCAGTTGACAAATTAAAAAGATAAGAATTTGATAAATCTTATCCATTCGTACAGCCCCAGTCACAGAATATTAAAAAGTAATCTAACGTATTAGTCGCGGGTGTCAACGATCCTTAATATGTTGTACGTGACAGGGTGCAAGCCCATCGCCGCTTATAAGAATACTAACGCACACAAGCTTTCGAATTTTTGGTTCTAGGGATGCCGGTTTCCTCACGACGAACCGACTGAAAATAGATTTTTACAGCCGACATTTTATTTTTTTGACTTTTTGTACAGCCTATGTCATTTTTGTAATCCAGACAAATCCGACGACACCTCATTTGTCAAAATTCGTTCAGCCGTTTGAGCTATAGCGACAGCAAAAAATTTCCTATACATACACCCAAAACACATTACCTTTTTAACCCTCCGTCGCTTTGCAGTCGGGTAAAAACACACAAAACTCATAGAAAACTTTCTTTTTGTGAGTCAGTTAAAAATACTTCACATCCACTCTTTTTTATCTATTCTAAGCCACTCTTACATCGCCATTTTGAATCTAAAGTCAACGCGTGAAAGTTCACTTTGGCTAAAAGTCAATTCAAAATGGCAAATGGCTAGAAAAATTGTGGTTTACAATGTTACCAACAGGTGCACTAATGGAAATGAACGTCCGACCATTAAAAATAGAGCTTTGAGATTCACAAACCGCATGAATTTTGGCCCATTCAACTCGATTTGATATTTTACCGTTGTTTTAAAATCTTTTTTAACCTGATTTTAGAGTTTGACTTTCAAGCTGATAGCATGATGGAGCAATAAAAGATTGGTTGATAATAAGTTATTTCACAAAGGGTACATTTAAAATTAACTAATATTTTACGAAATAACCAAAATTGAATGTTGCGAACAATGAGGGATAGTGAGAACAATGACGAATAGAACTTGAATAGAACTCACTACCGTTTTTCTTCCGCATTAAGTTAAAAATACTATCAAAACTGTAAACCCTAGATTATGAAGACAATCTTTAATTATGTACTTTTAAACTTACGCGATCTGAACACATTATTATTAGTATTAGACGGGTTTCCGTACTTTTTTACTACGAGCTACCAATCGTTCAAACTTCTTTTCATGGCGCTCTGTACAAAAATCATAAGTCCGCTGAGCTTGATTGTACGTTATTCGATCACACAATTCAAAATCACTGATGGACAACACTACACTGCATTCCATATGTAGGTCATAAAGATTACACTGCACTTGTTGTAGGTAGCACTGGTCATTCCTAATCATTTGTTTAAGTAGGCGGCCACTCGCTTTCCACAGAATTTTATCGGAATGTTCGATGTCACTACGCGGCTTAATTCGACAACACGTAGGTAATAAGTCCCAATCGCGACATTTTGTTAAAAATACCAGCGATGTTTTTAGACGCGCACTTCTATTCCGCAAAAATTCTAGCTGCCTTACTTTGTTTACCATTTCCGGCCCGTACCGGTTAGCAATATGTACTTTTAAACTTACGCGATCTGAACACATTATTATTAGTATTAGACGGGTATTTATCGCGTTTAAATTACCTTATATTTTCCCGACGTTTCGACAGGTTTGCACGCTGTCGTGGTCACGGGTAGACTGGAGTACTGGAGCTACCGCCTCCGCGAAGCGGGGGTCGCATTATTTGCAACTACCCTCACTTCGTTCTCGACAATAGGGATGTCCATCTGTACACTCGGACGACACACAACACTAACAGTATCCGCGACGCGCTGAATAACCGGTCTACGACGAGTACACTTAGCTAGCACTGGATTCCATGAGGCAGAGAGTCTGAAACCGTCTTCACGATTGAAATTAGGATATTTCTTAATCTCAATCGCTTCCCGAACCATTCTCTTGTAGTAATGCCTTTCATTACAGATGACCTGCGGTTTGTGTAATTCAATCCAGTGATTGGGTCCTGAGTCTACAACATGATCAGCTATTGCCGATCTGTATGTTTGTCGATTTTTGACCGCTGCTATGTGTTCCTTTACGCGTTCTGCGACCGTGCGTTTAGTCTGGCCTATGTAGGAACGCCCGCAGCTGCAATCGATCTTATAGACTCCTGGAACCTGCAAGGGTACTACGTCTTTAGGTGTCCGAAGTCGTTTCGCCATCTTAGTGAGCGGAGTGTAGATCGACTTAATCGAAAACTTCCTAAGAATGTTTCCAATTTTGTCCGTCACTCCTTTCACATAAGGTAGAAACGCCGGCTGTCTAGTCGCTTCAACCTGTTTTTCTTTGCGCCTCCGATTGGGTTGCCATCTGATATTAGTCTGGTAGCCATTCCGTTTCAGAACCTCCTGAACATGTTCCAACTCACTGTGTAGGTGTTCAGGGTCACAGAGGTCATGAGCTCTGTTTACCAAAGAAGATGCTACTGACTCCAGATGTGACGGATGGTGGTGTGACGCAGCGTTTAAATATCGGTCCGTGTGTGTCGGCTTTCTATACACAGTGTGTGCTAAGGTCCCGTTAGATTTTACCATTACTTTTAAATCGAGGAAAGCCAACGATCTGTTCTCCTCCATTTCATGCGTAAACCTGATCTTAGGGTGTATGGAGTTCAGATGCTCTGTCAGCTTGACTGTCAGCTGACTTATGATTTTTGTACAGAGCGCCATGAAAAGAAGTTTGAACGATTGGTAGCTCGTAGTAAAAAAGTACGGAATAATAAGGTACAGTCGCCGACACAATTTACTAAAACTGTTATTAATTTAACTGATACTCAATTTGATGACGACACTATAAACGTTCTAGAAAAAGGTCTAAATTTCGCTCTAACACCAAAACGCATTCCGTATGAAGACATTGTCAGCAGCGTCGAGGAGACCATTGTTCGCAATAAAATACCCACAAATGACGCGGAAACGCTGAGACAAGATGTTTCAATTATATTGCGAAAATGTCGACTCCCGAAACCTAACATTACTGCGGGTGAGCGTGAAGCTCTTGAAGTGCTCAGAAAAAACCAGGATATACTGGTGCTGAAAGCAGACAAAGGAAATGCCACCGTACTTATGAAGACACAGGATTATGACGCTAAAATACGGAAATTGCTGAGTGACAAGAAGGTGTATAAGCCAGTTAACTACAATCCTACGGCTAGAGTGACAAAACGGGTACGAGCACTGATACACGAATATAAGGACCTGTTCACTGAGGATGTCTTTGACCGTCTGTACAGACCAGCCATTGTGCAGTCGCCGAAGCTATATGGTCTGCCGAAAGTACATAAAGCAGACGTACCACTACGACCAATAGTGAGTCAAATAGACTCGCCGACTTACCATCTGGCGAAATATGTAGCTGGGGTGTTACAGCCACTTACGGGGAAGACATCGTCTTTTGTGAAGGATTCGCGCCATTTTGTCAGCATCATCGGTGACATAACGTTGGAACCGGGAGATTTATTGGTGAGCTTTGATGTTGAATCTCTGTTTACCAACGTTCCACTTATTGATTGTCTTGATGTTGTGAGACAGAAATTGAGTGATAATGAACTTCCTGAGCAACACGTATTACTTTTACAGAACTGTCTTGATGGCAATTTCTTTTTATATCAAGGGCAACATTACCTCCAGATAGACGGTGTAGCAATGGGTAGTCCTGTGGCACCTGTACTTGCCAATATCTGGATGGAACACTTTGAATCCAGGATAGACCTTGCAGCTTTTGGTATAAAACTGTGGAAGAGATATGTCGACGATGTGTTTTGTATAATGAAAGGAAGTTGCCAGGAAGTGAATCAGCTGACAGAGCATCTGAACTCCATACACCCTAAGATCAGGTTTACGCATGAAATGGAGGAGAACAGATCGTTGGCTTTCCTCGATTTAAAAGTAATGGTAAAATCTAACGGGACCTTAGCACACACTGTGTATAGAAAGCCGACACACACGGACCGATATTTAAACGCTGCGTCACACCACCATCCGTCACATCTGGAGTCAGTAGCATCTTCTTTGGTAAACAGAGCTCATGACCTCTGTGACCCTGAACACCTACACAGTGAGTTGGAACATGTTCAGGAGGTTCTGAAACGGAATGGCTACCAGACTAATATCAGATGGCAACCCAATCGGAGGCGCAAAGAAAAACAGGTTGAAGCGACTAGACAGCCGGCGTTTCTACCTTATGTGAAAGGAGTGACGGACAAAATTGGAAACATTCTTAGGAAGTTTTCGATTAAGTCGATCTACACTCCGCTCACTAAGATGGCGAAACGACTTCGGACACCTAAAGACGTAGTACCCTTGCAGGTTCCAGGAGTCTATAAGATCGATTGCAGCTGCGGGCGTTCCTACATAGGCCAGACTAAACGCACGGTCGCAGAACGCGTAAAGGAACACATAGCAGCGGTCAAAAATCGACAAACATACAGATCGGCAATAGCTGATCATGTTGTAGACTCAGGACCCAATCACTGGATTGAATTACACAAACCGCAGGTCATCTGTAATGAAAGGCATTACTACAAGAGAATGGTTCGGGAAGCGATTGAGATTAAGAAATATCCTAATTTCAATCGTGAAGACGGTTTCAGACTCTCTGCCTCATGGAATCCAGTGCTAGCTAAGTGTACTCGTCGTAGACCGGTTATTCAGCGCGTCGCGGATACTGTTAGTGTTGTGTGTCGTCCGAGTGTACAGATGGACATCCCTATTGTCGAGAACGAAGTGAGGGTAGTTGCAAATAATGCGACCCCCGCTTCGCGGAGGCGGTAGCTCCAGTACTCCAGTCTACCCGTGACCACGACAGCGTGCAAACCTGTCGAAACGTCGGGAAAATATAAGGTAATTTAAACGCGATAAATACCCGTCTAATACTAATAATAATGTGTTCAGATCGCGTAAGTTTAAAAGTACATATTGCTAACCGGTACGGGCCGGAAATGGTAAACAAAGTAAGGCAGCTAGAATTTTTGCGGAATAGAAGTGCGCGTCTAAAAACATCGCTGGTATTTTTAACAAAATGTCGCGATTGGGACTTATTACCTACGTGTTGTCGAATTAAGCCGCGTAGTGACATCGAACATTCCGATAAAATTCTGTGGAAAGCGAGTGGCCGCCTACTTAAACAAATGATTAGGAATGACCAGTGCTACCTACAACAAGTGCAGTGTAATCTTTATGACCTACATATGGAATGCAGTGTAGTGTTGTCCATCAGTGATTTTGAATTGTGTGATCGAATAACGTACAATCAAGCTCAGCGGACTTATGATTTTTGTACAGAGCGCCATGAAAAGAAGTTTGAACGATTGGTAGCTCGTAGTAAAAAAGTACGGAATAATAAGGTACAGTCGCCGACACAATTTACTAAAACTGTTATTAATTTAACTGATACTCAATTTGATGACGACACTATAAACGTTCTAGAAAAAGGTCTAAATTTCGCTCTAACACCAAAACGCATTCCGTATGAAGACATTGTCAGCAGCGTCGAGGAGACCATTGTTCGCAATAAAATACCCACAAATGACGCGGAAACGCTGAGACAAGATGTTTCAATTATATTGCGAAAATGTCGACTCCCGAAACCTAACATTACTGCGGGTGAGCGTGAAGCTCTTGAAGTGCTCAGAAAAAACCAGGATATACTGGTGCTGAAAGCAGACAAAGGAAATGCCACCGTACTTATGAAGACACAGGATTATGACGCTAAAATACGGAAATTGCTGAGTGACAAGAAGGTGTATAAGCCAGTTAACTACAATCCTACGGCTAGAGTGACAAAACGGGTACGAGCACTGATACACGAATATAAGGACCTGTTCACTGAGGATGTCTTTGACCGTCTGTACAGACCAGCCATTGTGCAGTCGCCGAAGCTATATGGTCTGCCGAAAGTACATAAAGCAGACGTACCACTACGACCAATAGTGAGTCAAATAGACTCGCCGACTTACCATCTGGCGAAATATGTAGCTGGGGTGTTACAGCCACTTACGGGGAAGACATCGTCTTTTGTGAAGGATTCGCGCCATTTTGTCAGCATCATCGGTGACATAACGTTGGAACCGGGAGATTTATTGGTGAGCTTTGATGTTGAATCTCTGTTTACCAACGTTCCACTTATTGATTGTCTTGATGTTGTGAGACAGAAATTGAGTGATAATGAACTTCCTGAGCAACACGTATTACTTTTACAGAACTGTCTTGATGGCAATTTCTTTTTATATCAAGGGCAACATTACCTCCAGATAGACGGTGTAGCAATGGGTAGTCCTGTGGCACCTGTACTTGCCAATATCTGGATGGAACACTTTGAATCCAGGATAGACCTTGCAGCTTTTGGTATAAAACTGTGGAAGAGATATGTCGACGATGTGTTTTGTATAATGAAAGGAAGTTGCCAGGAAGTGAATCAGCTGACAGAGCATCTGAACTCCATACACCCTAAGATCAGGTTTACGCATGAAATGGAGGAGAACAGATCGTTGGCTTTCCTCGATTTAAAAGTAATGGTAAAATCTAACGGGACCTTAGCACACACTGTGTATAGAAAGCCGACACACACGGACCGATATTTAAACGCTGCGTCACACCACCATCCGTCACATCTGGAGTCAGTAGCATCTTCTTTGGTAAACAGAGCTCATGACCTCTGTGACCCTGAACACCTACACAGTGAGTTGGAACATGTTCAGGAGGTTCTGAAACGGAATGGCTACCAGACTAATATCAGATGGCAACCCAATCGGAGGCGCAAAGAAAAACAGGTTGAAGCGACTAGACAGCCGGCGTTTCTACCTTATGTGAAAGGAGTGACGGACAAAATTGGAAACATTCTTAGGAAGTTTTCGATTAAGTCGATCTACACTCCGCTCACTAAGATGGCGAAACGACTTCGGACACCTAAAGACGTAGTACCCTTGCAGGTTCCAGGAGTCTATAAGATCGATTGCAGCTGCGGGCGTTCCTACATAGGCCAGACTAAACGCACGGTCGCAGAACGCGTAAAGGAACACATAGCAGCGGTCAAAAATCGACAAACATACAGATCGGCAATAGCTGATCATGTTGTAGACTCAGGACCCAATCACTGGATTGAATTACACAAACCGCAGGTCATCTGTAATGAAAGGCATTACTACAAGAGAATGGTTCGGGAAGCGATTGAGATTAAGAAATATCCTAATTTCAATCGTGAAGACGGTTTCAGACTCTCTGCCTCATGGAATCCAGTGCTAGCTAAGTGTACTCGTCGTAGACCGGTTATTCAGCGCGTCGCGGATACTGTTAGTGTTGTGTGTCGTCCGAGTGTACAGATGGACATCCCTATTGTCGAGAACGAAGTGAGGGTAGTTGCAAATAATGCGACCCCCGCTTCGCGGAGGCGGTAGCTCCAGTACTCCAGTCTACCCGTGACCACGACAGCGTGCAAACCTGTCGAAACGTCGGGAAAATATAAGGTAATTTAAACGCGATAAATACCCGTCTAATACTAATAATAATGTGTTCAGATCGCGTAAGTTTAAAAGTACATATTGCTAACCGGTACGGGCCGGAAATGGTAAACAAAGTAAGGCAGCTAGAATTTTTGCGGAATAGAAGTGCGCGTCTAAAAACATCGCTGGTATTTTTAACAAAATGTCGCGATTGGGACTTATTACCTACGTGTTGTCGAATTAAGCCGCGTAGTGACATCGAACATTCCGATAAAATTCTGTGGAAAGCGAGTGGCCGCCTACTTAAACAAATGATTAGGAATGACCAGTGCTACCTACAACAAGTGCAGTGTAATCTTTATGACCTACATATGGAATGCAGTGTAGTGTTGTCCATCAGTGATTTTGAATTGTGTGATCGAATAACGTACAATCAAGCTCAGCGGACTTATGATTTTTGTACAGAGCGCCATGAAAAGAAGTTTGAACGATTGGTAGCTCGTAGTAAAAAAGTACGGAATAATAAGGTACAGTCGCCGACACAATTTACTAAAACTGTTATTAATTTAACTGATACTCAATTTGATGACGACACTATAAACGTTCTAGAAAAAGGTCTAAATTTCGCTCTAACACCAAAACGCATTCCGTATGAAGACATTGTCAGCAGCGTCGAGGAGACCATTGTTCGCAATAAAATACCCACAAATGACGCGGAAACGCTGAGACAAGATGTTTCAATTATATTGCGAAAATGTCGACTCCCGAAACCTAACATTACTGCGGGTGAGCGTGAAGCTCTTGAAGTGCTCAGAAAAAACCAGGATATACTGGTGCTGAAAGCAGACAAAGGAAATGCCACCGTACTTATGAAGACACAGGATTATGACGCTAAAATACGGAAATTGCTGAGTGACAAGAAGGTGTATAAGCCAGTTAACTACAATCCTACGGCTAGAGTGACAAAACGGGTACGAGCACTGATACACGAATATAAGGACCTGTTCACTGAGGATGTCTTTGACCGTCTGTACAGACCAGCCATTGTGCAGTCGCCGAAGCTATATGGTCTGCCGAAAGTACATAAAGCAGACGTACCACTACGACCAATAGTGAGTCAAATAGACTCGCCGACTTACCATCTGGCGAAATATGTAGCTGGGGTGTTACAGCCACTTACGGGGAAGACATCGTCTTTTGTGAAGGATTCGCGCCATTTTGTCAGCATCATCGGTGACATAACGTTGGAACCGGGAGATTTATTGGTGAGCTTTGATGTTGAATCTCTGTTTACCAACGTTCCACTTATTGATTGTCTTGATGTTGTGAGACAGAAATTGAGTGATAATGAACTTCCTGAGCAACACGTATTACTTTTACAGAACTGTCTTGATGGCAATTTCTTTTTATATCAAGGGCAACATTACCTCCAGATAGACGGTGTAGCAATGGGTAGTCCTGTGGCACCTGTACTTGCCAATATCTGGATGGAACACTTTGAATCCAGGATAGACCTTGCAGCTTTTGGTATAAAACTGTGGAAGAGATATGTCGACGATGTGTTTTGTATAATGAAAGGAAGTTGCCAGGAAGTGAATCAGCTGACAGAGCATCTGAACTCCATACACCCTAAGATCAGGTTTACGCATGAAATGGAGGAGAACAGATCGTTGGCTTTCCTCGATTTAAAAGTAATGGTAAAATCTAACGGGACCTTAGCACACACTGTGTATAGAAAGCCGACACACACGGACCGATATTTAAACGCTGCGTCACACCACCATCCGTCACATCTGGAGTCAGTAGCATCTTCTTTGGTAAACAGAGCTCATGACCTCTGTGACCCTGAACACCTACACAGTGAGTTGGAACATGTTCAGGAGGTTCTGAAACGGAATGGCTACCAGACTAATATCAGATGGCAACCCAATCGGAGGCGCAAAGAAAAACAGGTTGAAGCGACTAGACAGCCGGCGTTTCTACCTTATGTGAAAGGAGTGACGGACAAAATTGGAAACATTCTTAGGAAGTTTTCGATTAAGTCGATCTACACTCCGCTCACTAAGATGGCGAAACGACTTCGGACACCTAAAGACGTAGTACCCTTGCAGGTTCCAGGAGTCTATAAGATCGATTGCAGCTGCGGGCGTTCCTACATAGGCCAGACTAAACGCACGGTCGCAGAACGCGTAAAGGAACACATAGCAGCGGTCAAAAATCGACAAACATACAGATCGGCAATAGCTGATCATGTTGTAGACTCAGGACCCAATCACTGGATTGAATTACACAAACCGCAGGTCATCTGTAATGAAAGGCATTACTACAAGAGAATGGTTCGGGAAGCGATTGAGATTAAGAAATATCCTAATTTCAATCGTGAAGACGGTTTCAGACTCTCTGCCTCATGGAATCCAGTGCTAGCTAAGTGTACTCGTCGTAGACCGGTTATTCAGCGCGTCGCGGATACTGTTAGTGTTGTGTGTCGTCCGAGTGTACAGATGGACATCCCTATTGTCGAGAACGAAGTGAGGGTAGTTGCAAATAATGCGACCCCCGCTTCGCGGAGGCGGTAGCTCCAGTACTCCAGTCTACCCGTGACCACGACAGCGTGCAAACCTGTCGAAACGTCGGGAAAATATAAGGTAATTTAAACGCGATAAATACCCGTCTAATACTAATAATAATCTTTAATTACTTAAATCTTTGAGGATATTTAAACGTACTAAAAAAACGTTCTAACATTATATTTGGCACATGCCACAGTAGTTAGTTTTGTTTAAAGTGGTTTAAAATTTGATTAAAACTTGGAACCTTTTCCAAGTTTTAATCCTAGGGGGGTACGTAGGGGGGGCTTGGGGGCTATATACAGCCCCTAGCAGGCGATACGTACAGGAATACCCTAATCCCGAACGCGCATCACAAGTCGGCGAAACTCAATCTTCAAACTGCATACAATCAACAGAGAACTTACTATCGGTCTCTGGCGAGTTACTTTCGAGATAAATAAATAAACTAGTAGTTTACCGAACTGAGATCTCGCGCGCGATGTCCACAATCTTCATTTGTATTCACTCCCTGAAGTGTTTGGACACACTTTATGTACTACTAATACTTATGTGCTTATGCCTACGTAAGTTGGTATGTATAACTAACTTTTTTATATATTTTAAAAACTATCCATCGTAAAATTGAAATAAAACCATTTTGGAATTTCTAAGTATTTCATAAACTAACAAATTTTTTTATTTTTTATTTTTCAACTTGCAAATCCAAATTATCTTTACAATTCTTTTTTACCACAAGCTTATTATTATTTATTTAATAATCATTACAAGTCTACTTTGTAAAAAGTGACTATATTGTCGAATTTTATGACAAGTGCTGTTAAATAAAACCTACTAGTATGTAGAATTGTAGGTACAATTTTTCAATTTTGCAAATTTTCCGCCATTAGGTACAAATTTGTAAATAGTATTTTTTCAATAAACAGATGTAGAATTGTAGCCGGTTACAATTAATTGTATTTTACAATTTGTTATATTTTTTAAATAAGGGCCTGGTTAATGGAATCGATCGTTTATAATAATTGAGCAATTTTTCGGAAACAAACAGTTTTCCGTATTCCCATCTAATTTAAGCCGTTGTGTTTATAATAACCATTTATCAGTGTGACGCTTTAAGATTCAAAATTTCGTCGAAATCACATCTATAAATAACCATCAGTAATCGTTCATGGTATTTTGAGTAGCATTGTCCAAACATACATTACGTATGATTGACGCCTGCGCGTTTTATTCGAAACATTTTGATTTAGTTAATCGAATAAACTACATGATTCTTGGTAAAATACAAATAACTCCTTGTTTTTGTACTGCTTGCTGCGAAAGAGGGTAATAGGTTTTGGGTGTATCTAAGAATGTATATGTGAGTTTCTTTGTTTGTTCCTAGAGCCCATACGACTCGACAAATTTTGACAAATAGTGTTGTTACATTCGTCTTGATTACAAGAGTGAGGTTATAAAAAAACCGGCTAAGTGCGAGTCGGACTCGCGCATGAAGGGTCCCGTGCCATTATCTATAAAAACTAGAAAAAACACGTTTGTTGTATGAAAGCCCTCTTAAATATTTATTTTATTTTGTTTTTTAGTATTTGTTGTTAGAAATACATCATCTGTAAAAATGTCAACTGTCTAACTATCACGGTTCATGAGATACAGCCTGCTGACAGACGGACGGACAGTGGAGTCTTAGTGATAGGGTCCCGTAACCCTTTTGGGTACGAAACCATAAAAATTACGAAAAATCCAGTATCGCGGCCGTATTTTAAATCACTTTCAGTAGTGTTTTTTACTTTATGCAATAAATACCAGTTTTACAAATTATTTACATTGGTAGTGGACATAAAGCTGATTTCACACTGGCGTCGGCACGGCGCGTCTCTGATATGTCGCTGTCATATTGAATTTAACTTTGAGAAGTTAGCGTTAGCTCGCGCTGCACTATCAACACCATGCCTTACCACTCGGTGTTACCACATACCAACATTATTCAAAACTCCAGATGGGGAAACTAAAAATAAATAAATACATCATCTTCCGTATATTTATTAACTTAGAAACCATGAATTTAGAAACTATATTAATCAAATATATATATATAACTAGCTTTTTCCCGCGACTTCGTCCGAGTGGAATAGTTAGGAAGTATTTTAAATTATATGGGATTCTTATTTTGCACATAACTTTCATCCTTTATTCAACCCCTTCAAGCCTTTTTTTACGATAAAAAGTATCATAAATCCTTTCTCAAGCTTTAGTCTTTGTATCAAATTTCATCAAAGTTTGTTCAGCGGTTCAAGCATGAAAGCGTAACAGACAGAGAGTTACTATCGCATATACTATGTAATAGTAGGTATATAGTATAGATTTACAGAGTAAAGAAATAGATATATAAAAAATGATAGATGGAAAAATGTATTATTTTTTGAGTTGGTAACTTCTTTAGAACTTTATCTGGGTAATAATGATGTCTAACCTTACAATTTTATTTTGTTACAGGTAATTCCAAAATTTGATTAATTCGTAAGTACCTAATAATCTCAGTGTCGCTATTCCAGTGTTTCGAGTTATTTGGCAGTTGGAATTTCCGGATGATGCCAGCAACGTGCCATCAAAATTCGCAAAAATAAATAAGTACCTACATAAAGTTCAGAAGGCGATAGGATTTAACAAAATACGAAAACGTAGTGTTTTTATGCAAGTTTTCTCAAGAATCTATAGCATGTGGAGCTTTGAAATTAACTCTTTAAGATCTTTAAGAGACAGAATCCATAAATAAAGAAGAAGAAGAAGAGCCCTAGGTAGGTTTTAACATGATCAAGTGAAGGTCTCGGTAAAGGTGAGCAGCTAATCGAGGCAGCAAACTAAATCTAGTTTCAATATAGCGGGAGGTCACTGCGAAGTGAACGTGTCATGCATAGCGGTGTCGAAGCGGATAGTGATGCAGGTTTGAGTCAGATAATAATAATAATAATAATAAATAATGCTGGACAGTCCACACAGCATCATCTAGCCCCAAAGTAAGCTACTCAAAGCTTGTGTTATGGGTACTAGATAACTGATATATTTAATACATTATATACATAGATAGATATTTAATATTATACATAGAAAACACCCAGACCAACGGAACAAATTTCTGCAGATCGTACACAAATTTGTTCCGCGGCGGGAATCGAACCCGCAACCTCTTGTAACAAGTTGTTCGATGCAGACTGTATAATTATATTCTAAATTTTAGTTCCTCAAAAGTATGGATTCAAATAACAAATGTAATCTTTAGAAAACTCACAACGTATTTGAAGAGGCCTTCACGGAAGAGGAAGACGAAGGAGAAGTAGTGTTGCACTAATACTTTTAAATTTTATAATTTTTTTTAGTCTACCCGTGACCACGACAGCGTGCAAACCTGTCGAAACGTCGGGAAAATAAATAGGTAATTAGAACGCGATAAATACCCGTTTAATACTAATAATAATAGTGTTGCACTATATATATTTGGTAGAATTAATTAATGAATTAGTGTTGTCATATAGTTCCTGTGCAACACAAAAGTGTTGGCTAATTTTTGTAACTAATGTGACAGTAAACGATTTTCAGCAAATTTATCTTCAACTTTGCCTCTTTCTACTAATTCTACTAATATTATAAACGCGAAAGTTTGTAACAATGTATGGATGTGTGGATGTATGTTTGTTACTCTTTCACACTGAAACGGCTGAACTAGTGTTGCCCAAATTCAGTCTTGGTCTTGCAGTCTTGGTCTTGTTCTTGCGTTTTTGCAAGACCAAGACCAAGAACAAGACCGCGTATTTTTAGCAAGACCAAGACCAAGACTGACCGTGCAAGACTTGAGCAAGAACAAGACATAGCCTGCAAGACTCTTGCGTCTTGCAGCTAGGACTTAGCGCTATTTCACGGAGTAGTTAGGTGTAACAGTTCGGTGTATAGGTAGGTAGGTACGCTTAGGAATTCTATGAGACGCAAAAAACTATATCAAAGAATATGAAAAACTGGACATTTAACAAACTGCGCATTACGACTAATACCATAAACATAGCGAATAAAAAAATATCTATTAAAATCAAACTGAGTGCATGCATAGTTATGTTTTAACCATCGGCACTTTGATAATGCGGCATCAAAGGTTTTGTACTTACTTCTCAAAGAAATTTGCCGCTTTTCGGAAGTACATGGTTATGATACACGCGCCGGCGGCTTCTTTTGAAATCTAAAACAATCGTTGCCGCCGCGCCGAAATCATAACATTTGACACTATTCATGCAAAATAATTTCGAATTTTAAGAGTACCTACAGGTGTTCCAAAGAATAAATAAGTTTCAGAGTGCTTAGAATGAAAATGAATACATTATTTCTGCCGTCCGATCACTAAAAGGCCGTTAAGTGACATTTGGTCAAAAATGACTTTTATATACCACGCGAAAGCCCGCATTTTTCTCTATCGACCAGTCTTGGACACACGTTTCTATCATTTATAGTTACTGAGTTCTGGACACCTCGTACACGGCTATCTACACCTTTTTTGGACATGTCCAATTCTTAAATACGGTTATCTCGTATTAAAACACTACAATACGTTTAAGTGCACTTAACAGTACATTTCAACATTAAATTATATTTATGAAACAAGCCTAAAAAACGGTTTAATGATGTTACTATACTACTTAGCCGTTACCCGACTTTAGATGTGTTTTTGTCATTTATAAATTGTAATCCTCAAAGGGATCTACTACGTCTAAAAGACAGTTTTCCTTCAACTGCTACTCTATAACACCGCTAGACATACTTTGCCGCTTATTTGTTTTTCACCTCACGTGGGTTATTAACTATAACAACTCTAAAATACAGTGACTGTTTTTTAGTCTTGAAAGTTATTACTGAATGCTAATAAATACAATATTAGAAACTAACTAAACAACATTCCAACGCTAAAAAACGTCTATTTGCAGTACCTTCTCGTACGCACCGTACAATCCGCGCACTCGTTATTAGAGATTAGCATGGTATGGACACGTGATGAGGAGGGATGAATACCAAAACAGTATAAGAGTATAAGTGTGGCTGGGTGCGCAGGTAGAGGAAAGCCGAAGAAGAAGTGGTTTATTGTGTGAAAGATGATATGAATGAAAGAGGAGTAGATTCAGAGTTGACGAATGATAGGAGTGAGTGGAAGAAGAAAACATGTTGTGCCGACCCCACTTAGCGTGGATGGATATAAGGGCAGAAGAATGATGAATGATTATTTTAATATATCAATATTATGTATCGTTTTAAATAGATAGAAGGTTATTAAATAGTTGTTGAAGTTGTTCTCTCTCATAGACTTGAGATGATTGATGATTCATGATAGGCATAATCCTTACTAATATTATAAATGCGAAAGTAACTCTGTCTGTGTGTGTGTTAGGCAATCACGCCTAAGGTACTAAACCGATTTATATAAAATTTAGTACAGAGATATTCTAAAGCTTGAGAAAGGACATAAGCTACTATTTACTGTGAAAAAAGTAAGGAGTAAGTGTAAGAAGTTGAAATAGACGATTAAATTTGTGTGAAAATTACGTCATTTTTAAAGCTAGAAGCTTGGAAATTATTTGTTTGGCTTTGATTAGATATAAATAAATACAACATTCAGAGTTTGTAAAAAAATTACCCTAAAGGGAGTAAATATAGGAGATGAAAGTATTTATTTGATGACGTTGGCAGAAAAACTTACGGCCCAGAAAATAAAAATATTATGGTCTGTTCGCCGCTTACCTCCTATCTGATTTAAAGAATGAGAGTGAATAAAGCAAAAGAGGTGTGTCAGAATCGTAACAAGTGGAGATCCGTGATCTCTGCCTACCCCGTCGGGAAACAGGCGTGATTATATGTATGCATGATTTAAAGAAGAAATACAGAGAAGTACGGAATCATTACAAAATGTGAACTTAAATGAAGGCAAGTAAGTCTAGCACGATAAAACTTGTTTGGTTAAGTAGGTACTTATTATTTTCTTATGTAACTCTTTATTATAAATTCAATATTTAACTTTGAAAGCTTTGAGAAGTATGTGTGGTTTAACTTTGAATTATAGGGAAGAACAGTATGATAAGATAAGAGAACGTTGTGGAGTGAAAGAAGACGTAGTGATGAAAATTGAGAAGCGTATGTATGGTTTGGGCATGTAGAAAGGATGGATGAAAGGAGATTGACGAAACAGGCGCATAAAGAGAGTGTGGATGGGACAGTTGGAAGAGGAAGACCTCGGCGTACGTACCTTGATCAAATTGGGGACGTTTTAGAGAGTACCCTAAACCGACGCGCATGTATGAAGAATGTAATGAGAGTGAATGAAGCAAAAGAGGTATGTCAGGATCGTAGCAAGTGGAGATCCGTGGTCTCCGCCTACCCGGTCGGGAAACAAGCGTGATTTTATGTATGTATCTAAACATTTAACTATTTTCAGACACCGTTGGCGAGTTTTATTAACTTGAACTTATTTATTTACTAAATAATAATTAAGCAGGATACAGATAGGAGTTCAAGGACATCTTTTTATATTCTAAAAATCAAAGTCCTGACTAAAATATTCATTCTTGACGCTGACATTATAGACAACGCACAGTCTAAAACGCTGGTCGTAGAGACTTGAAATTTGGAGGATACGACTTTCTTAGTACGTGGACGTGCACTATGAAGATTTTTTTTTAAATTCAATCTCTTAGGAGGTAAAAAAGAGGGTATGTTTGTAAGAAAAATCGTATTCTATGCACTTGAAACTTGGAAAACATATTCTTCAAGATAAATAAAAAATGAATAAAATGATACCTATATCATTACAATATAGTACTCGTACATCGGGGTGGTAATGATTGACTATGAACTTTTTAACTATTTAAAATAAAACACGCAAATGCCGTTGCGAGCGGGCCAGCTAGTAAGCACATAACATTAAGCTGTGAAGACGTACAATACTTTAAGTAAATTAATAATTGATTTCATTTAGTTCCTTGGAACATATTGATTAGACTTAATTAAGTTACTATAATAGTAAAAAGTTGTGCCATTTTATTTGTAAGAGCTCCTTATAAGTGTAAGGACTTCATCATCGAAAGCTTTTTAACTAACAAGTACTATTTCGTTTTATTTAACAATCATTTTCATAATATAATACCTTGTTAATGTAGGAAAAAGTTACTCTTAGCCGTTCATTTGACAGTACATCATAACATTTCAAATATTAGTGCCAACGCTAAAAAACAGTTTTCATAGTGTGTTCATTCTAAAACTGTGTTTAAGTGTAGAAATATAAAAAAAAAATAAGTTTGAAAACAGTAAATAAACGGTTTTAGGCTTTTCACCTTGTTTTTAAAAATTATGTTGAATGTAATTAAGTTAAGTTTCAATTTTAGAAGAAGGTTATGTGACTTAACTGTTATATAGTATTGTAATTGTTTAAAACTGTGACTCATTTGGAATGAGTGCTGCAGTTACAATCGTATCCAACTCTATACAACGGTTGTACTTCAGCCAGCCGTTTTTTAGTATTGTAAATGATAGCATTTTAAAAACATATGTCGATGGCTAAAACACAAAAACTTGAATTAAAAATTAAATAAACAAGCTACGCCTGATTGTAACATAAATAATAAAAGCTTATAAAAATACAAAAAATTTGGTATAGCAAAAAAAATTGTAAGTCTTCACAATTTCTAGAAACACCATTTTCCCACGTTTTTGCTCATACCCAAAAATTTGGTTTTGTCACTTAGCCGTCTTTTAACAAAAGGACGGCAGATTTATACTGATCACGCAAGTAGTATTATGATTAGGATAAAATGGTGAGGATAGGTAGTAGATGTCATAATAATTCATTCTAGTAAGTAATTATAATATTGATTACTTATATGGTTTTAAACTAATTACTTAGGTACTATTATTGTACATTTAGTCATTATATTTCTTAAGTTTTTACAAGAAAAAATAGCAAAAAAGTGTTCGAATATCTCTGAGAGAGATGATGAGAGTAAGTATTTACTAGCTGTGCCCGCGACTTCGTCCACGAGGAATAGTAACTTTGGAGGTATAGTGACGTTCAGGATTTATTTATTTATTTTAAAACTTCTGTCATCAAACATACAAACGAACTCTTCAGCTTTATAATATTAGTATAGATGCACGCCAAAACATTCACTTATATGTAAAGAATAGTGATTGGCACTAATTCTTTACATATATTTTATTCACGGGTCGCGTCTGTTCTGTACAAGTAGGTAATATTTAGTGTGTGTTTGTACGCCGCACGCGGCATCGTTTGATTTGCGGCGGCATCCTTTTCATAGAGCCGGCACGTGGCGAGGCGGCGCGGTAAAAAGCAAGGAAACGTACTATAAATGAAGGAATTATTTTAATTCCAGTCATTTCCAATTGAGCTGTGCTTCGATTCTAACTTAATAATTGTTTTTACTAATTCTCGTTGTTTTCTAAAAACGTATCACGTGTACAATTTAATATGAGTGACGAAGATTTAAATTATTCTAGTCCGAGTAACGAGAGTTTGAGTCACAGATCTAAAAGACCCAAAAGCAAATTTGAGGAGTTTTTCGAAATAATTCATGCATCCCAAACTGCCTTGTGTAAATTGTGCCAACATAAAAAGATTGAAATAAAAATGAAAAACAGAAACACTTCAGGCTTAAGGAAACATCTAATGTCTTTCCACAAAAAGGAATCAGAAATATTTCTTCCTGTTAAACCAAAATTAAGTGGAGATATCACAAGCTTTTTAGTAACCGCTGGAAGAAGTGGACAGGTAAGAATATTTTTTTAACAGTTAAAAGAATTTTAACTCCGCGTAGCTATTCATGCGATACTTTCAAAAACGCCATTAACTTACGTAAGTATTTTTGAGTTAGTGGTGTTTTCATCTAGGGGTGCGACATATTAAGTATGTAATTATCGTCTTAAATATTTTTTATAAACACCCATATTTTCATTTAATCGGCCAGTAACAACTAAGTACTTTATTTTGGTAAATTACAGTACAGTGCAACCTTAATATAACAAATATCAATTTAACGATTTTCTCGATTTAACAACAACAAACCTCCTCCTCTTATACGCTCAAACCTAGTATGTTTTAAATAATAACACAAGATTTATTGTTTTGTTTCAGTCGGAAAACAGCAGTGACAACATCACGACAGCTACAGTTGATTGGGTGGTGAAAAAATATCTTCCCTTCTCATTTTTCGATGACGAAGCTACACAAGTATATTTTCGACGTATTTGCCCTAATATGGTGTTTCCTAAAAGGTCTACACTTAGAAGGAAAGTCAAAGAGCGATTTGAAGAGCTCCAATTGAATCTCAAGGAACGACTTCAACTATTATCATCTAAAATGTCGTTTACCATTGATGGGTGGACGTCAATTGCTGGTAGGAGTTACTACGGGGTTACTATTCATTATATAGACAACGAATGGAAGTATCGATCTGTAGTTCTTGATTTTATACCATCACGCGGTCGACATACTGGGGAAGATATTGCAACGATTTTCCATGAATGTTTATTGGAATATGGCATAATTGATAAAATACAAGGTATCACGGTCGACAACGCAACTGCAAATACCAAATTTATGTATGAACTGGGCAAACAGCTGCCGCCACACTTTGATTCAGACAATCAACATTTCCGGTGCTTTGCTCACATTTTAAACCTTGGTGTACAAGATTTATTAAAGACCTTAGCATTACACTGTGAGTCTGACACTAACGCGCAAGATCAGCAGTACGAAGACTATGCAGACGAAACTGAGGATGAGGAAGATGAAGAATCTGCACCAAATATTGCTGACTCGCGTACATCTGTAACAAAGTTACGCAGTATTTCCAGTAAAATAAAAAGAAGTGAGATAGTGAAGAAGAAGTTTCAGTCTGCTTGTGAAGCAGCTGGCGTGCCATCAAATCTAAATGCCATTCTTGACTGTCCAACGAGATGGAATTCCACACATGATATGATTGGATTTGGTTTAAAAGTGAGAGCGGGCATTGACATATTGTGCAGTTCTGTCACCGAATTGAATGATTTTCAAATCACAGCTAATGAATGGCAGGTACTCGAAAAATTACATAAATTTCTAATAAACTTTAAACTTTTAAGTACAAAACTTGGTGGAGACAAATATGTTACGTTACCGCTAGTCATTGTATCATTTAATCTCTTGCTAGATAAAATTGAATCCATGGTAAAACAGTTAGATGAGAAACCTAATCGATCTGAAGTGGATGAAAGGCTCATTCTAGCTTTCCAAGCAGCTCGAGACAAAATGCTTAAACATTACAAGAAGAGCAACTGGATTTATTGTACTTCTTTAATTTTAGACCCAAGGCATAAGGCTCAGACTTTTGACCTGACAATGTGGGGGAAGCAACTTAAAACAGAAAGTCTGCGCAAGTTCAATGAACTTTATGAAGAATATAAAAGTCTACACTCACTGAACAAATCTCTGGAATTACCAGAAAAAGACAATAAAGTATGTGATGAAGATGAACACGTAATAGACTTTGATAAACTCTATGAATGTCCCTCGACGTCATCTGGATCTTGTCTTCAAGGCTTAGTGATAGACGAGTTGGAGGAGTACCTGAGAAAACCAAGAACTGCCAGCTCGGAAGACATTTTAGATTGGTGGAGGACGCATGAGACAGAGTATCCGATTTTATCGAAAATGGCCCGTGATTTTCTCTCAATACCTGCAACTTCAGTACCTGCTGAGAGGTTATTTTCTAAAGCATCATTAGTAATTAGAAAACATAGAAATAGGTTAAGTGATGAGTCAGCCAGATGGTTACTTTGTATTAATTCTTGGTCAAAAGAATTGATATAAAGTATCATAACCTAATGATAAAGCTGTTGATTTGTGTTGTATTTTATTTTTTATTCAAATAAATGATAAATCGTAAAACTCTTTTATTAAATTTCTTATAAGTTGAGGGTTCAATCTCTTTCTAGACAGATAAGTATTGTTCTTTAAAATACAGTCAAGTTATTGTAATTAATTTGTTTTTTTACATGTTTGAGCAAATGTAAGCTTATAAATCATAAATGTTTATTAAGAAACAGTTACTTCCATGGAAAACGACATATAGGTCAGTTGATTTTTCGAATTTCTTATCAAATCTTCAGTTATTTATTAATCTGCTTGATCTTTACTATGGCTATGTTAATTCAAGCTCACAATGTTCCAATTCTAATACGTTTTTCTAAGATTTAAAGTAAACTTTAATAAATAGTAATAGACTAATAGGTAATTGCAAGACTTGCAAGACTCTTGCTGCAAGACCAAGACCAAGACCAAGACTGGGAGCGCAAGACCAAAACCAAGACCAAGACCAGGTGTATTGGCGCAAGACCAAGACCAAGACTGGCTAAGTCTCGTCTTGTTCTTGCATTTGGGCAACACTAGGCTGAACGGAATGAAATTTGGCACAGATATAGATTATAGTCTGGAATAGCACATAGGCTACTTTTTATCCCGGAAAAATGTACGGTTCAGATTTGTTTTTGTTTTTCAAGGTTCCACGCGCGCGAAGCCGTGGACGAAAGCTAGTGAAAATTAATTTAATAACAATAAAAACCAGCCAAGTTCCATCAAAATAAAATAAATAAATAAATAATGCTGGACAATCCACACAGCATCATCTAGCCCCAAAGTAAGCTACTCAAAGCTTGTGTTATGGGTACTAGATAACTGATATATTTAATACATTATATATGTACATAGATAGATATATTATAGAAAACACCCAGACCAACGGAACAAATATCTGCAGATCATACACAAATTTGTCCCGAGGCGGGAATCGAACCCGCAACCTCTTGCGTCGCAGGCGGACTCTCGCCCGCTGCGCCACTGAGGTCGTCAAAATTTCCATAATATTCTTAGTACCTTCCATTTTAAAGTTTTAAAGATATAAAACGGATGGTAGTGACATCACTATGCATTGGAAACGCGACTTGAATTTCACAAGTTACACTGGAAACGTCAATTTTATCGAGCTCAGTATATAGTCTTGGGACTTCAAGTTTTTGATTAAACTTGTGTATTGAACAATTGCTATCTTCATGTGTAACTTAGACAAGATTGAAGTTGGCCTGTCATAAGATCGCTTTGAGACTAAGCTGCAAGTTGGAAACTAACCAGATTGTTATATTATTAGTTATGAGTATCTAGTTTAAATATTGTACACTAGCGTCCGCCAGCGGCTTCGCTCGTGTTACCTTTATAACTAGTGGTTTGAGAACAGTAGAATTTGCGTTCTTATAACTATGCAAATATCCGACACTTTCTCCATTTCATATACATAAAATCACGCCTGTTTTCCGACAGGGTAGGCAGAGATCACGGATCTCCGCTTGCTACGATCCTGGCATACCTATTTTGCTTTATTCACTGTCACTACATCATACATGCGCGTCGGTTTAGGGTACTCTTGACCTGGCCTTTCTCTAAAACGTCTCCAATTTGCTCGAGGTACGTACGCCGCGGTCTCCCTCTTCCAACTGTCCCATTCACACTCTCCTTGCACTTGTTTCGTCAATCTCACTATTAAATTTAATATATTTTTTAATTTTTATATCAATTTCAGCCATCCTGTTTACATGCCCAAACCATTCTCAATTTTCATCACTACGTCGTCTTCTTTCACTCCACAACGTTTTCTTAATAGCACACTGTTCTTCACTCTATAATTCAAAGTTAACCCACAAATACTTCTCAAAGCTCTCATTTCCATTGCATTCTACTTTGATGCTTCTTCCGCCAATTTTTTTTCTCTTTCTCTCTCTCATTTTATATGTCTCTACTCATTTTTTATATATAATCAGTGGTAGTTTTAGTGAGTGTAATGTCACTTCCAGCTTAAACTTTATTTCCGTTAGCAATGTGTCCACAGAAGCAACATGCTCTTTGAAATATTAAATTTTACCATTCGGACGTCTTGAGACGTTATGTTTAGTATTTTGAGAATCTCTTGTAGCTTCTGCGCCTTATTTCATGTGCTCTGAGATATTGCATTTTGTATCTTATATTGATGACATATAAGTGACAATCCTTTTACACAATTTTTATCACTTCGAACCACTGAAAAATTGAGAGCACTTGAGGTGTAGTGGTAGCCAAAAACTTGGCTACTAACTATGCTTCTATTGAGCATATTGACATGACTCTGGAAATTACTCTAAGTCATTTAAATTAAATGCAGAGACAATAGAGGAAATCTCTAGCACTAAATATTCAAAAAAAAGTCAATTAAACAATAAGTCATGTAAAAATAAGTGTAAGTTTACTAACTTGGTGCATCAAAATATTCAAGGACTTAGCAAAAAAGAAAATTTTATTTAGGAAAAATTTAATTAGCAATATTCAATCAGACCATCTTGGTCAATTAGTCACCATAGAAACAAAAGACAAAATAAACACTCAAAAAAAAAATAACTTGTATACCTGTTACCACAAATCGTTTGGAAAAAATGAAATTGAACCTAGCTACCACCTTAACTCGCTTATTATATAATGATGGCAATCCAAATGATTTATATAATAATTTTTTGAGTTTAATCAAACTGTTGTGGTCTCTAGCAGTACGAAATTTTGTGAGTGGGCAACAGCAGGTATTCATAAAAGCAGGCGCACTTTGTATGAATTATACAGCGAAAAACAGTATTAAGTTTTTAACTAGAGTTAAAAATTATTCAAAAATTTTTAAGAATGTTTGTCGAGTGGCAAAATCACAACATATAAGTTCTAAAATTAAAACCAGTCAGGATAAAATTACTACTTGGAAAATTATTAATAGTGAGACTGGAAAAATCAAAACTCAAAGTAATGTATTCAATTTAAACATTAACAATAAAATAATTAACCAAGATACTGATGTAGCACAGGCATTTGAAACATTCTTTACTGATATTCCAGTCTCTACTACTAAATCTTTAAAATCTTCACCTGTAATCGCGCAATCTATATTAAAAGATAGTTTACCGGAATGTGATGTAACATTTCATTTTGATTATGTGAACAGTAACGACATCATTAAAGCATTTAAACAGATTAATGTAAAAAAAACCACTGACCTCTGGGGCATTTCTGTTAGCGTTGTAAAACCATTGATTGAAATTATTGCACCTGACTTAGCTTTCATATTTAATAAATGTATTGACAGTGGTGTCTTTCCTAACTTAATGAAACATAGCAAGATTACACCTCTGTTCAAATCTGTAAGTCATTCAGATCCTTGTAATTTTCGACCAATATCAGTGTTACCTACATTTAGTAAAATATTTGAAAAATTATTCTTCATCAATTACAAAAACACTTTAACAGTAATAATTTACTTGATAAAAAACAATTCGGATTTACAAAGGGCCGCTCAACAACTGACGCCGGTGTTGAGTTGGTATCACATATCTTCGATACCTGGGAGGAATCTCTCGATACCTTAGGTATTTTTTGTGATCTTTCTAAAGCATTTGATTGTGTATACCATGAAACATTAACCATGAAACTCCATCACTATGGTGTAAGGGGAGTTGCACTTAATCTTTTAAAATCTTACCTCAGTGACAGACTTCAACGAGTTGACGTAAATGGGAAACGTTCTCCGGGGTCAGTGGTAACAATGGGTGTACCACAAGGATCGATATTAGGACCATTTTTGTTTTTAATATATATAAACGATTTACCCAAACTTGTCAGGGATGATCAGGAGATTGTACTGTTTGCTGATGACACGTCACTTTTATTTAAACAAAAGTGGCGTATGACTAATTTTGACGAAGTGAATAATCCAATCTCTAAAATTGTAAAATGGTTTAATGTAAACAACTTATTAAATGAAAAGAAAACGAAATGTGTTCGTTTTGTACTACCAAATGTTCGACAATTAGATACCAATATAAAAATAAATAACGAAAATATAGATCTTGTGGACACCACAGTATTCTTGGGCATAACTTTAGATAATAAGCTTCAATGGGGCCCGCACATTGATAAATTGTCGAAGAGACTTAGCTCTGCAGCATATGCAGTTAAAAAGATCCGTCATTTCACCGACGTAGAAACTGCTAGACTTGTATATTTCAGCTACTTTCATAGCATTATGTCTTACGGCATTTTGTTGTGGGGGAGTGCTGCAGATATTAATACTATATTTGTGTTGCAGAAGAGGGCTGTTCGTGCAATTTATAACATGGGTCCTAGAGAATCTCTTAGAGATAAGTTTAAAGAAATAAACATCATGACAATGCCATGTCAGTATATATATGAAAACTTGATTTATTTAGGAAAAATAGTGATAATCATAATGTTAATACTAAAATTAAAAATAAACTCGCTGTTCCCACGGTTAGGCTCACTAAAGTAAGTAAATCCTTTAAAGGGCAATGTGTACGCTTCTATAACAAGATCCCAAGTGACATGCTTGATTTATCAATTGGAAAATTCAAAAATGTAATTAAACAGAAACTGTCTAGAAAAGCTTATTATAAAATATCAGAGTACTTAGATGATAAAAAAGCTTGGGATGAATCAGCTCCAACTCTGCTAGGTATTCCTTACAAAATTAACAAGGATCATACAAAAAAAGCGCTAGGGCCCAGCGAGTTTCTTGTCAGTTCTTCTCGCACTGGGGATAGGACTGGAACTGGCACTTAGACTCACCTAGTATGTAAGACGTTTCAAAGTGATCCCTGTGATTCTATTGAAAATAAACATATTTTGACTTTGACTTTGGCTTTGACTTTGAGCATCCCTACTTCACGATCCGAAGGTCGTGGATTCAAACCTAGTCGTGCACCAATGAGTTTTTCCATTGATACATTTATGTGCGCAATGCCAGTACTCATAAACGGTGAAGGAAAACATAGTGAGGAAACCAGCATACCCTAGAACCAAAAATTCGAACGTGTGTGTCATGATTAGTACTCTTATAAGCGGCGATGGGCCTGCAAGCTGTCACATACGGAATGCTAATGTACAAAATATGTGCCAAATACCAAAAAATTAAAAGGGGTAGAGTAGTAAAATTTAAGTAGAATCTCAATTCTTTTACAGAACAGTGTCAATTTTGTCAAGGAAACCACTGAAAAGGTAAGATCTGTTTTATATCTTTTAAAATGAGTTTTTTGATCGGTACCCGATATTAAATAAGTTTTAAAGGGCCCATTGAAATGTTTTCACTGGACGCAAAATCATTAAGAGTAGTGAAAATGAACAACGGCCGAAATTTCTGTGATTTCATTCAGTCCTATTATTAGTTCGATTATAGTGTTTGGATGTAAATAATTCTAAATTGTTAGACTGACTAATCGATCAATTTGGATATGCAGATTTTATTCACAAACTAGCTTCCGCTCGCGGCGTCGCCTGCGAAGTACCTACATAAAATATAGCCTATGTTCATCCTGAAAGTTTACTCTACACATTGGTGAAAGAATTTTTCAAATCGGTTCAGTAGTTTCGGAGCCTATTCGTTTCAAACAAACAAACAAACAATCAAAGTTTTCCTCTTTATAATATTAGTATAGATAGAACTAAGTAAGTACAGCTAGTAAACTACGATCAAAAAATAAAGAAAAAAACTTAATTATTATTTTAGTCATTAGTCATTTTTATTTCATAATCCTACTAATATTATAAACGCAAAAGTTTGTAAGAATGTGTCATGTGTGGATGTATGTTTGTTACTCTTTCACGCTGAAACGGCTGAACGTATTTGGATGTTTGGCACAGATATAGATAATAGTCTAGAATAGCACGTAAGCTACTTTTTATTTCGGAAAAATGTACGGTTCTCGCGGGATAGATTTGTTTTTGTTTTTCAAGATACGAAGTGGGCGAAGCCGTGGGCGGAAGCTAGTATTATTTTATTGTCTCTGTTGCTCGAAAGGAGCACCTTTCACCACACTGGTATGAACAAACTGGTGACATGATAAGGTTATGATTTATTACTCCAAGGTTCCAGGTATAAAATTAATAAAACTTTTACGTTCAAAGATAAATTTGGTGGTAATGAAAGACAACTTTGTAATGTTTGCCTCATTACCTAATTTGATTTGAGAGTAAATGGCGCGTAACTTCTGAAGACTCGTTTTAAAAGTTTGAAAATTATAATTTTATTCTTCATCATCATCATCATCATCATCTTCCTGCCCTTATCCCACGTTATGTGGGGTCGGCACAACATGTGATCCTCTTCCATTTCCCTCTGTCACTCGTCATCTCATTACTCACTCCTTTCTTACTCATGTCATCTTTCACACAGTCCATCCATCTTTTCTTTGGCCTACCTCTACCCCTGTATCCATCCACATTCATATCTAACACTCTCCTTGTCACATGACATTCATCTCTTCTCATAACATGTCCATACCACGCTAACCTATTACTCCTCATCTTTTCTGTCACCGGTGCCACTTTCAGGCTTCCTCTGATATACTCATTCCTTATTTTATCCATCCTTGTTACTCCACACATCCATCTCAACATTCGCATTTCCGCCGCATGCACTCTTTTCTCGTCCGTTCCCTTGGTGGGCCAACATTCAGACCCATACAATACATTCTTGAACAACAAATAAATTACGAAATGTTGAAAGCTTTGTCACTTACCAAACTTCACCAAAAAACTGCACCAAATTTCATCAAAATCGGTTCAGTGGTTTAAGCATTAAAGCGTAACAGACAGAGCTACTTTCAAATTTATAATATTTTAGTATGAATTGGCCACTATCAATAACTTGAGTTTATCAGCGATATCGTAAAAATTTGTGACGGGAATTGAACCCACTATGTTTCTCCAATCTCTATGAGCGAGTACACAGTATAGCTCTATAAGTACTTTTACGAGTCCATAACAATATATTTTGAAATATTTGATGCTGGATACTCAATTTGTCTCACAGAACGGCCAGAGTTTCATAACAAATTCCGACTATCTAAACACAGCTCAGTGAGAATAGCTGGTATTCTTGAAAAAGCTTTATTTTTAACGGATTGAGTTAATATGAGTCATGATAAAGAATTATCATGACTCATATTCTATCCATTCATATTTATTATATAACTGTAACAGGTCCAATTCTGTACATTGAAAATATCTTTTATACCATTCCCCCTCTAAAAAGCACTTTTAGGTACTCATTCTTTTTGGTGTTTGAATTTAGAACACATCAATATAATTGAACTCCATCTCAATGCTATACAAACTCCTTATTCAAATAACTTCTCGAGCTTTGATTGGTGGACATTTTCTACAAGGAGTTTAGTTTCGTTTCTTTTTCTCGGAGTCATGGTATAAAGTATCATATTATGCAACTCTTGAATAAAACGGATTTACATCGAGGGCCATAAATCACTTGCTTTGCTCAGGATTCTCACACTTGAATGCTAAAAAAAGCTAAGGTTCCATTAAAAAATAAATTTTACATAAATGTAAAGAATATAGAAAAAAGATTAAGATAGAATATAGAAACTGGCCGTTTATCGTGATGTATCGTGCAGTAACCCAGCTATTCTCTGGTCTCTGTGACGAATGGGTAGACGAGCTGTGCTATCTAAACGACTTTGTTACAATGTGGAGCTCAATCGGCGATCAAGTATTGAAATACGAAACTCCCAGATAATGTCGAAATGGGAAAATATCTAATTTCATTCTCAGAATCTGACGTTTGGAATAACAAGTTTTTGGAAACTGGTATAGAAATATGTTTAAATATATATTCTCGGGACTTAATCGAGTATTGTGAAACATTCTATGTGGTATAGAAATGTTTTTTAACTAACATCAAAGAGGAGTTTATCAATTCGGATGTTTTTTTTTACCCGGTTGTGAAAAAGGGTTTATGTTTTTGGGGTGTATATTATACGAGTTTCTGAAGCTGTCATTGTAGCCCATAATACCAAAAAATAATAATATGGCGAATGAAAAAGCATTATTAAATTAAATCTGAAAGTCGTTTTCGATTTTTGAAAAAAATCTCCTTTATGTTGTATAATATTACTTGATATCTTCCGTTCATAAATCACGACTGTAATCCCCAGATCTCTAGTTACTTAGATCTTTTAAGGTTTCCACAGGGGGCAGTCAGAGACACGTCCAAACAGAATATTTGGCACTTGCACACATTTTGCACAGCAGTTAGTATTTTAGATAGATTTGGTAATAAAAACATGAAATACAACGTTTGAAATAAAAGCTTTTAGTAACAAAAATATCCGGACGTTTCGTGTAAAGTCCAATTGTCCGGAACTGACTGCAACGCGCCATTTTGTTTTTCAATATCATAAAGTGCTTTTGATCATTGACTTTTTGTTTTATTGAGATTTGTTTTCAGCAGGACAATTTAGGCCATTTCCCCACTAGGCGAATAGTGAGCGGCTAAGTATTTGATTCCAATTTAATAACAAAAAAAAACATTCCAACGACTGTAATCCCCGGTCTCGGTAATCTCCAGTTACTTAGATCTTTTAGGGATATCTAACGAGGGTAGTCAGAGGCACGTCCAAACATGATATTTCGCACATGCTCACTAGTGGTTAGTATTCCGTACGTGACAGGTTACAAGCCCATCGCCGCTAATAAGAGACATTATGACTCACACCTTTGAATTTTTAGTTCTATTGGTGGTCATTTCACACAACGCCATCTAGGCCAAAACTAAGCAAAGCTATGGGAACCAGATAGCTGATAAATTAATTATATACTTTATTACTTTAAATACTTTTTTGTAAATACCTACATACATAGAATACACAATAACACCCAGACACAGAACAAACATCTGCGTTCATCGCACAAATGTCTGTCCTGAGAATCGAACCCACAACCTACAGCGCAGAAGGCAGAGCTACTACCAACTGAGCTGTGAGGCCGGTCAATATGTTACAGTATGTTGCTAACTCCACATTGAATTCGCGACCAATACGCCGCTCAGAGTCAGCCAGCGAACCAATCAACCACTCACGTTCGCCTCATGGGAACACGGCCTTAAAGTTAAAATGTTGCATGGTCACTGCATATTGATTGACTAGCTGTTGCAAGCGACTTCGTCCAAATGATAATATTTTTTTCTGACATTCGATTTTAATGAAACAAATCCTATATTCCTTTCAATCTGTCCACCTATAAATATTATATGACATTCCATTCTGTACCCTTAGTATGAGTTTTTAATTTACGAAAACTTTTTTCGAATAGTATCCTTTCATACATTTACCTCCATCGGAAATGTTAAGGAACTAAAATAAGGTCGATAATATCAAAAATATTATCTAATCGGCAGACTCAGCAACGATTTTCAAACCAAGTTTTCACGATATCGACTTTATTTTAGTTCCTTAACATTTCCGATGGAGGTAAATGTATGAAAGGATACTATTCGAAAAAAGTTTTCGTAAACTATCAAAAACTCATACTAGGGGACAGTATCTTTGGTGATGAACAAACAACCAAATAAACAGACAGACATACAGACAGAAAAAAAATCTAAAAATCGATGTACTTATTGTGTTATAGTAAACATCCTATCCCACTTACTTCTAATCTAATCCTACTTATCCTACTAATATTATAATGTGAAATTGTGAGGATGTATGAATTTTTGTTACGCTTTCACGCTGAAACGGCTGAACGGATTTGGATGAAACTTGCAGTACCTACACTAGTTTATGAACTAGAATAACACATGGCTACTATTTATCCAGGTAAGTACCACGCGAGCGAAGCCGCACGCAGTTGCTAGTTAAACTATATACCTAGGTACATACATAGTGTAAATAATGTTTACGTAAGATTTTTTCACTTAAATATTTACTTTTTGTCACCGTTGTGACCTAAATTTTTAGATAAATCAAGGCTTTTGCAATAAATCTAGATTTTTCCCAATAAATCCTCTGTCTAATTAGGTGGTACAAATCTCAGGGGTGGGATTTACGACTGGGGTTGTTACGATTCGCGGTGCTAAAGGCCTATGTATAGTAAAGCAATTACTAAACAGAAAAAAATGGAATTTCGATATTATGTTTATTGGTATGTCGTATAACATTTCAGTTGGTAGTAGCTCTGTCTTCTATCCTGTAGGTTGTGGGTTCGATCCCAGGAAAAAGCATTTGAGCGATGAAAACAGATGTTTATTTTAACACAGAGAAATTTAACTGTATTCCAGTTGTCCCCATTATGGGGAGAACGGGAAGTCAAAAAAATCCTTCTTGTTTTCCCCATTGACCCTTCTATTGCTGCAAAACCGGCTTCGAACCCATGACCTTAGGATCGGAAGGTAGGAACAATTACTACTAAACCAGAGAATACTAGGATTTTACGTTTTAGATAAAATTAGAAAAAACTAGATGTTACCCCGCGACTTTGTCCGTAAAAATCCATCAATATAACATATTAATTCGGAATTTGTTGATATCGGTTTATTGGGAAATTTCTATGGAGTGCAAAAAGTGGCGGTCACCCATCCAAAAACTGGCTGCACCCAGCGTTGCTTAACCATGCGTTCCCCATACAAACTTTCAACCCTTATTTCAGCCCTTTCAAGATTATTTTTTGGGATAAAAGATAGTCTATGTTCGTCTCCAGAATATAATGACCTTGCCAAATTTCATTACAATCCGTTTAGTCGTGAAACGGCAACAAACAGATTTTAACATTTATAATTATTAGTATGGATTTGTAACTGAAATTGAAATGGATAATGTACAAAGGCTTGAAAGGAGGCTTTATAGAACCAGATCTTGTTCATTAATTGTTTATTAATAGGTACAAATTAATTACATCTTCTACATGATCAGTTACCTATGAAATTTGTCATTACTCCTTCTTAGAAATCTTAATGAGTTTCTTACCTGATAGAAAACTGAGGAAGGCTTTATTCAGGCTTTATTCAATTTATCTTTATTTGCCATTAATTATGTGAAAACTCGATGGTGTTTGTCACAGGTTATCTAATCTTAAACCTTTAAACGAGCCTTAACCTTTTTATTATCTTTATAATATTACTAGCTTCCGCTCGCGGCGTCGCCCACGAAGTACCTACATAAAATATAACTTAAGTTCATTCTGAAAGTTCATTCTACACATTGGTGAAAGAATTTTCCAAATCGGTTCAGTAGTTTCGTAGGTTATTCAATGTAAACAAACAAAAAAAATCTTTGCTCTTTATAATATTGAGTATAGACAAGATATCTTAATAAAACTTTCTGCCGTGAAAAGTTACAACAAAATCTCTGAAACAAAGTAAACATCAAAAGCGACTAAAGATACCGGTAATTTAAGTACTTCTACCGTAGTAAGTATAAGTACACAAGGTATTCAGTGCACACAGAGTATAAACAAACCATTAAACATTTCACAGGTTCAGCTAAAACCTCAGTGTAGACGAGACTGCTACGCCGTGCCTCTACGAGTGTGGCACAATATAAGATATGCAGAGAGGAAACTACACACTTTCAGTACTCCACGGGTCGAGTAATAGTGCGGGTAGTGCAATGGATTTTTCTGTTTGAATGTGTATACCAAGTACTCTCAAACGTGGATTATAATGTAAAAAAATCCAAAATGGCGATTGTGACAAGCTATTTTTTGTTTTTTTTTTGTTCAATAAAATCACATATTTTGAACAAAACAGCTATTTTTTGTTTAAAATTATTGACTTGACAATTTGTCTATAACTTTGTGACATTTCTAAACTTATGCGATCTAAAAACATTATTATTAGTATTAAAACGCGATAAATATATCGCGTTTTATTTACCTATTTTTCCCGACGTTTCGACAGGTTTACATATTGTCGTGGTCACGGGATGACTCTATAGTACTCTACGATAGTGAAATACTATATGATACAAGAATAGCTCGTTCAAAAGTATAAGATTTTATGAGTGCTAATGTACTTGAAATAAACGCTTTTTTTAAATAAAGTTGTTTGGAGTTGACACTCTGTGAATGTGTATACTGTTGCAAGCCACGAGAGCTGTGGTGTAAATGAGGTACGTATCTCTAAAGGTACCCTAGGTAGCCAGTATTTTTAGAACTGGAGCATTAAAATATACGGAGCATGTAGATTTTGCTGAATTTTTAAACATTTTGCCTGTGTTCGGTGAAGGAAAACATCGGGAGGAAATCAGCTTTTATGGAATAGAACCAATAATTCAAAAGTGTGTGACTAGGATTCTTATAAGCGGCGATGGTTTTGCGACCTGTCTCGTACGGAATATACTATGCCAAATATAACTAAACTGCGATTTTTTGGCTGTAGGGTATGCCGGTTTCTTCACGATGTTATCTTTCACCGAACACCGACGTTGTACACATAATTTTTTCGAATGGAAAAACTCATTGGTGCATGACCAGGTTTGAACCCACGACCTTCGGATCGCGAAGCAGGGGTTCTACCAACACCACCAGTGCTATATCTATTTTATAATGATGTTATCAGTACGCGACACTATTGGTTTAGTGGTGGCATTTTAAATGGAAAAGTCATCAAGTTGCCGAATGTTGAAAAAAATCTAGCCATAATCTAAATAAAATTGACATCAATGAAGAATCGATAATTTTCACATTAGATACAAAAACATTTGCAGCATTGCGTCAAATTTTCGCATTCGAAGCAAATAGGGACGGGAACTGTCGATACTTTATCGATAAACAGACACTTCATCGATAAAACATCGTGTTAATGCCGACTGACGGAGTTGCGTCAAATAAATTTCAATCGAGTTGAATGAAAAGGCAGCGACGTCTGATAGGGATGGGGTACACCGAGCGGAACTAAATAAAATAAATTTAAGTGGACATTTCACATAACGCCATCTAGCCCCAAACTAAGCAAAGCTTACTACTATGAGAACCAGATAGCTTGTAGATTTTTTTAAATACATACATAGAATCTTTGTTCATCACACAAATGTTTATTCTGGGCGAGGATCAAACCCACAACCTGTCAAGCTACAAGTCAAATCAAAAACAAGTCAAAAAAATGAGATATTTATAAAACCTTAAAACTTGAAAAAAAAAACAAATTTATCTCACGGAAACCGTATATTTTTCCGGGATAAAAAGTAGCAAATCAAATCAAATCAAATCAAAATATGTTTATTTTCAATAGAATCACAGGGATCACTTTGAAACGTCTTACATACTAGGTGAGTCTAAGTGCCAGTTCCAGTCCTATCCCCAGTGCGAGAAGAACTGACAAGAAACTCGCTGGGCCCTAGCGCTTTTTTTGTAGCATAAATGCTATTCCAGACTTATAATCTATCTCTGTGCCAAATTTAGTAATGATTATTAGCAGTGGTCGTGACTGCGCTGACCGTGGCTTAACTAACGTGATCAGTAAATAAGATCGGTAAAAGTATAAGTAAACAAACAAAAAAGAAAAACGTCAGAAACTTAGAAACTCTTGTTGTGTCTCCGCTTTTTTCTGTGCAGATTTCCCAGGCGGGAACTCGCGTTTCGCGCCTCCGCACTAAACGGATCCACCAGAGACCACACATGTCTGAACGATGAATGAAAGAGTGATGGTCTTTCTAGCAAGAATGTAGACTGATTAATATAAGAAGAATTATGAGGTACTAACTCTTCACGGCTTTATTCGCGTAATGTCTATACTTTTACTATAATATAATATTATAAAGAGTTTTTTATTACAAGTATTATATTTTTGTTTTTTTGT
Source organism: Cosmorhoe ocellata (assembly GCA_963675405.1). Taxonomy (NCBI): domain Eukaryota; kingdom Metazoa; phylum Arthropoda; class Insecta; order Lepidoptera; family Geometridae; genus Cosmorhoe; species Cosmorhoe ocellata. The sequence goes on along the minus strand of OY776266.1, from coordinate 7,200,703 downwards.
TTGTAACGAATTAACTCAAAAACTACTGGACCGGTATCAAAAATTCTTTCACCATTAGAATGCTATACTCGTATTATTCCTGAGTAACATAGGTTATATTTTATATTTTGAAAATAGAGATACTTCTGCTCCCCATGAGAAGGCGGGGCGTGTTGCTAGTTTATTATATAAAAGAAAGTCGTGTAGTATAAAAAATAGCCCTGGTAGTGTAGTGGTACCCCTGCCTCACGATACGAAGGTCGTGGGTTCAAACATGATCGTGCACTAATGAGTTTTTCCAATTGAAAAATTATGTGCGCAATGCCAGTGCTCTGAAACGGGGAAGGAAAACGTCGTGATGTAACTGGCATACCCTAGAACCAAAATTTAAAGGTGCGTATCATAAGTTACTATTCCTTTTAAAAATTCAAAGTCTACACGAAATAAAAACATTTCACTCGAACAAAACTCAAATAAAACTCAAGCGAAGTCTTTGCTGGTTAAAAAGGCATCGTGGCATGTGAGTTTTGAGCAAACGTCTCAGTATCGGTACAAGGGTGCTTAGGCGCAAGATGGTAATAACGGGGAAGCAAATAAAACGATGCTAGTGATGACAGTTATCGATGAAATGCAGAAATTTACTCAGAAGTCTAGCTATCGATAAGTGTTAACCGTAAATTGCGAAACGCCTTGCTTCGGTTTGACGTTGTTGTATTTATTTATACATTTTATAATCATTGTGTAATCACGGGTTCATACCTGGTCTAGCACCAATGAGTTTTTCCATTCGAAGAATTTATGTGCGCAATGCCAGTGCTCTTAAAAACGGTTATTGGAAAACATCGTGAGGAAACCGAAACCCTAGAACCAAACATTCGAAGGTGTATGTCTTAGGTTAGTATTCCTATAAGCGGCGATTGGCTTGCAACCCTAATTTTTAGATACTACAAACTAGCTATGTGACCGAATTTTTTCGAAAGTACATACATACTTATACTTATATCATTTATTATTTACCAAAATGTAGAACTGCAAAGCATCCAAATTATTAATCCGTCAAGAAAAACGTGAGCTTTGTATAACATCAAATTTCAAAACATTATTTTTGAAAGATCGATAAAATCGACAAATCATCGACAACATTCCCATCACTAGCGACCACAGCGGACACCCGGAAGGCTTTTTGCCTAACTTGTTTACCGAGTGGGCAAATAGCGAATACTGTTTTTATTTCAGGTTTTATTGTAAAGCTGTGAACCAATCTTGGCGACTTGAGATTTTCCCTTCAAGGTCGGCCTTACAAGTTTGTTTATTGAAATAACAGAGTTATGTTGAACCGTCAACCTTTTTACCCGACTGCTAAAGAGGGTTATGTGTTTAGGGTGCATGTTTCTGTGTAGGTAAGTTTCTATACTGATATTAGAAAGCTGAAAAGTTTGGTTGAACGCGCTAATCTCAGAAACTACTGGAATTACTGTAATATTATTTTTGTGTAGTAATAGTCCATTTATCGAGGAAGGCTATACTAGTTGATACCCGCAACTACGTACGCGTTATTTATTTATTTATTTAACACTTTCACACAAATTATTTATGCTAGGAGAACTTAATGCTAAAAGCATTCTCTACCAGTCATCCTGGGCGTGCTGAATGATGGTGAGGCGTGATAAATATAAAGAAATACCTATAATAATAAACATATATATACCTACCTATTTAATATAAATAAAAATACCTACACAATCTACAATTACTTAAATAATATAAAATAAAATTAAATATATATCGTTAGATTACTTTTTAATATTTTGTGACTGGGGCTGTACGAATGGATAAGGTTTTTCATGAAATATATCAAATTCTTATCATTTTTTAATTGTCAACTGATCTCGATGAAACAATGCCTAAGTTTTAATCCAAGCTTAATACATTAGTGAAAATTGCATTCAATTTGGTTCAGCCGTTGCGGAGATTAGCGTGCACAAACGCAAAGATAAACGATTTTATTACTATGTATAGATAGAAGAATAGATAGATAACCTCACGCTACAACCAATAGGAGCGGAGCATCAATAAAAATTGTTGCAAAAACGGGCAAAAATATATTATTACTTAAAACGCGCAGACAAAGCTGCGTGAGAGTCAGCTAGTGCTAAAACAACTGTCAAAATGGATTGACATGCAGCTGTCAGCGAGAGCGGTAATGGGCCCGATCGTACCCACAGCACAAAGGAACACCCTTCGCTTTCAAAACGTACAAAACTGAAAACGAATTTCACGAAAGGCGTCAATCAAAATTATCCTAGGATTACGTTCGGCCGTATTAATGTCACTCGTCCCGTCTCCCTTCAGCGCACGTCAGACGACAAAGACGGCTACAATTTAAGGGGGAATATGGAAATTGAATAATGGCCAAATCAGAGCGCTCACATAAATTGGAATTAATTTTATTTTTTGTCGCGAAATCTGGAGATTTCGGATATTCCAATAAGGGTAAGCATTTTATGTTCGTGAGGTTTATTTGCGAATCTAATTTAAAGCCATGAGCTGCTGGAAGTGATTTACATTTCTATAGCATTAATGGCTTGTGTGCGGAATTTAAATGATTCCAATCTCGTTTGGTATGTTTTTGTGAATAAAGTGTCCAGACTTTATGCTATAAAGATATTTTGCTACAAAGACGTTTTGCTTTAAATATGTTATACTATAATTATTACGTTTTGAAAGTCATGCTAGATGGAATCTCTTGAAAAACGTCGTGTAGTAACTGATTTAGTTTTTCTCTATAAAATACTAAGTAGTATCGTTGATTGTCCCACGCTCTTAAAATCTTTCAATTTTAAAATTCCACACAAATACCCTAGAAAACCAGTCGCACTCCTGTACCCGCCGTTCCGCAAGACAGTCCTAGGCTCCAATTCTCCCGTCTCAAGGCTATGCAAGCTATATAACTCACACAGTAATTGTCTTGACATTTTTGCCACTACCCTCACTAAATTTAAGATCCAAGCTAACTCAATTAAATTGTAACGATTAGTCAGAGAATATTAATTACCTACCTACATCTCAATAACTTTATTAAATACATGTTTTTTATACACAATTGTATAAATATATACCGAAACTTTGTTTTAACTATAAGCATGCTGTGTTTACTGTAGAAAACTGTGCATTTAGTTCATAATTATTATTTTATAAGTATAGTTATAGTAGTGTAACAGTTGTTGTAAACCAATAAATAAATAATAAATAATAAATAATAATGCTACAAAGATTTAATTGCATTGTGGACGTTTTGCTTTATATTGACGTTATGCTACACAGGTGTTTTGCTAATATAATACTACATTAAAATTATGTTTTGCATGTCGAGCTAAATAGTTTTTTTATGCATTGTAGACGTTCGTTTTATGTTAACGCTAAGCTACATCAACGTTTTTTTACATAGGACGTTTTGCTACTTAGACGTTTCGTTATTTACTGCAGATCGTACACAAAATTGTTCCGAGGCGGTAATCGAACCCGCAACCTCTTGCTCGCAGGCGGACTCTCGCGCGCTGCGCCACTGAGGTCGTCCAACCCAAGCATTTTGTCATCAGTCCAAACCGCGACTGCATTTCTATAGCGGGATGCCACCAGTGTTCTTTATTGTATTAACTGAATACAAGAACTTGTTGAATGTTAGTTTTTACTAATCGTACCTGGCAACACTGCAACAAACAAAACACAAACAGCATTCAAATCCGCGTCGGCTTATAACGAGCAGTTATTCGCGCCAGCCATTCAACAGATCAAACCGCTCAGCTCGGTGTGTGGAACAGGACATAGGCGGTAGCGAGTACAATTTAGAAATTTTTAAACTTACGCGACGATCAAATCGCATCATTATTAGTATTAACTGGGTATTTTTTTTTAGTTATTCCATGACCATGACAGTATGTAAACCTGTTGAAACATCGGGAAAAGTAGGTAAATAAAACGCGATAAATATCCTGTTAATAGTAATAATAATTTAGAAATTATAAATTTAAATTTTATCAATAATGTTAAAGTTTATTTAGTTACCATAGAAAAATAAGGTTCGCATGGAAAGTCGCAAAATATCCTAGAAAGAATATTTGTAACTATTCCTAGATTATAGGAAGAATTATATACATTTTTTAATTTTACCCGACTGAGGTGTAGTAATTAGTTAGGAGTTCTTTTGGCTTTCACTGTAGAATTTCGATTTTAGATGTCATGTACAATTGTAGTTCATACGGCTAGACGGGTTTTGACAAATGAGGTGTTGTTGGGTTGGTCTAGATCGCAAGAGTGACATAAGCTATACAAAATGTAAAAACCTATTTTCAGTTACGTTGTGTCGGTTTTTTTTTATTTTCGCAATAAATAATTTAATGCAAGGTTAATAATAAGACTCTACCTCTCACAACTTGCACCACACGCCGCGCATTCTAAATCTGCAACCGAATGATTTGATCGCGTCTCGTAAAGCCGGCATCGATCGAGGATCGAGAGTGTACACAAGATTGAGGATCGAGAGTGTACACATTATTGCGCATTATTGCGCACGGAAATATCAGCACTGACTTTGTGAAGGGCGTTGACCTCTGCCTTTAGATATTTATAAAAAAAAAAAAAAAAAAAATGATCACGACTGTAATCCCCGGGCTCGGTAGCTCCTCAGATATTTAGTTACTTAGATCTTTGAGGATATCTAAAGGGGGTAGTCAGAGGCAAGTCCAAACATGACATTTGTTACATGCCCACATTTTACACAGTAGGTAGTATTCCGTACGTGACAGGTTGCAAGCCCATCGCCGCTTATAAGAATACTAACCTATGACACATACCTTCGAATTTTTGGTTGTAGGGTATGCCGGTTTCCTCACGATGTTTTCCTTCACCGTTTAAGAGCACTGGTATTGCGAATAAAAATTTTTCGAATGGAAAAACTCATTGGTGCACGACCAGGTTTGAACCCACGACCTTCGGATCGTGAGGCCGGGGTGCTACCACTGCACCACCAGCGCTCTCATATTTATAAACTACTTCCCAAAAAAAAGAAAGTAATAAGAAAATGTTTGTATTGTACTCAGTAAAATATTTACAAGCAAGTAAAAAAAAAAAATGTACAAAGGCGAGCTTAACTTGACAAGATTTTCTTACCAGCAAACCTAGGGTGAAGCTATAAAATAGGTGGATAAAAAGAAAGAATTCAAAAATAATAAATATTATAAATAAAAAAAAGTCATTGTGATAAAGTTGAAGGTACTCTTTGCTCTGGACGTTTTGCTACCAAGACAATTTGCTATTAGGACGTGTTGCTACGTCAAAAAGTTTGTAGTCGTCATAAAATAATTCGGTTGCAACCATTTTGTTTTGAAACTGCATGAAACTTTACGATTTCACGAATATCTTACGATCTCTCACGAGTAGTGAATTTAAATTGCTTTCCGACCTTTGTTTAATAAAGCTACGTGCAAACCGACTGTAGATGCAAGCGCCAGAAATAAATAAATTACTAGTTTTAAGTTTTAACACAATTCTCAGTTTATTAATAAAATGAGGCAAAATTGCAAAATATCGATGTAATAACAGAGCAAGACAAAGAACAAGGGGAAGACCACGGCGTACGTACCTCGATCAAAATTGGGGACGTACTAGAGAAAGGCCAGGTCCAGAGTACCCTAAACCGACGCGCATGTATGAAGAATGTAATGAGAGTGAATGAAGCAAAAGAAGTATGTCAGGATCGTAGCAAGTGGAGATCCGTGGTCTCTGCCTACCCCGTCGGGAAACAGGCGTGATTTTATGTATGTATGTATGTATTTTCAATTCAATTCAAATTGTTTATTTCAGCTTTATATACACATAGAATGCTTAAAAGCCATATAAAATAAATGTTTTCATTTAACTTAAGTACATATAAATTTATAAATACATATTAAAAAGAAACACAGACTACATGCAGCGGATTATTGGTGCGAATGGTGCACCTTTGTGCAGCGCTGCATAAAGATGCATCTGCATCAAGGATGCAGATCAAGGATGCCGTTCTTTTGCGGATTATCGATGATGATGTATAACAGAACAATGTATTTTATTTTAAATTGACTTTTCTTTTTCTGATTGCATAAAATATTTATATTTTAGGAAATTTTAGCTCGTCTGACGAAATAATAGAATAACCTTAAGTACCTATTTTTACACTATTACAGTAGGTAGTTAAGTTTTGCAAACAGAAATTTGCGTTTCATCAACATTCATTAGTTCAGTTCAAACAAAACATTCGCAGTTTGTTTGTAGATTTGCATTTCGTAAACAAACTTTAGCACTAGTTTGGACATTCGGTTTTGCCCGTTTATTTAAAACTGGCTTCCGCCCAAGGCTTCGCCCGCATGGTACCTTGAAAAACAAATTTATTCCACGGAAACCATAGATTTTTCTGAAATAAACTGTAATCTATCTCTGTATTATTATTAGTATTAGACGGGTATTTATCGCGTTTAAATTACCTTATATTTACCCGTCTAATACTAATAATAATGTGTTCAGATCGCGTAAGTTTAAAAGTACATACATATATCTATCTCTGTGCCAAATTTTATCCAGATCTTTTCAGTTGTTTCAGCGTGACTAAGTAACAAACATCCTTCTTACCATCCAAATTTTCGCATTTATAAATTACTAGCTGATGCCCGCAGCTTCGCCCGCGTGAATGTCGATTATCGCGACTTTTCATATAAATTTTCATCCCCTATTTTATCCCTTTGGGGGTAGAATTAATCAAAATCCTTTCTTAGCGGATGCCTACGTCATAACATCTACCTGCATGCCAAATTTCAGCCCGATCCGTCCAGTGGTTTGGGCTGTGCGTTGATACATCACTATGTCAGTCAGTCAGTCAGTCAGTCAGTCACCTTTGAATTATATATATTTAGATTACTAGCTGTACCCGTGACTTCGTCCGCAAAACTCGGAAACGTTGTTGATCGTGAGTAAGCGTGATAAATATCTTAGATCCTATCCTACAGACTAGCATTATTTCAAGTTTCATAAAAATCCATCACGTAGTTTGTAGGTATTTAGAGCGATACCAGGCCCCTATTCAATAAACATTACATGTCTACAAATTTGTAAAAAAATGACAATATTGTCGAATTTTATGACAAGTGCTGTTCAATAAAACCTACAAATATGTAGAATTATAAGAAAATTTTACAATTTTGTAAATTTTGTAATTACTGGAGGAACCAGTAAATCGTATTTTTTTATCAAATAGAAACTTGTAGAATTGTAGCCGCTTAAAATTAATTGTATTTTACAATTTGTTATGTTTATTGAATAGGGGCCAGTTTGAATTTTTTTCCGGTTTCCAAGCCCTGGTCATAAGCTCTATCTATCCTAACTTTTGCATGTATCATGGTACGAAAATCATAGTTATATTACTTTGGCATTGCCTCAAGAACTTGTGGTAAGGCCCCAGATATTTATTGTAAAATAGTGTTTAATAAATGTAAATTACAACGCAGTTTCTATTAGTATTAGAGATTATTAATACGCACTGTATGTAAACAAGCTATAATATCTTATTTCCAATCATTTGGAATTGTTCAGAGAATTGTTATTAATCAATATTTGTAATGTAACTAGAGGATTGTGTATTTAAAACTTGTGACTTCATCTGTGAAGTTGATTGAGCGAGTGAAGCGAAAATCTCAGTTGCAAGGCGTTTTGGCGTTATATATGTTTGCTAAAGCATATTTTAATCCCGTTAATCCAATCTGCATGAAATTTATAAGGTCTATATTCTTTTACTAGTTGATACCCGCAACTGCGTACGCGTTAGATTACTTTTTAATACTTTATGACCGGGACTTAACAAATAGATAAGAGTTTTATATAAAATATATCAAATTCTTACCTTTTTGTCAACCGATTTCGATGAAACAAAGCCAAAGTTTTAATCCAAGCTTATTTCAATACATTAGTGAAATTTTCATTCGATTTGGTCAGCCGTTGCAGAGATTAGCGTGCACAAACTCAAAGATAAACGATTTTATTATAAATCTTAGATAGATGTAGATTTGCTAGGAAGCACATGAGCTTAATTGGTCAAGGGGTTGTAAAGATCCCCTTTGGATTAATGGTTCTTAACATATCCACAAACACAAACATACAACGCCAAATCGCTCTACTTGCCACTGAGATTTTCGCTCACTTCGCTCGCTCAATCAATTACCATTCTTCTTCTACTTCGGAGTCGGATAAAAAAAGTTCAACCAATCAGTTAGTATTTCCAAGATTATAGGCACAAATGCATTAATATCAGGCCCATTCGGAATGTTTATGTGATTTATTGTAGCCTTGTTAGCCGTCGCCAACACGCGGCCGGGAACTAATGGTATTTTACACTATTTCGGAAATTTCGGGAATAATAATAGAAAAGTTTGTTTGTTTCTTTGCAGAGCACTGGTGGTGTAGTGGTAGCACCGCTGCCTCACGATCCGAAGGTCGTGTGTCAATGAGTTTTTCTATTCGAAAAAATTATGTGCGCAATTATGCCAGTGCGTTTAAAGTGAAGGAAAACATCCTGAAGAAACCGGATACCCTAGAACTAAAAATTCAAAGGTGTATATGATAGGTTAGTATTCTTATAAGCGGCGATGGGCTTGCAACCTGTCACGTACGGACTCTACTGTGCAAAATGTAGGCATATTGTGTCAAATAACATGTTAAGACGTGCTTCCTACCCTCCTTTAGATATCCTCAATGATTTGAGTAACTAGAGATCTGAAGAAATATCTACCGAGCCTGGAGATTATAGTCGTGATCATGTTTTGCGGAGTAACTCTGGGTGTCTACTCCGCAAAACAAAAACTATATCATCGTAGCCGAATGTTCGTCAAATTCAGTCTAATTAACAGTTGTTTTGTTGTCAAATTGGAAATTTCGTGTCGTCCGTAAGTGGTGTTACAGCAGGTTTACGAGATCGATTGTCAAAAGTTATGTTGGTCGTACCATCGTTCAATTATTTGCTCTTTCAAACACTATAAGGTGAGATTTTCTTTTCCCTTATAACGCTTCGCGAACCAATCCGATATAGCAAGTGCGAATAATATTGCTTCCTTCAATAAGTGCGTGTTGGAGGGGGGAGGGGGAGGGGGGTGGGTAGGGATTACAACATCCCTATATTGTTTGGTTTCAATAAATAGAGCGCTGGTGGTGTAGTGATAGCACCCCTGCCTCACGATCCGAAGATCGTGGGTTCAAACCAATGAGTTATTCCAATCGTAAAATTTATGTACACAATTGCTAGTGCTCCTAAACGGTGAAGGAAAGCATAGAGAGAAAACCGAAAAAATACCCTAAAAAATTCGAAGGTGTGTGTCATAGGTTAGTATTCTTATAAGCGGCGATGGGCTTGCAACCTGTCGCTAAATACTTGCTAATTACTTTGCAAAATGTGGTCATGTGTCAAATAACATTTTTGGACTGACTTTAGATATCTTCAAAGATCGAAGTTACTAGAGATCTGAGGAGATATCTACCGAGCCTGGGGATTACAGTTGTGATAATTTTTTTTCTATTCCAAACTTCGCGACGAGTGAGCTAGCTGGTTTATAACTAGGGGTTGTTTTGACGGGAATGATCGAGTGTCTCGCAGTGCTTGTTGTGGCGTGAAATAGAAAATATTATTTTCGTAAATAGATTCGGCTGTCACTCCCTGACAGTAGGTACAAGTGGAGATGTGGGCCCGCGAAAGGTCAAACACTATGCACTCTTGAATCAATTTTGCTAAGTGTTGTGTATTGTATGGAATGGTTTTAAGGCCAGAACACATAGTTGCGATACTACGTCGTAACGCGGTACGCCGCGACATTGGAAACAATTTTGTGAAAATTTGCGATGACTTTCGTAAAAGAACGTGTAAGACCTAAAGCACTTATTACACTACCCTGAATTCAGGGACCCTTACCCTGAATAAGGGTGGTGTAATAAGAGTTAGGACGTAAGGCGTAGAGGCTAGGCGTCAGGCTCCCTTACTAGAGGGCCCTGAATACCGTGTAGTGTAATACCCGTTTAAGATGAGATGGAGGGATGAGCAGAACTCTCTCCTGAGCACCTGGCCTCTCACTGCGTTAAGTCGCGATGATAGGCGTTGCCCTGCAGTGGGATGATAACGGCTAAGAATAATAATAAGTACCTGGGTGACCGACCACTGCTCAGTTTTTTTTGGTAAGGGACGTTTTCTAAAACTGAAATCTAGCTGGATCGATTTATCGCCCCTAAACCCCCTGCATACTAAATTTCATGATAATCGTTGGAGCCGTTTCCGAGATTCAGATTATATATACAAGAATTGCTCGTTTAAAAGTTTATGATAATGGTAAAATCTCAAGTCTTGTCGTGACACGATGAGACAGCGTGGAATCAAACTATGTCGAATATTTACGTCTTATATTATATATAGTCATATATATTAAGTCGTAAAACTTACGATGTTGTCGCGTTGCACGATGTGTCACCGTGAAAAACTACGGAGTCCATCGTAAAAACTTTCTAGCTAGACTGACTTGATTTTTTGGTGAATTTATAACGGACACCATACATTTTCAAAGGATGAAAGGAGATTGACGAAACAGGTACACAAGGCGAGTGTGAATGGGACAGTTGGAAGGGGAAGACCTCGGCGTACGTATCTCGATCAAATTAGGGACGTTTTAGAGAAAGGCCAGGTCAAGAGTAACCTAACCGACGAGCATGTATGAAGAATGTAATGAGAGTGAATGAAGCAAAAGAGGTATGTCAGGATCGTAGCAAGTGGAGATCCGTGATCTCTGCCTACCCCTTCGGGAAACAGGCGTGATTTTATGTATGTACATATGTATGTATACATTTTCAAGACATGATATCTTATGGTAACGTTACGTAGCACGACGCGACGCTGTGTCGTGCTTGTGTGTTTTGGCCCTAACGGTTTGGATCGAACGCTTCGAAAAGGTCGGGGTCCAAATTTAGAAAGGTCACAGTTTGGCCCTTATTAGTTAAAAGACGTCTTTGACTTCAAAGTCCTACTTTCTTCTCGGACTTGGGCTGGGCTGGAATTGGCACTTAAATTCACCGCTTGTAAGATGTTTTAAAATGATCCTTGCGACTTAATTAATCAAAAATATATTAAATTTAAAAAAAAAAAATATGTTTGTAAAATTTTTATCTAGATTTTTTTTGCATCATTATCATCTATTAAAAATGTAATAAGAAACTTTAAGGTGGAGTCAATATAAACAATAAGAGTCAAAAGCAAATGTTTTTCGTTGGTGAAAATAAAAATATATGAAATAAAAAATTCAATCATCTTTTTTTCTTTTTTTCCCATGCTATAATATATTGGCTCGGCTCAACATTGATCTTACATTTCCCTTTGTCATTTCGTCATCTCTATACTCAATACAAAAAAAATATTGGATCAAAAATATTATACTTACATAATATTTAATAGTGATAAAGAAAAAAAAATATACAGAAATTACTAAGTATATAAATATTCACACCTAACATATAAATATTATACTTACTTATAAGATAAGTACTTAGGTACTAGATTATAAAATTCTTCGGAAATGCAAGTGAATATACCTAAGATCAGTGATAGCCATAATAAGGGCTTAACCATTTTACATTTCAGAAGTCGATCTAATCTATCCTTTTCTTTCCAGGCAGTGGACTACCTAAAAAAACGCACTCCAGCACGCGCCGCGGTCATGATAGCTGCGGTGTGGCTGATGAGTGCTTTGGTGTGTATTCCACCACTCCTGGGCTGGAGGGTCACCAGGCCGACCGAGCAGTTCCCTCAGTGCAAGGTAGGATTTCTTTTAATAAGCTGATCTGACAGACGTTGTCCCATTCAAATTTCACCAAACCTGTTGTTTTCAAGTTTATTGATTACTAGCTTCCATTTGCGGCTTTTCTCGCGAGGTACTTACCTACATAAAATATAGCCTATGTTACTCAGGGATAATGTAGCATTCTAATGGTGAAAGAATATTTGAAATCGGACCAAGAATTTTTGTGTTTATTTGTTACAAAAATACAAATCTATATATTACTGGTTTCTAGATAAGTGTAAAAAACTTAGTAATAGCCCAGATTAAAAGTATTAGTAATCTGATCATATCACGAAAAAATTAAAATTAACTGTTTACAGGATAACCAAAATTGTTCGTTATAATGAGAATAATGATGAAACTGTAAAGAAGAATCGCCCACCTCCTAGTTTACTTACTACTTCATGTAGGTACCACACGTGCGAAGCCGCGACCAAAAGCTAGTATCTAAATAACTAGCGACTATGTTCGCAAGTGGTGTGGTTTTCACAAACTAATGATTTTGCGAACAACCGCGCTGTCGCTCACAGCTGCTTAAGTAATACACAAGTTGCTCGTTTACATAGAAAGCAGGTTGCCATCGCTGGTTTACCAGCGTACCGACAAACGCAGTATTTAGGTACTTCAGCGAAACTACGGTACCAGCAAAACTTGTGAGAAATTGCCATGATCTAATCATGATACAAGTATTTATTGATGTTGCAAGTCTTTAATCATTTTTAGTTTCAATAAAAAACGCTCTAACGAGTTATTTTTAAACAAAAATTAATCATACAAAGGACAACATCCAAGTAAGACTCATCAATATTGATCTACGGATCAAAACCGGTAATCTTTCTAAACGAAGGTCAAGCGAAATCATGATTTATACGACAGTTATGGTTTTTTAAAAATAAATACATGCTCATTAAAAATCGATGCTGTTTTAAATTCATATTTAACATTTTGTCTTCGACTGTAACTAACCCCACTTTTAGAAAGTTGACGAACGAAAATAATATTATTTTTGCGTTACAAACAACTCAACATTTCGGGCCTTGACACAGAATACATAGTTTTACGTAACTTGACTAATTTTGGATTCGACCAAACTAATTTAAGCACTATCCCCAGAATAAATCATAGTTACTAAAGAGTAAACTGAAACATTTCCATTTGACATTACATTCCGAGAATAGTTTCACCAGAAGTTGGTCCAATCCAACATTAGTACAGTACACGAAGATAAGTACTAAAACCTGTTTCTTGTGTAAATGCGGCCACGGCATAACAAGTTATACTTAGTTGTGGGTTAACCCGCGCAAGCACCTGCTGTAGTTTTGAAGATATTTCGGTTAGTTCATAATGTAGAAATGGGCCGCGGTTTGGACTTGCGCCCAAATACTCTTGTTGAGCTAGAAATATAGCATTCCAGATCATTTATACTACATTTACTCTCACTTACTGAACGCTGTAATGCCTGGGATACGCTTAGAAGAAAGAAAGCTGGCCTAGGACACATGCTTAGACGAAAGAACGTTTTGTGCATGGGAAGTGCTTAGACGAAAGAACGTTTAGGTCCTGGGACACGCTTAGACAAATACGCTTTGTGCCTGGGACATGCTTAGACGAAAGAACGCTTTGTGCCTGGGACATGCTTAGCCGAAAGAACGCTGGCTGGGGATATGCTTTGACGAAAGAACGTTTAGTGCCTGGGATATGCTTAGACGAAAGAACGCTGGCCTGGGACACGCTTTGACGAAAGAACGCTTAGTGCCTGGGAAATGCTAAGACGAAAGAAGACTCTAATGCCTGGGACACACTAAGACGAAAGAACGCTCTGTGCCTGGGACATGCTTAGACAAAAGAACGCTGGCTCCTAGGCCAGCGTTCTTTTGTCTTTGGCTTAGACGTAAGAACGTTGTAATGCCTGGGACATACTTAGAAGAAAGAACGCTTTGTTCCTGAGACAGGCGTAGACGAAAGAACTCTTTGTGCCTGGGAAAAGCTGAAACGAAAGAAGGCTGTAGTGCCTGGGACACGCTTATACAAAAGAACGCTGGCCTGGGATACGCTTAGACGAAAGAACGATTTAGTGCCTGGGATACGCTTAGATGTTTGCTTTTTTATGTTTGTTACACAATTACTCCGCCAACCATGAAGGGATTTAGATATTTTTTTTTTATTTAGTACATCATATTTCAGAGGAGGTCTAATATACATTTTATCAAAATTGATATACTTACATAGCTCTTTTTGAACAAATCAACAATAAAAACTATGTACACAGATGACGTTTTCATTTGTGAGTGTCACGTCAAGTGTCGCGCCAACGTCGTTCAAGCCATAGACTCCTTTTTTAAACTCAATTCAATTCTTGTCTATGGCTTTTGTGGCATGCTGTCAATGTTCAATTCTGCCAATGTCCGTTTCATGATGGCGTCTCGTGAACTATGTGTTTGGAAGTGTTTGGTATAATATGGTCGGTTTCCGAACGGAGAATCAACCTCGATTTTGGAGCCCATTTGATTTTTTTTAAACTCACGGTTTTAGTTTGCAGCAACAATAATGATTATTGAAACTGTCAGTGTATGAAGTCGTTTTTAAGTTATTGGTAGATATCAGTATGACTATGCTGTTCACGTGTGTAGGTACATAAATTTCAAATAGTTTATTCTTTTTGTTTTTTTTTTTGACAGCGGGATGAGTTGACTGATTCAAAAATGCATTAGGTCAACTCGTCCCGCGGGATAAGTTGACAGCGGCCTCAGTTGACTAACGACCCATTGTAAAAAATATATTAAATAATATATTTATCACCTGGATTATAGACGTTTCGCTAAACTTACGTCTGCTTTGTAATTCTCAAGTGCCTGTAATTTCACCGACTGCCCTCCGAACTGGAAACCAATTATTGAAACTACTAGGTGTCTAATTTATACAATTGAATGCTAAATGATATAGGTGCATCATTTGAATTCCTAATACTCACATAGGCTAAAGTAAGTTTGAGGTTAAATATATGTCTATAGGTACATACTTATCCTACTACCTACTAATTCCATATACATACTAATCTTCTTAATATATAAAAAAGCCGGGTTGGTTCGAACACTTTTAACTGTAGAAACGATTTTCATGGAATTTGTAGTACCTGTTTGTCAAAAAAAAAAATCAATCCAAAATCTTTTTATTCAATACTAGCTTCCGCTCGCGGCGTTGCCCGCGAAGTACCTACTTACATAAAATATAGCCTATGTTCATCCTGAAAGTTTATTCTACACATTGGTGAAAGAATTTTTCAAATCGGTTCAGTAGTTTCGGAGCCTATTCGTTTCAAACAAACAAACAATCAAAGTTTTCCTCATTATAATATTAGTATAGAAGATCACAGGGATCATTTTGAAATAGTCTTACATACTAGGTAAGTCTAAGTGCCAATTCCAGTCTTATCCCCAGTCCGAGAAGAACTGACAAAAAACTCGTTGGGCCCAGTTACTTTCGCATTTAATTTTATAATATTAGTATGGATACCGACCATTTTTCCCCCATTCGCTCCCCGTTTTACACCCCAAATTACCCCTCTTTCCCCATGGACATTCAAATTAACCCCTAATGAACTCTCAAACAGGGTCGTTAAATATTTAGCTAAGCTTTATGTATGAAAAGGTACCAAAACTCTTGATATTTGGATTCTTAACCAAATTATGGGAGTGTTTTATAAGAGCGCTGGTGGTGTAGTGGTAGCACCCCTTCCTCATGATCCAAAGGTCGTGGGTTCTATGGTCGTGCACCAATGAGTTTTCTATTCGAAAAATGTATGTGCGCAATGCCAATGCTCTTAAACGGTGAAGGAAAACATCGTGAGGAAACCGGCACCTAGAACTAAAAATTCGAAGGTGTGTGTCATAGGTTAGTATTGTAATAAGCGGCGATGGGCTTGCAACCTATGGAACGTATGGAATACTAACTACTGTGCAAAATGTGGGCATGTGCCAAATGTCATGTTCGGACGTGCCTCTGACTACCCTTTTTAGATCCTCAAAAATCTGAGTCACTAGAGGTTTGAGGAGATATCTACTGAGCCTGGGGAAAACAGTTATGATCATGTCATGTATTTGTAAAATAACCCACGATGTGAACCCCATGACCTTCGGATCGTGAAGCGGGGGTGCCACCACTACACCACCAGCGCTCTTGTAATAGCATTATGAATAAATTCAACTCTACTTTAGCGAGACGCGTGATAGGGTTTTTAATGTAGAGATTAAAATGGAGATGTATTTAAATTGTTAATATAATCTTTTGAGATTATTTACTTTTCTTAAATCTTTTGTGTGTTGGATTGACCATGCGACGAGCACTGCTGGTGTAGGGGTAACTAGTCCTTAGTTCGTGTATTCAAAACTTCCCCCAGAAGCTTGACTTGCATGTCTTAGTAAAACTCTTCCTTTTTGTTTATTTTTGACAGCGGGATGAGTTGACCGATTCAAAAATGCTTTAGGTCAACTCATCCCGTGGGATAAGTTGACAGTGGCCTGAGTTGACTAAAAACTCTAAAACACGCCTACATTTGTTACCAATGTCACTCAGGTTTGTAAGTGTCACGGGAAAATGTCGGTACTTTTTCATGATGTCATTTGACAATCAGGCAGATTGTCACGCGTGCTAGTTATAGCGGCACCACACGTTGGTTATAGCTCGCCGAGCTATAGCCAACGTCCAACATGCTGTGAAGAGTTGGTTTGTACAGGTTTGTACTGTACACTCGCGTAGGTTGGTGCTATCTTCTCTCCTTGTCTGAGTTTGCGTTGCTCGGCAAGCTACATTATAGTTAGTAGTCATTATAGTTCATACATAATCTCAGAAACTACCCGTCTGATTTCAAAAAATATTTTACCAATGCTTAGAATGAACTCTCAGGATGAACATTGGCTATATTTTAGTAAATACCTCGCCGGCGGAGTCTACCCTCTGATCGTGATCTGGATCAGTTGAGCTATCAATAGATCGTTCCTAACGCTCCTCACATAGCTTAGCTGCTTCACAATATTTCATTATAATATAGTGTGTCTATGAAGATCGATGTATATATCTGTAAATAAAGTATTCAATCATTAAAAACATTACAACAGACTCGGTAGTGACTCGATAGCGTTAGCAAATCGTGCTAAAGTAAAATGTCGGTAAAGCAAAACACATTGTCATAATATTTTAATGCTATCTCCAGACGGTACATCACACTGGGAGGAAACGATAGATCATTCCCAAGTGTAACACCGCCTTAATTTATGAGCTGTCTTGCTTAAGAACAGTGGTATAATTTGTTATTTCGTGAAAAATGTTGCAAAGGGGGTTCGATGACTTCCGTGGCATAGTGGATGAGCAGCTTTATTACAAGGTACATTACATAAGTCTTAAATATCCTACTAATATTATAAACGCGAAAGTTTGTAAGAATGTATGGATGTATGTTTGTTACTCTTTCACGCTGAAACGGCTGAACAGATCTGGATGAAATTTGGCACTGATATAGATTATAGTCTGCAATAGCACAAAGGAAGGTTTTAGTATATAATTTGTCAAGTTTTTGTATACATTACCAAAACGGGCGAAGCTGCGGGCATCATCGTCTAGTCATCGTCTTCCTCCCCGTTTCCCACGTTGTGTGGGGTCGGCACATAGTGTGATCTTCTTCCATCTCCCTCTGTCATTCGTCATCTCAGTACTCACTCCTTTCTTACCCATGCCATCTTTCACACAGTCCATCCATCTTTTCTTTGGCCTACCTCTACCCCTGTATCCATAATTATAAAGTAAATTTCAAAAATTCCCGCCCTAAATCAGGAAATTATCCCGTAATTTCAGACTATTCAAAATATAATCTAATCTATTCAAATTGTATCCGTGATGGCGTAAACTCGACCAAATTCCTTTATAATTATAACAAATAGGCCGTTTTAACACTTAGCCCCTGAAAATTATTTCAATTTACATAGCGATAAATTTTCTTTACAAAACTGTTTTCAAAATGTTTTGCTTTTCTTATATTTACGTACCTACTCTAATGTACTGGTGCAGTGGTAGCACCCCTGCCTCAAGATCCGAAGGTCGTGGGTTCAAACCTGGTCGTGCACCAATGAGTTTTTGTATTCGAAAAAATTTATGTGCGCAATACCAATGCTCTTGTGTAGGAAAACATCGTGAGGAGACCGGCATACCCTAGAACCAAAAGTTCGTAGGTATTCCTATAAGCAGCGATGGGCTTACAACCTGTCACGTACAGAATACTAATCACTGTGTAAAATGTGGGCCTGTGCCAAATATCTTGTTTGGAAGTGTCTCTGACTACCCTTTTAGATATCCTCAAAGATCTAAGTAACTAAAGATCTGAAGAGATATCTACCGAGCCTGGGGATTACAGTCTAGGCCATGTTTTTTTTTGATCATTTACGGGTTCCTTCCTAGTAATCTTGAGACTAGTAAAAAAAAGTAAGAATTTAATCAAAACGTGCAAAGTTCTTTAAACTCAAAGCGATTTGTTAATATCTTAAAATCCTGACGATCAATTTTAAATACTTAGAGAGAAAAGAAATGGCGTGTTCGGTTGCCCGTTAAAATCTTCTCAACTTTAATTTAATGTATAGTCAGCAACAAAATTAGTTAATAAAAAGGCAATCAAATCAATAAATTCATAAACATAATATAGGTCTTAGGAATAAGTATAAATATATAGGAATATAGTAGGAATAAGTATTGTATTAAGGTAACTTAGTATTTAATTAAAAAAAACAATTGCCAAACAAGAAAAAAATCATTTGGCATGGCATTTTTTTTGTTTAAAATCGTCGTCCGCTATCTTTTTAGTAACAGCTGAGCTATGAGTTTAAAAATAATATATTTTTGACTTCATTTAGAAAAATGTTCTGTCAGGGGTGGTGAAGTACAAAATTAAATCAAAGCATATGCTAATAGCCTGTGTGGAGCTCGCCCTAAACAAATAATGAATACGCTGATATACCTAGTCCAATTTTAACACGTCGCACTCTTGGGAAATCACTGAAAAATACTGATTTAAAATTTCATTTACCAATATTGAGTTATTTTGTAACATTTTTTGGATTTCATATTTTTTGTTTAACCCTAATTGGCAATTTTTGGTGACAAACACCGTAAACACATGTGAAATATGATTATTAAAGGCCGTATTTCTCGTATAAAATATAAGCTTTATTGGCTTTGACATTATCATGGTATTATGTAGGTATATATTGTGTAAATTTGTGTCTACCGGGAAATAATATTTTTATATTTTCGTTCTAACTGCGACCCGCGGTTTGACCTACGTGGAATAATGACTACCTATCAGAATCAATAAATATTTTTCTTGTCAGTGAAATATTTTTGATTCAGTTTAGTAGTTCCAAATATTACAATGAAACACACAATTTAAAAACTTTACCTCTATACTAATATACTAATAAAGAGGAAAGTTTTGTATTTTTGTTAGTAACGAATAAACTCAAAAACTAATGGTCCGATTTCAAAAAATCTTTTACCATTATAATGCTACACTATCCCTGAGTAACATAGGTTATATTTTATGTAGGTACCTCACGAGAAATGCCGCGAACGGAAGCTAGTATTAGATAGATAAATAAAACCGCACAATTAAAAACTGCTACGCGATCCAACCAGACCTTTTTGTGGTTGAGTGTACCTATTTAATTCTTTTCTGTCTGAACTTCTACTTGGCCTTAAGCCCAGTCTATGAGGCATGCCTTTCGCATTCCTCCTTTTATTGGCAACGAGAATGTTAGGATACTGGCTCATACCGCGGCTTCGTTCGCTATCCGGATAAGCTCAAGTTACCTATATTTTATCTTCTATTATCTAGTACATATAATAATATACATAAATAAATAAATAAATAATGCTGTACAGTCCACACAGCATCATCTAGTCCCAAAGTAAGCTACTCAAAGCTTGTGTTATGGGTACTAGATAACTGATATATTTAATACATTATATACATAGATAGATATATTTTTATTATACATAGAAAACACCCAGACCAACGGAACAAATTTCTGCAGATCGTACACAAATTTGTTCCGAGGCGGGAATCGAACCCGCAACCTCTAGCGTCGCAGGCGGACTCTCGCCCGCTGCGCCACTGAGGTCGTCGTATAGATGGATTGTGTGAAAGACGATAGTGTAAGAGCAGTTTCGCACGACGTCCGATCCGAATCCGATCCGAACCCGTGAAAGTATGGATCTAGAAAACTCGGATCGAATTCGGATATTGCTTACGCACTAGTCCGATCTCTGATACAAATCCAAGCAATTCAGGAGCCTTTTGGCATACGTCATTTTACGTGATGGAAATGACGAATGACGGAAAGAAATCGGATGACGGAAATCGGATCTAGTGCGTAAATTACCATAGAAATAGTTCTACAACTACGGACCATATTTTCACGAGCTCGGATCGGATTCGGATCTGACGCAGTGCGTAACCGCTCTAAGAAAGGAGTGACTACTGAGATGACAGATGATACCCACTAGTGGGATTTTTTAGGAACCCAACCCCACCAGTGGGCTACGTGTATTCCCGTTGTCCCCGTACGCCCTGTTACCTTCACGGGGACAGCGGGACGTAAGGGCAGGAAGATGATGGTGATGATATATATATTTTTGTTATCTCCTGACTGACATTTAACGCACAGATGAAATACACCTAGAGAGCTGAAATTTGGAGTTAGTATTGTAAGTATTGTATTTACAAAAAAAATACATTTGGTTCCTATAATAAAACTTGCTTAGTTTGTGGATAGATGGCGTTGTGCGGAATGTTCACAAATATTTATTAATTTAAAGTTCTGAAGGTGATGACAATAAAATATTTCCGAAATTACGTTTGTTTGACTTTCCCAACGAATCTCAAAGTTACTTCTACATGATTTATTGAGTTAGGAAAAGCTACAAAAAGTAAGAGAATTCAGAGAAAATTACCCTGGAACTAGGGTAATTACCCCCAAAACGGGGTAATTGCGTTACGTACGTTCGAAAAAGTTTTAATTATATTTGTTTATTGCTTTTTAGGAGGAAAAAAAAGAACTTTTGTATCGTCTGTGGAAAAGTTTGCAAATACCTACAATAAATTTTATAATTCATGGGAATACATGGGGGTTGTTCAAAAAATATTAAGCGCAAATTACCGAAAGATTTTAAAAGAATTTGAATTGTACCTTAGGCCTTACCACAAGCCTTCTAGCAATATCAAAGTAATGTAACACTGTTTTTCCAGTCGAAAAGTTTATGTGTGCAATGTCAGTGCTCTTGAATGGTGTAGGAAAACATCGTGAGGAAGCCGGCATATCCTAGAGCCAAAAATTCGAAGGTGTGTGTCATAGGTTAGTATTCTTATAAGCGGCGATGGGCACTGTCACGTACGAAATACTAATTAATGTGCAAAATGTGGGCATGTACCAAATGTCATGTTTGGACGTGCCTCTGACTACCCATTTTTGATATCCTCAAAGATCTAAGTAACCAAAAGTCTGAGGAGATACCTACCGAGCCCGGGGATTACAGTCGTGATCACAATATTTTTTATAATTTTTTTGTAACATTGATATTTCGCATGACCCATAAAAATTGTATTGAAGTAGTGTTACTTCAAGATTGAAATGTGACGTTAATAGCTTGTGGTAAGGTTTTTAACTGGTAGAATTAATTTCTTATACCTAAGTTTCGCTGCGTGTGCTTTATATGTCGCTTGACCCGCAAGTCACTCATAAATTTAAAATTATCTAAATTGTTAGAATTAACTTCTTATACTTAAGTTTGTTTCGCTGCGTGTGCTCTATATGTAGTTTGACCCGCAAGTCACTCATAAATTTAAAATTATCTTTGTTGTTTCAGGTACGTAACGGTCGTTTTTCTTCAAGCTGAAAATGAAAAAAGGTAATTTTTTTTGCGCAGTCTAGACTGAACGCGTCTGTAAAATTTTGTGTAGATTCATTAAAACAAAAGTAAATGTGTACTTTTCATAAAAATAAAAAAAACGTAGCCCTCGAGTATGAGCGAGACGACATTTTTTTTCTCCGATTTGTGACGACATTTTTTTTAATTTTTTTTTATCTTTTCTGTGGATTAGTGGCGTATGTGGTGTGACGGAAGTATTCATATTCTGTGCTTTGGTTCGTGATCCAACCGACAGATACGATATAAAGTTTTTTTTGTCAAATAATATATTAGGCTTCTTCTTCTTCTTCTTCTTCCTGCCCTTTTCCCACGTTATGTGGGGTCGGCACAACATGTGATCTTCTTCCATTTCCCTCTATCATTCGTCATTTCAGTACTCACTCCTTTCTTTCTTACCCATGTCATCTTTCACACAGTCCATCCATCTTTTCTTTGGTCTACCTTTACCCCTGTATCCATCCACATTCATATTGTAGGCTATCTGACAAAAAAATATATTTGTTTTAATAAATTAAAGTGAAATCGTGGTCAGCCATGAAAGCGTTAGAAAGATGATCTGATCTCGGTACCTTCGATGATGATGGAAGACGAAGGATAGAGATGGTTTGCGTGATTTACCCAACAGTGGGACGAAACAGGTAAAAAAAACACAAATAAATGATAGTTATTCTAAGAGAAAGGGGTAGGTTAAGAATAAAACAAATAAAAATACATTCATGCTCTGATTTTCAACTAAAAGTCTAGACAAAATCCATTTTCTGTTGGCGAACACGAGAAAATCAAATTGTATAGAAATTACAGCTTTAAAGTATCACGTGACTGCTTACGTCATTAACATACAATTTGATACTCCTTTCATGCACTAGCAAGATGGATAGATAGATAAAACATTTTGTTTCCAACACACACACAAAACAAAGCAGATAATAAATAAATTAAAAATGAAAATACCTTAAACAAAAAATAATTTAAGAAAAAATACAGTGTATAATTATGGCGTGATCGCCAACGGAAACTGGAACTTGTCTAGACCCAGGCAATCACAAACGCTACGTAAATGTCATCTTCCAACGTCAAGTAACATTTTCCAAACCCTATTGAATATTTTGGCATTTTTAACCCATACTTTTGATTTAATTGAAATTCCCTACCTTACCGGATATCATCAGTAGCGATGTGAACTGCGCTGAGGAAATTAAATCAACTCCATGCCTCCAGGTTGTACATTTTAATGTGGTAGTCAGTCACACCGACGTGTAACGCTTTTTTTCGTTGGTTATTAATGTTATTTCGAAACAAACGTGAGCGTGAGCGCCAAAGTTAGCGTTTGCCTCTACGCTAAGCTCTCTACGAAAAAGCTTTAATACTGTATTTTTTCAATTTATATTTACACATTTCATTTATTATTACAGGTAGGACTTAATACAACAGAGTCAAATAATTTAACACAAATATCAATAAGCAAAATAATTAAATAATTCAGCAAAATAATTCAATAATCAGTAAGCAAAACATATAAGTTAAAATAATTTCATTATATCCAAAATATTTATCATTATTAATATCATAAACCTATACTAATTTATAAAGCTGACGAGTTTGTTTGTTTGGTTGAACGCGCTAATCTCAGGAACTACTGGTTCAAATTGAAATATTATTACTGTGTGGCTTATGACTTATGGCTATAAAATATCACGCTACGACCAATGGGAGCGGAGCATCAATAAAAAAAGTTGCAAAAACGGGTAAAATATATCACTTTAAACGCGCAGACAAAGTTGCGCGAGAGTCAGTTATTTTAATAGTGCATATGAATCATTCATGTGCCGCCATCTAGTAATGATAAAAACAAGTTCTAAGGTTTTAATAAATTCGTACGTAGAGGCTAAGACTGCCATATTTAACGCAAACTACCTGCAATTAATTAGCAAATACATCACAGTGTGAGCGGCGGCAACTTAATGTATTACAGAGCCTGAGCGATCGCGACTATTAAGACCCTTTTACACTTATCCAGCCGCCGTATATAAATAAATAAATATTGATGGACAATCACACAACGCCATCTAGCCCCAAACCAAGCAAAGCTTGTACTATGGGAACCAGATAACTGATAGACTAATTATATACTTTTTTTTTATTAAATATTATTATTTTATTTATTTATTTATTTATTTATTATTATTACATAGAATAGATATTAATACCTAGACACAGAACAAACATCCGCGTTTATCACACAAATGTTTGTCCTGGGTGAGGATCGAACCCACAACCTGCAGCGCAGGGCTACTACCAACTGAGCTGTGAGGCTAGTCATTATAGGTAGGTACTTAATACAATATAATATTTTTTCCAAAAAGTTGACAATGACAACAGACAAACAATCTCTTCTTCTTTTTTTTATGGCATCTGCCTCTTTTGAGATCAATTTTGTCAGTGTTTAAATTAATTGTGTTGTCACAAAGTCAGTCAAATTGTCAAGTCAATTTTAAACAAAAGATGGCTGTTTAGTTCAAAATTCTAGGTATTTAAAAAGGAACTATTCACTTTAATTCACATATTTTACTTTTGCATCAAGAATTCGGGTTTTATTTGGTTAATAACGACCGAAGTTACACAATAAAACTCAAAATAACACGACGTGTTATTTTGAGTGTGAAAATAGAAAAACAAGAGTTACAAAGTTGAAAGTCGAATGCATCGTAGAAAATCCCCTCTGACAATTTCAATCGTAATTTTTGTTGCTGCAAACTAAAACCGCGAGTTTAGAATAAAAAAATAATCTAACCCGTACGTAGTCGCGGGTATTAGCTAATATTATAATAAACTAGCTTCCGTTCGCGGCTTTGCTCGCGAGGTACCTACATAAAATATAGCCTATGTTACAGGGATAACGTAGCATTCTAACGGTGAAAGATTTTTGAAATCGGACCAGTAGTTTTTGAGTTTAAGGCCCAGAATACTCGTCACACTATTACTTACGTAAAAGTTACAAAAAAAAGTGACATAGGTCCGTATAGCAACGCGGATCTCCGCGGAATCAGACATAGCACGAAGCGAAATACCCAAATGACAAGTAAGTAGAGTGCGGCATGATAATATGGCTGCTCTGAATTACATAACGAAAGCGCCAATTTATAAAAAAACATAAATATGTTCAAGTAAATAGCTTATTTCAAAAAAAGGGCTGGGTTGATTTGTTTCAAATTAACTGATTTACATTCATGTGAAATAGAAATTCAAAATACCTTACTGTTCTGGATAAATTAGGGAATTTCTGCATTTTCAGAGGTGTTTTTGACATGATTTTTAACCAAGGTTTTCTAACTAATTCGTGTTTTAGCTCCGGTTGATTTATCACTTATATCCTTGAGTATCGTGTAGTTCAATTTCAATGTAATCTATTAAGCGGTAATAGAATGATTAGGGTTGCAATACTTGCAATTTTCAAAATTCTGGGCCTTAATCGTTACAAACAAAAATACAAAAATACAAAAATTTCTTTTTTATAATATTACTAGCTGTCCCGCTCGCGACTTCGTTCACATAAAGTATCTATGTCTAATATAAAGTTTCAGACCAATCGCACCACTCGTTAAAAAAGTCCCATACAAACATTGACCCCCCATTTGACCCCTTTTTAAGAGTTATATTGAAAAATCCTGAAACAGGTGTCCATTCATTTTGCATTTACAGTACACGAACAAAGTTTCAGACCAATCGCGCCACCCATTAAAAAGTTCCCATACAATCATTGACCCCATATTTGACCCCTTTTTGAAGGTTATTTTGAAAAATCCTGAAACACGTATTCATTTATTTTGCATTTAAAGTACACAAACAAAATTTCAGACCAATCGCACCACCCGTTAAAAAGTTCCCATACAAACATTGACCCCACATTTGACCCTTTTTTGAAGATTATATTGAAAAATCCTGAAACACGTGTTCATTCATTTTGCATTTACGGTGCACAAACAAAGTTTCATGAAAATCGCTCCACGCGTTAAAAAGTTTCATACTAACGTTTTCATCCTTTTTTACCCCCTTAGAGGTGGAATTTCCAAAAATCCCGCCTTAGTGGGTGGTTTTGTTATAAAAGGAAGCCACCTTCCAAATTTCAGCTTTCTATCTTCAGCGGTTTCGGCTCGGCGATGATCAATCAGTCAGTCAGGTTAAGCTCTTATACAGGGTGTCCCAAAAAGTAGTGTCAAGCGAAAGTCCAGAGATAGCACACCCCTTGGGGTACCCGAATCACCCCCATGTATGTTCCGCGATTTTTTATAGTTTTCGAGTTATTAATTTTTTTCCGAATTTTTGAAAATTTACGACTTGAACAACTTAAAAAGTTCTCTAAAAAAAAGTAGAAAACTTTCTTGAGATTTTTTTCTTGCTACTGAATTGTTATGAGTTGGTCTTTTATGCATAAAATAATCAGCTACGTGACTTTGATGAAAACTATGAAAATGTTGGTGTAAAGTCAAATAATTACTTTCGGTGAATTATGACTAAAATTTTCAACTTAAAATTAAAAATCTTAACAAGTGATTTCATGGTTCCTAAATAAGTCTAAAGAATTTTCCAGACTCTCAGCTTACATAATCATTAAAAAAAAGTAGTACTTAATAGGCTACTTTGGCTAAAATCGGCCGTCAAAGACGGTGAGGTGGAACATTTTTAAAATTAGCCTACCTGATTAAAAAATAGATTTTGGCCATTTTATCATTTCTAAGCTTAATTCGTATGATAACTAACCAAAAATGACTGCAGGAAAGTAAGATTTCATTAATATTTGAAGGTTTTATTTATTTAGTTTAGCTAAATTTATGAAATAAAACAACAAGTAAAATTTATTAATTTTTTACAAAAAGTTTTTAAAATGTCAACTTTCTAGGTCGATACAAATCCTAAATTGTCTTGAAAAGGTTTTTTTTAATCGTATGAAAGCCATTTTAAGTGCCTTAATTTTTTCTTCGGCCTGTCTTAATTTTGTTCTTAATTCGGCCATTTTGCTGATTTTTTTGGCGTAAACTAATTATTTGCAGTCATTTTTGGTTGGTTAACAAAGAAATTAAGCTTAGGAATGATAAAATGGCCAAAATTTATTTTTTAATCATGTAGCTAATTTTAAGAATTTTCCACCTTACCGTCTTTGAAGGCCGATTTTAGCCAAAGTAGCCTATTAAGTACTACTTTTTTTTAATGATTATGAAAGCTGAGAGTCTGGAAAATTCTTTAGACTTATTTAGGAACCATGAAATCACTTGTTAAGATTTTTAATTTTAAGTTGAAAATTTTAGTCATAATTCACCGAAAGTAATTATTTGACTTTACACCAACATTTTCATAGTTTTCATCAAAGTCACGTAGCTGATTATTTTATGCATAAAAGACCAACTCATAACAATTCAGTAGCAAAAAAAAAATCTTAAGAAAGTTTTCTACTTTTTCTTAGAGAACTTTTTAAGTTGTTCAAGTCGTAAATTTTCAAAAATTCGGAAAAAATTTCATAACTCGAAAACTATAAAAAATCGCGGAACATACATGGGGGTGATTCAGGTACCCCAAGGGGTGTTCTATCTCTGGACTTTCGCTTGACACTACTTTTTGGGACACCCTGTATAGATATAGATAGCATAGATATACAATACATAGCCTAAAAATGACGACAGTATAAAAACAGCTTGATGACAGAACCTTTGTTTTCTTTCGTCACAAAATGGTTAATTACCTTATCCCTTACACGCACGAGATCCAAACAACGGCTTATGAACCCCTTACTGGCTTATTAATAAGCCTAGATTAGGTTGGTTTTAAAATATGGATGTATTTGTTTGCGGTAAATTTCCCGTATGTTTATTTATAATTAATAAGGACAATATGCTTAATTGTGAGTATAAAATCAGCACGTTTGTAGGTTAAATACAAAATCGATACAAAATATTAAAACAAAATTAGTGTTCAAGTTTTTGAAACTAGATGGCACTGTATGAAGTGTCAATCAATATTATTTATTTATTGATGCCTATCACCTTGTAGATTTGCAAAATTGCGAAAGAAAAACAATGAAAAATATTGAAACAAAATATTGTACTTAAGTATATTTTTTTAGAACTGGATGACGTAATCAAAATAATTTATTTATTTATTTAAGGTTCATTATCACCTTGTTGATGAGAAAATAAATTTTTCATTAAGCTATTTTTAAATAATTATAAAAATTTTCGTATACGGCAGACAAGTGTAAAAGGACTCTTAATATGTTTTCGCAAGGGCTTGAGCGATCGCGCCCGTATTAAATGATGTGGGAAAAAATATTGTCTTCTGTCTCTCTTACCCGTTCGCGTCTGTTGTATCTCTCCCTCGCACTCGCTATAGCTGTATGCTAATCTGTCCGGAAAGTCGGTTTACGCTATAAGTGGTTTCAGGCTTACCGTAGGAATGCGACATTTAGTAGACATTGGTATCTGAAATATTTTTTCAGCTGTAGATTTAAGGCATTCCATGAAAAACCCCTTTTTTTCCTATAATATCTCTAACCAGTGTGGTGAAAGGAATAAAGTGCGGCTCAGAGAGTCTTACGTGCGCTTTTTGTTCATAAAAACTCCTAAATATTATACACTAACTTCCGCCCGCGGTTTCGCCCGCATGGTACCTTGAAAAACAAAAACGAACCTATCCCACGGAAAAGATTCATTTTTTGGGATAAAAAGTAGCCTATGTGCTATTCTAGAATTTAATCTATATCTATGCCAAATTTCATCCAGATCGGTTCAGCTGTTTAAGCGTGAAAGAGCAACAAACATACATCCAAATATTCTTACAAACTTATGTGTTTATAATATTAGTAGGATTTGTCTTTTATTAAATTATACATTATTTCCGATTAAATATATTTTTCTCATACAATATTATTTACATTAGAAAAAAACTACTGTACGAAATGTGGGCATGTGCCAAATGCCATTTTTGGACGTAACTCTGACTCCTTAGATATCAATCAAAGATGGGGATTCGTGATAATGTTTGTTTTTTTATACATTACTCAAGCTGAAAATGTATTTTTTCCTAAAAAACTCCCAACATTCAATAGGTACCTACCCCAGGCGACCCCACTCACAAGTAAGCCACTTTGCAGACACCACACACTCAAAATTGGCCAATAAATTCTCAGTCGTCCCATAAGTTACTTGACTTATTCTGAATTGTTTCTTAATGATTTGATTTTCAAAAGGCTTCGTAGGGCCTCGGTAATAAATATCGGTATTTTATTGGTCACACGGCAAAAGGGTTAGGTGAATCTTTTCATAAATTGATGTGTTTGTAAGTAAAGTTACATTTATTCTGATATCTTTGTTTTAAAAGGATTATAAAATGGGACAAAACAGGTTAATAACGTATTTATTTTTGGAAAAACTCGACTAAACGTAACTGAAAATAGATTTTTTTAGCCGCCATATTAGATTTTATGACATTTTGTATTATAACTTATGACACTCTTGTGATACAGACGAATCCAATGAAGCTGTTTGAAAGTAATGGAATGTTTCAAATGTTTTTGTTTTTAAATTGAATAAAGTAATGAATGAAGAAATTTGGGGTAATGGGTTTGGGGTGTACCTACACCCCAAACCCATTACCCCACTTCTTCGCTTCGCAGTCGAGTAAAAAACCCCCCATGGTTTATTTAACCCGTAGTTTGTGCTGTTTTAATTTTAACCTCTTGGAAGTTTTTATCCGGAATAAAAAGTAGCCTTAGTAAATACAGGGTTTTTATATTTAAACCACATTTATATAAAATATCCAACACAATTCGTGTGTATTTAATTTTTTGATACAAATCTTAGCCAGTCTTTGCCCATTTTTTCAAAATCTTATCATGTTCTGTTCAGCCGCTTAGTTATAAAATGTTATCAGAGAGAGAATCTTCGCATTTATATTTTTTTATATGAATAGGGATGTCAAAAAAAATCTCGTAAGTCTGACTCACACTTGACCGGTTTTTTAAAATACTTCGCACAACAAAAGTACCCCTAACCTGCAATGTACAGCAAAATTTACCCAACAGCGCGACGTTTACCCAAAATACGTTCACATTTTCCACAAAATATATTAAAAGAACAAAGATGCAGGGTGAAATTTAGGGCCTACTTACCGGTAAATAGGGTAATTTAATAACTCTGCCTACCTTCCCGGCGATAAGGACCTATCGATTCGCAATATTTACCCCACGGCTCAAAGATTAGGGGCGAATATGTTATGCAGATGCGACATTTTGTGAGGATTTTCGATACCCCTTTTCTTATAAAACACACGTGTCTTGCGGAAGGTTGCTTTTAGTTTGGATTCTTTATTATGTGTTCAAAAAAGCCTAGTTAAGCAATTTGTGATGTTAGTCGCTAGAAATACAGTCCCGCTCAAATGTCAAATCGTATGAAAAATAAGATTAATTAGGCGTCAACAACAGACGTTCAGCTGTGTTTATAAAAAGGGGTCTAAAGGGGTATATTAAAATAATATTTGAAACTAAGTGAACCTATCAAATGTTGCCCTGTCCAAATAATACTTAAGTAAACATTTTATTCTTTCTCGTATTTTCTAATAATTTTTTTTTGTTAAATTTATAAAAATTTGCCGTAATTGAATATAATTTTCACAGCGCCATATTTTTTTGTCATATAGCTTATTTACTTTTGTGATTTACACGAACCAGCGACACCTCATTTGTCAAAATCAGTCTCTCTTTGGGCTACAGTGACATCCAACTAACATAATTTACCCTTTTTCTTATTCGGGTAAAAATAATAGCTAAATAGCTTCAACCGTTCTCAACTGATACGCTTTTCAAAAAAGCCATTATATAAAATACGTCTTTTGTATGTAAAGTTTTAAAATTCAAATTCACTCTTTTGAGGTTAAGCATTAATGCTCATAGAAAAGTGGGTCATTCACGTTTCATACATGGTTGGGCCCAAAATGCCAAAGTGCCGGGTAACAAAAAAAGTCTTATTTTAAAATAGCACACTAAATCTCTACAACCATTTCATTTCATTTATTTTTTTAATGATAAAAAAATATGAGTTCAATATAAAGCTAACTATAATAAAAATTGTACAAAATAATAAGTAAATAATTAAACATTTTAAGTATAATGTTAAATTACGTGAAAACCTTAAATTGACTCTGTGATGCTTTGGTCAATTATGTAGGTAATCATTGTAAGCTGTTGGTTTTCCAATAAATAGTTATAATCTGAATGAATAATTGTAGAGATTGGTACCTACCCTAATAAAAAGTACTGACTAACTTCCCAATCGTGGTCACACCTCTTTTTCACACCTACTTTTGGTCATACTTCTGACATTTTGGGCCCAAACTGAATGACCTCCTTTAAGTTTCGTTTGCTTTATTATAATTAAATTTACTTGTAACTACGGTATTTTAAGCACTTAGCTTCTTAGACAGAAAATAAATTACCAGTAAATACTTCACTTAGCTTGGAATTAGCTCACACAACATTCTAGCTTACTCAGAATGATATACTTACAGTATCTTGCAAGATAAATGGGCGTATTCAAGTAGTATTAGAATGATACAAAAAAAGCGCTAGGGCCCAGCGAGTTTCTTGTCAGTTCTTCTCGCACTGGGGATAGGACTGGAACTGGCACTTAGACTCACCTAGTATGTAAGACGTTTCAAAGTGATCCCTGTGATTCTATTGAAAATAAACATATTTTGAATTTTGACTTTTGACTTTTGACTTTTGACTTTTGATATGACGCTAACGTGAACAAGAAAATGTGACGTAAAGGTTTTATGTAAGTATGGAAAAGTGAACATCATTTTAGATTTTTCAAGCAGAATAATATAGAAGCTTCTGCCGCTTAGCATGAGAATGAAAGAAGAAAAAGTCGTCTCGTGACCAAAAAAAAACGCGATAAATATACTAGTAATGCTAATAATAATGTGTTCATTGGGGCGATTATGGATCTTTGCTTGCAATCAATGTCAATACGTTTTCATTGTAATCAAGTGATTAGGTATGACATAAGAGTGTTTATTCAATCAATTTGAGCCAGTTTTGACAAGTGTTGATTGTATCAGAACTCCGTAATTGCACTACAGATCGCGTAAGTTTAAGAATATAGAAAGAAGAAATTGTAAGGCAGTGAAATTTTTATTTTGAATATTACTTTTATCTTCTTTTTCGTGAGCACTGGTGGAATAGTGGTATCACCCCTGCCTCACGATTTCAAAGTCGAGGGTTCAAACTTCGTCGTACATCAATTAATTTTTCCAGTCGAAAAAATTATGTGCCAGTGCTCTTAAACGGTAAAAGAAAAATCGTGAGGAAAGCGGCATACCCTAGAACCAAAAATTCAAAGACGTATGCCATAGGTTAGTATTCTTATAATCGGCGATGGGCTCGCAACCTGTCTCGTATGGAATACTAACTATTATGCAAAATGTGAGCTTAGGTACCAAATGTCATGTTTGGGCGTGCCTCTGACTACCTTCTTTAGATATCCTGAAAGATCTAAGTCACTAGAGATCTGAGGAGATATCTACCGAGGCTGGGGATTGCAGTCGTGATCATGTTTTGTTTTCTTTTTCTTATAAAGAAACGTTAGTACTCTTCTTCTTCTTCTTCAATTATGGCACCTGTCTCTTAGAGAACCATTTTGCCAGTGTCAAGTGTATTTATTTATAAGTATTGTCAACGTCACAGAGTCATAGTCAAGTAGTCAAGTCAATTTTAAACAAAAGATGGCTGTGTTGTTGAAAATTTTCGGGATTTCCTCCGATGGAATTTGAAGAGAACTATTCACTCTAATTCACATACTTTACACTCGCGTCAAGAACCCGGGCTTTATTGGCAAAATAACCACCAAAATTACGCAATAAAACTCAAAATAACACGAGAAAACATATAAAAACCAGAGCGACGTAGTTGTCAGGCAAATACACCGCAGAAAATCCACGTTAGTACTCATACTAAGGGCTGGTTGTGTCTTGGTCTCCCAAATGTCACTAATGATATTCTTCAGTAAGTCAAAATGCCGTTTCAAGTCAAATCACAATTCTTTCGAGTCTTGTTTTACTTTCAAATTTGTTAGATAAATATGCGAATTGGTTCTCTGACTGCGATCAGTAATCATTCTGAAATATTATTTTTTCCTTTGCATACATGAATTTAATATTATCTTTAAGTTTGAGATCACAAGCAAACAAAATGGTACCAAAAACACAAAAAACATATTCACAACCCATTCATTTTATTTATTTTATCCAATAACAAAAATATTGTGTACGGAAAGGCTTAAAAATAAAATAAGTATTATAAAATTAAAACATGCATTACAAAACAATCTATTAAAATCAATTGAAACTATTTATTAACAATAAAAAATAAACGTATAAATATATGTCAATCTTATTTCATCAAAATTATTACTTACTACTAAGCTACTAACCATGTCAAATATCTTAACCTGAAACTAGGTAGTCCTTATTTAAAATTAAAATAACATTGATTGTAACCCTTAAACTTGGCAGACATGTAAAAACTTTTGAGGAATTCTAATGAGGGTAGTCAGAGGTTCGTCCAAACATCATATTTGGCACATGCTTACATTTGCACGCGACCGCAGGCCTATCACCTCTTGAAATACTGGTTTATGAGACACACCTTAAAATTTGGTTCTATTTTACCATACGTGAGAAAACCGTGGATACCCCAAGGTTTTCTCACGATGTATGGTAAAATTTCGTCGGTGAAGTATCGCATCTGTACTCATAGGATACTCTTTGACCAAAAAGCAGTTATGTGGGCATGCAGATTACAGAATGAGCGTTCAACTTGGCTGTACCGATCGGACGCGCCGATTTCCCGTGTTTCTACGTAAACTATAGAACCTAAGTACAATTAGATATTTGCATAATCGCAATCGAGGAAAATATAGCGGATTTTGTGTTTGTGTGGACAAAAAAATCTGTAAAGCGCACGAAAAGAACGAGTTATTCGTCAACTGGCGAGCGTGGATCTCGCGAGTGCGCGCGAGTTACCTACTTTTTCTGTCGTCAACTCGCGCGCACATTTAAAGTACATTCATGTAAAAAACGGATTGAAACAGGCTAAGTAGCTACCGACGAAACAAAGAAGATGAAAATATGTTTACATCTCTCATATTCGGTAAGCAGGTCCTTATTACCCCCAAATGGGGCTTGTAGGTGACCAATAAGCGCTCTAGGGTAATAATGTAGCTGGAAAAGCTCTAGAGCAGTAAGAAATTAAAAAAAAAAACTTCACTCTTTCAAAAAGTTCGCGTACATCTAACCATCATACTGGCAATAGACATCACGCATTCAGCCCAACGACAAAAGAGGTCGCTTCGCTATTCAGCCTTGTCTTCGTATGAGTATAATAGTCATCAATTTTAAATATCGAACGGCGAAGCTGAATTTCGTTCTTGAAAAAATGTTTTATTCTTGTAATGCCGGTTTTTTTCTACTTACCTCACAATCGAGATGTAAAGCAGAGTAGTTAGCTCGGGTGTAAGCATCAATTGCACCCTCGAACTATAGACGCCCTCGCTGCGCTCAAATATCTCGGGCTGCAATTGATGCCTTACAGCCCTTGGCTACTAATCTATTATTATTTCTCATTCTCTCTCTATTTAACCTGTGAAGTGCACGAAAGGTCTTTTGAGGCGCACAAAAAGGAACGTATGCCGTGAAGCGTATTTTTTTTCTATCACCATAATATAGACATAGATTTATTCAAACAAACTGTACACCTACAGCAACATTATGTAGGTACTAAATATTTTATGTATTGTAGAAAACACATAACCAAACTATACATATAATATTTTTTACTGATACCTTATTTGTTTTTCTACTTTATATATGATATAATTGCTAGAGTAGGTCCCCCTATTGTCTGATACAATACAAATTTACTTAACTTTCACATCCAAACTAGTATATTCAATATTTACTTAGGACACGACTGTATTCTTTTTGACAGAACTTTTTAAACAAACCTCGTAAAGGAGGGTAGAACAATCGGCACTGTTAATGAACCGGCGGAACCGGAAGCCGCCATTATCGCGGACACGCAAGTTTCCGCCGGAAGCGGCCGCGGTAACCGCTTCCGCTTCAGTTTTTCAACGGATGTAGGGAATAGTGTGCTTTGACAGACGTGATTATTAATAAGGTGTGATAAATGATTGTTATTTAATGCTTTACCTACTCCTATTTTAGGGGTTTGTGTTTTAATACAATTTAACCCTATTTAGGGGTAGTCATTTGTTTTACTCTTTGTCTCTGTCAATAATAAACTATTTTATGCTTTAACTCTATTTTAGGGGTGCTTGATTTTTGTGCTTTAATTCAATATAACCCTAATTAGGGGTAGTTATTTTCTTACCCTCTCTCTATCAATAACATAGTATATACCTATCTCTTGTCTCTGCCTTCTTACCTCTCGTTTGAATCCACAAGACGTGTAAATACGTCTTAAACATCTTTGTTTTAATTTTTTATATATTTAAAACTCACAACTTGTTTCAGATTTAACCTATAAATGAAAACAGTTTTATGCAACATGTATTATACAATGGTTTAATCGTGATGATATAATGGTATCCACAAAAAGTTTTAAAAACAAAAATGTTTTAAACTTTCACCACACTGGTTTTTAACTGATTAAGTTGAAGGTATCAAACTTAGAATTACTCAACACATTTTCACTACATATCAGTAGTGCCATGGGTAATGAGGTAATCCAGGGGAAATTTTATTATATGCGTTTAATCAGCCAATAAGAATGATAGTGTCACGGGAAAGTAAAATTTCCCTTCACTCTACTAGTAGAGCCAAGCGGTAGTGCCAAAGGGAAGTAGTGCACATTTTCATTATATTTTTATTTATTGAAACAAATTATAGTCTTTGAAAATTACCGTTAAACAAACATT
Organism: Cosmorhoe ocellata; assembly: GCA_963675405.1. Lineage (NCBI taxonomy): Eukaryota > Metazoa > Arthropoda > Insecta > Lepidoptera > Geometridae > Cosmorhoe > Cosmorhoe ocellata. The sequence continues at coordinate 7,164,882 of OY776266.1, read as the reverse complement.
ATGAAACAATAAATGAAATGTTGTCACATTCATAAATAAACAAGTAATTTATGTTGCCAGTTGCTATAACCAATCAATTAGTTAACCGATCAGCCATCGATAAAATTTAACCCATTTTCAATCGATAAACCCGTCCCTAGCAACGATATTACAGAGCCGATTAAATATTAATGCTGCGATAATTCGAATAGGTACCGTAAGTAAACAGCATTATTATGAGAGTGATAAGAATAAGTCAAAGTTCACTGTAACCTGTTAACAGTAACTCCAAGTTAAATAAATAAAATACATTTAAATAAATAAAATATTGGTGGACATTACACATAACGCCATTTAGCCCCCAAACTAAGCAACGTAAGTAAAATTGTACATCATAATTTCTACGATTAAATTTGGTATTTTCTTAGTGTGTCTTTCCCTATGTATGTATGTATGTGTACCTATTTATGTAAATATATATATACAGGTATGTAGGTACCTTTGGCCGCCGCTGTAGCCCAAACGAGTGAACGTATTTTGATAAAATGAAATGTCAGATTCGTCTAGATCACAAGAGTGACAGTGACATGAGCTATATGAAATGTCAAAAAATATAATGGCGGAGATAAAAAACAATTTAACATACTTTCAGTTTTTTATTTTTTTTATTAAATACTTGCTTACATACATACGTAAAAATGTTTTAGTTAGATCTACTAATACTAAATTATTTTACACTAGCTTCTGTCCGAGGCTTCGCCCACAAGTACCTACATGAAATATAGCCTATGTTCATCCTGAAAGTTTATTGTACGCATTGTTGAAAGAGTTTTTCAAATAGGACCAGTAGTTTTGAAGCCTTTCTTTATAACATTAGTGAAGATAACATTCTGGTTCTTTTTTTATTAATTACTAGCTTTCGCTCGCGGCTTTGCTCGCGAGGAACCTACATAAAATATAGCCTATGTTAGTCGGGGATAACGTAGCATTCTAATAGTAAAAGATTTTTTGAAATCGGACCAGTGGTTTATGAGTTTAGTCGTTACAAACAAAAATACAAAAATACAAAACTTTCCTCTTTATAATATTAGTATAGATAGACATAATTACAAACGTAAAATTGACTTGGTTAGATCTACTTATACCAAAGCTTATATTATAAGCAAGTGGGCCTTATTGTGTTACTCTAACAGAAAACCGATAGTATCGGTGGCTCTATTCCAATCAACGCCCGCGTTTTGTTAGCTTGAGACGGCCGTCGATTAAACTGAAGCGAGGTATCGATAAAATTGATTGAATTTTAATCGATAGTTTCCATCACTAGTAACGAGGTTACAAAGTGGATTCGATAAATTGATACAATAAATATTGGGTGCCAGGGTTTACTAGCGTAATAAAGTCCAGCCTATTCTCGACTAGCGAGAGTGTTCAGAGGTAAACCACTGACGCCTTGCATCTACATGTTTGATACATGATAAAAATTACGTCTGAAAGGGTCTTATACATGACAGAAAGAAAGAAAGAACAATACTTTATTCAATAAAATTACAAGGATTACTTTGAAACGTCTTACATGCTAGGTGAATCTATGTGCCAATTCCAACCTAACCCAAGTACGAGAAGAACAGGCAAGAAACTCGTCTCGGTCCTAGCGCTTTTTTGTATGATCATGGGTTGTTTAGAACAAAAAAAAACAATTTTAGCAGTCTTGGGTTATTTTTTTATTTATTTAGTCAACATTTGTACCTACTTAGCTGTAGGTATCTAATTCACCAACGCGTAGTCCGATTTTATTCATTTATTTGTTAGAAAAGAGGTAGGTACTATAAGGGTTGTTCCGTAAATATATCAAGGTCATCGGTTTTGTAATTTAGATTATTACAAACATCATTTCACATCATTACGCCATTTTGTGGCGGCGGCCATCCTAGACCGATTTCCATCACACATAGCTAAGAATACTCCCGACTAATTCACCTTTCAAACAAAAGACAAAACCAAAATCGGTTCATGCGGGAGCTATGATGCCACAGACAGACAGACACATCAAACTTATAACGCCCTGTCGTTTTTGCATCGTGGTTTAAAAATGATTTTCTCCACAACCTCACTCTGGTAAAGTTGCAAACTCACTGCACAAAATGTGCATTGTATTGTACAACCCGCATTTAGCATAATTAAGTAGTTTGTATGAGCGGAAGTTGCTTCAAGTTTTGGTGTTCTTGTTTTGAACTCATTCTATTTTGGAACATTCGAATTCATTTCAAAATTTCGCTTCTATTTTTGAAATATTGTTCTGCCGTAAGGCCCGTTTTACGCAGAGCGGCTAGTCGCATGCCGCGAGATGTCATTACATGACACTCGCGACAAAATCTTCTTCTTCTTTTTTATGGCATTGCCTGTTGAAGATCAATTTTGCCAGTGTCAAGTGTATTTTTTTTAAGTATGTGCTATCAACGTCACAGAGTCATAGTTGTCAAGTCAATTTCAAACAAATAAAGATGGCTATTTTGTTCCGTAAAAAATTTTGTTTCAAAAAAAAATCTTGAAGGGTTGAAAGTTTGTATGGGGAACACATGGTTAAGCAATGCTGAGCACAGTCAGTTTTTGGATGCCTGAAGCAGTCAAAAAGCTTTTAGCATTCTAAAGAAATTCCACAATTAACCGACATCAATAATTTCTGAATTTATGTTACATTGATGGATTTTTGCAGGAGAAGTCGCGGGTAACAACTAGCTTACCTACAACTCAATGAACAGACTCAACATGAATAAAATATATTTATAGAAACAGAAGCCTTAAAAGAATCTTTTAGCTATTTTGTTTTCAAAGAAAATATTAAAACATTTTACTAATAATTCGCGCTGGCAACACAACACGTGTCTTGCCAATAATCGTAAAAAGCATCCGAGCAAATTTGATGTGACAGGTTTTGAAACAAGCAGACCCTTATACAAGACGGAAGTGTTTCGTGACGTACGTACAGAACAGGACATACGGAGACATAGCTAATGAAATGTGGGACTAATGGCTTCGTGTGTATTGGACGAAAGATACATTTTACGTAAGTACTCTCTTATGGGACTTTGAACGTAAAGAATAAAGGCTAGTTTAGACGATTCGAGCTACTGACCAGACAGTAGACAGCTACTCGGCTTGTCTACTCGTACGCAAGCAGCTCGGCTCGACACACGAGCTGCTGTCCAGTCTTGCGAGTTACCGCGATGTCGTTGTCGAGTGAACGTGTTATAAAAAATACGGTGATACGCTCTATGCTGGCGGGCGAGCGTGCGAGTGAAAACAAAAAATTTTGAAGTAACTCGGATGCGAGCTACTGTCCAACTCGTACGTGCGAGTTACTCGTAAGTGACGTCCAAACAGTGCGAGTTACTGCAGTGCAGTTACTCGGCAGGCTGACCTCGTACGCTAGCTCGCACTGTGTGAACTAGCCTTTAGAATTATCTAGCTATATTAGTGCTGGTGGTGTAGTGGTAGCACCCCTGCCTCATGATCCGAAGGTCGTGGGTTCAACCAACGAGTTTTTCTATGATATTATTTTACCTTTAGAGTGCTCTCGAAAGAAAAGTCAGTATGTATTGCTAATGCTAGGAGCAGATGCCTACCACAAGCTCCTAGAAACCATCATGTTTCAGAAACGTCACATATCAAGCTTAAAGTAACACTACTTCAAAACAATTTTTAGAGATGGTTTATCAAAATTGTATTACTTTGATATTGCCTGAAGAGGTTGTGGTAAGTCCCCAGGTCGCAGCCGCCAAAAAGCAAAAAGAGTGGTTACGCACTGCGTCCGATCAGAATCCGATCTGAACCCGTGAATATTTGGATCTAGAAAACTCGGACCGAATTCGGATATTGCTTACGCACTAGTCCGATCTCTGATACACATCCAAGCAATCCAGGAGCCACCTTTTGGCATTTTACGAGACGGAAGTGACAAAATGACGGCAAGAAATCGGATGACGTAAATCGGATATAGATCTAGTGCGTAAATTACCTTAGAAAAAGTTCTACAACTACACCGGAATATGTCAAAGTCAAGTCAAATATATTTATTTTCAATAAAATCACAGGGATCATTTTGAAACGTCTTACATACTAGGTGAGTCTAGGTGCCAATTCCAGTCCTATCCCCAGTCCGAGAAGAACTGACAAGAAACTCGCTGGGCCCTAGCGCATTGTATGATCCTTGTTAATTTTGTTAGGGACACCTAGCAGAGTTGGAGCTGATTCATCCCAAGCTTTTTTATCATCTATGTTTTTATGTTTTCACGGGTTCGGATCGGATTCGGATCGGACGCAGTGCGTAACCGCTCTTATAGGTACCTTTACACCGTTCAATAACTTGTCTCCAGTTTCTGTCTATTACGGCTTGAGTTGTTATTATATTGGAAACATCTGGGCCCTTCGAATCAGGGCCCCTTGTAAATTGTCGTTTCGCGTTTCGGCTACGCTGCGTATTTCAATTCCGAGGGGGGCGTGCTTTTCGAGGACAATTTTGATACATTGCGTGGGCCTTGTTACATAAAACTTACACGGTTTCTTCAGTAGGTACCACTAGTTTTTCAAAACAGTGTAACAAAAAGTAAAAAAATGTGATCACGACTGTAATCCCCAGGCTCGATAGATATCTCCTCAGATCCCTAGTTACTTAGATCTTTGAGGATATCTAAAGAGTCAGAGGCGCGTCCGAACATGATATTTCGCACAAGCTCACATTTTGCTAGTTAGTCCCTATTTCGCACATAACAGGTTGCAAGCCCATCGCCGCTAATATGAATACTAACTTATGACACACACCTTCGAATTTTTGGTGCTTGTGTATGCTGGTTTCCTCACGATGCTTCTCTTCACTGTTTACTCAAAGTTTATGTGATCCAAAAGATCGAAATCATGATTTGTGTCAAATTCACAAAAAGAGCCTTTGATACGCACTTTCATTCTTTCACCACACTGGTTTAAAAGAACTAATAACAAGATAAGATAGTAAAATACTGTGTCGGTGCTCAGAAAATTGAGTAAGAATTTCCACCTGACAGGGTATATGGAACAGACCTCTGGTTATATTATTTTACCGTCGGAAGACGGATTGATTGTATTAAGATTGATCGAAGGAGAATATTAAGGTATTATTGAGGAGTTTGGTTTGAAATCTTACAGTAGGATACGGTGAGTGGTTTCAGGAAAAACCACTGAAATCAGATTACAGCAGTTTACATCTTAATTTTTGAAAAAGATATATAATTATCTTAGAAAATCATCAAAAACAAGGAAACAACTTTAACTCATTTTAGTTAAGGTCTACAAAATCCCAATTCTAAAAACTAGCCAAAAACAACTTTAACTTCATTTGAATAAAGTCGATTATTAATTGTATTTTATTCATACACATACGCAACTCAGAAAACTAGCCATTAAACTTTTAACTTCACAAATTAATTGTATTTTATTCAAGATTATTTCACACTACGCAACTTTCACTTCACTTAGTTAAAGTTGTAAAAAATATTGAATTTCATTTTTGCACATGTATTTGACACATCACATACGTAATTCGAAAAAGTTTCCTTAAACAACTTTAATTCCATTTAGTTTAAGCCGAAAAAATAATTGTATTTCATTCATACATATATTTCACCATACGCAACTTGAAAAACTAACTAAAAACAACGTTTTAAAGTTTTGTTTTTTGTTTTAAATTAACTAAACTCAACTAACTTAAGGTCGAAATTACCCCGGATTTCGAATCAAAAGGAACAAATTACATTTTTACTGGGATCTTGAGATGAAAACTTGTAGATACAACTTTTTTGGCAACGCTTTTATGTAGCTGAGAGAGAGTTCAGCTGGTTCATCAATTAAACAAAAATGTGTAGCGAAACTATACTATTTGAGCGACAAATCATTATAAAGAATTATGCGTTTGTTCTTACATTGGGTAATCTATAGCTAGGTACTAATATTAAAAAAGCAAGATAAAAATTTAGATTTTTTTTAAGTTGAATGTGTGAGTCTGCAAGGCTAGACGAATTTGAACCAAACAAAAATTAATAATAATAGTAATTATGATAATATTAATAACTGTTAATAAAAAAAATGTACACGACATATTTATAATTACCTATTATAACAAATAAATAAAAACACAGTAACACAGTACCTAAGTACCTACACAAAAAAGAGGACAATGGCATAATAAAAAAAGTGGACGATGATGATTATGATATCATAATTACATGAATTGAAAAATACCAAACTGAAATAGCACTACCTTTTTACGCAGATACTTATACATGCAAAGCCGCAAGCAGAAGCTAGTAATACCTAGGTTTATTAAGCATAGCCTTGTCTAAATAAGAGTACACACTAAATACACTGGTGATATAGACAAAGCTCCGAAGCGAGAAGTTTGCACAGTGTTGCCTTCTAGCTATGATCGCGCAATGTCTATTATTTAGCTTGTACGAGTATGAATATTACAGTGTGCAGATTATTATAACGCTACTAGCAGAACTGTCTGCGACTTTACTCGCGTATTTTTTTAACAGCAACATTTAAGTGTAAGGGGCGCAAGCCAGATAAAGCTAAGCTCCCACCTTTCGGCATCGTACGCATCGGACGAATTGCATCAAACTGATCGCTCCGCATTCCGCCATTTGCATTTGACGATCGTCCTGTCCACACGCGTTGTTTAGAATCATGGATGCGACACGACTTATTAAGAAGTGGCGTCGGCAGTCTGATTGCTGATAGTTGCATCGGCAAATGCGATCGCTGCCGAACAGGTGGATGCATTGTGAAAAATGTATCCGTTTGATGCGATTCGGCCGATGCGTACGATGCCTAAAGGTGGACACTTAGGTTAAATGGGCGTTAAGCTATATAAAAGGGCGCAAGCTAGATAAAAGGGCACAAGCTAGATTTTTAGTTTGCGTTTATTGTGTACTTGCCTTTCAGCTCAGTTGGTAGTAGCTCTGCCTTCTGCGCTGTAGGTTGTGGGTTCGATCCCCAGGAATAACATTTGTGTGGTGAAACGGGCTGAATGATGAGTGAACTAGCCTTCATTTTTAGGCTGTGGCATTTGTAAAAAATCTGTTGAGGGATCTCGGTTCCGCTGAAACTTTTCATCCCTCCTTATCTAATGACTTATAAGGCTGGGATTGTGTCCCTTTCACATCGCCAATGTCACTTCAAATTGGCTTCTTCTTCTTCTTGTATCACCAATTTATTTGAACCAGTGTGCTGAAAGGAATAATCTACGTCTCAAAAGCTGCTCTCTGCACTTGGCACATGTCTGCGAACTCCTTATGATGTTTTCCTTCACCATTTGAGAGTACTGGTAGTGCATACAAATTAAAATAATAATAAAAGCAATGTTGACGTCGCTTTTCGCCATGACAACTAGAGTGTTTTCGTTCATAGTTAAAAATAGATATTTAGTAAAACGTAATAATTTGCGTAAAAACTTATTTATTGCTGAAATAATGTGTTTTTCAGAAAGAAATATAAAAATCTGTTACATAACTATAATATTAATTATGATAAAAGACCAATATGCAAAAAAACATTTTTCCAATTATCTACTTCTAACACTAATATTGCAAAGAGGAACGATTTGTATTTTAAATTGTAACGAATACTCAAATATCTCACTAGCTCAAAAACTACTGGACCGATTTTAAAAATTCATTCACCATTAGAATGCAACATTATCTTTGAGTAACATAGGTTATATTTATTACTAGAAAAAAATAGTAATCGTTACTAAAACTTCAATAGTCTAACCCAAGGTGTAATAATTAATATGTTATCTAGTGTTTATAAGATTAGGATATTGAAATACAAGTCAACAGTCGGTTACCCATCGTATAATTCGCTGGCTATTTTCAACCCGCCTTTATACTTGTAAGTTTCTTTCATAAAATGTATGTCAGTAACTTACGGCTGCATTCGCAAGTAGTAAGAAATTACGATAAACGAATTACAAAGAGTGCTTACATTTGCAAATTTTTCGAAGTTACTTTGTAAATTCTTCTCACGTAATTAACTCACGTAAGTAACTTACGAAAAATTTGCAAATGTAAGCACTCTTTGTAATTCGTTTATCGTAATTTCTTACTACTTGCGAATGCAGCCGTAAGTTACTGACATACATTTTATGAAAGCAACTTACAAGTGTAAAGGCGGGGTAGGGCTAAGTGTTACAGTGAAATATTCGTATCGTAAGATGATATAATCTGTGAACTTTTTAACAACAGACGAAATGAAATACCGTCTCACATAAATCACGGAAGGATGTCGTCGCGAATTAGAAGAATAAGAATTTTATCATAATAAGGAAGAGGGGTGTAAAACGCTTGAGATTTTTATCAAAGTACGACAAAAGTAATAAAAATGTATTTACATCTCTTTTGTTTGAGAGCGACGAGTAGCTTACGAATACCTAGTCATAGTAATTTATTAAAATACACACAAATCATTAAATATTATAAAATAACTAGCTCCCGCCCACGGCTTCGCCCGCGTGGTACCTTGAAAAACAAAAACAAATCTATCCCACGGGAATTGTAATTTTTTTCTGAATAAAAAGTGTATAAGCTATTTCAGGCTATAATCTATCTCTGTGCCAAATTTCATCTAGATCCGTCCAGCCGTGTCAATCCCCAGGCTCGGTAGATATCTCCTCAGATCTCTAGTTACTTAGATCTTTGAGGATATCTTAAGAGTCAGAGGCACGTCCAAACATGATATTAGGCACATGCCTACATTTTGCACAGTAGGTAGTTAGTATTTCGTACGTGACAGGTTGCAGGCCCATTGAATGTTTGGTTCTAAGGTATGCCGGTTTCCTCGCGGTGTTTTCCTTCATCACTTTTAATAAATAATAAATCATAATATTTCCATTTGAAGATCAATTTGAGGTTATACATTTTCATCGTATACGCTTTTCAAAATAATAAATGCCATTTCATTCGAAAACTCACGGTTTTAAAAAATATTGATGCAGAAATGCAGAGCGTTTTATCAATGTTGACTTAAATAATGTTCGATTGAGGGTTCTGTTTGTTTTAAGCGAACGTTTTTAGGGTTCCGTACCCAAAGGGTAAAACGGGACTCTATTACTAAGACTCCGCTGTCCATCCGTCTGTCACCAGACTGTATCTCATGAACCGTGATAGTTAGACAGTTGAAATTTTCACAAATGATGTATTTCTGTTGCCGCTATAACAATAAAATACTAAAAAACAGGATAAAATAAATATTTAAAGGGGCTCTCATACAAGAGACATGATTTTTTTGCCGATTTTATAGATAACGGTACGGTACCCTTCGTGCGCGAGTCCGACTCGCACTTGGCCGGTTTTTTACTGTTGCCAGCGATATTTTCTACGAGTGTTTTTCTTTAAATGGCGATAACTTTTTTTCAATACCCAACATCCGAAAAAAAATAGCTGTTTCATACAAAGTTAAATACTTGGCCAAAATGTATAGAACAGCTATTTTTTCCGCGCTCACAAGTGTTGGTTTCTTAGAAAAAGTTGTTTATATTGATGGGTACATTAACCCCCTGAAGTTTTCACCCTGTATATTCAGCGCCCTCTAGTGGAAACTTACGGCATGGCAGATAAACTTATGTAAGTTATTACTATTATTAAAAGGGTAATCGCGTTTTATTTACCTATTTTTCCCGACGTTTCGACAGGTTACACACTGTCGTGATCACGGGTAGACAAAACTATAATAATATAACTTGTGTAAGGAAAATAAATAAAATAAAGTCCCCTGGTGAAAACGAACAAACACTCAAGTATCAGATCGACCAGCACTTTGCAACTGACGCCATAACATTTGCTTTTCTATCAAGAACCCTTCAAAAGGCTTACGCTACCGTCCGCGGAACCCTAAGTGACAGGGCGTTGGAGCGTGCCCTTTCAATCAACAAAAACTTTATTAAACTCGGTTGAGTCGATGACATACAGACAGTATTCGTTTTATTTTGTGTTACTGACATCCAGTAGTTATGCAGCTTTAAACTTAAACCCCCTTTTTCATCCCCTTGGGGGGTGTTATATATTTTTTCTTGGTATTACGGCTGAGACGCTATTCTTTCTTTCCCTACAACAATTATAAACAAACTTTTCATTTTTAATATTACAAAAGTATTTAAATGATACAAGATTACGTTTTAAAAGCTAATAACAAACCGACTTCAATGTTGCACTTTGGTACATAGAAAAAAACCGAACTACTGAACCGATTTTGATGAAATTTCTATGGGACCAATCGGAAAGTAATCGTTTAACATATAAAGTTACAACCACACTAGTCGCTCCTACAATTTTCGGAAGGTCCCTTCGATTTCTCTGGTCTGCCATCATCAAACCCTGATTTCCTTATCATGGGACCACCTTTGAAATATCTTCTTTCCAAAAAAAAGGAATCATCAAAATCGGTTCATAAACAACGAAGTTATCCGCGAACACATTAAAGAGCATATACGTATTATATTGTCGAAAGACGTAGTTAGTTGAAAAACCTCCTCCTTTTTTGAAGTCGGTTAAAATAGGGTAGGGTTACAACCAAAGTCGCGAATAGCCCTACTAGTATAATTAATAGCCACTTATAAATGTTATTAGACATTCTCATTCACATACCCCATTTACTACGCCATTACTACTCAGTTATGAATAACTTATGTAAGCTTTATGTATACAAATAACTTAATTTTCTTCCCGACAGTAACCACAAAGTACATTATGTCTCAAGAATACATAGCTTTCGGTTCTTGTAATGTTAATGTGAGTAACGGACGCGACTTTAAAATTAGTTTAACATATTAAGTTAAGGCTCAGCATTTTGAAAAGTGCAAGTATTGCAACCCTAATCATTCTATTACCGCTTAATAGATTACATTGAAATTGAACTACACGATACTCAAGGATATAAGTGATTAATCAACCGGAGCTAAAACACGAATAAGTTAGAAAACCTTGGTTAAAAATCATGTCAAAAACACCTCTGAAAATTTAGAAATTCTCTTATTTATCCAGAACAGTAAGGTATTTTGAATTTCTATTTCACATGAATGTAAATCAGTTAATTTGAAACAAATCAACCCAGCCCTTTTTTTGAAATAAGCTATTTACTTGAACATACATATTTATGTTTTTTATAAATTGTCGCTTTCGTTACGTAATTCAGAGCAGCCATATTATCATGCCGCACTCTACTTACTTGTCATTTGGGTATTTCGCTTCGTGCTATGTCTGATTCCGCGGAGATCCGCGTTGCTATACGGACCTATGTCACTTTTTTTGTAACTTTTACGTAAGGAATAGTGTGACGAGTATTCTGGGCCTTAATATACAATGGTGGTGATTCTGTTGTTCCGCGGACTAACTAAAACTAACTAAAAAAATGCTGAAATAAACGCGACCTTATTTTGTTCACATCAAATACTAAATTAGCGTAAACATTTTAAATTACAATTCTATATTTGACTAAACTGACGTATGATTGACGTGTTTTAGCTTATTTTAGAAGCCATGTAAATTGGTGTTGACTAAAGCTACGAGAAAATGATGGAAAATTAATTAAATTAGAATGATTATGTCAATTTTAGATCTTTTTAAAACTGTAATTCAAAAATGTTACGCTAATTTGGTCTTTATAGTAAGCCAAATAAGATCGTACCTATGGAAGCATTTTTAAATTAGTCTGCAAAACAACCGAATTACCACCATTACTTACCTACATAATTAGTCTAATAAGTCTATAATAATAATAATAATAAGTCTTGTAAACGAAACAAACAAAAACATGATCACGACTGAATTGTGTATCCTGTGAGTATGATCAATTTAATTTTTGGACGTGTCTCTGATTACCCCTTCTTTAGATATCCTCAGAAATCTAAGTACTAGAGATTTAAAAATAACAAATAAATAAATATTGGTGGACATTTAACACAACACCATTTAGCCCCAAACTAAGCAAGCTTGTAATATGGGAGCCAGATAGCTGATAAAATACTGTAGGTAAGTATTTACAAAAAAAAATATAATACATCTTTTTTTTTTGTAAATAGATACATAATAAAACTTAACCCAGGCACAGATCAAATATTGTGTTCATCACATAAATGTTTGTCCTGGGTGGGGATCGAACCCACAACCTACGGCACAGAAAGCAGAGTTACTACTACTGAGATTGTGGCCAGTCAAAATGATACCAAACCTAGTATTACCAGTCATTATCATGATTTTTTTATATGTTAAATTTCTAGTTGTTTCCACCAAAGTTCCTTATGAGTTATCTTCTTCTTAATTTAAGAGTTTGACTCTTGTCGGCATAACTGATGAATCTCTCTCCATTTAGTTCTTTCCAGGGCAGCTTCCTTGACCTCTTAATAATTGAAATTGAAATTGAAATTGAAATTGAAATTGAAAAATATTTATTCAGTACAATCACAAGGATGACTTTGAAACGTCTTACATGCTAGGTGAATCTATGTGCCAATTCCAACCTAACCCAAGTACGAGAAGAACAGGCGAGAAGAGAATACGACATGACAGTTCTCTTTCACTTGGTTCATATAGCTTATCCTTGGTCTTCCTCTTCCTCTCTTTCCTTCCACTTTTCCTTCTATCTTGATGAGTTATCTAATAAATTTAAATTGCTTTATACAAGCGACTTAAAGTCGCGTCTTCAAGTAACTTACAAACCCAGCTTAGAACCTACATACGGATTTCGTTGCGCATCCCTTATAAATCAGAGCGACTTAAACAGAGATTAAGTAATTAAGTACAACATAACGTGGTTTCCTGGGATAATGTCTCGCGATTTATATTCTGTGGTGGGTCACTTCCGGTTTAGGCCGGAAATGAGCTTTCGCTGTTACGGTTGTACTCGCATGTTTTGAACTTGAAAATTCGTGTATTCCCGTTGTGCCCGAATTCCGTGTCCCCGACTATCGGGGACAGCGGTACTCTAATTAAATATTTAAAATGACTTCCCGCTGTCCCCGAGTCCTGTCCCCGATAATATAGTTGAATAAAATATTAATATTTACTAGTTAAGCGCGACTTCGTCTGTGCGTTTTCAGTAAATAATAAACGTTTTCTTACCTTTTAAACCTTCCCTAGACCTCCACGAACATTTCAAGACCAAGATAAGATAAATCCGTTTAGCCGTTCTCGAGTTTTAGCGAGACTAACGAACAGCAATTCATTTTTATATATATAGATATTTGCTTATGAAAATAGTTTACAGACGTAAATTACTGTAAAGTTTGTATATTCGGCCGTATAGTAAAAAATTTTTTTTTGTTTTAAATTTAAGTTCAACGTTTGTAATGAAAAACAATAGAAAAAGTAAAATTACTTGCAAAGAATTTTTGCCTTCTTTTAAACGGTAACACTGATTTAAATTATTGCTATTAAACGAGTAATTATCGCATTTTATTTACTTACCTATTTTTCCCGTCGTTTCGACGGGTTTACACACTGATAAATACCCGTTTAATAATAATAATAATGTGTTCAGATCGCGTAAGTTTAAAAATAGGTAAGTGTACACTGATTTTAAGTTTTTGTATGCAAAAAATAAATGTGAACGCGTATCTGGCCGCGCCGAAGAAAATGAACAAAATGAGTCTTGTATGTTTTGCAATTTCTCGCACCAATCTAAACATAACCCATAAATTCGATAAAGTTTCCTTTATCGAATTTATAGGCTTTAAAGACGGTCGCATCAAGATAAAAATGACCTTCCAGGAATCCTTGCAATTCGCTATCTCACTCCAATTTGCTATCTCACTCCAATTCACTATCTCACTCCAATTCGCTTAGTAAGATCGCGATATTTTTTATTAAAACATATTGTGCGTCCATTCCCATAAATTCCCATATCAACTGTTTTCTCAGGGAAAACCAGGGTAGGGTTAAGGGAAAAAGTTTTCCCAATATATCAGTTTGGTATTTATATAATTTATCATTATTATATTATCTAGATGACCAGCGCGCAACTTTGTGGGTTTTAAGGGATATAATTTTTCCCGCTTCTGCAACATTTTGCATTGATGCTTCACTCCTATTGGTCACAGTGTTTTTTATAAAGCCTAATCTTTCTCTATAAATTAATATTTAAAATAAATGAATACATTATTCACCACAAAAAAACCATTATAACACTGTAGCTCTTGAGTTGTATTATGTATCTATAATCAATCAATCAATTAAAATCATGTTTATTCAATTCAATCACAGGGATCATTTTGAATCGTCTTACATACTAGGTGAGTCTAGGTGCCAATTCCAGTCCTATCCCCAGTCCGAGAAGAACCTGACAAGAAACTCGCTGGGCCCTAGCGCTTTTTTCGTATGATCCTTGTTAACATTGTTAAGAACACCTAGCAGAGTTGGAGCTGATTCGTACCAAGCTTTTTTTGTCATCCAAGTAGTCTGATATTCTCCAATAAGCTTTTACAACCACTAGCTATAGTATAAAAATAATATTATTGAATACTAATTGGATGTCAAAAAGGGTCAATTCTACCTCCAGCCCTGTCTAGCTTTAGTTACGTAAGAGGAAGCCCATAAATTTGGGAGGACGCTCAAGTTCACGACCTTGAAGCTGTTGGCTTTCGTCCAGCAGGATTTGAAGATTATGGAAAAGAGGATTGCTGTTTTTAATAATATTAGCAGGCCTAAGTGGATGTAGCTTTGAGGATTCAATACCTTATTTGCCTAAAAACACACTCACTTAAATGTTACACGCGTTTGTAAGTGTCATGGCAAAATGTCTGTGCTTTTTCGCTTTTTCTCAAGTTCTTCTTAACATGCCCACATTACATACAAATGTCTGTGTCTTTTCTTCTTCTTCTTTGTTAATGGTATCTGTCTCTTTTAAGTTCAATTTTGCAAGTGTCAAGTGTTTAAATAAGTAGTATTGTTAATGTCATAAAGTCAGTCAAAAATTGTCAAGTCAATTTTAACAAAAGATGTTTTAAGATTTGTTCAAATTCTTGAGAGTCGGAGATGGATATAGAAAGGATCTATTTATTCACTTTAATTTTCATATTTTACACTCGCGTCAAGAACTCGGGCTTTATTGGAAAAATAACTACCAAAACTACACAATAAAACTCAAAATAGCACGAGAAAATAATATAAAGTCTGTTAAAATCCGCGTGATTGTCACGGTGTTTGTTACGGAACGAAGCCATGGTCACGGCGTAATATCACAAGTGTGGACGACCGCGTACCTTTTGCAGTTGGAAAAAAAAGTTGAATTAAGAACCTTCTTTTTTAAAATCAGTTAAATGTTATTCTTCATTCCGCTCAATTTGTAACCGTAATTTTGGAATTTTTACAATCCTTTGCCAGAAGATTTTCAGGCAGAGTGCCAAAGAGGAAACCAAACACTTTTCTGAACTGAATTAACTTGTGTTCTTTCAATACTTAGATTTTTTTTTTTTTTTTTTTATTTAACAACACAAAACAAAAGGCTTTGTCGCTGAGCGACCACACCGCCTAATTGGTACCTATTATAATATACTTAATATATAATACTTAGATAATTTATGTAATATGTACATAGATAGTATTAAACAAATTTTCTTCCCGTCGTCTGTCACTCACAAGACATTGATGATAAAACTGAAGGATAATAAAATATTTGCGTTTGTGCACGCTAATCTCCGCAACGGCTAAACCAAATCGAATGCAGTTTTCACTGCTGTATTGAAATAAGCTTGGATTAAAATTTCATCGAAATCTTTTGACAAATCAAAAAGATAAGGATTTGATATATTTGATGAAAACCTTATCCATCCGTAAAGTCATAATATCTAATATTAAAAAGTAATATAACGCGTACGTAGTCGGGGTTATCAATTAGTTTCTAATAAATCTTATACCATTACGAGCAATTCTTGTATATAATGTATATTTAATATATAATCTGAATCTAAGAAACGGCTCCAACGATTTTCATGAAATTTAGTATTGGGGGTTTTGGGGGCGATAAATCGATATAACTAGGTTTCATTTATAGAAACTTTGTTTACAAAAATAAACCTACACAATATACTAGATATACTAGTAAGTATCCAATATTAATATACTTACTTTCATCTCACGTGAAACTAAAGATATATTTTTTTTCGGTTATTTTACTAACAAAAGGGTTTTTGAATGAATAATGAGAAAACATTCTATAATGGTATTCGTGAAGTTAAGCTCTACAGAAATTTTACCCTATTATTTCTTAACATGAAAGATGTTTCGTTTTCTGTTTAAAACTAGAGAGCTTCCCGCGACTTTGTACGCGTAATCCTACTTACTACTAATTGATTGGCGAGCGAAGCGAGTGAAAATCTCAGTGCCAAGTAGGGTGATTTGGCGTTGTATGTTTGTGTATATGTTTGTAAGAGCATAATTTAAGAACCGTTGATCCAATCTGCATGAAACTTGTTTCATTTTCACCAATAAATAACCAATCCAGATATTTGCCTAAATAAGTAACTAGTACCTGGATGACCGAGCTTTGCTCGGGTTTTCTCTGGTAAATCGTGTTTTTTGGAAAATGAAACCTAGCTAGATCGATTTATCGCCCCCAAAACCCCCCGTATACTAAATTTCTTGAAAATCGCTGGAGCCGTTTCCGAGATTCCGGTTATATATATATATCTATATTAATAATTTCGTCAAGGGTAGACTCGATCGAAACCTTACCTGAGTAATAAAACATAAAAAAGTAAAGATTTCGAGTCGACAACATACATCCGCAAAATTCGGATTGTCGAGTATTTTGTTAAATTCTAATGGTGCTGAGAGACAAATCGCAGTCGCCATATTCGTCACTGACACCGGATGACATCTTGGGTAACAAGGATCATACAAAAAAAGCGCTAGGGCCCAGCGAGTTTCTTGTCAGTTCTTCTCGCACTGGGGATAGGACTGGAACTGGCACTTAGACTCACCTAGTATGTAAGACGTTTCAAAGTGATCCCTGTGATTCTATTGAAAATAAACATATTTTGATTTTGATTTTGATTTTGGTAATAAAAACTCAAAGTAGGTAAGTAGGTAGGTACAATCAACAGTGCAACCAACCTCTTCGTTCTACTGCACTACGTAGGTTGGTAGGTAGGTACCTAGGTAATCGCAAACTTGGTAGTTTAGTATCCGTTATTATTTGTTATGTTAAATTCTAATGGTGCTCAGATACACATATTGTGTATTATGATGAGGCTCATTTCACCCGAGCGAAGCCGGGTTTTCATCTAGTACTTATATATATATAACAGAATTGCTCGTTTAAAGGTATAAGATAGGTCGACCACGTGACTTGACACACAAAGTTTGTTCTGTCTGCTTGTTAACAGTGTATTCCCCAAGGCAGTAGCTAAAACAAAATGACCGCGCTGATACTTGCATGGTATAGAAACAGCTATTCGTAAGATTGCTCGACTGCCTTACAAAGGAACAGTAATTCTCAAGGTAAGGATTGCCTTTAGTATTCGGGGTGTAGTAAGCCCCACTGGGACTAATAGAGACCCGTTTGAACCGAGAGTGATGCTGCGTTTACTATCGGCGAGTTACTAAACTTGCGTGGGATCTGTACTGTCAAGTTTACTGGCACTAACCTCAACAAAGTAATATGATCACGAGTGTAATACAGCTCGGAAGATATCTTCTCAGACCTTTAGTGACTTAGTTAGATCTTTGAGGATATCTATACCTAAAGGGTAGCTAGAGGCTCGTCCGAACATGACATTTGGCACATGCCCAGTAATTAGTGTCCCGTACGTGACAGGTTGCAAGCCCATCGCCGTTTCATCCAGACCCGTTCACCCGTTTTAGCGTGAAGGAGTAACGCTAAAACGGGTTTGCTAAACGAACAAACATACATCCAGACATCCATACATTCATATAAAATTTCGCGTTTATAATATTAAGTAGGATAGTAGGATGGATATTGTATGGATGTACCTAATTGTTTGTTACTCTTTCACGCTGAAACGGCTGAACGGATCTGGATAAAATTTGGCACAAATATAGATTATAGTCTGAAATAGCACATATGCTACTTTTTATCCCGGAAAAATATACAGTTCCCGCGGGATAGATTTTTTTTTGTTTTTCAAGGTACCACGCGGGCAAAGCCGTGGGCGGAAGCTAGTAACCCATAAAAATTGTCTTGAACTAACATTACTTCGAGCTTGAAATGTATTTTGTCTGAAACATGATAGTTTTTAATAGCTTGTGGTATAATATTACATTGTTATTTCGTACCATGACCTATGCAATGTTACTTCAAGCTTCATGTGACGTTTCTCAAAAAAGGTAACACTACTTCGAGCTTGGAATGTAATGGTTTTGAAACATGATGGTTTGTTAAAGCTTGTGGTAAGGTACGGTCGACCAAAAAATTGGTTTACCACCCTAAGGTTGAATGCCGCTTGCAGATTCATAGGTGATAAAGATTAGATTCGCTTGCAGATCTATCTGACAACTTCTATTTTTTTAGTATGTACTGAACCTTGTTGTAATTTTCTATGACTAGAAAACTAAATCAAAAATGGTACACCATTTTTGACGACCTCTGTGGCGCAGCGGGCGAGAGTCCGCCTGCGACGCAATAGGTTGCGGGTTCGATTCCCGCCGCGGAACAAATTTGTGTACAATCTGCAGAAATTTGTTCCGTTGGTCTGGGTGTTTTCTATTAATAATAAAAAAAATATCTATCTATGTATATAATGTATTAAATATATCAGTTATCTAGTACCCATAACACAAGCTTTGAGTAGCTTACTTTGGAGCTAGATGATGCTGTGTGGATTTTCCAGCATTATTTATTTTATTTTTATTTATTTAATGGTTTTGAAACATGATGGTTTGTTAAAGCTTGTGGTAAGGTACAATTGATTCAAACCAAGCAAAACTCACAGCCTATAACATTGCGTCATTCTAATGAAACTTTATGCCTCATTGATTCTGAAATTCAGGAAAAGCAACATCCCCCCGATTTCCCGAACACAGCCAATGTTGACAAGATTCACAATTTGCGGTAAACACTGGCCGACACAGCTACAAGCGAAACAGCTGGTAATCTAGGTATAATCTTGTTATAATAAAAATGAATTGCTGTTCGTTAGTCTCGCTAAAACTCGAGAACGGCTAAACGGATTTATCTTATCTTGGTCTTGAAATGTTCGTGGAGGTCTAGGGAAGGTTTATAAGGTAAGAAAAATTCGAATAACTGCCGGGAAAACCCTAAAAATAGCCCTTTTCTATTTCCCATACAAACGTTTTCTAAATAAAATGTAGAGTCAATTTGAACTTTATTACTATTTAATAAAGTTCATATTAAATTATAATCCCTCACTGTTGTCTAAGCAATGTAGAAGGCGATACGAAGTTTGCCGGGACAGCTAGTATTTGATACAAATCTTCTTTACACATATGCTTGACTTTGGGAGTAAGCTGGTGAATGCGTGATCAGAGCGTTACGTGTGATCGGGCGAGGCGAACGGAAGTTGAGAGGCAGATATATTAATAAATAACGAAAAAATAACAAAAAAAATCATTAAAAAAAAGTACCGAATATTCGTAATTACATACTTTCTTTATAATTTTATTTTTTTATTAACCTGACGCAAATAGAAGGGTTTATGTGTGTGTAATTATGTATTTTTTTAAATACCCGTGCGAAACCGGGGCGGGCCGCTAATAAATAATTAAATATTGGTGGACTTATCACACGCTTGTACTGTGGGAACCAGATAGATTAATTCAATAAATACAAAGAATAAACAGTAACACCCGGACACAGAAAAAACATGTGAATTCATCAAACAAATGTTTTGTCCTGAGGATCTAACCCACAACCTACAGCGCAGAAAGCAAATTACTACCAACTGAGCTGTGTCAGTCCTAACCAGGGCTTGGAAACCGGAAAAAATATCAAACCGGTATAGTTCTTAATCATCATCATCATCAGCCTTTCTCATCCCACTGCTGGGCATAGGCCTCTCTTCGCATAGTTCTTAATACCTACAACCTTTTCTTTTCGGTTACGTTCTACCTGTAACCTCTATTAAAACGGTTAGTCAAGAACGATAAATCCAAAAGGCGTTCGCACAATTAACCGGTTAGAACGAAATGATTTCGTTCTTTCCATATTAGTGAGCTCCGCGACGCGCCCGCTCTTACAAGAAACAAAGCTCGCTTTAACCGGTTAATCTAAGTTCAAGTTAAGGTTTTGCAAAAGGTTGCGCTTCGAACGCTATTGTCGGCGGTTAATACCGGTTTTTTTCTGATAAATTAATAACCGGTTCCAAGCCTTGGCTATAGCTCATTTTACTCCGCTTCGAACGCTTTTATCGAAATACTGGTTAATACCAGTTTTTCTGGTTAATAACCGGTTTCAAACCTTGAGCCCTAACAGTGCTCGTGCTTCTACGCATGTAGTGAGCCAGCTATGTGACATTGAGCTGTGTCCGTCAACCAATCAGCGTGAGTTCATTACACAAATGGGCCGCAGTGGTCTCGATAAGCGCATATATTTTACACGTCACTAATTATTGGCTTATATACCAATCGGTGCACATAAAGAGCTGTGGTGGAGTAGTGGAAGCATGCTCGCCTCGCGAAACTAGGCTTGCTCGGTAGTCTTCTCAAAGTGGCTATTACGGAACTCTAGTTGCAATCAATTACAATGAATGTCTATCAGCAATTGTGCTGTGGTTACGTAATTCTGATACTTACAAACAATATACCCAAGGTATTAAACCAAATATACTCGTATAATAATAATAATTTTATGGCAAAAACTTTCCATAAAACAATTCATTGCTAGTAACTAGAAGCTATTAGTAATAATATTTTGATAGTATCAGAATTACGTAATCGCAGCACTGATCTGTAGTTAATTAGATCTTTGAGGATATCTAAAGATCAGTCAGAAGCAGGTCCAAACATTTTGCACAGTTGTTAGTAGGTATTCCATACGTGACAGGTTGCTAGCCCATCGCCGCTTAAAAGAATACCTACTAACCTACACATAGCTATGAATTTTTAGTTTCAGAGCACTGACATTACGCACATATATTTTTCGAATGCAAAAACTCATTAGTTTTGACCAGGTTTGAACCTTCGACCTTCGGATCGGGAGGCAGGGGTGCTACCACTACACCACCAGCGCTATTGGCAACAAAATACCCGATAATTGGCTATTTGACAATTGTAAGGATAAAATATTTAATTTATTAGATACAAGCTCTCTAGCACTCAAAAAAATGCTTAATTTATTGAAGTATGACGTCACAGCCAGAAATGTCACGTGATTGGCTGTTTTCGCGCGAATTTCAAATCACAAAAGAGGAGAAAAAAAAATCGAATAAATCACGCTTTTTTTGGGGAAAAGATAATTATAAGAGGTATAATATTAAACTTACGTAGGTAAGTACTTATGTATGTTTAAAAATATATTTCCGAAAACTGTCAAATAGCCAATTCAAGTGAACTCAACGATCGTTTCTATTATATTGACGTTTTGTAGAGTAGACATCCCATATAACAGAGTAAGCACCTAAAGTATACCAAGTTATGTATTAGAACTTCAAAATATCTCAAACTTCCCACTGGTTTGCGACAATCTTCACTAATTCCGATGCTAAGTTCAACTAACATTATTTCCTTGAGTTGTGGTCCAAGTGACAAGAGGAGCTTCTTACACTTATACCTTTCTAAAACTAGTGACACAATAAGGAGAAAAATGACAAAAGCCTAGAATTTTCTATGACCGAACGGCCTCAGTTGACGAACAAGCCAAAAAACTTGACACTGGAAAAAAATATTTATTTATTTATTTAAATTCTTTATTGCACACAAAATATGCTCAATTGGCGAGCATAATGCGGAAGGCATTTTCAAAAAATTTATGTGAAAAGAGACATTATGTCATACTTATAAAGAAGAAGAAGAAGATCTTCTTATTTACTTAGGTACTTAAATAAAGCTTACGTATGTATATTTTTGTACATCGTGAGAAAACCGGCATACCTACCCTAGAACTAAAAATTCGAAGGTGTGTGTCACAGTTTAACAATAAAATTATTCTTATTCTTATTCTTATTCTATAGGTTAGTATTCCTAAAGCGGCGATGGGTTTGCAACCTGTCACGTACGGGATACTAATAACTACTGTGAAAATGTGGGAATGTATCAAATGTCATGTTTGAACGTGCCTCTAACTACCCTCTTTAGGTATCCTGAAAGATCTAAGTAACTAGAGATCTGAGGAGATATCTAGCTTAGGGATTACAGTCGTGATCATGTTTTGTTTATTTTTTTCTAGTCTATTTCTGCTTTTCTTTATTGAAATGAAAACAGTTTATCCGAAACAGGATATTTTTAAATAGGGGATATTATATTTAAAGATTTAAATCCGCTCTAATCGTATGCCTTGTAGATCGAGTTGTGTCTTACTCTGCCCTCTGGCGTCTAGTATACAATGTCCTAAACACTAAAATGCACTCAGCGTCCCAACCCGACACCAAACAGTTTGAATTTAGAATTTAAATGATGAGTTTCGAACTCCTTTAAATTTTCTAAAAAGGTTTATCTTTCGCAGCACGTTTTTGAATTTCGAACTGTTTGGAGTTCGAAATTCAAAAACGAATTATAGCAACGTGGAGTTAGATTTATTTTTATTTTCTGTCACTAAATGTTGCAAGTTTGAATGATGAGTTAAGCGCGTGTTGCAAGCGTAATGCTGGGTTCCGTAGCATAATAAAAAAGTATTTATTACTATTATTATTTATTTTAGTATTTATATTATAAATAATTATAACAACAAATATGGCACAGAGATAGATTATAACCTGGAAGCTATTTTAAATTTCTGGGATTAAATATAGCCTCTTTGTTGAAATAGGCTACTTTTTATCCCGGAAAAATGTACGGTGACCGTGGGATTAGTTTCTGTTTTTCTAGGTACCTACCGCGCGTAGCCGCGGGTGGAAGCAAGTATAAATTTATTTCTACTAGGTAGAAATCATTAATAAAAAACAAGGCGCCAGATTATTCACAGTGTTTCATAATATCTAAAACCGAGTATAATTTCAGACTAAAGATATCAGAAGTCAAAATGTACATCAAAAGCAAAGGCATTTAACGGCAACACAACACTTGAACCGAAATGGCTGTCCGGTTCCCTTTGTGAGTTAACGGTTATTTAACCGACGGTCGAGAACGGTTGGTTAGCACTAAACTAGGCACAGACTAAGTTAAATAGCTGGGAAACTTCGTTTTTTAAAAGTAGCTGTGGTCCGCGAATTTAGCAGTATTCACTTTTTTTGGGATAAAACTTATCCTTTGTCCTTTCCCACGATACAGTCCTTGTCATTTATTAAGATCTCTTCAACCGTTTATTTATTTATTGATCACCAACATAGTGTACACCGAAACTAGCTTATAGATACCTTAAAAAAAAGAACAAGTCAAGTGTCAGTATAATTATAGGTGAAGACTGCATGCAAAAAAATATAACCATGGGCGAGTAACATACCTTACATAACATATGGATAAAATTTAAATACAATAAAAAAAGAATTATGTAGTTTACATAAAACATGGCTTAAAAATAATAATAAAAATAATGAGTTTAGTAGTGAACTAGCTATTCATCCTGAAAGTTCATTTTACACATTAAAATAATTTTGAAAGTGGCTCCGGTGACGGAAAAGATGAGGAGTAATAGATTACCGTGGTACGGGCATGTTGTGACGAGAGATGAATGTCATGTGACGAGGAGAGTGTTAGGTGTGAATGTGGATGGATACAGGGGTAGAGGTAGATCAAAGAAAATATGGATGGACTGTGTGAAAGATGATATGAGTAAGAATGGAGTGAGTACTAAGATGACGAATGACAGAAGGAAGATCACATTTTGTGCCGACCACACATAACGTGGGATAAGGGCAGATGATAGAGGGAAATGGAAGAAGATCACATGTTGTGCCGACCCCACATAACGTGGGATAAGGGCAGATGATAGAGGGCAATGGAAGACCACATGTTGTGCCGACCACACATAACGTGGGATAAGGGCAGATGATAGAGGGAAATGGAAGAAGATCACATGTTGTGCCGACCCCACATAACGTGGGATAAGGGCAGATGATAGAGGGCAATGGAAGACCACATGTTGTGCCGACCACACATAACGTGGGATAAGGGCAGATGATAGAGGGAAATGGAAGAAGATCACATGTTGTGCCGACCA
Organism: Cosmorhoe ocellata; assembly: GCA_963675405.1. Classification (NCBI taxonomy): domain Eukaryota; kingdom Metazoa; phylum Arthropoda; class Insecta; order Lepidoptera; family Geometridae; genus Cosmorhoe; species Cosmorhoe ocellata. The sequence continues at coordinate 7,140,591 of OY776266.1, read as the reverse complement.
CACATAACGTGGGATAAGGGCAGATGATAGAGGGAAATGGAAGACCACCATGTTGTGCCGACCCCACATAACGTGGGATAAGGTCAGATGATAGAGGGAAATGGAAGACCACATGTTGTGCCGACCCCACATAACGTGAGATAAGGGCAGATGATAGAGGGAAATGGAAGACCACCATGTTGTGCCGACCCCACATAACGTGGGAAAAGGGCAGATGATAGAGGGAAATGGAAGACCACATGTTGCGACGATCTAACGTGGGAAAAGGACAAGATGGTAATGAAAACTGATTCAGCTCAGATAATTTGAGCTGCAAGTTCTGTCAACTGAGCTGCCTCTTCAAGCGCGCCATTGAATGTTGTTTATGAGCTGAACTGGGCTAAGTAATGCTTCTTGAGAAAGACAAACTCTACTGGTCTATTAAGGCTGTTATAAAGTTCAATCTTGTCATTTTTCAGTGTATACAAGGTATAAAAGCATGATTCAGTCGAGATTTTGTGCATGAGACTGGATTTTTTCGTGCTTTTCTAAGATTTTTTCATGTAAAACCGTTGCATTGTGATTTAATCACACGTATCTTGTTGAATATAGTTTTTAAACTAATTATAAAGACGTAGTTTTGTGTGTTTGTTTTTTTAGTTGTAGAGAATCTTTTTAATTACAGAACTAATTATCAAAATTATTTCACTGATTGATACGAGAGCTATTATTTATTAGCTTCCGCCAGCGGCTTTGCCCGCATGTTATCTTGAAAAACAAAAACATATGTATCCCACGGGAACTGTAATTTTTTTCGGGATAAAATCAAGCTTATGTCCTTTCTCAAAATCGGTTCAGTAGTTAAGACGTGATTGCGTAACACACAGAGTTACTTTTGCATTCATAAATCTGTAAGGATTTTTAATTCGCGAGTTATGTAAGTATTTTTAAATAGTTTCTACTATTATAACAGTTTTAGTCATAACACTAGACAGAAACAGACAGATAGGCAAACTAATATACCTAAAAAGGGTTCACTATCAGCTTGCGGTACCATAAAAGCGCGCCAGTCATTAATCCCGAAGTAAATCCTTCTAAACCTCAGATATTCAATTCGGCTGAGTAACTCGTAAAAATAAAAACCATGAAACAGTTGCCCAAAAATTCATACGGAATCATACAAATCCCTTGAGTTGGAAAATAACAAAGTATTTTTTGTTTTTACGATGTCCAACATACCGTAAAAAACTCACAGATAAATAAACGGTGAAATAGGTCAAGCTTGAGTTCGGTTCGCGTTTGGGTTCCGTCTGTTATTTTTGTCACACGACTCACGATACACTTCGATATTACGGTTCATTTGCGACCGATCAAAATGTTAGAGTTTATTGCGATCTGTGGTTTCACTTGCAGTTTTTATACCCCTGGTTAAAAAGTAGTCTGATTATTATTATTAGTATTAGACGGGTATTTATCGCGTTCAAATTACCTTATATTTTCCCGACGTTTCGACAGGTTTGCACGCTGTCGTGGTCACGGGTAGACTCACGGGTCTACCCGTAATAATAATAATGTGTTCAGATCGCGTTAGTTTAAAAGTACATATAAGCAGTCTGATATACTAACTACTGTGTGGTGTGGGGCATATGTCAAATATCATGTTTGGACGTGCCTCTGACTACCTTCTTAAGATATCCTCGAAGATAATTAACTAAGCCTTGGGATTACTATCGTTATCATGTTTGTTTTATTTTCGTTTAAAATGTGGCCCAGTTTTAATGCAATATGTAGTCTATATTTTTACCAAATTTAATCTAAATCTGTCCAGCCGTTTGAGCTTAAAGAAGTAACATACACACGCACAAACTTTCGGATTTAAATTATTAGTACTTATCTATAGTTTTTTATGTTTTTTTTTGCAATCCTTCACCACACTGTTTCAAGAGAATAAAAGACAATTCATTTTTTATTATTCATTAGTTTGTGAATAATGCTCAAACAAATAACGGGAAAATTGAGGTTAGCGTTAAAATTTTTCAATTTACGATACGATTATACGATATACTAGTTAGAAAGAAGTAACGATAAGATAAGATGTTAAATTATTTTGACAATAACTATAACCGTTTTTGTATCAAACTACTGTAGGTCTACCATGAGTTGTCACATTTAGATTGGCTGACGTTACTACAGTAGTAATAGTACGTTACTATGACATTTTGTCAAAATTGTTACTCATGGTACCAAATTCTAAGCAAATAATGAGCGCAAACTACAGTCGCTGCAGTACGCTGTGACGTAGATAGTTAGCTACGTGAGGTTTTAGTACCCAACTATCCGCTAGAGGCGCTGCTGTAGGCAAGTTTTCATACATTTTTTTAACTACAGTCGCTAGCGAGTGTAGATTGTGAAAACTCATGGTAGACCTACAGAACCCTAATACACATAGTCGGATCTTCAAACGCGGGTAGATCAACATTTTGGTGAGGGATTGAACAAGCTTGAATCAATGCGTATTTATTTTTACTGTTTATTGTCAAGCCTGACTTGCTAGCTTATGGCGTAGTGGACGAGTAATCCGCTGATTTGTAAACCTACGGGTTCGTTACCCACTATTGTACCCCTAGTATAAGTCTAAAAGCGCTGGTGGTGTAGTGGTAGCACCCCTGCCTCACGATCCGAAGGTCGTGGGTTCAAACCTGGTCGTGCACCAATGAGTTTTTCAATTCGAAAAATTTATGTGCGCAATACCAGTGCTCTTAAACGGTTAAGGAAAACATCGTGAGGAAACCGGCATACCCTAGAACCAAAAATTCGAAGGTACGTGTCATAGGTTAGTATTCTTATAAGCGGCGATGGGCTTGCAACCTGTCACGTACGGAATACTAACTACTGTGCAAAATGTGGGCATGTACCAAATGTCATGTTTGGACTTGCCACTGACTACCCCCTTTAGATATCCTCAAAGATCTAAGTAACTAAAGATCTGAGGAGATATCTTCCGAGCCTGGGGATAACAGTCGTGATCATATTTTTTTTTTTTTTTTTAGTATAAGTCTATACTAATATTATAAAGAGGAAAGTTTTGTATTTTTGTTTGTAACGAATAAACTCTTTCACCGTTAGATGCTACATTATACTACGACGGTAACATCCTCATATTCAATTGAACACTTGTAGTTTCCTTCTCAATGTACTAGGCATCACATAATTTTAAGAGCTGTGGAATTAAAATATCAGAATAAAATAAATCTAAAACTGGCATCCCTCCCTACCCCCACCGTGCTCGATCGGTCCGCGCTCGCCGCCAAGCCTCATTCCTTTTTTATGTGCGGGCATCGCAACATCAAATATTGCAACAAAGTGTTAGTTCTTTGGAAAAAAGTTTAAAATAAAGAGTTAGGTATGGGTAAAAGAAAACGAAGTGATGATTATAAAATAAGAAAGAAAATAAGACGTCTAGAAAGACGTTTACGAGAATCAACATCGTCTACGGAAGATGAAGGTTAGTGTTTATTCATTATTTTTACATCTCGCCCACAAAATGCAAAAAGTTTAGTAAGCAGTTTGTACATTCCATAAAAATATGTTGATGAATTTTGCAACAATGGATTTTTGATGTCGAGATATTCATTTTATATGACTACACTCATTTTTATTTTTATTGTTCGTTGTTTAGCTTTTCTTCAAGGGTTTTTAATAGTGTTCAGATTACAAATTGGATATGTCTAATGCCTACCGTCATAACCTTTGTTATACTCCGTGACGTGATCACGGCTGATAACAACTAGTCTCGTGTCGTCACATGATGACGACCAATGACGTTAAAAATATAAACAATTGCAAACTGCAGATTGTATTTACATTTACGGTTAGTTTTTTCTCGGTTACTTCCAGAGTACGACCGTTATTATACCCGGTCTCCAACACCGGAAGACCAGCCAGTAATATCTTCGCAGTCGGATATATCCGATCATGATAATCGACTACAATCTCAAGTAGTGGTACCAGCCGACCATGAGAGTGCAGATAACGCTGTGCCTACCTCAGCTTTGCACGAAAGCGAAGACGCTCCTAGTACAAGCGCGGCACCATTACCTCCGTCACAGGAGGCATTACCAGCTGAAATACTGGAAGCACTAGGAGATCCACTTGGAAAAGATGAGATTTTAGGGCCGGCTGTCAAAGAAGAAATCTCCAAACGATGGGGTAGAATTCTGGTGGAAGGTATGACCAAAGAAGTCAAGGAGTCCTTACTAAAAAAGACTTTGATACCAGAAAATTTTTGCCTGACAAAAGCGCCTAAATTAAATTTAGAGATTTCGGCGGTCCTTAACGACACTGTAAAAAACCGAGACAAACTTATGGAAAAATCTCAAAACCAACTAGGTTTGGGGATAGCAGGTCTCGCTAATCTGGCTTCTTCATTGATAGATGAAACGCTCGGCAAAGTCGAAATCATAAAGAAGTTATCTGAAGTGAGTCAGATCTTTCTGGATTTACATCATGAAAATACCAAGACTAGAAGAAAACTAGTTACGTCGTCTCTGGACAAAAAGTTCAATAATGCGGTAGCCGATGTTAAGAGGGACTCATATCTATTCGGTACGAATCTAGGAGACAAAATTAAGGCCACAAAAACAGCTGAAAAGTCCGGCCTTCAAATTAAACGCCGCGATGTAAGTTTACCTTCTACATCGAGACAACAGGGAAACTGGAGGGGCCCACCCAGAACTCAACCACTAAGAACGTTCAGACAGGGTGGGCCAAAGACACGATACCAACCTCAACAAGGGTACCCGTATCAGCAAGGGTATCCATCACAAGGACGGAGACCACCGCCTGCGGCGAACCGAGTCCCACCTGCACCCAAAACGGATCCCAGGACTCGCAGGCCCCAATAAAGGTAATGTTTCATGCCGGCAGATTGCGCCACTTTACCCACTACTGGGAAACCATTACCGACGACCCAGTCGTACTTAGCTATGTGAATGGTTTTAAAATTCCATTCAACAAAACGCCCATCCAATTTTTTGAACCAGCCAATCCTAAGTTCAACAATACAGAGTTAAAACAGTTAAGTTCAGCTATTTTAAAACTACAATCATCTGGAGCTGTTGTTGAGTGCAAAAACATACCTGGTCAATTTATATCTAGAATTTTTCTTACACCTAAAAGCGATGGTACGCTTAGATTTATTCTAAACCTCAAAATGTTAAATAAATTCATTGACGCTCAACACTTTAAAATGGAGGATATACGCACAGCTACTAAATTAGTTAGTAAAGATTGCTTCATGGCAACGATAGATCTACAGGAAGCGTACTTTTTAGTACCAGTTCACGAGACAAGTAGAAAGTTTTTACGCTTCAGATTCCAGGGAAAAACTTTCGAATTCCAATGTCTTCCATTTGGCCTATCATTAGCCCCATTAATATTCACAAAATTACTGAAACCTGTTATTTCTCATCTTAGAAGTAAAGGCATGCTCCTGGTTGTTTATTTAGATGATATGTTATGCATAAATAGCACGTATAACAGTTGCAAGAACAGTGTCACGGAAACCGTAAGCTTACTCTTAAAATTAGGTTTCATCATAAACGAAAATAAAAGTAACCTAACACCAAGCCAAAGGCAAACATTTTTAGGGTTCGAATTAGATTCGCATAATATGAGCTTGAGTTTGCCAGATAGAAAGCGCTCAAGAATTTTATCTCAAATAAAAAATATTTGTAAAGCACAATCTCTTACAATCAGAGACTTTGCTAAATTTTTAGGTTTACTTTGCTCAGCTTGCCCAGCGGTGTCTTACGGATGGGTATACACTAAAAGGCTGGAAAGGGAGAAATTTCTAGCTTTACGAAAGTGTGACGACAACTATGACTGCGACATGTCCGTGTCGACTGTCATAAACCCAGACTTATCCTGGTGGAAAGAAAACATTCTTATTTCGAATAATCCCATTCTTAGTGGTAGGTACACTTTAGAAATTTTCTCGGATGCGTCATTGACCGGCTGGGGTATATTCTGCAACGGGGAACGAGCTAACGGTTTCTGGGACCATGTTGAAGCAGAAGCTCATATCAATCTGTTGGAACTGAAAGCTGCCTTTATAGGCCTACAATGTTTCGCTAAGCACATAACAAATAAAGAAGTTTTGCTCCGTATCGATAACACGACGGCTATATCCTATATAAATAGGTATGGAGGTGTTCAGTACACACATTTAAATGATGTAAGTAGGGAAATATGGCAATGGTGTGAAGAAAGAAGGTTATATGTTTTCGCTTCATATATTAAGTCCAAAGATAATACGGAAGCTGATCAGGAGTCCAGACATTTTAATATCGATACAGAATGGAGCCTGTCTCAATCAGGCTTTCATCGAATCGTCAACATGTTCGGTAACCCTCAAATCGATTTATTTGCAACTAGACTGAACTCTAAGTGTCTCAAATATGTTTCATGGAAACGGGACCCCTTTGCATTCGATATCGATGCGTTCACGATTAACTGGAACCCACATTTTTTCTATGCGTTCCCCCCTTTTTCGTTAATTTTAAAATGTCTACGAAAAATTATAAATGACGGTGCCACTGGAATAATGATTGTCCCTTTTTGGCCTAGCCAAGCATGGTACCCATTGTTTGTAAGCTTATCTGAAAGCGAACCACTTTACCTGAAACCGAGTCCTGCATTACTTTTATCACCTTTCAGGACGCCACATCCCCTCTGGCAGAGACTTACCCTGGTGTCGTCGCTGTTATCGAGCAAGCGTACTCAAGACAATCGTTATCAACTAGCGCAATCAAAATTATCATTTCATCCTTAGCTGACAGTTCCCTAAAACAGTATAACTGTGCCTACAAAAAATGGTGGCAATTTTGTACTATACACAAAATTGATGTTTTTGAAAGTAGTATTCCAAAAGTTATTGATTTTTTAGTGAGTGAATACGAAACCGGAGCTAATTATTCAACCTTGAATACGTACCGCTCAGCACTTTCTTTGATTTTAGGTAAACGGGTTAGTCAAGACGATAGAGTGCTGAGATTTATGAAAGGTGTATATAGAACTAAACCTTGTTTTCCTAAATACGAGAAGACGTGGAACCCGAACCTCGTCCTTGACCATCTTTCAAACTTCTATCCGAATGAAAGTCTCCCTCTTGACATACTTACAAAAAAGTTGGTAGCTCTCCTTGCGTTGTCGACTGCACAACGTACGCAGACGCTATCGTTAATACGTTTATCTAATATTGAAGTAAACGAATCTAGAATTGAAATTATGATAGACGATCTCATAAAAACCTCTGCTCCAAATAGATCAGCACCTCGTTTGATTATACCGTTCTTTCCTCACAAAGATCAAATTTGTCCTGCTAAAACATTGTCCTCGTACATAGAGTTAACAAAGTCATTCCGGATCCTACCACAAACTGATAGATTAATCCTTACTACTAAAAAACCGATTCATAATGCCAGCGCTACGAGCATAAGCCGATGGATTAAGCAAACACTGTCAGATAGTGGCGTAGATGCAAATATATTTTCTGCACACAGCACAAGACATGCGTCTACATCGGCAGCTAAACGTAGCGGGGTCTCAATTGACATTATAAAAAGAACCGCTGGTTGGTCAGGAAATTCAATAACTTTTGCAAAATTCTATAATCGACCTATAACAAATGATGAAGGCAATGTTTTCGCAGACGCTATTTATAATTGTATATAATTGATTGTTTCTTATTTGTTTGTTTATATTCTTACGCCAGAAGTTGGTAATTTATTGCTGATGTAGATTTCTATCCAATCAGTTAGTTAGCCTACAAAATTTAATAATAATTGATTTATAGCTTAAATGGTTTCTTACTTTTACCCCTACTTACCTATATTTACACTTATGTCGTTACTGAAATCGCTAAACATCTACAAGTGTTCAATTGAATATGAGGATGTTACCGTCGTAGTATAATTGATGGTTAAACAAACTTACCAAGTGACGTTTGTCCATAATTATACAAGACGGTAACATCCGAAATATTCACAGTCCCACCCGAACCCAACTATATGCCCTGTGATAACGAAATAAGTGTCTCTGAAGAAATGAGGCTTGGCGGCGAGCGCGGACCGATCGAGCACGGTGGGGGTAGGGAGGGATGCCAGTTTTAGATTTATTTTATTCTGATATTTTAATTCCACAGCTCTTAAAATTATGTGATGCCTAGAACATTGAGAAGGAAACTACAAGTGTTCAATTGAATATTTCGGATGTTACCGTCTTGTATAATTATGGACAAACGTCACTTGGTAAGTTTGTTTAACCATCAATTATCCCTGAGTAACATAGGCTATTATTATGTAGGTACGTCGCGAGCAAAGCTGCGAACGGAAGCTAGTTTTCGATAATTTACGAAAACGTTTTTCGAATAGGTAAAAAAAAAAAAAAATCCTTTCATAAAACCTCAAACTCCAATGGAAATGTTAAGGAATTAAATAAGGTCGATATCGTGAAAACTTGGTTTGAAAATCATTGCTGGGACTACCGATTAGATATTTTCGATTATATTCGAACTAGCTTCCGCCCACGGCTTCGCCCACGTGGTACCTTGAAAAATAAAAACAAATCTATCCCACGGGAACCGTACATTTTCCGGGATAAAAAGTAGCCTATGTGTTATTCCAGGCTATAATCTATATCTGTACCAAAGTTCATCCAAATCCGTTCAGCCGTTTCAGCGTGAAAGAGTAACAAACATACATCCAGACATCCAGACATCCTTAGAAACTTTCGCGTTTATAATATTAGTAGGATACAATAATTACCAATACACTACCGAAATTCGATTAATTAATAAGTACCCGGATGACCTTAATCATGTTTTTTGGAAAATGAAACCTAGCTAGATCGATTTATCGCTCCCGAAACCCCCTGCATACTAAATTTCATGAAAATCGTTGGAGCCGTTTCCGAGATTCAGATTATATATTGTATACAAGAATTGCTCGTTTAAAAGTATAAGATTAGTTAGATAGATATTTTCTCGAGTAAATTTTATATAACAGTACCTAAACGCTGAAATCGGGAATGAAACTAGAGTTGAATCTCCGGAGTAGGCTGGAGTCAGTGACGTCACGGGCCCAATCGATAGATATGAGACCAAGATATTCGAGATGCCGACACGCACTCGGACGGTTAATGTCGGTCGCGGCTTGAATGTTAAACACTTGGTGACGTATGGAGTTTATCATTTTTCTGTTGGCGATTGTGTACAGCGGTAGCAACCGCGGCAAAGTTTTGTCCAGTAAATGTTTTCTCATACAATAAAAGCGAGACAAAATTTTGTCGAGCATGTGTCTCATACGAGGAAGAGCGAGACAAAATTTTGTCGAGCATGTTGTCATAGGTACAAGAAAAAGTGAAACAAAATTTTGTCGTGGCCTTCATGTTAGCCAGGTTAATGCGTTTCTATTTAAACATAACATCGATGGTTTAAACCGAAAACGCTTCCAAATTTTCCCGATACTTCGGCGAGTTTTTTAAAGTTTCGAATACAAATTTCTACATGCACAGAACCAAAAATTTGATGGTGGTTTGTATTCTTAAGCGGCGACCTGTCACGTATGGTACCTATACTTACTACTGTGCAAAATGTGGGCACGGGCCAAATATCATGTTTGGTCGTGCCTCTGACTAATTTCTTTAGATATCCTCAAAGATCTAAGTAACTAGATATCTATCGAACCTGGGGATTACAGTCGTGATCATATTTTTTGTGTTACTTTTTTTAGATGTTTTATGAAGAAAGGAGTGAGTACTGTGATGACGGATGATAGAGGGAAATGGAAGAAAACGTGTTGTGCCGACCCCACATAGCGTGGGAAAAGGGCAGGAAGAAGAAGACTTTTTTTAGGTGCTTCGCTTGAGGTTAGGTAGCCATTAGATAGCCAGAAATTAAGAATTAAATTCCAGTTTTAATCGATCATTCTCAAATCGCAACACACATCGTATAAACAAATCACCCACCGCTGACTGCACTATCGGAAAACGTTTAGCGAGAAATCGAGCCTGAGCTATGGGGATTACAGATTGGACATTTTGACCTTGCTTTCCTTCCTATCGAGTCACTAGGGCCATTCTATTCAGAGGTCTCATCATTGTTCTCACTATTCGTCATTGTTCAAACAGTTTTGGTTATCCCATAAAATATTAGTTAATTTTTGCCTAAGTAATTTTACTTTGCATAAGTAATACCTTAATCTGTGGTAATACTTTATCTTTTAATACCAATGTATACGCAATCTAAGTGGATTAGTTTGTTTTTTTTGAGTACTCATACATTTCTTAAACCGAATTTTTTATGTACACTTTGTGAAATAACTTATTATCAACCAATCTTTTGGTGGTTAAAGTACCCATCAATATAAACAACTTTATCCAAAACTTTATCCAAGAAATCGACACTGTTAGCGCAAAAAAAACAGGTGTTCCATACAAAATTTCAATACCTACTTCTCTAAAATGTATGAAACAGCTATTTTTTTCGCGCTCAGCGTTGGATTCTTAGAAAAAGTTGTTTATATTGATGGGTACTAATAGTCAAATAGTCAAAAAAATTTTATTCAGTAATATCACAGGGATTATTTTGAATCGTCTTACATACTAGGTGAGTCTAGGTGCCAATTCCAGTCCTATCCCCAGACCGAGAAGAACTGACAAGAAACTCGCTGGTCCTAGCGCTTTTTTTGTATGATCCTTGTTAATTTTAGGGACACCTAGCAGAGTTGGAGCTGATTCGCCCCAAGCTTTTTTGTCATCTAAGTACTCTGATATTCTAACCCCCTAAAGTTTTTGGAAGTAGTCTGGTAACACCTTATATTATGTATGCAAGTAGGTACAAATTCGTAGGAGTATAACATGCCTGGGGCCTTACCACGAAGTCTTCCAGAGGCCTCACCACGAATTCATAATACATTACCGAATTAATATTACATTGTTATTTCGTACCATGACCTATGCAAATTGTATGTAAGTAGTGACATTTCTATAATGGAATCGTTACGGAATCGTTCTGGAAGACTTCGTGGAATGGCCCCAGAACGATTCCATTATAGAAACGTCACTACTTCAACGATTGTACGAAATAACAATGTAATATTAATTCGGTAATGTATTATGAATTCGTGGTGAGGCCCCAAATCTGCAATCGACTTTACGGAACCGTACGCCGATTAGTGACTAATGACTCAAATTATATCCGTAAATCCAAGGCGGGTCCGGAATTCGTGAAACTTTAATGTTATGGGACTTCACGTATTATTTTATCTACGGATCTTGGCACGGAACTTGTACGGAGCTAAGCGGGCAGATTATGAGTACCCTACTCTAATTAAGGCGTTTTTAGGCCGCCTTAAGGCCGCCGTGAAACGTTTACGTCTTATGTACCTAACATACATAATATAAAAAGACGCCTGTTTCCCTGTTAGATTTTTCGACATTTTGTATAAAACCTATGTCACTCTTGTGATCCAGTCCAATGACATTTAATTTATCAAAATCTGTCCAGTCGTTTGGGCTACAGCGATAGCCGGGGCCGGAGCTCGCATACATAAATAAAAAAATAAATATGATCACGACTGTAATCCCCAGGCTCGGTAGATATCTCCTCAGATCTTTAGTTACTTAGATCTTTGAGGATATCTAAAGAGGGTGGTCAGAGGCACGTCCAAACATGACATTTGGTACATGCCCACATTTTGCACAATAGTTAGCATTCCGTACGTGACAGGTTGCAAGCCCATCGCCGCTTATAAGAATACTAACCTATGACACATACCTTCGAATTTTTGGTTCTAGGGTTCTATAATACACATATTATATAAGAATTGCTCGCTTTAATGTCATTAAATACATAATAGTCAATAGTCAATAGTCAATAATCTTTATTCAGTAATATCACAAGGATCATTTTGAATCGTCTTACAGACTAGGTGAGTCTAGGTGCCAATTCCAGTCCTATCCCCAGTACGAGAAGAACTGGCAAGAAACTCGCTGGGCCCTAGCGCTTTTCTTGTATTATTAACCTTGTTAACATTGTTAGGGACACCTAGCAGAGTTGGAGCTGATACATAATATAATAAACCCCAAACACATTACCCTCCATTTTCGCTTCGCAGTCGGGTAAGAACATGTAAAAAGAATTACCCCGAACACAAAGGAAATCAGTAACACCTCATGGATACTAAAACCTGTAATTACTCGTAAAGAAACGCGTTAACGCATAACCACGAGGTAGCTTTGGTATCCTAAAAAACTGATAACGCTTTAGGACGGCCGTCATTAGCGAGGACCCGATTTAAGTCACATTTATAACCGAATCATCCATCCTTTGTAAGTAGTCAAACTAATTTAACCCATGCAGTTTTAAACTTTAAACCAAAGATTTAAATCGCTTTAAACCCCTTTTTTCATTCTTTGGGGTGTTTTTCTAAGATAAAAAGCCTGTGATTATGTTAATCCAGAGTATTAAACTATATTCTTACCAATTTCAACCAAATCAGTTCAGCCGTTACAGAGTTAGCGTATTTTTATAAGACAAAAGTTCAAAAAACTAAAAAAATCACAATATTATACTAAGTATTTTTAGTAAATTTTAACACAGAATCGTAAAACACATAGTTTTGTCTTTTAACCTTAATTGTGTTGAACTCACCGTCAAAAAATTACAAACCTAATATGACGGTCAAATTTCTTAGAAGTTGCGTCAAACCTACCCTATTGGCCCCGAGTAAACTCACCGTCAATAAAATTACAAGCCTAAAATGACGGTCAAAATTTATTAGAAGTTACGTCAAACACATCTTATTGGCCCGAGCAAACTCACCGTCAATAAAATTAGCAACCTAAAATGACGGTCAAAATTTCTTAGAAGTTTACGGCGCCAAACCCACCCTATCGGCCTCGAGCAAGCCAAATACACCCTATCCGTCCCAAGTGTACAATACCAGCCGCCTGTCTTAGTTATTGCAAAAGGAAAAATGAAGGAACGCTCGAGATGCTCTGCAGCGAATAACATAAACTACCCTCTAAGTACTTGTCCTGAATTCGGGGTTGTAAATAAGAAAATAAAATAAATAAATACTGTGCAAAATACGTCATGCTATATAAAGCTTTGGTTGCACTGATGTGTTCTTTTTTGTTTGTTTTTTGACAGCGGGATGAGTAGATCGATTCAAAAATGCTTTAGGTCAACACATCTCGCGGGATAAGTTAATAGCGGCCTCAGTTGACTAAAGACCCGGTATTTATGTGAAAGAAAGAAGGAAAGAAAGAAAAAGCGTTTATTAAACACACACACACACATTTCAAACAAATCATAAAAAATGATAAGAGCAGTAAAAAACTTAAAAAAAAAGATTAGACCTACAAAAGAGTAAAAAAAAATAAATAAAAAGAACCAATAAACAGAAAAGTACACACACACTTACAGCTAAGCATATAATCTAAATATATTGATTTAAAATGTGGGCGCCTTATAACAGGGTTATTAAAGTCCAATTTGCAATAATTGAGTCTATCAAAGTGAGCTAATGTCAATCAGTTTGCTATCGCGTGAAAATTGAGCTTTAAAAACTCTGAAGGTTGAAGTTTCTAATTCACAAAGGGTATAACCAAAATAAATCTATCACAATAATGATATTTTTATTTATTTCAGTTTTTTATAGTTTTAATTTATTATTTGAATGCTTAAACTTATTAATATAATTTTATAGATACAAATAAATCAGTTCATGACAAACGTTGGTATGAATAAATAATATTTTTTTGAATTATCATATAAATACACTTAGGTGAGACCGTACCTTTAGGATTCCGTGTGTCGTGAGCATCAGAAACGACATAAAAGCTTGTTTTGGTAGTAGGTCAAGTTATTCTGACGGTCAGTATTGACGGTCAGTAGGTACAAATTGTTTTTTGTCGTATGCGGACGCGGTAGGTACATAGTACTTAACCCACGCTTCCATTTACAAAAATGTTTGATACAATTATGACAACAAAAAGTCAAAGTTTTATACGTGTTTTGTTTCAAACGAGAAAACTTCTTGACAGTCTTTGACACGCTCTTTACAAATTTTATATTCATTTATTTTCCTCGCTCTTTTCAACAATAATTTAAAAAATAATAATAAGTACATATTTAATACCTGCCCGTTTAAAAAACCTTAGTGTAAACGTGAGTTAAAGCCTACACACGACTGATCGTCAGAATAAAACTAAAAATCTTTCATAATTTTGTTTTGACGGTAACTTATAAAGAAGTTTTAAAATATAATAAAATTCTTTAGAAAGTGAACGATAAAGGATCTATTAATGTAGCTTAAAAAATATGAATTTATAAGGCATGCGAAAGCCAGTTCAAAAGATATTTATTAATAGATAAGTAATATAAATTGATATAATAATAGCTTCAATTCAATGAATAAGAAACGAAAATCATCTTCCTTATGGATAAATAAAAGCCTAAGGATTTTAATACCTTTTTGTACAATGATTATTGTGTATAAAAATAATAATGAACCCACACAATATATAGGTAGGTATTAATCTTCCTTTACATCTCTCATATTCGGTAAGTAGGTCCTTATTACCCCCAAATGGGCCTTGTAGGTGACCAATTATCGCTCTAGGGCCTAGGGTAATAATGTAGTTAGAAAAGCCCTAGGGCGGTAAGTAATTAAAAAAAAAAACTTCACTCCTTCAAAAAGTTCGCGTACATCTAACCATAATACTGGCAATAGACATCATGCATTCAGCCCAATGACAAAAGAGGTCGCTTCGATATTCAGCCTTCTCTTCGTATGAGTATAATAGTCATCAATCTATATCTATAAAAGAGCTTAACCTGACTGACTGACTGACTGACTGACTGATTGATCATCGCCGAGCCGAAACCTCTGAAGATAGAAAGCTGAAATTTGGAAGGTGGCTTTCTTTTATAACAAAATCACCCACTAAGGCGGGGTTTTTGGAAATTCCACCTTTAAGGGGGTGAAAAAGGGTGAAAAATGTTTGCATGAAACTTTTTAACGCGTGGAGCGATTTTCATGAAACTTTGACTGTACACTGTAAATGCAAAATAAACGGACACGTGTTTCAGGATTTTTCAATATAACCTTCAAAAAGGGGTCAAATGTGGGGTCAATGTTTGTATGGGAACTTTTTAACGGGTTGTGCGATTGGTTTGAAACTTTGTTTGTGTACTGTAAATGCAAAATGAATAGACACGTATTTCAGGATTTTTCAATATAACCTTCAAAAAGGGGTCAAATGTGGGGTCAATGTTTGTATGGGAACTTTTTAACGGGTCGTGCGATTGGCCTGAAACTTTGTTTGTGTACTGTAAATGCAAAACAAATGGACACGTGTTTTAGGATTTTTCAATATAACTTTCATAAAGGGGTCAAATGGGGTGTCAATGTTTGTATGGGAACTTTTTAACGGGTGGTGCGATTGGTTTGAAACTTTGTTTGTGTACTGTAAATGCAAAACAAATGGACACGCGTTTCAGGATTTTTCAATATAACCTTCATAAAGGGGTCAAATGGGGTGTCAAAGTTAGTATGGGATTATGAGTTGTGTGATGTGTTTGAAACTCAGTTTAGATACTTTAAGTGAACGAAGTCGCTGGCGGGACAGCTAGTTTTAAATATCGAACGGCGAAGCGCAATTTCGTTCTTGAAAAAAATAATTTAAAAAAAATTAAAAAAGGCGGGAATAGAAAACTTTTACTTTCAATATTGTTTATTCTTGTAATGCCGGTTTTTTTCTACTTACCTCACAATCGAGATGTAAAGCAGAGTAGTTAGCTCGGGTGTAAGCATCAATTGCACCCTCGAACCGCCCTCGCTGCGCTCGTGCGCCTAAAGATCTCGGGGCTGCAATTGATGCCTTACAGCCATTGGCTACTAATCTACTATTTATCGTGTTTTTAGTTCTTTTAAAACAGTGTGGTGAAAAGATTAAACAATCTATACTAATACTAATAATAATATTATAAAGAGGAAAACTTTGATTGTTTGTTTGTTTGTTTGTTTGTTTGTTTGTTTGTTTGAAATGAATAGGCTCCGAAACTACTGAACCGATTTGAAAAATTCTTTCACCAATGTGTAGAATGAACTTTCAGGATGAACATAGGCTATATTTTATGTAGGTACTTCGCGGGCGACGCCGCGTGCAGAAGCTAGTAAAATATAAAAAAGTAAAAAAAGTAGGGTTTTACTAATCTATCCTACCTCCTATCTTATCCTACTAATTATTATGAGCGCAAAAGTTTGTAAGAAAGGATGTATGTTTGTTACTCAACTATGCTGAAACGGCTGAACGGATCTGAATGAAATTTGAAATAAGCGTGGTTTATAACATGGATTATTACTTATGCTACTTTTTATTCGGGTATGTTATACAAGAGCAAAGCCACGCGCGGTTGCTAGTATTATAAATGCTGAAGTTTGGATGTATGGATGTTTGTTACTCAATCAAGCTGAAATGACTGAACGGATCTGGATGAAATTTTGCACAGAAATAGATTATATGGAATATCACATAGGCTATAATTTAACAAGGTTCCACGCGAAGCCGCGGGCAGACGCTCATTCATATAACTCCCATCAAAATGGACACAGTAATTTACTTACGCAAGGGATTCACATTCTCGCGTCATCGAATATCTCATAAAAAAGTTTATGTGATTGATACGGCGAAGTTGCAAACTTCCGTGCCGGATAAACGCTGATATTTCTGAGGGTTAGCACTGGTTTTTGACGTTATCGAAAGAAAAAAGAAAAAAAAATGGTCACGACTGTAATCCCCGAGCTCGGTAGATCTCTAGTTAGGTACTCAGATATTTGAGGATATCTAAAAGGTGGTCTAACATCATATTTTGCACATGCCCACATTTTACACAGTACTACAGGTACGTGACAGGTTGCAAGCCTATCGCCGCTATCGGGTATTAAATATGACGGATTTTCTGCGGTGTATTTGCCTGACAACTACGTCGCTCTGGTTTTTATATGTTTTCTCGTGTTATTTTGAGTTTTATTGCGTAATTTTGGTGGTTATTTTGCCAATAAAGCCCGGGTTCTTGACGCGAGTGTAAAATATGTGAATTAGAGTGAATAGTTCTCTTCAAATTCCATCGGAGGAAATCCCGAAAATTTTCAACAAAACAGCCATCTTTTGTTTAAAATTGACTTGACAACTTGACTATGACTCTGTGACGTTGACAATACTTATAAATAAATACACTTGACACTGGCAAAATTGTTCTCTAAGAGACAGATGCCATAATTAAAGAAGAAGAAGAAGAATTAAATATGACCACGACGGTAGATATCTCCTAGTTACTTAGATCTTTGAGGATATCTAAAGAGGGTATTTAGCATGTTCGAATATGACATTTGGTACATGCCCACATTTTGCACAGTGGTCAGTATTCCTTACGTGACAGGTTGGGAGCTCATCGCCGCTTATAAGATTACTAACCTATGACACACACCTTCGAATTGTTGGTTCTAGGGTATGCCGGTTTTCTCACGATGTTTTCCTTCACCGATCGGTTTCATCACTTGAAAAAGTGATGATGGATCTTTTTTTATTTGTTAATTTGTCATCGTCCCGAATAGCATTTATCTTCTTCTCTTATATATAAAAAATGAATTGCTGTTCGTTAGTCTCGCTAAAACTCGAGAACGGCTAAACGGATTTATCTTATCTTGGTCTTGAAATGTTCGTGGAGGTCTAGGGAAGGTTTAAAAGGTAAGAAAAATTCGAATAACTGCCAGGAAAACCCTAAAAATAGCCCTTTTCTATTTCCCATACAAACGTTTTCTAAATAAAATGTAGAGTCAATTTGAACTTTATTACTATTCAATAAAGTTCATATTAAATTATAATCACTGTTGTTCAAGCAATATAGAAGGCGGTACGAAGTTTGCCGGGACAGCTAGTAACTTTTAAAAATTTGGAAAATTTACGAAAAAGTAAAATAAAAGATAAAACATTTTCCTATACAAAATGTTCACGGGTTCCACGATAACTGATATTCTCGAGGACAAAGTCACGGGCAACAGCTAGTAAGTAATAATAATTTATTTTATTTCTTCTTCTTCAATTATGGCATCTGTCTCTTAGAGAACAATTTTGCCAGTGTCAAGTGTATTTATTTATAAGTATTATCAACGTCACAGAGTCATAGTCAAGTTGTCAAGTCAATTTTAAACAAAAGATGGCTGTTTTGTTGAAAATTTTCGGGATTTCCTCCGATGGAATTTGAAGAGAACTATTCACTCTAATTCACATACTTTACACTCGCATCAAGAACCCGGGCTTTATTGGCAAAATAACCACCAAAATTACGCAATAAAACTCAAAATAACACGAGAAAACATATAAAAACCAGAGCGACGTAGTTGTCAGGCAAATACACCGCAGAAAATCCTTTATTTTATTTATAAGAAGGTTCAAACTAATGCAAGTGGCTCCGGTGACAGAAAAGATGAGGAGTAATAAGTTAGCGTGGTATGGGCATGTTATGAGGAGAGATGAATGTCACGTGACGAGGAGAGTGTTAGGTATGAATGTGGATGGATACAGGGGTAGAGGTAGACCAAAGAAAAGATGGATGGACTGTGTGAAAGATGACATGGGTAGGAAAGGAGTGAGTACTGAGATGACGAGTGACCGAGGGAAAAGGAAGAAGATCACATGTTGTGCCGACCCCACATAGCGTGAGAAGAGGGCAGGAAGATGATGATGATGATGAAGGTTCAAACTAGTGCTAAGGTGCGTGCACCGTGCGTCGCGAGATCGTTTATAAACGTCAGATATAATTGGAGTTTTTCAAGTATTTTCAGGTTTTTTTTTAAAAGTTTTGCTGTGTGGATGTTATTAGATCATCACTTTTTTAACTAATGATGGATCACACCGATAACGGTGAAAGAAAACATCATGAGGAAACAGACATACCCTAGAACCAAAAATTCGAAGATGTTTGTCATAGGTTAGTATACTTTCTTATAAGCGGCGATGGGCTTTCAACCTGTCACGTACGAAATACTAACTAGGTACTTTGCAAAAAGTGGGCATGTGCCAAATGTTATGTTTGGACGTGCTGACTACCCTCTTTAGATATCAAAGATCTAAGTAACTAGAGATCTGAGGAGATATCTACCGAGCCTGGGGATTACAGTCGTGATAATTTTTTTTCTTGATTGTATAATCCTGAATTTATTTAAAATTGTGTATGGGTGAGTATTATTAATATCTGAAATAAATAAAATACAATAAAAAAATAATACTCGTATATTGGTGGACAATTCACATAACGCCATCTAGCCCCAAACTAAGGAAAGTTTTGTACTATGCCTCGGAACAAATTTGTGTAGGTACGATCTGCAGAAATTTGTTCCGTTGGTCTGGGTGTGTATGTATAATAAAAAATATCTATCTATGTACCTATATCATGTATTAAATATATCAGTTATCTAGTACCCATAACACAAGCTTTGAGTAGCTTACTTTGGGGCTAGATGATGCTGTGTGGATTGTCCAGCATTATTTATTTATTTATTTATTTATTTATGTGATAGTTTTTTTTATAAAATACATAATACGCGTATACAATTGATATTAACACCCAGACACAGAAAAAACATCTGCGTTCATCACACAAATGTTTGTCCTGGGGATCGAACCCACGACCTACAGCGCAGAAGGCAGAGCTACTACCAACTGAGCTGTGAGGCCAGTCCAAAATATATAGAGCTATACTATTTCCAACTCGTGTTATTTCCACTAGTGACTGGCTTGTTTCCAAAACTAGAATGTCCTGCATTGCGTACTATAAAATATATTCGTTTTATTTGATTCATGCTTTTGCCATGGCTTTGCTTATATCAGTGCCAAGCTTCAACTTTTTAAAAGTGTTATTTACTTAAAAAATAGGATTAGGATTTAATTTAAAACAAAAGATGGCCTATTTTGTTAGAGTTCCGTGAAGACGATTAATAAAATAAATAATGCTGGACAATCCACACCGCATCATCTAGCCCCAAAGTAAGCTACTCAAAGCTTGTGTTATAGGTATTAGATAACTGATATATTTAATACATTATATACATAGATACATATTTTTTATTATACATAGAAATCACCCAAACCAACGGAACAAATTTCTGCAGATCGTACACAAATTTGTTCCGCGGCAGGAATCGAACCCGCAACCTCTTGCGTCGCAGGCGGCCACTGAGGTCGTCAAAATGGCTCTTTTCTCTGATTTTCTCACAAAAATTTAAAAACTTTAAAATACAAACCCAATTTAAAGCCACAAAGAATTTAATATGCACATTATTCTCATAATTCTAACATTATCTTCGATGGTCGCAACACATTTTTCTATTAAACTCTTAACATTTTTCAATGTACCGCATTTGCGGCGGACGAGTTGCTCTGAGAACTTTAAATTGAGCAATTTATGAGTGAATTCAGATAATAATAGCTTGATACTTTTTATTCTTC
Organism: Cosmorhoe ocellata; assembly: GCA_963675405.1. Classification (NCBI taxonomy): domain Eukaryota; kingdom Metazoa; phylum Arthropoda; class Insecta; order Lepidoptera; family Geometridae; genus Cosmorhoe; species Cosmorhoe ocellata. The sequence goes on along the minus strand of OY776266.1, from coordinate 7,120,035 downwards.
TCTCTGTTCTTTTCCCACGCCATGTGGGGTCGGCACAACACGTTTCCTCCATCTCCCTCTATCATCTCAGTACTCACTTCATTCTTACCCATGTCATCTTTCACACAGTCCATCCATCTCTTCTTTGGCCTACCTCTACTCTTGTATCCATCCACATTCAACGTAATACTCTCCACGTCACATGACCGAATAATAGCTAGATTCATTCATCAAAAATACGCTAGCAGTTTTGTTCTATTAACCCTACCATTTTTTTCAATTTATTGTGAAAAATCGGACACCAAAGTATATTTTTTTATTAATGTCTGATTGTCAGAAACAGAGTCATTTTTACCCGACTGCAAAGAAGGAGGGTTATGTGTTTGGGGTGTATGTATGTATGTTTGCGAGTGCCTCTGGCTGTCGGTAGAGCTGTCGGCTGCACAGATTTTGAGAATGAAATGTCGTTATATTGAATCACAAGAGTGACTATGCTATACAAAATGTCAAACAATCTAATATGGCGGCTGTGAGAAGATATTTTCAACTATTCAGACGAGTTTTTATATTTTTCAATAAATACTAGTAAGTATACAAGTCTTTTTGAAAATAAATTATGATAGGTACTTGATATATGAGTATAGAGCGCTGGTGGTGTAGTGGTAGCACCCCTGCCTCACGATCCGAAGGTCGTGGGTTCAAACCTGGTCGTGCATCAATGAGTTTTTCTATTCGAAAAATATATGTGCGCAATGCCAGTGCTCTTAAACGGTGAAGGAAAACATCGTGAGGAAACCGGCATACCCTAGAACCAAAAATTCGAAGGTGTGTGTCATAAGGTTAGTATTCTTATAAGCGGCGATGGGCTTGCAACCTGTCACGTACGGAATACTAACTACTGTGCAAAATTTGGGCATGTACCAAATGTCATGTTTGGACTTACCTCTGACTACCCTCTTTAGATATCCTCAAAGATCTAAGTAACTAAAAATCTGAGGAGATATCTACCGAGCCTGAGGATTACAGTCGTGATCATATTAATTTTTTTATTAGGTACTTGACTGAACTATAACTGAAATTGCTGAAACAATTCCATAAACCAAACAAACATTATATTAAATATTATTCTCTCGTTCTTATTTTTGTCGCTAAAAACATGTTATGTAACCTCAGAATAATAATATTAAATGCGGACCTAACATAGCTAACAGTCTCTGAACGAGTTACACCCAGTTCTTTTATCCTGTCACTAGATGTCAGCACTGCGGTGAAAAGGAAGTCACCTGTCATGTAGTGGTCACCCCTGCCTCACGAGCCGAATGTCGTGGGTTCAAACCTGGTCGTGCACCAACGACTTTTTCTATTCGAAAAAAAAATATTTGCACAATGCCAGTGCTCTTAAACGGTGAAAGAAATTATCGTGAGGAAACCGACATACCCTAGAACTAAGAAAAACAAAAGTTGTGTCATAATATAGATTCTTATAAGCAGCCCTGGGCTTGCAACCTGTCATGGTCTGATATATTAACTACTGTGCAAAATGTGGGCATGTGCCAAATGTCATCTTCGGGCGTGCCTCTGACTACCCTCTTTAGGTATCCGCAAAGATCTAAGTAACTTGAGATCTGAGGAGATATCTACCGAGCCTGGGGATTACAGTCGTGTGAGTGTTTGTTTGTTTGTTAAATTGTGGTAGACTGACCTCACAGGTCCATTGGTAGTAGCTCTGCCTTTTGCGCTGTAGTTTGTGGGTTCGATCCCCACCCAGGGCAAAAAATTGTGTGATGAACGCTAACTGGGTGTTAATATCTATTGTATGTACAAAAATCCCATAGTACAAGCTTTGCTTAGTTTGGGACTAGATGGCGTTGTGTGAAGTGTTAACCAATATTTTAATATTTATTATTATACATACATACATACATAAAATCACGCCTGTTTCCCGACGGGGTAGGCAGAGACCACGGATATCCACTTGCTACGATCCTGACATACTTCTTTTGCTTCATTCACTCTCATTCAAAATCAAAAAATCAAAATCAAAATATGTTTATTTCAATAGAATCACAGGGATCACTTTGAAACGTCTTACATACTAGGTGAGTCTAAGTGCCAGTTCCAGTCCTATCCCCAGTGCGAGAAGAACTGACAAGAAACTCGCTGGGCCCTAGCGCTTTTTTTGTATGATCCTTGTTAATTTTGTAAGGAATACCTAGCAGAGTTGGAGCTGATTCATCCCAAGCTTTTTTATCATCTAATTCATAATCTAATTAAATCATTACATTCTTTATATTATTATACCTATATCTACTATCCTTTTCGTGCGCTGTATAGTTTATTCACTCTCGGCTAATTCAATTTGTTTCATGCAACAATCACTCAGACAATGTAGGCAGCTACTTTGCGAACTTTCCAACTCTCTGAGCGAAATGTTCAAATTGTATGTGGTTTCAAATTGTCGGGCCGTTCTTTAGCAGACTTGAACAATATGTTTTTGATAAAAATATAATGTTTTTCAACCGAAATGCTTGTAGGAAAACCAAATGACTAACACTTTTTGCCAAATCGACTTTATTGCATTTTCATAAAGTCCAATTCAAGCTGCATCTTTCTGTGACACTAAAGTTTTGATATCATATTTCAATAAAAATATATGTTTCTATTTAAAAGTGCTATTTTCAAACTTTTTTACAGAGCGCTGGTGGTGTAGTGGTAGCACCCTTGCCTCACGTTCCAAAGGTCGTGGGTTCAAACCTAGTCGTGCACCAATGAGTTTCTTTTATTCAAAAAAAAATATGTGCGCAATGCCCTTAAACGGTGAAGGAAAACATCGTGAGGTAACTGGTGTACGATATATTCCGTATAATGACATTTGCATAAGTACTAACCTATGACACACACCTTTTAATTTTTAGTTCTAGGGCATGCCAGTTTCACGATGTTTTCCTTCACCGTTTAAGAGCTCTGCCAAACCGACTAATATAAGAATATCTTTGAGATCACGATGGCAAAATTACACATTTCTCCCACTTGACCGATTTTTTACAGCGCAAGATACCGTTAGACTTGGAGGTAGTGCAGGAGACAAGGTCTGTTTAATTACTTGATAGATAGAGTAGAATAGAATACATTTTATTTGCAATGTTTTTTTAATTTGGAGACAGTTGAGATTTAATAGCTTTGTACGTCCCTCTAATAATGATGAAGGAACAAGTAGAATCTTTTAAATTAATAAAAGTTCTATACGTCCCCCCATAAAATAAGAGGGGGGCAGAGAGAACCTTTTCAAATAATAAAAGTTTCATCTATCCTCTCGTTGCTAAGAGGGGGGCAAATATAACGTTTAAGTCTCATCTATCCCCCCAAGAAGACAGAGCAGGGGGACAAATGAGAATAATCCAAAAACATTTGTGCGATGAATACACAATTTTTGTTCTGTGTCTGGGTGTTACTATGTATTCTATGTATGTTTCAACAAAACAAAGCATTATAATATACAGATTTGCATAATTTGGGGCTACATGGCAACATATTTTTAATTTTATAAAACCTATGTTACTAATCACGTTATTTAAATTACTGATAGTCTGGTAGACAAAACCAGGGACCGTACAACCCCGAGTTTGGGTTAACCCCGTCCAATGGGTAACACTTTCAACGTCTGCGCATTTCGATTGGGTTACCCGTAAGCCGTCTAAAACACATGTGAAAGGGTAACCCTCTCATTGGGTTTTAGTAACGATAGGGTTACCCTTTCGTTGCGCTTACTTTTTTTACGTTTTTCGTTTTGACTCAAAACTTATATATATAAAAGGCAATTAAAAAAAATAGAAAGTAAACTTTTATAAAAAGTCTGTGATCCTACAAAATTTTATTTGTAAACTTGAAAGTTTGAAAATTTTAAAACTTAAGTTCTCAATGTAAAATTATATATTTACTAATATAAACTTAAATTGAACTCCATTTAATAATTGTAATTAACTAGTATGCTTTCATAATCAATAATAGTAAAACTACACACGATCTTACTTTCTTCAAACTGCAGACTAAATTGCGTAACCATTTTAAATTAACGGAATACTAACTATTGTGCAAAATGTGGGCATGTACCAAATGTCATGTTTGGACTTGCCTCTGACTACCCTCTTTAGATATCCTCAAAGATTTAAGTAACTAAAGATCTGAGGAGATATCTGCCGAGCCTGGGGATTACAGTCGTGATCTTTTTTTTTTTTTTTTTTTTTATTATTTTAAATTACAATTCTTATTTGACTAAACTGACGACGTTTCTTAGCTTAGATAATAAGCCATATTGATTGATGTTGACTAACGTTATGAATACAATATGGTGGAAAATTAATTGATTAAAGACCAAAATGTCAAATATAGCACATTTTTTAACTGACATTGAGAAATGTTACGCTAATTTGATCTTTCTGGTGAACAAAATAAGATCTTCGTCCTTTAACATTGTTCTGACCTTTCGTAATGTCAGAATATAACAGAAGCCATTAAGCAAAAGTAATTGGTTAATAGGTGACGCGATATTTATAGTTACTGTATTTGTCAGTAATTTACAGTTAATGTATAGGCGACCAAGAAATTGGTTTACCACTCTAAGTACTCTAAGTATTTACAGTTAATGTATAGGCAGTTAATGTATAGGCGACCAAGTATTTACAGTTAATGTACACTCTAAGTATTTACAGTTAATGTATAGGCGACCAAGAAATTGGTTTACCACACTAAGGCTGAATATCATTTGCACGTACAAAACATCAAGGGCTATTTTCGCTTGACAGATTAATAACTGCTACGTCAGAATCTGTCATAGTAATCCTTAGCGAATAATTATGTTACTGGGAGATGTCATCAAAAGTGGTAAACCAATTTCTTGGTCGCCTATACATTCTTTGTAGAGCTTAGTGTGTGGGTGAAAAGGTCTATGTCTAATGCTTTTTAACCACAAACAAAATATTCAATTTTTTTTTGTTGAACTTTTCACAACGCCATCTAGTCCCAACTAATCAAAGCTTGTGCCAACTAAAGAGCGCTGGTGGTGTAGTGGTAGCACCCCTGCCTCACGATCCGAAGGTCGTGGGTTCAAACCTGGTCGTGCACCAATGAGTTTTTCCATTCGAAAAATTTATGTGCGCAATGCCAGTGCTCTTAAACGGTGAAGGAAAACATCGTGAGGAAACCGGCATACCCTAGAACCAAAAATTCGAAGGTATGTGTCATAGGTTAGTATTCTTATAAGCGGCGATGGGCTTGCAACCTGTCACGTACGGAATACTAACTACTGTGCAAAATGTGGGCATGTACCAAATGTCATGTTTGGACGTGCCTCTGACTACCCTCTTTAGATATCCTCAAAGATCTAAATAACTAGAGATCTGAGGAGATATCTCCTGAGCCTGGGGATTACAGTCGTGATCATATTTATTTTTTTATTTTATTTATTTTAATCAAAGCTTGTGAATCGGATAACTGATAAACTAATTTATTATATATTTTGTAAAAACATAGAACACATAGTAACACCCAGACACAGAACAAAGATCTGTGTTAGTCACAAAAATGTTTGTTCTGTGTAGGGATCGAACCCATAACCTACAGCGCAGAAGGCAGATCCACTGCAAACTGAGCTGTGAGGCCAGTCAAATAAGTCAAACTTTTTTTTCTTGGCAGATCTTGGTTTTCTTGTTTATTAATTTTATTTACAGAGAAAAATTTTAGAGATAGTTTAAGACTTATTGCAGGTAATATACCCAAAAAGCTAGCAACGTTAAATGGATTTTATTTAAACAATTTTCATCAAATTGTTCCATAACCTGGCATAAATTATCAGGCCAATGATGATGATGATGATGGTGACAATAAAGTTTGCAACAAACCCGTGGGTTCCCGCACTATTCAACAATTTTTCGAAGGAAAAGTTTTGTGCCAACTCTTCGATTTCAACAATGTTGAAATGTAGGTCTTCGAGATATTGAATTTTGTCCAAAGCTGGGAAAGTTTTAATGGACTATTATTTCTACCCGACTGCCGTGGGGAGGTTCATGATTTCGAGAGCCTGCGGAGCGATTACTTCTTAGTTTTATGGGATTTCCATTAATATTTTTCATATACAGGGTGTCCGGAAACTAGTGTTTTCTCAAAAGGGGGTTATTTTAAACCTTATACGGAATGTCATCAAACTTGTATTTTCCCGAGGAGGGCTATTTTGACACTACAAGAAAAAATGTATAAATTCTATAAATTTTCACTGAAGACTAAATTTAACTAACTTTTCACTAACTTGACCCTATTTTCGATCTTTTAGTCTTTAGGAGTAGGTAAGTGTTAGTTAGCGTACATTAATGTGGGATTGAGACAGCAATAATAAAAGTTTCCACTTCTTGATATTGTTTTATTTCAAAATAAACTCACTAAGACTATTATAAATACGTTCTTATTATTTTTTTAGTCATGGCGTCTGTGGTTGAGTTTTCCACAATTTTTTCCATTATTATACGTTATACCACCATCTTAGATCTTAGCACATCCCTCGTCTTCTTTTCTCCCGTATCATTCATTCGGTCTTATCATTTCATTCAACCTTCACGTTCGGATACAACCATACAATCATCTGTCACACATCTCACTGTCACAGCAGATTCGAATATACCACATTCATACCCTATTAATATTTTTAACCTCTGATGTGTTTTAAGCAGCGAAAGTATTTACCCCCACGTCAGCCCTGCTTTTTTTTTCAAATCGAAACTTCAAATCTGTCTAGAAGTGATTTTTTCGAATGGATTTATTGAGAAATCATTGTATATTGTTCATTCGTTCAGTAAGATGTGCCAAAATAAAAAGAAACCCTAAAACGTAGTTATACAGTTTAATATTCAGTAAAAACCAACAGGCGTCACTTGTCGCGGATCCCTGTCTAAGCAGACGACGGTAGTAACCAGGATTCGTGTTTAAACACACGAGAGGTTAAAATAAGCGTCTGTTACTCAACAATTTGACTGCTAAACGCTTCAAATACCCACAAAAAGTCCTAAAAATACTTTCAAAAATACTTTCAGACCATAAACAAAAACTAGTCTGCTCCCGCTCAATAAATCACGCCGTTATGATATAAGATAATTTAGGGAACTTTTTGCCGACCCTACCTTCAACTTCGACAATCAAAAACACACCTTATATGGACAGCGATAGGGCACGGAATAAGTTAAGGCACAATAGGGTTGCCACTACGTAATTGCTCGAGTTTAGGGTAATAATTTTATTTACGTTCACCCATTTTCAGGGTTAGTTTTGGGGAAAATAGTTTTTTTTCTCGGAATGGTCTCATATTGGCGGGAAACTTATGCCGAGTGGTAATAGAGTTTGGAAGGGTCCGATGTTTTGGGAGACTGTTGGAACGTGGAATTTTTGTGATAGCAATACATCGACTTCGCTAGCGTAGCGCGTGCTGCGACTAGTTGCGGTTCGATTTCCGACGCGGTATAAAATTTTTCACACTTTCTTGACACGACTAGTTGATAAGTAGGTATAGTACAAAAAAAAACAAAAAATGATCACGACTGTAATCCCCAGGCTCGGTATACGATTACTAAGATCATTGAGGATATCTAAAGAGTAGTCAGAGGCACGTCTAAACATGATATTTGGCACATGCCACTTTTTACTAACAAGACATCGAATTTTTAGTTCTAGGGTATGCCGGTTTCCTCACGAGGTTTTCCTTTTGCGCACATAATTTCTTCGAATGGAAAAACTCATTGGTGTATGACCAGCTTTGAACCCACGACCTTTGGATCCTGAGGTAGGAATACTACCACTACACCACCAGTGCTCTCAAATTAAAGATTTAAAATTGAACTGAACAAAAGTAGGATAAATTCGGATACACAAAGATATCAATAAAGCCTCTATTGTTCGGATACGAGTCGTCTCCGTATTATGGAGAAGCTCACTGATTCTAACCGAATAATATCCCTTTTGAATATACTCGTTACTACCACTGGTACTCGATAGAAACTCGAATGAATATTTACAATAATAACAGGGAATGCCAGAAAAAAAATTGTTGTTTTGACGTAAAATATATTATTAAATTTCCTAATACCTACTTCAAAAACAAGGATTACTTAATTTTTACGTACTTATCATTTATATTATAATAAATGCAAAAGTTTGGATGAATGTTTGTTACTGAAATGGCTGAACAGATCTGGTTGAAATTTAGCACAGAGATAGATTTTAGTCTGAAATTGCACACCTGGTTCGTGTGGGATAGGTTTGTTTTTGTTTTTCAAGGTATAACGTGCGCGAAACCGTGGGCAGAAGCTAGTATTTTTTGTATAATTGTACCCTTTACGACCCAATTAATTCCTTCAAAGTTTCAAAATAAAAAGATTTTAATCAATATCTGAAATTTGTTTACACTTTATCAAATAATTAACGCGCTACGCCTCACAAACTCTTCACAACTTTGTCAGCCATTTTGATTTTTCATTTCTTCTTGTTTACCTTCGAAAATAAGCGGTAATGCCTCAAGATATTGGGTATGCAAACACTGTGACGTGTCGAGCGCGGAAATCGAACCGGCATCAGACGCGTATAGAGTATTAATTCTTGACGATTTTCTTTGTATGTACAAGTATCCTGAGGTGTTTCGATGAATAGGCAATAGTTGGTTGGTGATGTATTTAAACAACCATTTGTATCACCGTATAATCTCATCTAAACACCACACATCAAAATAATAATTTATGAATGAGTGAATGAATGAACTTTTTTTTTGCCTCGTGTTGAAAATCAAATGAGAAAATGTATGAAAATCAGATTTTTAACCGTAAAAAATGACGTGAAGGAATAGATGTAGAGACTTGGTGCGTCAATAAAACATACTTTTTTTCTTCTTCTTTGTTTGATACCTGATGCCATAGCCCAAATATGTATGATACTGAGTGACCTCCTTTCAACCTCTGATAGAAGTATTTATAAATAAATAAATAAATAAATAATGCAGGACAATCCACACGGCATCATCTAGCCCCAAAGTAAGCTACTCAAAGCTTGTGTTATGGGTACTAGATAACTGATAATATTTAATACATTATATACATAGATAGATATTTTTTTTATTATACATAGAAAACACCCAGACCAACGGAACAAATTTCTGCAGATCATACACAAATTTGTTCCGAGGCGGGAATCGAACCCGCAACCTCTTGCGTCGCAGGTGGACTCTCGCCCGCTGCGCCACAGAGGTCGTCAAATTATGAAAGAACATGGTGAGTTCCCTTAGTAATTCGATTACAAAATAAAGTGAATTATATTTCTGGATAATGTAAGATAGGTCTTGACTAAGTATTTAGATTTCCTGTAGAACTTCAAAGTTTTATAAACTTAGACTAAGTTGTATTAAAATCCTTTGTGAGAGTTAATCTGAGAATTTATATAAACGCCATTTTGAGTAACGATTCATGTTCGAACTAAACTTTACTACAATTAGAAAGTCAGCAAATTAAATAGGGGTTAATGAGAAAGGGAGACGAAGAATATTAATTCTTATTAAATTAACTTAATAATTTGTTCTTCTGAGCACTGCTGGTCGAGTGGTAGCACCCCTGCCTTACGATCTGAAGGTCATGAGTTTAAACCTAGAATCAAAGAATTTTTCAATTCGAAAAACTTATGTGCGCAGTGCCAGTGCTCTTAAACGGTGAAGGAAAACATCTGGTATATCCTAGAACCAACGATTTAAAGGTGTGTGTCATAAGTTAGTATTCTTATAAACGGCGATGGGCTTGCAACCTGTCATGTACGGAATACTAACTACTGTGCAAAATGTGGGCATGTGCTAAATGTCATGTTTGGACGTTCTTATAACTACTTTCTTTAGATATCCTCAAAGATCTAAGAAACTAGAGATCTGAGGAGATATCTACCGAGCCTGGGGATTGAAAAGTGTTTTTTTTTAAACCTGTTAATTTATATCAGTGTGGTGAAAGAAATAAATAAGATTTTTGTGCATTACTAATGGAACTCGACAAATAGTGTTACGTTCTTATTAATAGTATAATTACGTTTAAAAACCCTGTATGAACTTTTTTTTTGAATCAAATCAAATCAAATCAAATTCATTTATTTTGCGAAACATGGGTTACAGGGATGTTAAATAAAAAAATAGAATGGGAACAGCCATGATCAGCTTTACAGCATGCAAAGTCACGATAGATGTATATAAAACAAGGTCAATATCAACATTAATTAATCAATAAGTAAATTGTCTCATCTAGAATTTATCCATCAGATATTCATTGACATTATAATAGGCCTTCTTAATTAACAATTGTTTTAATTTGTGTTTAAAAATATGAATAGTACTGCTATCTTTAATGCATTGAACAATGTGTTTTTATAATTTTATCAAAAGTACTTTATCGATTTCGACAAAATTTTTGTGGCACTATTTGTAAAGTACCTACCAAACAAAAAATGAATTATCGAAATCCTTTCATAATTGGCGAAGTAATCGAGCACCAAAAAAATATTTAAAAAAACATTCTAAAACCTCTTTTTCGAAGATGGTAAGAAACACAATACATTGTAGTATTTTGATGTCATCGAATCCTGAGCCTACTTCAAATTCAAATTCAAATTCAAAATATGTTTATTTTCAATAGAATCACAGGGATCACTTTGAAACGTCTTACATACTAGGTGAGTCTAAGTGCCAGTTCCAGTCCTATCCCCAGTGCGAGAAGAACTGACAAGAAACTCGCTGGGCCCTAGCGCTTTTTTTGTATGATCCTTGTTAATTTTGTAAGGAATACCTAGCAGAGTTGGAGCTGATTCATCCCAAGCTTTTTTATCATCTAAGTACTCTGATATTTTATAGTAAGCTTTTCTAGACAGTTTCTGTTTAATTACATTTTTGAATTTTCCAATTGATAAATCAAGCATGTCACTTGGGATCTTGTTATAGAAGCGTACACATTGCCCTTTAAAGGATTTACTTACTTTAGTGAGCCTAACCGTGGGAACAGCGAGTTTATTTTTAAGTCTAGTATTAATATTATGATTCACTATTTTTCCTAAATAAATTAATGTTTTTGTGAACATACATCAAGTTTTCATATATATACTGACATGGCATTGTCATGATGTTTATTTCTTTAAACTTACCCGACTGCCGTGAAACAAAATGGAGGTTACTAAACTAATTTGGCTCTCAACGACTTGCAATTGAAAGAAATGGGGTTCCCAACTTAATAAAAACAAAAAGTAATCGGAAAACGAAACGGTACGACCGGCTACGCTCAAATTAAGGAAAACTCAGCTAACTAAACAATCACAGGATAAGGACTTACAATAATAATGTCTCCGCCCAAAATAACCCTTATAACCAGGCGAATAAGACACATTCCGGCGATGGAAACTTTCGGAAAAATACACGCGAATACAACCTTTATTGTGAAGCGGTAAGATCGAGTGTTACAACCTTGTAAGTTGATGAAGTTACACAAAAACAACCTTTATTACAGTGGAGTAGAATTGATATCAAAAGTTGGGGCGAAAATGAGGTAACTGCTTCAGTCTAGTGCTAAGTGGTCGTTTCGCTAAGTGTTTAGTTTTATGGTTATTTTGTGATAGTTTTGTCAGATGCTTAGTCAATTTACAAGCATTTTTAAAAAGTAACTTCATTTTTAGGGTTCCGTACTCAAAAGGTAACCAACACGACCCTATTGTTGCATACAATGCAATAGAAAAGTGTTACATCCTACTTAATATTATAAACGCGAAAGTTTGTAAGATGGATGTCTGGATGTCTGGATGTATGTTTGTTACTCTTTCACGCTGAAACGGCTGAACGGATCTGGATGAAACTCGGCACAGGTATAGATTTTAGTCTGGAATAGCACATAGGCTACTTTTTATTCCGGAAAAATACGGTTCCCACAGGATAGATTTGTTTTTGTTTTTCAAGGTACCACGTGGGCAAAGCCGCGGGCGGAAACTAGTATAAATATAACCTTCTCATTTTTATGGCCTTACCACAAGCAAAAACCATTATGTTTCAGAAACGTCCCATTTTAAGCTTCAAATAACATTACTTCAATACATTTTCCTTACTTCTTCAATACTTCAAACAATATTACTTTGATATTACCCAAAGAGGGTAAGGCCCCAGGTCTATAAGTTAATGATATATGAAATTGTTTTTTTTTTGACGTTTATGTTTTAGATAGCTACCTAATAAAACCATTTTCAGTTTCATTTTATAAAAAAAGACGTTAATTTTAATAAATAGTTCGTTTTACATGTAAATTAGCAATATTGGTTGATTTACGGTTTATATTTACATCGTCCGGATCAACCGGGATAACGACTGATCCGGACGGATAACCGGAGAAATAAATAAGCGGGCAACATTTCCCGCATAAATCTGCCGAATCACGCCGTGAATTTATAATTATTGTTGATTTATGGCCTTTTGGATTTCTAAATTAAATATTTTTTTTATTTCTACGCGGTTTTTGTAGCGCTTTGTTATTTATTTATTTTTTTAACTAGCAACCCTAATGCTGAAATAGCTTCCGAACGTTTAAATTAATAATAATAATATAATAATATAATATATGATCACGACTGTAATCCCCAGGCTCGGTAGATATCTCCTCAGATCTTTAGTTACTTAGATCTTTGAGGATATCTAAAGAGGGTAGTCAGAGGCAAGTCCAAACATGACATTTGGTACATGCCCACATTTTGCACAGTAGTTAGTATTCCGTACGTGACAGGTTGCAAGCCCATCGCCGCTTATAAGAATACTAACCTATGACACATACCTTCGAATTTTTGGTTCTAGGGTATGCCGGTTTCCTCACGATGTTTTCCTTCACCGTTTAAGAGCACTGGCATTGCGCACATAAATTTTTCGAGTGGAAAAACTCATAGGTGCACGACCAGGTTTGAACCCACGACCTTCGGATCGTGAGGCAGGGGTGCTACCACTACACCACCAGCGCTCTCAAATTAATATATTTTTCTAAATTAAGGTTTCTACATGCAACATGTCCTCAGTGACATATTTATTGGCCCACAACAGATGAGAAATAAAATTTCATAAAATAATTTAATCATTTTATTTATTTAAAATAATGAATGAGTAATTAAATCAGAGGAAATCTGAAAGTGCCACCGGTGACAAAAAAGATGAGGAGTAATAGGATAGCGTGGTATGGGCAGGTTGCGAGAAGAGATGAATGTCATGTGACAAGGAGAGTGTTAGGTATGAATGTGGATGGATACAGGGGTAGAGGTAGGCAAAATTAAAAACTATCAAACCAACCAAACTAAATGTTATGATGCTGGTTTATGAATAAACCTGGAGTTTTACCACAAATTCTATGGGCAATATCAAAGTAATATAACTATGATGTTTCGTACCATGACTTAAAAGTTTGTATTGAAGTAGTGCTACTTCAAGCTTTGCCTTTGGGCCTTACCACAAACTCTTAGGGCAATATCTAATTAATATAACATTTTTTTTGTTATTTGTATATTTTGTACCATAGCTTAAAGTATTAAACCGGCATACCCTAGAACAAAAAATTCGAAGGTATGTGTCATAGGTTAGTATTCTTATAAGCGGCGATGGGCTTGCAACCTGTCACGTACGGAATACTAACTACTGTGCAAAATGTGGTCATGTACCAAATGTCCTGTTTGGACTTGCCTCTGACTACCCCCTTTAGATATCCTCAAAGATCTAAGTAACTAAAGATCTGAGGAGATATCTACCGAGCCTGGGGATTACAGTCGTGATCATATTATATATATATATATATATATAATATTTTTTAAAGTATTGAAGTTGTGTTACTTCAAGGCTTGAAATTCAAGCTTAAAACTTTGATGTTTCTGAAACATGATCGTTCGTATTAAGGTCCCTATTTTACGAACATAATAAGAACTTGATTATTTCAAAACGTCCTTTGGTGCTTGGCTCTTAGCGTCAGAAACTCGCGAGCGTCAGGCAATAAATAATTAAGAATCAAACGAACTTACCTTAGTGATGTTTGATTCCAATTATGTGAGTGTTCCAACCGAAGACGATTACAATATATTACTTGCAGCAGTACATGAGTTGGTGCTATCCTTATCACACATTTAGAGCAATATCTTAAAAAAAAACAAAAACATGACTTCCGTCTCCCTCTCATCGTAGCCGGCCTACCCGCGCCAGCGCCTTCCTGACCTCATTATTTTTCAGAGTGGTAGTACTTATTTTGTGTTATAGCCAGACTAGCTTTTTATTTTTTATTTTAACATTTTTGGGTTGGGATGGGATGGGACGATGTAATCGTCTTCGGTTGGAACACTCACATAATTGGAATCAAACATCACTAAGGTAAGTTCGTTTGATTCTTAATTATATTTCGTGTACCAACCGAAGACGATTACAATATATTACTTGCAGATGTTCAGAGCATTGCTATGTAAGTTAATAGTGTAAGAAAATAAAAAATAAAGAACCATGTTTCCAATCACTATAATGCTAATTAGTTACGAAATTAAAGTAAAAAGTAAATGAAAGTACATATACTAATTAACTAATTTAAGGGTCAATTTTTACATTTATCAGATTCTTAACTTTTTTATGTTAATGGAATAAGTGCAACTAACCCTAATTATTGAATGTTAAATATGGCATCCGTAAAATCATTGTCGTTTGATTCCAGGATGTCTCTACAATAGTATTTAAGAAATACATTGGATCGATCACTCCAGCCTGCGGCCTTGCGAACCGTCTCCAGATTAACCCCGGCACGGTGCGCGGCAGATGTTGATGCTGACCGTGTACTATGAGCGCCAAAAACGCTTATATCAATGCCACTGTCTCGCAAAACCTTCTTTACCCAGTGTGCTAAAGTCTGAGAGCCGACTTTTTTATATGGTCTTCTAGTTCCGATAAAGAGATGTCCTTCAGTCTGATTACATCGTAACTCTTTTGTTCTACTGATGTAAGTTTGGATTGCGAGTGCAGGACAGATACTTGGATTTTCGCGGATAAAGGGTAACCTGATGAGTGGTTGGCAAGCCCCAGGCTTTGAAGTCTTAATTAAATCAGAAATCATAATTACAATTTTTTCATTATTTATAGTAATATTCTCTAATTTTATCAGACTAATTGTCTGCATCCTTTGCGCAGAAGCAATGGCGACAAGAGCACAAGTCTTATACGATAAATCAACTAATGAGACATTATCGTATGGATAAATATTTGAGAGATGATTTAGCACTACATTTATATCCCACGTGTGCCTATATTTTGGATTTGGGGGTTTTAGTCTGTAGGCGCCCTTAAGAAATCGATTTACAAAATCATTTGAAGTAACATTCGTACCAACAATTAGCGATAAGGCGGACCTGTGTGTGTTCAAACTACTGTAGCTTGCGCCTTCTTCAAATTTTACTGTCAAAAATGTTAATATGTCCGCGACATTAGCCTCATAAACATCAAGGTTTTTTGATTTACAGAAAAGCCACCAGGATTTGATTGAACTATTATACTGATTTAATGTATTTCTTGCTAAAGAGGCCATCATTATGTCTAAGGATCCTTGTGGTAAGCCACGTTTTATCATTGAATTCCTGATAATTCGGCTGCCACCAGGATAATGCTCGCATGGAGCGGATGGCAGGTTCTGAAAGGAGAGAGTAACAAGGATTCGTCAGGACCAAAAAACATTTTTCCCGATATGACAAGACTGGACCACAAGGGATACCATGCTTGTGACGGCCAGTAGGGTACTACTACAATACCTCTAGCTTTATCTGAAATGATTTTTTCTAATACTTTGCTTATTATACTGAATGGGGGAAAGGCATAAAATTTAATATTTTTCCAACTAAATGTAAAGGCATCAATTATTTCAGAATATGGGTCTAATTTCCAAGACGCATATTTACTGCATTTATAGTTTTGGGCACTGGCAAAAAGGTCAAATTCGGGTGTACCTAATACATCAACAATTTGTGAAAATACATGGCCAGAAATTTCCCATTCAGTGTCTATATTAATTTGCCTAGACTCCCAATCTGCTACTACATTATCGCAAGATCTTATGTAGGAGGCAAATACATAGTTGTTTTTTGACTCACACCACTGCCAAATTTTCCTTGCATATTTATTTAAATGGGGATGTTGCACTCCGCCCATTCTGTTGATATAACATATGGCAGTGGTGTTGTCTATTCTCAATAAAATGTTGCAATCTCTAAGGTTCGCTGTAAATATCTTTAGTCCATAAAATGCGGCCATTAGTTCCAGCGTGTTAATATGAAGTGTCATTTCGCTGGCTGTCCAGTTACCACTGGCACTTTGACCACCGCATTCCACGCCCCAACCAGTCATAGATGCATCACTATAAATTTCCAATACGTAATTATTTTTTCGAATCGGAGAAAATGACGTCATTATGTTATCGATCCACCATGAGAAATCTTGACTCAGATATTTAACTAGTTTCATGTGTTTATTGTAATTTGTCGAATAGTCCAATGCTAAAAACTTCTCTCGTTCGAATAATTTAGTATACATCCACCCGTAATTAACGGCGGGACATGCAGAGGTCAAAAGTCCAATAAATTCAGCAAGATATCTAATTGTACATTTGTTCTTGCGCATGAGATCTATGGCTCGATTTTTAATACGATGTTTCTTTTCATCGGGTAAAATGATAGTCATATTCATGGTATTAAAGACGAACCCTAAAAATTTGCAGATTTTACTTGGCGTCATACTACTTTTATTTTTATTGATGACAAACCCCAACGACTCTAAAAACTCTTTTGTAGTATTTACGTTTGTTAAGCACTCGTCGTAAGATCTACCTATGCATAAAAAATCATCTAAGTAGTTAACTGATAATAGACCCGATGAACGTAGGTATTGTAAAACAGGTTTTAGTAATTTCGTATAAACAAAAGGTGCTGTACAGATGCCGAACGGGAGGACATTGTACTCAAATAATTGTGATCGCCACTTAAAACGTAATCGTTTGCGATCAGCTTTATCTATAGATACCAGGAAATATGCATCTTGTAGGTCTATAGTTGCCATAAAGAAATTATTATCGAGTAATTTTAGCGCAGTGCGATAGTCCTCCATCTTAAAGTGATGAACTCTAATAAATTTATTCAATTCTTTTAAATTTAGTATGAAACGATGGGTTCCGTTGGGCTTAGGTACAGTGAAAATAGGTGAAACAAATTGTCCTTCACAAGGTATACACGGTGATATGAAATTAGAACTCAACAAGTCCGATACACATCCATCAATAATATCTATTTGGGATCGAACATTACATGCGTTATTTTCGGGTTCAATGGTTTGTATGGGTTCATCAATAAAGGGTATTTTATATCCTTTAACCCAATTTAAAATAATCTGATCGTTAGTGAGTTCACACCACTGGTTATAAAAGTTAGACAAGCGACCTGCAATGGGTACCTGCGGTTCTTCTAGTAGCGCCTCCTTGAGGTCGCGGGAGGCCGCGTGTAGCCGGTCGAGCGGCGGCCCCGCGGCGCGTCCGTGCGACGGTCCCGCGGCGGCCGGCGAGGTGCGGGGGGCGGCCGCGGCTCGGCCGCTGCTGCTACTCGTGGCGGCACCCCCCTCGAGTTTAAAGTACCCCGTTGTTGCTGTACTGTTACTGGTGGTTTGTACGCAGGACGCACAACTGTCGATTTCATTTCTGAACCGGTCCTAATGATCGCCTTTGAAGACTTTATATGCTCTGCCAAGTTTGAGCCAAAAAGATGTTCATCAATTTTTGTATTTTTGACGGTATCTCTAATATTTTTATTTAGTGTATTTAGGGCTGCGAAACGACGGGACTGAGATTCTCTGTAATGACTGTCGCATATGAGCCTGCCGGCGTCACTCAAAGTTTTTAATATGTCTTGAGGCACTGCGTTCTTAGATGACAGTGCCCAGTTTAACACTTGTCCTATTGCAGCGAGACTACTGGACAGCTGGCCTTGCTTACTTTGGCTGTATAGATCCTTTTTTAAATTAATTTCTAAAAGTGCTGCTTTTATTTCTAGGTTTAATATAGGCACCCTCATATTTGGACAATTTTCAGGGGGTAAATAACGTTTGACTAGTTCCAGTTGAATATCTTTGGGCAAACCGTTTGTCAAAATATGTGCCCATCTTGTCGCAATATCCTTATGTAGGTTTTCACCGTATTTTTTGTTATTGGTTGGGTCCTCGCCAAGAAGTTCTAATATATCTGATTCCAACGACGGCACAGTTTCCTCATCCAGGGTTTCTGTTGTGAGGGTAGGCAGTGCAGCCTCTGCAGGTGTCGTGGGCGCTTCGATCGGTAGGCCTAACCCTTCCTGTGTCGCAGCACTCGGCGCGAGCGTTGCGCTCGGCGCGGCCGACACAACCGGCACAGTTGTCGAGTTGTCTAGCTCGATCAACTCAGGCTGCGCAGCCTCCAGGTCCTCGTAACTATCAGAGCTATGATTACCTACGAGAAAATTATATAAAATGAATCATCAAAATTTGAATTTAAAAGCGTGGAGTTTTTGCCAGCACAGTAATGATCCAAATGCGGCCCTCGACACTGTTTAGAGAGGAGCAGATGCTCTGATTAGAAACTATGTATCCTCTACACGATTTACGTGGAGTACCTATGAGACCCTCGACACTGTTAAAGTGGAGTAGATGATCTGATTAGAACCTATGTATCCTCTACACGATTTACGTGGAGTACCTATGAAACCCTCGACACTGTTAAAGTGGAGTAGATGGTCAGATTAGAACCTGTGTATCCTCTACACGATTTACGTGGAGTACCTATGGAACCCTCGACACTGTTAAAGTGGAGTATGTAGACGTAATCATTAAATATATCCTCTACACGACTCGCGTGGAGTATAGAAATGTCAACATTTTGTTTTCGTAATTGCATATAAAACATTACTTTTTACACGTAACTTTAATTTACGTAAAACTAACTATTTTTAATAGTTTTGTAGGTAGGTACTAAGATGCGAACATTTGAAAATACCGTTATTGTAAGTACCTGCACTATTAAACATAACCACAATTACCTTGATAATCCTCGTAATGATGCTCGGTTTCGTAGTACCGTTGATGTTCAAAATTTGATTTATCACTTTCCGACGACGGCGACGTTAAGGAACGCCGTCGCTTTTTTGATAGTTTTTTCAATTTTCGTAATAAGTAGTCATAGTCCCGATCCCTGGATTTAGATCGCTTTCGTTTTCCCATCACACTACACTATACCACACACACAATACACTACACTACACTCCTATTTAATGTTAAAATTTTGTGCGACTCGGATAACACACAAATATGTAATGAGGTCAGGAAGGCGCTGGCGCGGGTAGGCCGGCTACGATGAGAGGGAGACGGAAGTCATGTTTTTGTTTTTTTTTAAGATATTGCTCTAAATGTGTGATAAGGATAGCACCAACTCATGTACTGCTGCAAGTAATATATTGTAATCGTCTTCGGTTGGTACACGAAATATAATCAGCAAGCAAACAAAATTCGCAAATTCTCCTCGCGAACACAATTATATTCCGAACCATTATTCAACTAATGCCGGGTAAAACGTCTAAATCGCATAAATTATAGGCCGCCTCGGGAAATAGTTGCTTGCCTCACTCTCGAATACAGCCATCCGTCATGTTCTTCAAACATCCATTTCTGGCATGAGCGGTAGCGTTTTTAAATAGCTTTGAAATTCTTTCTGTCCTTTTCCCACGCGATATCTATCGGCAGAACACGTTTTCTTTTTCTATCATCCTCCATTTCTCTATCATCTCAGTATTCACACCTTTTTAACCCCTGACGAAAAAAGAGGGGTGTTATCAGTTGAACAAGTCTGTGTGTGTATCGTAGCTCCCAAACGGATGAACCGATTTTCATTTAGTTTTTTTTGTGTCTTATATAATTTTATCCCGAGTGTTCTTAGCTATGTTTCATTAAATGACGTAAATGGGAAACGTTCTCCGGGGTCAGTGGTAACAATGGGTGTACCGCAAGGATCAATATTAGGACCATTTTTGTTTTTTATATATATATAAACGATCTACCCAAACTTGTCAGGGATGATCAGGAGATTGTACTGTTTGCTGATGACACGTCACTTTTATTTAAACAAAAGCGGCGTATGACTAATTTTGACGAAGTGAATAATGCAATCTCTAAAATTGTAAAATGATTTAATGTAAACAACTTATTACTAAATGAAAAGAAAACGAAATGTGTTCGTTTTGTACTACCAAATGTTCGACAATTCGATACCAATATAAAAATAAATAACGAAAATATAGATCTTGTGGACACCACAGTATTCTTGGGCTAAACTTTAGATAATAAGCTTCAATGGGGCCCGCACATTGATAAATTGTCGAATAGACTTAGCTCTGCAGCATATGCAGTTAAAAAGATCCGTCATTTCACCGACGTAGAAACTGCTAGACTTGTATATTTCAGCTACTTTCATAGCATTATGTCTTACGGCATTTTGTTATGGGGGAGTGCTGCAGATATTAATACTATATTTGTGTTGCAGAAGAGGGCTGTTCGTGAAATTTATAACATGGGTCCTAGAGAATCTCTTAGAGATAAGTTTAAAGAAATAAACATCATGACAATGCCATGTCAGTATATATATGAAAACTTGATGTATGTTCACAAAAACATTAATTTATTTAGGAAAAATAGTGATAATCATAATGTTAATACTAGACTTAAAAATAAACTCGCTGTTCCCACGGTTAGGCTCACTAAAGTAAGTAAATCCTTTAAAGGGCAATGTGTACGCTTCTATAACAAGATCCCAAGTGACATGCTTGATTTATCAATTGGAATATTCAAAAATGTAATTAAACAGAAACTGTCTAGAAAAGCTTGGGATGAATCAGCTCCAACTCTGCTAGGTATTCCTTACAAAATTAACAAGGATCATACAAAAAAAGCGCAAGGGCCCAGCGAGTTTCTTGTCAGTTCTTCTCGCACTGGGGATAGGACTGGAACTGGCACTTAGACTCACCTAGTATGTAAGACGTTTCAAAGTGATCCCTGTGATTCTATTGAAAATAAACATATTTTTGAGTTTTGAATTGAATTTTGAATTTTAAAATCTGTTCAGCCATTTGAAGATCATCAGCTCTTTTCTAGTTGATGAGGGGATCTGACTAACTTCCATTGTCCTATCGATTCGAAGTTTGGTACCGTATTACTTCAATGATGAATGAACATGGTAAGGTAACCATGACTTTAAATATGATATGTTAGGGTAAGGCTTAGAAGTCGGGGGGTGTTTTAAATTTTAATTTTGTATTATTTAAAAAAAAATCAAATCAAATCAAATAAGTTTATTTTGTGTCACAAAAACAGAACATAATAGAAACTTAATACTAATTAATTAAAATTAATTATGACAGTAAAATATTTAAATAATTATTATTAAATTATTATTAATTGCTATTATTTACTTTACAATCATCTTTCACACGGTAAAATATGGGCACGTGATGAGGAGGGATGAAAACCATGTCACCAAAAAAGTTATGGGTATGAGTGTATCTGGGTTCGCAAGTAGAGGAAGGCTGAAGAAGTGGTTTGATTGTGTGAAAGATGATATGAATGTAAGAGGAGTACCTAGACTTAGTGTTGAATGATAGGAGTGAGTGGAGGAAGAAAACATGTTGTGCCGACCCCACGCGTGGGATAAGGAGAATGATGATCTAGACACGCGGCAGCGTGTCAAGCCAAGTTCAAGCGAAGCGAACGGGCGATGCGCGCCTAGTGTAATATTACAGGAACCATTTGGGTGATTTTTCACCCCCTCGTAACTCAAAAACTATTTCACATAAACAAGTCAAATTTGGCTCATCTATTGCCACTTGCGAGTAAAATATGTGCACCGAATTTCATAAACACACCTCAAACGGTTATTTAGATATTAACGTCCAAAAATGCCTGGTTATGGAAAATTTTATCACTGACTGACCTATAGACGTTAATTATAACCCAGTTCCAGATGACCTAGAACGTTCAAATTTGGCATCCAGGTAGGTAGTGGGGTGGATACAAAGGAAAAAATCTGAAACTTGCAAATTTTTATATTTTTAACGTACTTTTTCAATTAATTGATTCTCCTAGGAACCCTTACTAGCGCCTGTAATATAAGAATAGCAATCTAAATAGATGACAGTCGGTCATTATGTGAATTTTAATAGGGTCTTGACGTGAATATAATAACGAGTGGAAGTAGTGTCTTGGATTGGTAAGTAGTACACTCTTACCTAGGTATACAATGTGCCAATAGTTGAGCCGTCTATGCAGATAGGTAAGTATGACTATAGGTATGTATACCTACAATGTGCCAATAGTTTGAGCAGTCTATGCAGGTAGATAGATATGGCTAGATAACTATTCAGGCCTAGATAATAGTGTGTCCCGGAATGCCGGATAGGTAGTAGGTAGATATACTTATTCAGTAAGTACTCAAGTACCTACCTACCTGCTTAGTATGTATACCTACAATGTGCCAATAGTTTGAGCCATTTATGCAGGATTATATGAATGTAATAATATAAGAACAAGTACTTACTTACTAATAAGTTCTGTACAAAAAGTAGTGATATCCCATCAAAAACATAAATGTGAAATGAGAGCCAAGTTCAATAAGTAAGTAGGTATGCTTTAGTCGTTGACTTCAGCGACAAAAGAAGTGAGATATAAACGGGTGCCAAGTACAATGGTCAGTCCTAAAACTTATTTATAACAATATGAAATATTTTTAATAACTTTAAAATATCATTTCATCTCATAATTTAGGATATTATATTGAAGCCTTAGGTCTGACTTGGCTAGTTTTCTTAAGAGTACGAATTATATTAGGTATAGCTTGCACGTTCTTATTTTATTCTTCTAAAAATTTGGCTTGCTGGTAGAAACTAGCGATCGGACATAGTAGGTAAGTAGTTAATAATAGGAAGGTAATTCGTATAATGATAACTAGCCAAGTTAGACCTTAGGCTTCAATATAATATCCTAAATTATGAGATGAAATGATATTTTAAAGTTGTTAAAAATATTTCATATTGTTATAAATAAGTTTTAGGACTGACCATTGTACTTGGCACCCGTTTATATCTCACTTCTTTTGTCGCTGAAGTCAACGACTAAAGCATACCTACTTACTTATTGAACTTGGCTCTCATTTCACATTTATGTTTTTGATGGGACTATCTTTCACACAGTCCATCCATCTTTTCTTTGGTCTATCTCTACCCCTGTATCCATCCACATTCATATCTAACACTCTTCTCGTCAATGACCGAAGTCTTCCCCTTCCAACTGTCCCATTCCCACTCGCCTTAAGTACCTGTTTCCTCAGTCTCCTTTCATCCATCCTTTCTACATGCCCAAAACATCTTAACATACCAATCTCAATGTTCATCACTACAACTTTTCACTCCACAACTATTTATTTCACAATAATATTAAATTATGTTTTATAGAGAAACAAAAGTTAAACACTTACGCTAACTTCAGTTAAAGTTAACAAATCTATCTACACATAAAATAAAATAGTACCTACAGAAGCTGTGTGAATCCTATACTTTTGATATTTTCAAATAAAAATTAGTTTTTCATAAAAATTACGCTAGTCAGCCTATAACAACTTTTTTTTAAGAAATTTTCTGTTTGTATTTGCGTTTGTGATCGCTAATCTCCACAATGGCTGAACCAAATCAAAAGTTGTTTTCAATAATGTATTGAATTAAAACTTAGGCTTCGTTTCATCCAAATCGGTTGACAAATAAAAAAGATACAGATAGTAAAGAAATTTTCTGTTTGTATGTGCGTTTGTGATCGCTAATCTCCGCAATGGCTGAACCAAATCAAAAGCTGTTTTCAATAATGTATTGAATTAAACCTGGATTAAAACTTAGGCTTCGTTTCATCCAAATCGGTTGACAAATAAAAAAGATACAGATAATAAAGATATTTTACGCTACGCGTAAAAGTAATCTAACACGTACGAAATCGCGGGTAAGAGTTAGTTTTAGAATAAAAATACTGTTGAGAGAAATCCGTTTCCTCTTCTAACTTGCTTGAAACCGCTAATATATAATACCATTTCGGGGGAAATTAGTAATTATCTACAAACCTAGGTATTACCTAGGTACGACCTAATGGATAATGAAGCAGACTAATTATCGTGGAAGTGCTTTTAGCACTATTGTAAGACTAGTGACTTCTTCTTCTTCTTTATATTAGCATCTCTCCCTTTCCGATAAATTTTGCCAATGTCAAGTGTTTTTATATTAGTAGTATTGTCAATGTCACATAAATTCAGTCAAGTTGTCATCTATTTTGAAAAATAGATGTCTGTTTTAATTTAAATTCTTGGAAAACTTCTGATGAATATAGAAAGGAACTTTCATTTTAATTCAAATATCTCACATTCGTGTCAAGAACTGGGCTTTGTGGAAAAAATAACCACCGACTCAAAAAAACACGAGAAAAAATATATAAACTAAAGCGATTAAGTTCCCAGTTCAAAACATTAAAATCCTAGTGACTGGATAAATCTGTCGACGTTATTACTTATCTTTATTGACTATTGACTATTAATTGACTATCTGTTTTTTTTATACAAATGACTTGATAGTTGTCAAACTATGCTTTATGACATTGACAATACTAGTACTATCAATTAACTAGTAGGTATAGATGGGTATACTTATGTCAATCATTTTTTTGATGCAAAATTATTTTTTCTTTTAATTCTGCTTTCGTTCCACCGGTCACATTATTATTTTGGAACTTTATGACACTCCTTACTGGTAGAATCGTGGCAATAAGTAAGCGGTGCCAAAAAAAAAAGAATTCACGTCAAGTCAAATCAAAGTATAGGCATATTATTGCAAAAATAAAACAACATTTTCTTCTAAAGTTTACGACTGTGAACTCATCGCTCTAGTTTTTATATTTTTTCTCATGTTATTAACTAACTGAGATTATGAGGCCAGTCAACTTATTCTTATTCTCAAAAACATCCCCCCTTTTTTCAGAATTTCACCCTTCCTCTTCGCAGTCAGGTGAAGGTATACCCACACCATCGTTTGTCGAGAGCCGTGATACTTTCAGTGTGATATTTAGATTATTCATGTCTTCTGTGGTCGGGGTAAAGTGAGAGGAGGTTAGGGTAAAGTGCATTGTATGTCACTATGTATTCATGGGTGTTACGGCGTATCGCTAGGGGTTACTGTGTTAGCTAGGGATGGGACACCACACGTGCTTTTCATCGATAACAATTACACATTTTATAATCAATGTTTTTATGAGGTGTCGTCCTAATTAGCAACGATCGTACGATCAAACCATGCGTTTTTGTCGCACGACGAGATTGAACACGCACATTTCTTTAGTGTCCTAATAGAAGCTAGCAAGTCATCGCGCGAGAAACGGAAATGTACATACGATCATTATAAATGCGCGACCAAAAACGAATCGTTTTATCGTACGATTGTTGCCAATTAAGACGATGCCTAAAGCTTTAGCTTTTGTGAAAAATCACATTTATATTCTACAGAATTGCTCTATCACTACTATAAAATTCAAATATTATAAGATTTTTCACATTCCACAGGTGGTTTTTACTTACGGTTAGGATTTTCCAGGGTATTTTTTGATCGATTTTTATTTTTGCTGTCACTGCATATCATCAATTAATTGATGTATTCTATACAAAAACAGAACAAGCATGATCACGACTGTAATCTCCAGGCTCGGTAGATATCTCCGTAGATTTCTAGTTGCTTTATATCTTTGAGAATATCTAAACAAATAGTAGTAGAGGCATGTTCAAACTGATATTGGGCACCTGCTCACATTTTTCATAGTAGTTATTTCGTACGTGACAGGTTGCAAATAAGAATACTAAACTGTGACACACATAAAATAATAATTATTAATGCTGGACAATCCACACAGCATCATCTAGCCCCAAAGTAAGCTACTCAAAGCTTGTGTTACGGGTACTAGATAACTGATATATTTAATACATTACATATACCTATACATAGATATATATTTTTATTATACATAGATAACACCCAGACCAACGGAACAAATTTCTGCAGATCATACACAAATTTGTTCCGCGGCGGGAATCGAACCCGCAACCTCTTGCGTCGCAGGCGGACTCTCGCCCGCTGCGCCACTGAAGTCGTCTAAAATATCATCATATAATATACATCTTTAAATTATTATTCTTTTATATTTTTAAGCCTGTTTTAATTTCATTCATAAAACTTTTAGCCAGATCAACCAGTTTTAGAACTATCGAGTTTTTCGATTCCTGAATAGTTATCGATGCTTTTAATACCATCGACATAAGCACATCACTAAAAAACATGTTTACTTAAAACTCCGCTGTCTGTATCAGGAATCATAGCTTTGTCGGTATCATAAATATTTAGGTAGGTACCTACTTTCTATTCTCTTTGACGCCATAACATTTTTATGTGGCCATTTTCTTTTGTATAGTGTAAAACTGTTATGATGTTGCAATCTTGTGGATACGATCAAAATGCACTTGGGAAATTCACTTCTGATGGCTTTTAGAAGATACGAGTAGAAGATAATGATCCATACTAATATTATAAATGCGAAAGTAACTTTGTCTGTCTGTTTGCTCCTTTTCATTTTCACGATTAAACGGCCGAACGGATCGTAATAAAATTCAGCAAGAGATTATAAACTGGGGAAGGATAAAGGCTACTTTTTAACCGACTTCAAAAAAAAGGAGGTTCTCAATTCGTCGTCGGTTTTTTTTTATGTATGTTCACCGATTACTCAAAGACGCCTGGACCGATTTTTAAAATTATTTTTTTGTTTGATAGTGTTTACTTCCAATTTCCTTGGGTCCCATAGTCATCAGGGAAGGATCTGATGATGGTATCCTTGAGAAATTGGTGGAATTCTTAAAATTTTATAGGCAATTTTAACGTTTTTTAGATGGGTAGTAGTTTAAATAGTGACTATTGATATTTAACCGACTTCAAAAAAGGAGGAGGTTAATAATTCAACTGTAGTTCCATGACATCCATGAGAAAACCACAATAAGTCTTAAAATTGCATAGTTTGAGTCATAGTCATAGTTTTAGTAGTTGCATACTTTGAAGTCGGTTTTCTTTTTAGTTTTTAAAACGTAATTAGTGTCTAAAAAAACTTGAGAGGTGTCAAGGGACACCCGCATGGAACGAAGTTCCTTTCCTTGCTTTCTATGAGAGAGAGAGAGAGAGTGATAAAGACAGACAGAGAAACACGCGCACGCAGAACGGCTTACAATTATAGCAAAAAGTGTCGTTACAACTTTTGGTCTTAATTTCTTCCGTCTAGCCCCCTTTCGCAACGCGCGATAAGGAACTTCGTTCCAAAAAATCATTCACTACACCACCTCAGTATTTGAAAATACTGAAAAGTGCTCTAAGTAATTGAAAATAAGTTTCCAATTTGCAATGTGGATTTGTGAATCTCCATTTGGCAGAGTCGACTCCATCAATAATATCCCGACTGGCGCGTGACTGTCAACAAGTGGGAGCACCGGAAATGCGGTAGCCGCCATAGACGACTCCGACCACTTCCGGTTTAAACACTTCTCATAGAAACATAGCTCAATAAATTTAAATTACTTTAAACGTATTCGCCTTCACTTCTTCACGCTCAAACGTCTGAACGGTTTTAGATGAAATGTGTTATGGAGTGATCTCTAATAGTTACTAAAATAACGTTTTATGGATCTCAATTAACACGACGTAGCCTACGTTTTATTAGATTAGATAGTAAAAAAAAAAAAAAAAAAAATATGTTCACGACTGTAATCCCCGGGCTCGGTAGATATCTCCTCAGATCTTTAGATACTTAGATCTTTGAGGATATCTAAAGGGGGTAGTCAGAGGCAAGTCCAAACATGACATTTGGTACATGCCCATATTTTGCACAGTAGTTAGTATTCCGTACGTGACAGGTTGCAAGCCCATCGCCGCTTATAAGAATACTAAGCTATGACACATACCTTCGAATTTTTGGTTCTAGGGTATGCCGGTTTCCTCACGATGTTTTCCTTCACCGTTTAAGAGCACTGGCATTGCGCACATAAATTTTTCGAATGGAAAAACTCATTGGTGCACGACCAGGTTTGAACCTACGACCTACGGATCGTGAGGCAGGGGTACTACCACTACACCACCAGCGCTCCAGATTAGATAGTATGACTATTTTTACCTCTTCAGAGGTTAAAATGCTAAAAATCCCTTCTTAAACTTCTTGGAATAAAATACAAAATATACCTTTCAAATTTAAAGTCTCTCCGATCAGCGGTTTAAGCTGTGAGTTGTCTATTAAGTCAGTATGTCAGTCAGGAGCCCTACCACATGCTTTTCGGACAGCATCAAAGTAACGTAACTTTGATATTTCGTACCCTGACCTATAACAATAAGTATTGAAGTAGTGTTACTTCAAGCTTGAAACTTTGACGTCTCTGAAACTGATTGTTTATAAGAGTTTGTGGTATGGCCCCAGGACTTTGATTCTTAAAATTATATTCAAAACATTCAAAGACAAAGAGCTCCAATATATAGCTGTCCGTCCACAGATTCGCAAAAACCGGCCAAAAAACTCATTTTTCTTCAAAAATTAATTCCCATTCAAAAACGTCGAAGTGTGAATTTCGTTTAGAGCTGCCGCAAAAGATAGAAAGTTTTTTCTTTTTATTAATCTTTACTTTTGAAATAAATACTCTTTTGTCGAGCCTCTGTAAATGCCCAGTTCAATAGGTTTTTGATTTGTTTTCTAATGAATACTGGCAGGTGCAAGTTTTAAATTCGTTATATAAGATCAAATTGATGTCTGTCATATTGTGTGATCTTCTATTGAATTGTATATGGGATTTTCTGCGGTGTATTTGCCTGACAACTACGTCGCTCTGGTTTTTATATGTTTTCTCGTGTTATTTTGAGTTTTATTGCGTAATTTTGGTGGTTATTTTGCCAATAAAGCCCGGGTTCTTGACGCGAGTGTAAAGTATGTGAATTAGAGTGAATAGTTCTCTTCAAATTCCATCGGAGGAAATCCCGAAAATTTTCAACAAAACAGCCATCTTTTGTTTAAAATTGACTTGACTACTTGACTATGACTCTGTAACGTTGACAATACTTATAAATAAATACACTTGACACTGGCAAAATTGTTCTCTAAGAGACAGATGCCATAATTGAAGAAGAAGAAGAATTGTATATGGGGAGGAATTTTGAATATTACAAGTATTGTAACCCATTGCCACGACAAATTTGACTTTGGGGTGTCCTCACCCCAAAGTGCGAGTGAAAACTGAAATCAGTGTGGCAGTATTCTGGGCCTTAAAATATGGCGTAAATTAATTGATTGAGCAAGCGAAGCGAGCGAATATTGCAGTGGCAAATAGGTTGGTAGAGCGATTTGGTGTTGTATGTTTGTGTACCTATATGTTTGTTGGAGCATAACTAAGAATCGTTATCCAATCTGGGATATCAAAAGAAAGGCCTTTACTTGTTAATTCCAAAATGGTTTTTATTAGTACGATGTTTTCCTTCACCGTTTAAGAGCACTGGCACTGCGCTCATAAATTTTTGAACTAGAAAAACTCATTTGTGCACGACCAGGTTTAAGCCCACGACTGGATCTTGAGGCAGAGGGCTACCACTACACCACCAGTGCTCTTTCTTACGATTACAACTTTTGTAAAAGCCCCAAAAACCTGTTAAACCTTTAATTTCCTTAACCTTTTCCAGACATTGTAGAGAACTGAATAAAATATTTGGTTCTAAGCAAAAAGCTTTAGGCCTTTGAGTAGGTACCCCACGTGATCCGCATCTCTAAAGTTTATTATTCAAAACCCAGGTATCGGACAAATAAAAACATTGTAAAGGCCTGCTTCTACTAGATCGTAGGAGCACTGTGGGGCGATTATGGATCTTTGCTTACAGTCAATGTCAATACGTTTTCATTGTAATCAAGTGATTTGGTATGACATAAGAGTGTTAATTCAATCAATTTGAGCCAGTTTTGACAAGTGTTGATTGTATCAGAGTTCCGTAATCGCACTACTGATGATCTCTTTGAAAATGTATGCGTGCTATATACCAGAGTGGCTATTACGGAACTCTGATTATAATCAATTACAATGAATGTCTATCAGCAACTGTGCTGTGATTACGTCATTCTGATATTTATTAACAATATAATGGCAATAAAAAAATAATCAAATGTAATAATTTTATGGCAATAAACTTTCCATAATACAATTCACCGCTAGTAACTAGAAGCTGTTAGTAATAATTATTTGATAGTATCAGAGTTACGTAATCACAGCACAGTAAAAAAACATAATGTTGAATGAACTTTAAGAAAGTATGAATCAATATAGTGGAAGAGACTCTTTATCCTGAAATTCAGAGCCTTAACCCTGAAAATTATGAAAGAGCTTACAAAGCGATATTACTTCTCTCATACAAACCAGTCTCGTTTTCAGCTAATTACAAAGGCAATTCACTGTATTTCGCAATTTCAGTGCCTAGCTACTTAAAATTTATAATTTAATTTAATCCATAGCCGTTCATATAATAATAATCTACCATTACTCTGTTATTTCTTCAAAGTAGCTGAAATTTTCACGAACGATAAAATTCTTTTTAGGTACACATTTTATCCACGTAATTAGCTTCTCCCTAGTCTCTAAGGTTTGCTGGTAGAAAAGTCTTGTAGGGCTAAGCTAGCTTTTGTACTTGTATTTTTTTATATCTTGCTTGTTTATATTTTACTGTGTACAATAAAGAACAAAGAAAAACGATGATATTTTACACCAAAAATTATTGATATCTCGAATACTTATCTCAAAATCTTGATACCTTCGAGGGAAGGTGGTAGGCTTCTAAGGATAGGGTGATTGGCATAATTTGACCTTTGCCCAGCAGTGGGATGAAATATACATGTATTTGCGTAATGCCAGTGCTCTTAAACGGTGAAGGAAAACATCGTGAAGAAACCGGCATACCTTAGAGCCAAAATTCGAGGGTGTTTGTTATAGGTTAGAGAATCTGATTCTGAGCATAACGGAACTAACCGAATAGGCTTGCAACATGTCACGTACGGAATACTAACTAAATTGCAAAAATATGGGCTTAAGCCAAACATGTTTGGACGTGCCTCTGACTCTTTACAAGAGATCTGAGGAGATATCTACAGTAGGTCTACCATGAGTTTTCACAATCGACATTCGCTAGCGACTGTAGTTAAAAAAATGTATGAAAACTTGTACAGCGCCTCTAGCGGATAGTTGGGTACTAAAACGTCACGTAGTTAACTATCCTACGTCACAGCGTACTACAGCGACTGTAGTTTGCGCTTCTTTCATTTGCTTAGAATTTGGTACCATGAGTAACAACACAGAACAGAAAAAACAACAAGTTTGACAGATGTCATAGTAACGTACTATTACTACTGTAGTAACGTCAGCCGATGTAGATGTGACAACTCATGGTAGACGTACTGAGCCTTGGGATTACAGAGGTGATCATTATTAATCCATTCACCACACTGGTCTGTAAACTAGCAACACTAAGAAAGAGAAGGCTAGTTAGAAATAAAACATTTCAACGGAAACGAAACAAAGAGCTTGAAGCGTCCACCGTCCTAATGACATGGCACTTCACATATCCCCCCTGCCATTGAAAACACAGCCTTATTTCAAAAACCTTAAGGCACATATCACTAAACCCAAGGTAACACTTTATTCTCCGCTTCACAGCTCTGCTATTAAATTGCGACCTTATTTACAGGTAGCAAAACAAGGTTTGCAATGGCAAAAAATATGAGGGTAGACATGGATTTCAATAGAAATAAAGTTAGCTATAGCCAGGGCTAGGAACCGGTTAATAATTTACCAAAAAAAAACACGTATTAACCGGTATTTCGATAATAGCGTTCGGAGCGCAACCTCTTTCAAAACCTTAACTCGAACTTAGATTAACCGGTTAAAGCGAGCTTCGTTTATCGTTGTAAGAACGGGCGCGTCGCGGAGCTCACTAAAATAATTATGGAAATGAATTAAATCATTTCGTTCTAACCGGTTAATAAGGCGTTAGTCAAGAACGATAAATCCAAAAGAGTTTCTTTTGGATTTATCGTTCTTGACTATCCGTTTTAATAGAGAAAAAAAGAAAGAAAGAGAAAGAAAAGGTTTTAGGTATTAGAGCGATGCCGGTTTTAATTTTTTTTCGGTTTTCAAGCCCTGGATATAGCTGTACTCTAATTGTCTCTGGTGCTTTTTCTATCACCGTAAATCGTCCATCTTAATTTGACCCGTTAATTGAAATGGCGTTGTGTGAAATGTCTACCAATTGTTTATTTATAATATCTTCACAATCATCTTTTTGTCTGTTATTTACCATACAAAGGCAATTCGCTTATACCTCAAGTCGTTCACATAAAAGCATGGTGGAATAAGTACAAAATTAAAGTAAGTTTACGTGAGGGACACATAAAGTGTCCATAACTTTTTAGTTTAGTATACATTTTGTTTTTATAGCTGAAACAAATTGCCGAGCCACTTAAACTTACCTTTAGGTACTTCAGCCCGCTAGCATAAGTACCTACCGTTGACAGAGTTTTTCTACAAAAGAGAAGACAAAGTGACGTTTTAGACGACAAAAGGGTCATTTTGTCTTTTTTTGACAGCGGGATGAGTTGACCGATTCAAAAATGCATTAGGTCAACTCATCCCGCGGGATAAGTTGGCAGCGACCTCAGTTGACTACAGTGAAGAGTCCATTTTTCAATCAATTTTGTTGGACTTGTCACTTTTGTCATCGCGAATGTTACGTAAGATTTGTGATGACAAAAGTATTAGTTTTATTAAGAGAAATCATTAGGAAAGAGTGATGAAGAAGATGACGTGACATTAATAAATTTGTGATTGATCAACAAAAATGATACTTTTGCCGTCATAAAATCTTAACAAAGTTACATTCGTGACGACAAAAGTGACATGTTCGACATTAATTTGTAATTTATTGGTAAAAAAATATCACTATTGTCGTCAAAAATGTCGATTGGTATTTTCTTCCGTAGAAAAAACGCTATCTACAGTGTTCATACTGAGAGGATTACAGTCGTGATCATATTTTCAATGTTAATTTGAATTCCACTAGACGTTAGACTAGATTAGACGCATTTGACGTTACGTAAAATGTTGTGTGTTTATTATTTTCAAGTACCAACGTTCAATAAGCCGTATTTGGTGTATGGTACAAGTTATAAGCGATAAATATTCTAGTATCATCAAATTCAAATTCAAATTCAAAGTATTTATTGCATTCATGAGCCAATACACATGTATTGTATACATCTAACATGGGCCCGGGTGGGGCACGGCAACTAAAATAAAATAATGGAGACAATATTCACAGAAAAACTTAGACAATAGAATATAGAATTTTAACATAAACAGTTTCCTCTTAGTAATATAAAAATAATTGTGGCATTTAATGCCTTTACAAAATAACAAAAAAGTAATTTATAATATTGTATCATCCTACCTAAATTATTATAAACGTGAAAGTTTGTATGTTTGGATGTTTTTTACTCATTCACGCTCAAATGGCTGAACGGATCTAGATAAAACTTGAAATACGCGTAGTAACTACGCGGATTTTTTTTAATTTATAAAATAATTTAAAAATAAATAAATGGAATAACACATGGCTACTTTTTGTCCGGGTAGGTACCACGCAGTTGTCATGTGATGAGGAAAGTGTTAGGTATGAATGTGGATAGATACAGGGGTAGAGGTAGACCAAAGAAAAGATGGATGGACTGTGTGAAAGATGATATGAGTAAGATAGGTGTGAGTACTGAGATGACGGATGATAGAGGGAAATGTAAGAATAAAATGTATAGTGCCGACACCATTATAGCGAGGGAAAAGGGCAGGAAGAAGAAGAAGATGTAGCGATATTGTTGCTACATTAATCCGCTTCGCTTACATTCTGGCAACATTGGCAAAACATACGAAATACTTTGCGACGGCCCTTAATGAGTGAAGTTTCAGAAATGTTTAAACTGAAGTTACGAGTTCATGTGAGGCTTTCGCGTCGGCTGTTGGGTAGCTTTGAAGGTATTGATTTATTGGATATTCTAACCGATCTTATTGTGTCACTAGTACTTTTTAACTAGTGTGGTGAAAGGTATGAAATGTGAATCTCGGAATTGTGCACTTATGCTCAATTGAAATAGGTTGATATTTTTCACAAATCTATAGTGTACTAGCTGAGCCGACAAACGTTGTCCTGTCTTAAAACTTTCTTCATACAATAATTTGTTATTGTATGAAAAACAAAAAGAGAATTAGCAAAATCGGTCCAGCCATTCACGCGTGATGTCGTGACCGAGGGAAATAGGGATTAAATTTTAAATAATAGAAAGAAGATAGATAGATTAGACATAATGGATAATTTTTACCAAATCTAGTGATGGACTTTTTAGGCCGCTCCAAGGTCTCCAAGGCTTAGCAGTTACGGCCAGGTTACTAAAATCAGTCATTTTGAGAATATTTCATTTGGGATTTGTAACAAACGAGATTAGTACTTTTTGAATTTCAGTCCAAACATATAAACACGCTTGGAAGTAAGTACTTAAATTCCAAGCCTCTAACAGTCACCCATCCAAATGATTCTAACACTGAACGTCGCTTAGAAATTCCCAATGAAACTAAGCCACCAACACTTACATGACAAAGTTCTGGTTTGCTCAGAACATTTAGTTATGAAAATTATCACCTCAAGTTAGAACTGAACGTTGAATCGTTCCATTTTGTGTCTTATTATTAGGGGAATAAGGTGTACCGCATGAGTTACCTCAGATATCTGTATTCACTGATTGACTCACGTGAACAGCGAACCGACAGTCGCAAACAAGAATAACTTAGTCAGTTGTACGACCATAGAGCTGTGTCATGATAGAACAGTCAATGTCAAAGTCACATTCAAAATTAAGATCAAAGCTAAAGGAAAAGTCGGATTTTCTACGGTGCATTTGACTGACAACTACGTCGCTCTGGTTTTTATATTTTTTCTCGTGTTATTTTGAGTTTTATTGCGTATTTGTGGTTATTTTGATACACTTGACTCTGGCAAAATTGCTCTCTAAGAGACAGATGCCATAATTGAAGAAGAAGAAGAAGAAGGAAAAGTAAAAACAACTTGTCCAATATCATTATATTTGTAATCCCTCTGTAAGTACATTTTTCACCTATTGTATTTCGATTTGTTGGAATAGCCAGAACTAGTATTAAATATTTTAAAATGAATTAAATGCGGACGAAGTTGCAGGCAACAGCTATTACTTCTTCTTCTTCCTGACCTTTACCCACGCTATGTGTGCGACAGCTAAGTACGAGTATAAAATGGTTATATTTAAGCTTGTCTAGCATGGCCATATACATATTGACATACGCTGATGTGTGGCCTTGAATATACTGCACATAGTCCAAATCAAATTAAAATATTTCTATTCAATAAAATCACAGGGATCATTTTGAATCGTCTTACACACTAGGTGAGTCTAGGTGCCAATTCCAGTCCTATCCCCAGTGCGAGAAGAACTGACAAGAAACTCGCTGGCCCTAGCGCTTTTTTGTGTGATCCTTGTTAGTTTTGTTAGGGACACCTAGCAGAGTTGGAGCTGATTCGTCTATTCTTGTCCATTCTCTCTTTCTCTATCTCAATTCTCAATCTCTATATAATCTCTATTTTCAATTTTCATTTTTCATATTATTTTTTTTTTTTTGTATATTATGTACCTATTTTATGTATTTTGCGCTATCCTATTGTATGTAATGGTATTATATTCTGTTATTTCCCGTTAATAACTACCTATTTAGAGCTATGTTTGCAGTAGTATTATATATCGTTTTTTTTTTTTCAAGTTTGCTGTGTTTTCGCTAGTGATGTCACTTCTGATAGGTCCAATCCGAAAACCAGCGCTACCTCCTTAACATTAGGTGGTAGCATTAAGCTGAGATTGGTCCTATTCAGCCACGCGACTTGCATGCAGGAAAGACAATTTATATCTTTTTTTTTAATTTTACTTTCTGTGTTACTTTTCTAATTTTGTTTGGTTTTACCTTTGTTTTGTTTTTTTATCTACTTTTATTTTCCTGTATGTGTCCGTGTCTGAATAAAAATCTATTCTATTCTATTCTATTCTATTCTATCTCTATTCGCAGCATCAATTCAATGATTATGGATTAGCCAGGTTATGTAAATCAAACCAAACAGTTAAATTAACTTGTATGAATAATTTGACATGCACTACTAATGTACAGGGTGTTTTGTTATGTTGATTGCTATGTACATGGTGTTCCATATACATATTTAAGAGCACCCTTCCTTCCCCTTAGTGGCCCAACCTTCGGATCATAAGGCCGTGGACCATTGGATTTTTTCGTTCTAAAAATACATATAATGATGTTTTCCTTCACCGTTTCAGAGCACTGGCATTGCGTACATAATATTTTCGAATAGAAAAACTCATTGATCCACGACCAGGTTTTAACCTTCGAATCGTGAGGTGGTGCTACCACATTGCTCTACATCTCAAAATATTATTTTACATCTTATAATTATAAAATAATATTATTTATTTTTAAAAAGATCATTTTAAAAAGTCTGTTAGATTTATTTAAATTTCAGTTCCAAGCCCAAGTCGAAAAGTTACACATTTTTTACATTCTCCCAAATAGCTGTGAAGTCAGAGCCCAGCTTAAAAGTCTCCATAAAAATTTATTTATTTATTTATTTTTTATTTATTTATTTATTTCAAATTACAATTACATTGTCTTAACAGTAAGGGACACCAAAACAACAATGAAATAACAGTCCGCATCCGACTTAACAGTCTAAAATAAATAAAAAAACACTAAAAAGGGGTGTACAAAATAAAAAAATTATGCCCTGTACAAAACATAAAAAGTATACAACTAAATAAATTACTCGCGCCAACCGTTTGCGACCGCTGCCTTCATAATTCAATGTCAGGGGCGCAAACCTTTTTTGTGAAATTAACTTGTGATATATAGGACGGACTCCATCTTGACAAGTTTAATTGTATTATGAATTTGCATTTATTATTGTACCATTTTTAAAAAAAGCTGGGTTTTTGTATTCAATGTATTTTTTGCGGCGATGGGCTTGCAACCTGTCACGTACGTAATACTAACAACAGTGAAATATTTAGGCACGTGCTAAATATCATGATTGGACGTGCCTCTGACTACCCTTTTAGATAGCCTCAAGTAATCTAAGTAACTACATAATTATCTGAGGAGATATCTACCGAGCCTGGGGATTATAGTCCAAACATATTTGGTACATGCCCAAATTTTGCACACTGTAGTTAGTATTCTGTACGTGACAGGTTGCAAGCCTATAGCCGCTTATAGGAATATGACAATCTTACATCCAAACATACACCCTCACAAACTTTCACGTTTATGATTACAGTAGGTCTACCATGAGTTGTCACATTTAGATTGGCTGACGTTACTACAGTAGTAATAGTACGTTACTATGACATCTGTCAAAACTGTTACTCATGGTACCAAATTCTAAGCAAATTATGAGCGCAAACTACAGTTGATGTAGTACGCTGTGACGTAGGATAGTTAGCTACGTGAGGTTTTAGTACCCAACTATCCACTAGAGGCGCTGTAGGCAAGTTTTCATACATTTTTTTAACTACAGTCGCTAGCGAGTGTAGATTGTGAAAACTCATGGTAGACCTACAGAATGAAATTATAATATCTGTATATCCTACTATTAGAAACGCGAAAGTTTGTTACTCTTTCACGCTGAAACGGCTAAACGGATCTGGTTGAAATTTGGCACAGATATAGATTATGGATTGGAATAATTTAAAGGCTACATTTTATTTCTAAAAAATGTACAGTTCCCGTAGTATAGTTTGTTTTTGTTTTAAAGGTGCCACGCGGGCGAAGCCGTGGGCGGAAGCTAGTTTCTGTATATAAAGAATGTTAAGAGAACTTCCAATTTATAAATATCGGCAGAGCAGAGAAACTGCCGCAAACTATTCTCATTAATAAACTTCATAAAAGAAATCAATTTAAAGTTGAACGATCGAATGGAAACTACAAAGGACTTTTCTTTGAAGTCGGTTTAAGGATCAGACTAGATACTGCCGCATGCTTCAGCAATCATCGGGCCAGAAAATACAATATGCAAGAACGTTATTGCGCAATAGTATAAATAAATAAATAATGCTGGACATTCCACACAGCATCATCTAGCCCCAAAGTAAGCTACTCAAAGCTTGTGTTATGGTACTAGATAACTGATATATTTAATACTTACATTATATACATAGATAGATATTTCTATCATACATAGAAAACACCCAGACCAACGGAACAAATTTCTGCAGATCGTACACAAATTTGTTCCGCGGCGGGAATCGAACCCGCAACCTCTAGCGTCGCAGGCGGACTCTCACCCGCTGCGCCAAAGAGGTCGTCAAATAAAAAAAAAGGTATATAAATAATATGCATATAAGAGCGCTGGTGGTGTAGTGGTAGCACCCCCGCCTCACGATACGAAGGTCATGGGTTCAAACCTGGGGCCTGACCACGAATTCATAATACATTACCGAATTAATATTACATTGTTATTTCGGACCATGACCTATGCAAATTGTATGGAAGTAGTGACGTTTCTATTGTGGAATCGTTACGGAATCGTTCTGGAAGACTTCGTGGTAAGGCCCCTGGTCGTGCACCAATAAGATTTTCCATTCGAAAAAATTATGCGCGCGATGCCAGTGCTCTTAAACGGTGAAGGAAAACATCGTGAGGAAACCGGCATACCCTAGAACCAAAAATTCGAAGGTGCGTGTCATAGGTTAGTATTCTTATAAGCGGCGATGGTTTTGCAACCTGTCACATACTGTATACTTACTACTGTGCAAAATGTGGGCATGTGCCAAAATCATGTACGGACGTGCTTCTGACTACCCTCTTTAAATGTTTTCAAAGAACCTGGGGAGCCATTTTTATTTAAATTTATGACAAAATTGTTTTCACCTTGGCAGAGATATAATGGTGGTTGTTTTGTCTTCATTATAAAAAAAATTCAGTTTTTTATTAAATTTTTTGATTCACAAATCTGACATAATTTAGTTAAGTTAACGAATTTGTTATAAATACGACTAAATAATAAAAGTTGCTTAATTTACTGAGTGCATTTGCATTGTGTGTATGTAGTTTGACCTTAAAACTGTATCAAATCTATTTATAAAAAAAGGCTTAATGCTTTTACTTCCACCATTGTTATCCAGAGATCAATGAGCAACCGTTTTTGAAGATCTCAACCCCACCCCCAATGCTGAGGTGTGCTTTTGATCTATTCGCATCATTACTATTTCATGCCCCTAATGTTTTTCGCGACTGTAATCCTCTATCGGTAGATATCTCCTCAGATCTCTAGTTACTTTGATCTTTGAGGATATCTAAAGAGAGTCAGATGCACGTCTAAATGTGATATTTGGTACATGCCTACATTTTGCACAGTAGTTAGTATTCCGTACGTGACAGGTTGCAAGCTCATCGCCACTTATAAGAATGCTAACCTATGACACACCCTTTGGAATTATATTTTTATTTATATCTAATGAAGTGGCATTATTTATTGATAACTTAATTATTGACTATACTTTTAAAGAAAAAGTATTTATAAAACGATCAATTGGAAAAATTACCGGAAAAAGGGGAAGTATGAGAAAAACTAACAATTCCTTTCTTTTTATTTAAATTTTGAGTGTACGATGTTTTAAAGACAGTAAATTATTTTTATATAATTTTTGGAGTCGAATGTGTAGGCGAATGTATTTTTTTGAAATATTTATTTCCTTATTTTTTTAAAGTCCCATTACATGTATAGTAATGTAACTATTAAAATTACCTACTTAAAAGACTAACATAAATTAACTTAGCTTTTAATAAGATACTCACTTGTTTAATAAACATTTATCGTTAAAATACAAAATATTCGAGCGAAATTATCGCAACGCGTTGCTAAATATCCGAATATTGCATTAAAGTAACAAAATAATATTATTTTGGTCGAAACCGATCGCGGCCAATAAATTATTTAGAGTGTGCCCTGCTAAACTAAATGAGCCGTCAAAAGTTCTGATGTTCACACTGAGTTAGTGACTGGGGCAAGTAACTGACCCCTATTAATTTACTAAACTATTTTCTCATTGTCAATATTTAAACTTGTACTAGTGAAGTTGGATTTTTCTTGTGGTAGTTATTTCTACAAATACTTAGTCGAATCTAAAATAGTTCATCATCATCTTTCTATCCTTTTCCCACGTTACGTGGGGTCCGCAGAACAATGATCTTCTTCCCTCTATCATTCGTCATCTCAGTACTCACTCCTTTCCTACCCATGTCATCTTTCACACAGTCCATCCATCTTTTCTTTGGTCTACCTCTACCGCTGTATCCATCCACATTTATACCTAACACTCTCCCTGTCACATGACATTCATTTCAAATCACTAGGACCATTTTGAAACTTCTTTTCTTACACTGAAAATGATGCCGATTCCAGCCCTAACCCAAGTCTCAGAAGAAATATATCTTATCAGATTACTAGACAGACAGAATTAAATTAATCCTCCTATAGCCATCCACTGGCGTCGCTTCCAAGAAACTCGACTAAAATACAATCAAGACAGTCGCAAGATACAAAGTAAGCTACTCTGTGAAGCTGAATTAAGTTATGTTCAAACTGACACGGTTGAAAAGCAGGAGCGGCAAAAAGCCGTCTTACGCTGTCTCGAAAAATTAACGATACAAAAATGACTGAATTTTTTGCATATATTTGTTCCAAGTGCTGTAGTATAAAATGACATTGAAATTGAAATTAAAAACCATTTATTCAACAAATCACTTTGAAACGTCTTA
The DNA here is from genome assembly GCA_963675405.1 of Cosmorhoe ocellata. Classification (NCBI taxonomy): domain Eukaryota; kingdom Metazoa; phylum Arthropoda; class Insecta; order Lepidoptera; family Geometridae; genus Cosmorhoe; species Cosmorhoe ocellata. The sequence goes on along the minus strand of OY776266.1, from coordinate 7,078,891 downwards.
CATGCTAGCTAGGTGAATTTATGTGCCAATTCCAGCCTAACCCAAGTACGAGAAGAACAGGCAATTGTAGTTTCTGTTATGTATTATTGTATTCTATGTAATTATGTACAATAAAAAGTATATAAAGTTACAAATATATAAGTATACAAGTTTGATTAGTTTAAGTCTAGGTAGCGTTGTGTGAAACTTATTGATTTATTATTCACACATGACTACGTAAAAAAGCCCATCAATATAACATAATGATGATTACATCTTGGGTTACATTATTGTAGTTTTAGTTGAGATCCCTATTTTTTTATTTATATATATATATACATATATATATAAAAAAAATATATATATTATTTATATATACATATATATTTTTTTATGTTACTAAGAAATAATGTAGCATTCTAATGGTGATAGAATTTTGAAATCGGTCCAGTAGTTTTTGAGTTTAATCGTTACAAATAAATATGCAATAATACAAAACTTTTCACTATAAAATATTAGTATAGATATAACTCATGACAACAAGAATTTTGCGGATGAGGATTATATGAGACAATTGAACTTTTCTCAGGTTTATGGTCGTTTTTTTCCCGCGCCGCAGTTTCTCGCGTCGTTTAGGCAGCAGCTTTAAGCTCGTAGCCGACTTGGGGTACGAAATAAAAAGCACGCTGTTGTAAACTTTAGTTACAACAGCTTAGTTTTACTAAACTTTTTATCCGAGTTTATTGTTTTGAGAAAACAGACCTTGGCATATAACAATGTAAGCATTGTCCCAGATTATTCTAGAATAAACAAAGTGAAAGCTTTGACCCCTTTTTATTTTCTATGGCTCCCTGAGCTACTGGTCAGCTGATACATGAGAGTAGCAGGTTCGATTCCAAACTGTACTGAAATTTATGACTATTTAATATATTCAACCGATATATTGAATATATTTTACCTTTATTAGAGTTTGAGTTATTCCGTAAGATGGTGCTGGTGTACCCCATACTTTCGAGGCTACTTGGTAGCGGGTTGGATGTTTCAGGCAGAGACGCGGGTTCTAATGCATCATCTAATTATTTGAAACACAAAAAACAATCTATCCCACAAGAACCGTAAATTTTTCCGGGGTAAAAAGTAGCCTATCTGCTATTTCAGACTTTAATCTATTTCTGTGCCAAATTTCATCCAAATACGTTCAGCCGTTTCAGCGTGAAAGAGTTACAAACATCCAAACTTTCTCGTTCATAATATTAGTAGGATTGAGACAGCTCCACGTTTTAAGCGTTGGTGCTGTGCCAGCAACTTGCGCCAGTAACTGTGTCAGTGTAAACGCTCCACCGCATAGCTAATTACCCGCGAAAATAAACAAGGTTGTTATAAATTCACACGCACCATTTAGTAGCCCAAACTATTAACGCCATGCTTTACGCTATTTTTGACTTTCACAGCTCAGTTGGCTAACTGCCTCTTAATATGCCAAAGGTACTTTAATCCTTTCACCATACTGGGGCCTCACCACGAATTCATAATACATTACCGAATTAATATTACATTGTAATTTCGTACCAGGGGCCTTACCTCGAAGTCTTCCAGAACGATTCCGTAACGATTTCATTATAGAAACGTCACTACTTCCATACAATTTGCATAGGTCATGGTACGAAATAACAATGTAATACTAATTTGGTAATGTATTATGAATTCGTGGTAAGGCCCCTGACCTATGCAAATTGTATTGAAGTAGTGTTGCTTCGTGACGTTTCTATAACGGAATCGTTCTGTACGTCTACCATGTGAGTTGTCACATTTAGATCGGCTGACGTCACTACAGTAGTAATAGTACGTTACTATGACATCTGTCAAAATTGTTACTCATGGTACCAAATTCTAAGCAAAGTAATGAGCGCAAACTACAGTCGCTGTAGTACGCTGTGACGTAGGATAGTTAGCTACGTAAGGTTTTAGTACCCAACTATCCGCTAGAGGCGCTGTACAAGTTTTCATACATTTTTTTAACTGCAGTCGCTAGCGAGTAGATTGTGAAAGCTCATGGTAGCCTTTGTGGTAACTGCCTACTGGAAGACTTCGTGGTAAGGCCCCTGGTCTGAAGGAACTAACGCCTCGGTAGGAAGAATGTTGAGAAATCAGAGGCCTTAGTGTGACAATCATACATACATTCTTACAAACTTTCGCGTTTATAATATTAGTAGGATGTTCGCTTGTATTATCAGATGCTAAGGGGTGCTAAGGGGAGCTAAGGGGAGCTAAGGGGAGCTAAGGGGAGAAAGTATCTGGTATTATCATTAGACAGAGATAGGTACATAGTTTTTCCGTCCATTCCGCTGTGGACGGGTCTTATTGCATTCCTCTCCGGGACGGCGGTGGTAGTTGTCGTGTGGCCACACTAACAGCGATCTTATACACCGTGAAATTTTAATCTAAAAAGAAAAATTAATGGTTGTTTTCCCGCAGCGAAATGGTTTGGTCTTGGTAATACAATCGTTGTATAAACAAATTAAATATTAGAAACAAAAATACAGATATACCATTGTGAAAATTTAATTTGAAAGCGACCACGAACCAATAGTAATTCATCCCGATACCTGTATACCGATAAATTCATCCCGATACCGAATAGTACCTACAAGTTACGTCTAATGTTACTATTGTTCCTCACATTTTCGAGTTTATGAATATTTTTAAATTATTTTAAAACTAAAACATCTTTATTTTTTTACTTTTACTCTATTTTTCGAAAGTACTCCTTATGGCAAGTTGTTCTGCCGCGGGAAAACAACCATTAAAATTTCACGGTATATGATTATTTTTCAACTTAACTGAAATAAATAAAAAATAAAGTTCTTCGACAATTTGAACCGCAATAAAATAAAGATTACTTAGTTTGTACCTACTTGATATAATATAATAAAATATACCAAACTAAATAAATAGAATAGGGTATTTGTGGCACTTTTGTCCAACTATCCTCTTTCCTCTCCCTTTTAGAACCGTCATTTTTACTTCCATTTCATGTTTTCCAACCTAACTTATATTTATTTATAGATCTTTCTCCAACTTTAGGAAAAAAATATAATCTCGTATTTATTTTTTTATTAATTTGTTACTATTAGAATTACCTACACAATTGCAACACTGATGTCTACGTTGCATTGCTAGACGTCAAATTATTTATTATCTATACTAATTTATAAAGAGTTAGATTTGTTTGTTGAATTTTTGAAACCGAATGGGTATTTTCTTTTCCCGTTCGATTTAAAAAATTCTATGACCGTTCAGAATGAACTTTCAGGATGAACAAGCTATAAATATTTTATGTGTACCTCGCCGACGCAGCCACGGGTGGATTAATTCATTGAATTTATCATGAAAATCGGTCCTGCCTTTCTAGTTATAAATTATGTAGGTAACTAACAAGACCTTCACGACAAACGCTAGTTTCCTGGCCCCACACGACACATTTATTACGTAAAAGAAACATACATACGTAAGCGTTAAATAGAGACCAACAGATTTCATTTATTCACCACTAGCTACTGCCTGTGTCTTTGTACGAGTGGTACCTAGATAAAAAATGGGTTATATAAATAAATAAATAAATAATGCTGGACAATCCACACAGCATCATCTAGCCCCAAAGTAAGCTACTCTAAGCTTGTGTTATGGGTACTAGATAACTGATATATTTAATACATTATATACATAGACAGATATTTTTTATTATACATAGAAAACACCCAGACCAACGGAACAAATTTCTGCAAATCTTACACAAATTTGTTCCGCGGCGGGAATCGAACCCGCAACCTCTTGCGTCGCAGGCGGACCCTCGCCCGCTGCGCCATAGAGGTCGTCATATATCCATACTAAACATACAAATATCCATACTACTTACTAAGAAATTAACTCTGTTAGATTGTTAGCTTTTCACGACTAAACGGCTGAACGGATCGTAATAAAATTTAGCAAGGAGATAGATTATATCCTGGAGACGGACATAGGCTATCTTTTATCTCAAAAAATAACCATAAAAGGGTTGAAATAGGGGATGAAAGTTTGTATGGGGAACGCATGGTTAAGCGACACTGGGCACAGGCAGTATATAGATAGGCTGCATTTTTTTATAACAAATACTTAAAATTCAATGCTTATTCAAGGGCAACAGTTAGTTACATCTACGAGTATAATATGTCAAAATTTCATCCAAGATTAATATAACCATTTACAAACATCCAGACATCCAAACATTTATATTAAAAACAAAAACAAACAAACAAACAAACGACTGTAATCCCCGGGCTCGGTAGATACCTCCTCAGATCTCTAGTTACTTAGATCTTTGAGGATAACTAAAAAGTCTAACGCACGTATTTGGCACATGTTCACATTTTGAACAGTTAGCATTCCGTACGTGACAGGTTGCATGCCCATCGCCGCTATATGAAAACATACGTTGTAATAATGATGTGTGTAGCTCAATTCACCTACAATGAGTTGGAAGCTAAATTATTCCCATACGTGCACGCCTGTAACTTCGCAAGGCTCAAATACAGACCCACAGCTCTGTTAGAACAGCTGATATACTTACACTGAAGTATGATTTTAATGTTGTAAGAAGGATTATACAATAAACTAGTATATATTGCAAAAAAAATAAAAAATCTAACTAAAAGCAACATAAAAAATATTTTTACAGCCCCCATAGTAGTTTTTTTGACATTTAGTTTACCTAAAGTCACTCTTGTGATCTAAAAGAATCCAATGATACCTTATTTGTCAAAATCCGTCCAGCCATTTGGGCTACAACAACCAAAGAAACTCGCACACATGCAAACACACGTAAATAAGGTCACTAGTACCTACTACTGGTAGTACTAGAGATACAAGTTCGTATCGTTTAGGTATACCTACTATCAGTTGAACTTCTTAGTAGAACTACTGACACGGAGTCTAATTTAGGTAGTGTTGTTGGATTTGTCTGGATTTCAAAAGTGACGTAAGCTATACAAAATTTCAAAAAAACAATATGGCGACTGTAAGAACCTATTTACAGTTATTTTCAGTCAGTTTTTTTTAATTTTTGCCAAAACTACTTTTGTTATAAAGTATTTATTTATTATATTAAAGTATTCGACGACCTCAGTGGCGCAGCGGGCAAGAGTCCGCCTGCGACGCAAGAGGTTGCGGGTTCGATTCCCGCCTTGGAACAAATTTGTGTACGATCTGCAGAAATTTGTTCCGTTGGTCTGGGTGTGTATGTATAATAAAAAATATCTATCTATGTACCTATATCATGTATTAAATATATCAGTTATCTAGTACCCATAACACAAGCTTTGAGTAGCTTACTTTGGGGCTAGATGATGCTGTGTGGATTGTCCAGCATTATTTATTTATTTATTATTTATTTATTTATTGATAAGCTATATGAATTCGACGGAGACCGTATTTTGGAAGTGATATAGACAGTTCGACAGTATGAGTGTGGCTGAGTGTTCAAGTAGAGGTAGGCCGAAGAAGGTTTGATTGTGTGAAGATGAATGTAAGAGGAGTAGACTCAGAGTTGACGAATGATAGGAGTGAGTGGAGGAAAAAAAACTTGAGAGGTGTCAAGGGACACCCGGATGGAACGAAATTCCTTTCCTTGCTTTCTATGAGAGAGAGAGAGACAGACAGAGAAACACGCGCACGCCGCACGGCTTACAACTATAGCAAAAAGTTTCATTACAACTTTTGGTCTTAATTTTTTCCGTCTATTTTTTTCGCAACGCGCGATAAGGAACTTCCAACAACATGTTGTGCCGACCTCACGCGTATCAAGTTAACCAGCTATCCTCACAGGACTGTAAGTAGTTAATTGCTGAAACGTGCCAGGCTCTTCTCGAAATTGCACTTACACACCTTTGTATTAATTTTGCTTTTCAGATGGTCCACATTCACACCAGAACGAACTCATATAGCTGTTTGTAATTATTGACTGTGTCAACCTCAAATTGAAAGCCAAATAGTTTTCTAGACTATTATATCCCACCAATTTAGGTTGATTATCCGTTCGCTAACAAACACATAGTTCACGAAACGTCATGATACGGTCATTGGCAGAATTGTGACAATAAGCCATAAATAAGAATTGAATTGAATTATCACACCAGGGATTTGCTGCGGTGCATTTGACTGACGGCTACGTCGCTCTGGTTTTTATATTTTTTCTCGTGTTATTTTGCCAATAAAGCCCGGGTTCTTGACGCGAGTGTAAAATATGTGAATTACAGTGAATAGTTCCCTTCAAATTCCATCGTAGGAAATCCCGAGAGAATTTTGAACAAAACAGCCATCTTTTGTTTAAAATTGACTTGACTACTTGACTATGACTCTGTGACGTTGACAAAACTTAAATATAAATACACTTGACACTGGCAAAATTGTTCTCTATGAGACAGATGCCATAATTGAAGAAGAAGAAGAAGAATTATCCCACCAACAATTCATGTAAGTCAAGTTCAAGTCATCATTTTCATGTACGAGACCTTATGACTCGCACTGTCAAAAAGTTATCAGATCCCAGTTAGAGTCAAGCTTCTAACTCTACACGCCCTAACTCTACAAAACCTAACTGTACCAACTCTACACCTTACTCAAAATTTATGTAGCTTGGCCGTTTCATTACTACAAGAACTTATAGTACATCCATTTTGATGATGCATTTTACTGAACTTTATCGCTGTACTTTTTATTTAATTTTTCGTATTATTTCGAGTTTTAATGTGTAATTTTGTTCGTAATTTTGCTAATAAAACCCTAGTTCTTGATGCGAGATGTAAATATTGAAAATTTATGTGAATACTTCCTTTCTAAATCCATCGGAAGAAATCACGAGAATTTCGAACAAAACAGCCATCTTTTGTTTAAAATTGACTCGACAATTTGACTGACTTTGTGACAATATTAGAGATTCAAACACTTGACCCTGGCAAAATTGATCTCAAAAGAGACAGATGCCATAACAAAGAAGACGAAGAAGACTATTTTAATAAAGAGATTGTGTTTGTATGTATGTTTGTTTAAGCTTAAGTCATTAACCGTAAGCTAAGTTCATTTCGCATATTTTTTCGTAACATTACTTTGATATTGCTCGAAGGCCCTTGGTATTTTTATAAAACTTTTCTATAGTAGTTTATATCTATTTTGTGTAGTCTTGGTATTTTTTTATTTATTTATTTATTTATAGTAGTGAACTTGTCTTATTATGTTCACAGTTAGAATCACGTTGGAATAACGTGGAAATCTAATTTACTAACAAAGATATACGTGACCTTTGAACTGCTTTTAAGATAACGAGAGAGCTTATGTCACTTTGACAACCTGACCATAATAAAAAAAAAAAAAAAAAAAAAAAATACGATCACGACTGTAATCCCCAGGCTCGGTAGATATCTCCTCAGATCTTTAGTTACTTAGATCTTTTGAGGTTAACTAAAGGGGGTAGTCAGAGGCAAGTCCAAACATGACATTTGATACATGCCCACATTTTGCACAGTAGTTAGTATTCCGTACGTGACAGGTTGCAAGCCCATCGCCGCTTATAAGAATACTAACCTATGACACATACCTTCGAATTTTTGGTTCTAGGGTATGCCGGTTTCCTCACGATGTTTTCCTTCACCGTTTAAGAGCACTGGCATTGCGCACATAATTTTTTCGAATGGAAAAACTCATTGGTGCACGACCAGGTTTGAACCCACGACCTTCGGATCGTGAAGCAGGGGTGCTACCACTACACCACCAGCGCTCTTGACCATAATCTATAGTTTATAAAACACATAGATTACTGACTGATGTCAACGAACAACTTAAACCATAAATACTAGAGAACTGAAAGGAGATAAACACTTTTGTAAAAAAAAATCCACCCACCGCCATTTTGATTTTGATAGAACTTTAGTGACAATTAACCCGCCGCCATTATGATTATCTACTTTCATAGTGCGCGAAAACTTAAAAAAAAAATGGCGGACGGGTGAATTTATCAGCTTCTTTCCAGAACATTTTAGTTTCTATGACATGCCGGTTTTCATACGATATTTTCCTTTTGAGAGTACTTTTAAAACTCACATTTTTCGGAGAGAAAAATCCATCCTATCTATGGACCGTTACAATCAATCTATAGATAGCTCAACATCTATATCTGTTCCCAACTTCATCTAGATCCGTTCAGCCGTTTCAGCGTGAAAGAGTAACAAACATACATACATCCAGACATCCATACAGTCTTACATAATCTGTTCAGCCGTTTCAGCGTGAAAGAGTAACAAACATACATCCAGACATCCATACAGTGTTACACAATCTGTTCAGCCGTTTCAGTGTGAAAGAGTAGCAAACATACATCCAGACATCCATACAGTCTTACACAATCTGTTCAGCCGTTTCAGTGTGAAAGAGTAACATAAATTCATACATCTGTACATTCTTACAAACTTTAGCGTTTATAATATTAGTAGGATTTATTTATTTATGAGTGATACCTTTACTTTAACTCTGCCACACAATCTGTGTAACTGGCGAAAAACATCGTCAAAAAACCAGTTTGTACCTTATTAAGGATTCGCGTCACGGAAGGCTTAGAAGGTCCCTCTCTCAAGGGCCTCCCCTGGCCATCGATACGGTGTTCAAAAGTTTTCCGTCTGCGAAAAGTATTTCCGAGAAATTCCCGGTGAGGGAAAGTGTTTTTCCGGAAATTGTTTTTCTCGACTCTCGTCTTGGTTAGTTATTTTTAAATTGTTATGATCTCACCTTTTTTTGTTAAGCTTTTTTGGAAGCGATGTTAATGACGGTTTGAAATGCGAATTTTGTCGCAAAAATTATCACATTCAAAGGGGTAGTCGAAGGCTCGTCCGAACATAACTTAAAACAAAAAACAAATACGATCACGAATGTAATCCCCAGGCTCGGTAGATTACTCCTCAGATCTCTAGTTACTTAGATCTTAGGACATTTAAAGACGGTAGTAAGAGGCAAGTCAAAACATAATATTTGATTCATACCCACATATATCACAGTTGTTAGTATTCCGTACGTGACAGGTTACAAGCCCATCGCTGCTTATAAGAATTCTAACTTATGACACACACCTTCCAATTTTGGTTCTAGCGTATGCCGGTTTCCTCAAGATTTTTTTTCTTCACCGTAAATTTTCGACTCAAGCTCATTACCCTCCTGTTCGCAGTCGGGTGATATGATACGTTTCCGTGTGAAACTCACTCGCATTGCAATAAATAAGGTACACTGTGCTTGTACATAATTTTAGGGTTCCGTACAAACGTGATGTATGAAGCCTATTTATTAATTAGGCCGAAAACGCTCGCTGATATTAAACGTTCAAGGTTTATGGGGATATTTAGCGTGGAAGTTATAAAAGAAAGTTTTAAAAGTTATGGCGAAAGTTTATGTTTAGAATTTATAAGTAATACTTTGTCATTGTCAAACCGATTGCATAGCCGCTGTATATAAGTAGAGGTCGCTTATTTTTAACATACAAATTTTAAAAGCGCTAGTGGTGTAGTGGTAACACCCCTGCCTCACGATCGAGACGAAAGATAAGGGAAATGGAAGAAGATCACATTTTATACTGACCCCACATACCTAACGCTGGAAAATGATGATGATGAAATAGTAGTTCGTAATTAAAATTAAAAAATAAATAAAATAAAGGCTTGGTAGATATCTCCTCAGATCTTTTTAGTTACTTAGATCTATGAGTTACCTATATCTGAGGACGGTAGTCAGAGACACGTCCAAACATGACATTTGGTACATGCCCAAATTTTGCACAGTAGTTAGTAATTTGTACGTAAGTAATCGTTTGCAAGCCCATCAGAATACTAACGACACACACCTTCGAAATTTTGGTTCTAGGGTATGCCGGTTTCCTCACGATGTTTCCCTTCACCGTTTAAGAGCACTGGCATTGCGCACATAACTCATTAGTGCAAGACCAAGTTTGAACCCACAAACTTCGGATCGTGCGGCAGGGGCGCCACTACACCACCCTATAACAAACAAAAAAATAAAAATAAATAAATAAATATGATCACGACTGTAATCCCGGGCTCGGTTGATATCTCCTCAGATCTTTGGTTACTTAGATCTTTGAGGATATCTAAAGGGGGTAGTCAGAGGCAAGTCCAAACATGACATTTGGTACATGCCCACATTTTGCACAGTAGTTAGTATTCCGTACGTGACAGATTGCAAGCCCATCGCCGCTTATAAGAATACTAACCTATGACACACACCTTCGAATTATTAGTTCTAGGGTATGCCGGTTTCCTCACGATGTTTTCCTTCACCGTTTAAGAGCACTGGCATTGCGCACATCAATTTTTCGAATGGAAAAACTCATTGGTGCACGACCAGGTTTGAACCCACAAACTTCGGATCGTGCGGCAGGGGCGCCACTACACCACCCTATAACAAACAAACAGCCAATAATTCTGTCACAATATATAATCTAATTTCTCACCCGAAATACATCAAAGAAAACATCGAACCATTCCAGGACTGAACTCATAACACCATACAATCTTTTCAATTCGAAATTGATCACAAAGATCCCCTTTGTTCACTGACCCTGCTCACGGGTCGAAAAGACCCGCTGGGTCAAAAAGACCCTACACAAAGGGTTGGACCCATAAACGGTTAATGAAATATGCTAATATCGTTAATAGAATTCGTGCCCTATCGAAAAAAATCGGCTTAATACGGATTAAAGAATTTATTGTGTACGTAACAGAGCTCTTTTTGCAACGCAGCTTGTTTGTTTCTTTGTTTCTCTCTCTTATATGTAGCTCTATCTCGGTTTTTAAGTAAATTAGTAATACTTATATTGTGTACTAGCGTCCGCCCTGGCTTTGCCCGCGTGGTACCTTGAAAAATCAAAACAAATCTATCCCACGGGAACCATACTCCGTTTTCCGGTATAAAAAGTAGCCTATAAATGTAAAGCGCTGGTGGTGTAGTGGTAGCACCCCTGCCTTACGATCCGAAGGTCGTGGGTTCAAAACCTGGTCGGTGCACCAATGAGTTTTTCCATTCGAAAAAATTATGTGCGCAATGCCAGTGCTCTTAAACGGTGAAGGAAAACATCGTGAGGAAACCGGCATACCCTAGAACCAAAAAAAAATCGAAGGTATGTGTCATAGGTTAGTATTCAAATAAGCAGCGATGGGCTTGCAACCTGTCACGTACGGAATACTAACTGTCAAAAACCAAGTACCAAATGTCATGTTTGGACTTGCCTCTGACTACCCTCTTTAGATATCCTCAAAGATCTAAGTAACTAAAAATCTGAGAAGATATCTACCGAGCCCGGGGATTACAGTCGTGATCATATTTATTTTATTTATTTTTATTATCTATAAATGTAAATTCATTTAGTAGTTTTTGTGTGAAAGAGTAACAAACGTACATTTTTACAAACTTTCGCGTTTATAATATTAGTAGTCATGTATTGAGCGTTGGTGGTGTAGTGGTAGCTAGCACCCCTGCCTCACGATTTGAAGGTCGCGCTCACAGTGTTGGTTTCTTTGAAAAAGTTGTTTATATTAATAAGTACCTACTTTAACCCCTTGATGTTTTCGGAAGTAGTCTAGTAACACCGAGTATAAAAAAAAATATGATCACGACTGTAATCCCCAGGCTCGGTAAATATCTCCTCAGATCTTTAGTTACTTAGATCTTTGAGGATATCTAAAGAGGGTAGTCAGAGGCAAGTCCAAACATGACATTTGGTACATGCCCACATTTTGCACAATAGTTAGTATTCCGTACGTGACAGGTACACCACCAGCGCTCTTTATAAAAAATATCTTCAAACATAGAAGTCTTCAAGCAACATTGGTATTATAAAAACTTTTAATTGAAATAAGCCATTTATAATCTTAGAGAGTACTTTCTGGAATTCATTGACATTTAAATGTCAAGATGCTCCATTTCAATTTAGAGCGGTCACGCACTGTATCCGATCCGAATCCGATCCGAACCCGTGAAAATATGGATCCAGAAAACTCGGACCGAATTCGGATATTGTTTACGCACTAGTCCGATCTCTGATACAAATCCAAGCAATTCAGGAGCCACCTTTTGGCATACGTCATTTTACGTGAAGGAAATCTCGAATGACGTAGAGAAATCGGATAACGGAAATCGGACCTAGTGCGAAAATTACCATAGAAATAGTTCTGCAACTACTTGATATCCCACTAATATTATAAACGCGAAAGTTTGTAAGAATGTATGGATGGATGGATGGATGTCAAGATCTCTGGATGTATGTTTGTTACTCTATGTACTTTTAAACTTACGCGATCTGAACAGATTATTATTAGTATTAGACGGGTATTTATCGCGTTTAAATTACCTTATATCTACCCGTGACCACGACAGCGTGCAAACCTGTCGAAAAGTCGGGAAAATATAAGGTAATTTAAACGCGATAAATACCCGTCTAATACTAATAATAATGTTTGTTACTCTTTCACGCTAAAACGGCTGAACGGATCTGAATGAAATTTGGCACAGCTATAGATTGTCTGGAATAACACATAGGCTACATTTTATCCCGGAAAAATATAAGGTTCCCGCGGGATAGATTTGTTTATGTTTTTCAAGGTACCACGCGGGCGAAGCCGTGGGCGGAAGCTAGTAAACCATACTTTCGTGCCAGATTTTCACGGGTTCGGATCGGATTCGGATCGGACGCAGTGCGTAACCGCTCTTACTCTGAAAGTTATTTAGGGCAGTGCTGAGGGCGAATGTAATATTGCGAGCCCTACTCTGAAGTACCCGCCGAAGTACCGAACGGGTGCAAGAAACCGGAGTGGGGCGTCTACTCTATGTACTACCGTTGTCTCCATTAGCGCAGTCCCCATTATGAGGAAAACGGGAAATTATACTTTTTTCCCGTTGTCCCCATGACGCAGTTCCCATTATGGGGACACGGGAAGTCATAAAATTTTCTTCCCGTTGTCCCCATGACGCAGTTCCCATTATGGGGACACGGAAGACATAAAATTTTCTTCCCGCTGTTCCATTTGACGCTTTCCCGTTATGGGGAAAACGAAAAGTCATAAAAATTTCTTCCCGTTCTCTTCTTTGACACTTTCCCGCTATGGGGACACGGGAAGTCATAAAATGTTCTCCGCAAAACAACAATGATATAGGCGGAACGAAAATCTTTGCGAATTAACAGCAATTTTGTATTTTTAGACAATTTCTTTTTTGCGGAAATTAGCAGAACTAAGTATTAAAGTTGAAAAAATGTTAAAGACTAGCTTCCGCCCAAGGTTTCGCCCGAGTGGTACATTGAAAAAGAAAAACGAATCTATCCCACGGGAACCGTACATATTTCTGAAATAAAGTAGCTTATGTGCTATTCCAGACTATAATCTATATCTGTGCCAAATCTCATCCAGATCCGGTCAGCCGTTTCAGCGTGAAAAAGTAACAAACATAAATCCATACATCCATACAAACTTTCGCGTTTTTATAATTATATTCTTACAAACTTTGTCGTGTTTATATATGTATATTAGTAGGATAATAGTATAATACTAAGCAATAGTGTTTGCAACAATGCCCTAAGAACCCCAGGTCATCCTAATCTACAAAACAAACTTGCGAACTGTCTGACAGTGAACTTTGTTAACGCCTGATTGATGTTTGCTAACTTTAAACAATATCTGTTTGTTTAAACTTCCAGGAATCTTTGACACTTCGCTTTTAGTTCGCTATCTCTTTGACTGATTGTTGAATTCGGCACGCGGATTGAAATATCAGATTTTATCTGTTAAACATTAAACTAAAAGTTTCGATGGAATAAGTTTAAATTAAAGAGTCAAAATATTCAAAAAATCAAAATTTTTTTAGTCAATAAAATCACAGGGACCACTTTGAATCGTCATATACTAGGTGAGTCTAGGTGTCAATTCCAGTCCTATGCCCAGTCCGAGAAGAACTGACAAGAAACTCGCTGGGCGCTAGCGCTTTGTATGATCCTTGTTAATTTTGTTAGTTACACCTAACAGAGTTGGAGGTGATTCCTCCCAAGCTTTTTTGTCATCTCAGTATTCTGATATTCTATAATAAGCTTTTCGAGACAGTTTCTGTTTAATTACAGTTTTGAATTTCCCAATCGATAAATCAAGCATGTCACTTGGGATCTTGTTATAGAAGCGTACACATTGCCCTATAAAGGATTTACTTACTTTAGTGGGAACAGCGAGTTTATTTTTATGTCTAGTATTAACATTATGATTATCACTATTTTTCTTGACTGATAACTATTTTCTTTAAGGCCCAGAATACTCGTCACACTATTCCTTACGTAAAAGTTACAAAAAAAGTGACTGGTCCGTATAGCAACGCGGATCTCCGCGGAATCAGACATAGTACGAAGCGAAATACCCAAATGACAAGTACGTAGAGTGTGACATGATAATATGGCTGCTCTGAATTACATAACGAAAGCGACAATTTATGATCAAGTAAATAGCTCATTTCAAAAAAAGGGCTGGGTTGATTTGTTTCAAATTAACTGATTTACATTCATGTGAAACAGAAATTCAAAATACCTTACTGTTCTGGATAAATTAAGGAATTTATGAATTATCAGAGGTGTTTTTGACGTGATTTTTAACCAAGGTTTTCTAACTAATTCGTGTTTTAGCTCCGGTTGATTTATCACTTATATCCTTAAGTATCGTGTAATTCAATTTCAATGTAATCTATTAAGCGGTAATAGAATGATTAGGGTTGCAATACTTGCAATTTTCAAAATGCTGGGCCTTAATAAAATATAACATGGCTCATACTCATAGAGTTATCCAAAAGGCTGGTCCTTATCTCGGACAGAGGATCAGTAAAAGCTATCCGACGATAACGTTGCCAGTCTTTTGGATATGTTCTTCAGGAAAAATATTTTTCCACAACTAGTTATGAAGAACAGTTGCGATTTTTGTTCACGTGTGTACATAAATTTCCAATTTTTCCTTTCCTTCTGTTTTTTTTTTTGACAGCGGAATGAGTTGACCGATTCAAAATTGCATTAGGTCAACTCATCCCGCGGGATAAGTTGTCAGCGGTCTCAGTTGACTAAACCGAAAATGTACCAAAATAATTACTGTCAAAATCTATAATTTAGTTTAAGAACCACAAAGTCTCTTCACTCAACTCCCAAACAATTTAGCAAAACCCAAAATATTTAAAGTTACGTTAAATATTTCAAAGCAACAATTTGCACCGGCAAATAAGGAAGAATATTAAAGCAGCATTAATCTTAATATCAGGATTTAAACTGTAAAAAATGAAGCCAAAGTCCAAAGGCTTAAACCTTGCAGTGTTCTGTGACGGGACTCCAATATTCTGCTAGCCAATAAACCAACCTTAAAAGATTGGTTTATTTTATTTCCATTAATATCCGACTGCAGGGTATAATCCTTCCTTCTTCCACTCAGTGACAGGCCAAGGGAGTCTATACCCCAAAACGACGATAATTATACACAGAATGAAAATGTTTATCGAAATCAAAGTATTGGTATCAAAGTATAAGTCCGTAAGTGGTGTTATGGTAGGTTTGCGAGATTGTATGTAATATTAGTCATTCCATATCGTTCAAATGATAGTCGAAACAGTGTAACTTAGTTGGTAGTTTTTGCACGATTATTATATATGCTATACATCAAAGATTTAAATCGTAGATATGCCCGTACGCTACTGAGACCGCGCCGTTTTGTTGCCACATGAAATGAGATAGCTCGCTCATTTGGCTCACCAAATATTTTCAATTTCAGGGTACAAAAGGAATAATTATATTTTTTTACAATTCAATTCATTCAATTCATTTATTTCCAAAAACAAAAATATTGTGTACGGAAAGGCTTAAAAATAAAATAAGTATTATAAAATTAAAACATGCATTACAACAATCTAATTAAATCAATTGAAACTAGTTATTAACAATAATTATTTACAAAAGATCGTGCAATATAATTGCATAATAAATGGTGAAATAACTGTTTGGTTCATTTTTTACTAATCATTAGTGTGCGTGCATCGGCATTTTGTTAACACAAACAAGTAAAAACAGTGCCACAGTTTTTAGCGTCCGGGCATATCTACTATTTAAATCCACTACTTCCCTTTGGCACTACCGCTTGGCTCTACTAGTAGAGTGAAGGGAAATTTTACTTTCCCGTGACACTATCATTCTTATTGGCTGATTAAACGCATATAATAAAATTTCCCGTGGATTACCTCATAAATCTTTGCTATACATTATATTGTTTACCGTTTTGCAGTGTAGGCACCCGAGCTTGAAGTAACACTACTTCAATAAAATGTTTATAGCTCAAATATAGCGAAATATCAAAGTTATATTGCTTTGATATTGCCCGAAGGTATTGTGGTAAGGCACATGACCACGTCATGCTGTGTGGGGTCTACTGTGTGATCCGCTACATGTATGTAGTGCGTTTTGGGGCATAACAGCAAGCTTTAGGGAATATCAAAGTAATAAAACATTGATAATATCGTAACATAACCTAAAAAAAAATAATTGAAGGTGTGTTATTTCAAGCTAGAACTTTGACGTTTCTATAACATTATGGTTTTGAGCTTGTGGTAAGTTTGAGAAGTGTCTACCAAGCCTAGGATTTATGCCTGCCTTCCACTGCGAGCGGAGCGGGCTCCGTACGGACTCCGTTTAACTCAGATTACCCAAAAAGGGTAATGTAAGGCGGGCATTACAGTCTCTCATGTTCACTTAAAAATTAGGTTAAAATTATGTCCAGTTCTTGTATAGTCCATTCCTTGGTTCTAGCTTCTCATTAATAATTCAAGTTTTAATGGAGGCTGTCTGTGGTGCTGGTCTTGGGGAGAGGAGGGGGAGGGGATATCACACCGAATTAATGGAGGGGAGTTCCTTGTAATCATTCTGATGATTGAGGGTACGCTGTGGAGAGGTAACTTAGCTACATGTATATTGATTACTAGCTTCCGCTCGCGGCTTTGCTCGCAAGGTACTTACATTAAATATAGCCTATGTTATTCAGGGATAACGTAGCATTCTAACAGTGAAATAATTTTTGAAATCGGACCAGTAGTTTTTGAGTTTATTCGTTACAAACAAAAATACAAAAATACAAAACTTTCATCTTTATAATATTAAGTATAAGTATAAATAATACAACTAGCTTCCACCCACGGCTTCGCCTGTGGTACCTTGATAAACAATAATAAATCTATCCCACGGGAACCGTACAGTTTTCAGGGATAAAATGTAGCCTATGTGTTAATCCAGACAGTAATCTATTATCTGTGCCAAATTTCATCCAGATCCGTTCAGCCGTTTCAGCGTGAAGATATCCATACATTATTACAAACTTTCGCGTTTATAATATTAGGATAGGATATACATACCTACATCCGATCCAATACCATTCAATATCCTACTAATATTATAAACGTGAAAGTTTGCGAGGATGTATGGATGTTTGTTACTCTTTCTCGCTGAAACGGCTGAACGGATTTGAATGAAATTTAGCACAGAGATAGATTATAGTCTGGAATAACACATACGCTACTTTTTATCTTGATAGGTACCACGCGAGCGAAGCCGCGCGTGGTTGCAAGTAAATTATAAACTCAAACGACATTCAAACCATACGGAATACAATACCCACGAATTCGTAATGAGTTTTCAACAGATTTATGAAAGTAAAAGTTTATTTATAAACCAATAAAGAGCAGCAGTTCAGAAGTATTGATATAAAGCTGATTTAACCACATCGTATCAACTCAATCTGCCAAACCAACTCTGTCGTATTGTACGGGTCTGAATGTTGGGCCACCAAGGGAACGGACGAGAAAAGAGTGCATGCGGCGGAGATGCGAATGTTGAGATGGATGTGTGGAGTGACAAGGATAGATAAAATAAGGAATGAGTATATCAGAGGAAGTTTAAAAGTGGCACCGATGACAGAAAAGATGAGGAGTAATAGGTTAGCGTGGTATGGACATGTTATGAGAAGAAATGAATGTCATGTGACAAGGAGAGTGTTAGATATGAATGTGGATGGATACAGGGGTAGAAGTAGGACAAAGAAAAGATGGATGGACTGCGTGAAAGATGACATGGGTCAGAAAGGAGTGAGTAATGAGATGACGAATGACAGAGGGAAATGGAAGAAGATCACATGTTGTGCCGACCACATAACAAAAGGGGAAAAGGAAAAGGGCAGGAAGATGATGTATAGCCAACTCAATCGTTCTTCTCAGCGAATTCTACGGAAACATAGACAAATTGGGGTTTTTTCTGATGCCAAACCAGGTTGATGATAGGATTAATATGCGCCATATGAAAATCGGTTTCATATTTATTTAATTGTCCATCTCCGGTAAAAGACCTAGAGGGAGACCAAAAACTACCTGAACAGCTGTGTTGGAACGAGGTATGAAGGCGTGCAACGTTACCCGTGATGACGTCATGGATAGGGTGAAGTGGAAGAAGAGTGTTAGGAAGGCTGACCCCACCACCATGTGGGATGAATAGTCGGGAAGAGAGAGAGAGAAGCTAGATGGCGCTGCTGTAAATGTTTACGGTTATTTATTTATGTAGGTAATTAATTCGTTTTATTTGTTTCAGGTAAGATTATTCAAAAATCAATGGAAAGACTTTTTTGAAATTCAAAGAATTCAGATCCAAAGAAACAAAACATGAAGGACAAGGGTAAGTAAAGTTTAAACTAAACCTTTTCTTACAGTACTTATTTAAACTAAAATGTTAGTTATGTTGTTATCTCTTTCTAATGAGTAAGAAAATTGTTTTTTTGCTGGCCCAACGAGTCAAGGCATTCGTGAAGTTAGCCGCAGGCGCTGCGCAGTATCGTTTTTGGGGAGCAATTGGAGGTATGGAGAGAGGCGGTGGGATTGTACATGCGCAAACTCGCACCTGTGGCTAACTTCACGAATGCCTAGATCCGTTGGATGAACGTCCAAACCTTTAATCGTTCCTGAGAAACAAATAGATAGATGCGGACAATATTTTTTTCTGTTGAGGTACAAATAGAACACTAAAATAAATGATTGATTCAGGCGTGACTTTGCGGAAATCCATTACAAATACTGAAAAAGACGGAAATGTCTAGTACTTTCCCGCTAAAACTATTATCTAATGAGGTTATTAATTAAGCTTATTAATATTTTGTGGGGCTCATTAATATTAATAAGCTTAATTAATAACCTCATTAGATAATGGTTTTAGCGGGAAAGTACTAGACATTTCCGTCCTTTTCAGTATTTAGAACACTAAAAACAAAAAAAAATCTGTTTCTACACCTCTATGCAATTCTTAATGGAACACTTAAAAAAAGCAGTTTCAACAGCTCTATACAATTCCGCAACAAATAAAAAACTTTCGAAGAATGTATCGACACACGAGTCGTATCGACGGCTTGTCGCTTTGTGGCGTCCCTTCCAGCCAACACATTTAATTGGAAAGAGTTGCACATACCGAATTTTTACCTTTTAAACGGGAAATATATTTTCCTTGGCTTTGATGGTAGATACTGTTGCACAAAACAAATATGATCACGACTGTAATCCCCAGGCCCGGTAGATATCTCCTCAGATATCTAGTTACTTAGATCTTTGAGGATATCTAAAGAGTCAGAGGCACGTCCAAACATGATATTTGGTACATGCGTGGGCATGGCAAAAATGTGATTTTTACAGTAGTTAGTACAGAAACGTGACAGGTTGCAAGCCCATCGCCGTTTATAAGAATACTAACCTATGACACACACGTTCGAATTTTTGGTTCTAGGGTATGCCGGTTTCCTCACGATGTTTTCATTGCTCATATACATTTTTACAATGAAAAAACTCATTAATGCCCGATCAGGTTTGAACTCACGACCTGCGGATCGTGAGCCAGGGTTACTACCACTACACCACCTGACCAGAGTGCTCTATACTTTTGCTATTTCCTACTGAAGCCCATTTCATGAATTTCAGTTTATTTAAAACTTATCCTATCGTGTTTTCAGGGGAAAACAAAATCATGAATGCCTGAAAATAAATCAAAAATTTGCTTAGATATTGAGCATGGTAGATTATGCTGCAGAGTTGGCCACTGTCCAATATGTCCACAGGTGGGCAAACCATTGAAATGCGCATAATTCAACATTTTTATGTAACTTCTGTTTGTACAAAATAACTTTAAAATATCCCCACAAAGACGGAAAGTTTTTAACTGACTTCAGATTTAACTTTTATTAACCGACTTGAAAAAAGAAGGAGGTTGTTGTTGCGCGTAAACTGTGTGTTTTTTTTTATTTTGTATGTTTATTACGCTATTATTGCGCTTATTGTGCAATGGTGGTGTAGTGGTAGCACCCCTGCCTCACGATCCGAAGGTCGCGGGTTTCTAGCCTAGTCGTGCACCAAAGAGCCACCAATTTTTTGCCAAATCGGTTCAGCCGTTCTTGAGTTATAAATAGTGTAACTAACACGACTTTCTTTTATATAAATACATAGTAGAATGTAGATAGATTACTATTAATACCTAAGTCAGGTATCAAAATTTAATACGGCAGCGTCTGTAAAGCTATTTTAAATCAGGTTTTTTTATTATTTTATCAAAATAGCTATTATTTAGCATTGATTAAGTTGGTTAGTAAATTACCCTCACTTAATTGTGAACTCGCTCAAAACTCATCTATATACCACAAATAAAACAAATAGGACATTTATTCATGAGAGTTATCGCGCACCTTAATAAATGCCGGCGTATAACTCAACTTGTATAAAGTTGGGAACGTTTTTCTGAGTTCCAGTGGTGCTCAAACTAATAGGCTCACGACTGTTATTCTCAGGCATGGATGATATTTTTATTAAACTTTGTTTGAGTGTTGTACGTTTTTGAATTGATTTAAGAAGTTTAATAATAGCGTTGCAAATCTTACTAATATTATAAACGTGAAAGTTTGAATGTATGTTTGTTACTTGACCCTGAAACGGATGAACGAATCTGGATGAAATTTGGCACAAAGATAGATAATAGTCTGGATAGTTTAGAATAGCACATAAGCTACTTTTTATCCCGGAAAATAGACGGTTTCCGTGGGATAGATTTGTTTTTGTTTTTATAGGTAACGACCGGGTGAAGCCGTGGGCAGAAGCTAGTATTTTTTTGGTTAAATAATATTTTTTTTAATTTTTTTTCATAGAAAATATCTCGATAAAAATCACTAACTATGATTTTGTTATTAAATTTATATTCTTACATACATACATACATACATAAAATCACGCCTGTTTCCCGACGGGGTAGGCAGAGACCACGGATCTCCACTTGCTACGATCCTGACACACTTCTTTTGCTTCATTCACTCTCATTACATTCTTCATACATGCGTCGGTTTAAGGTACTCTGGACCTGGCCTTTCTCTAAAACGTCCCCAATTTGATCGAGGTACGTACGCCGAGGTCTTCCCCTTCCAACTGTCCCATTCACACTCTCCTTATACAACTGTTTCGTCAATCTCCTTTCATCCATCCTTTCTACATGCCCAAACCATCTTAACATACCCTTCTCAATTTTCATCACTACGTCTTCTTTCACTCCACAACGTTCTCTTATCACACTGTTCTTCACTCTATCATTCAAAGTTAAACCACACATACTTCTCAAAGCTCTCATTTCCACTGCATTTATTCTACTCTGATGCTTCTTCTGCCATACCCAACTTTCGCTACCATACATCAATGTCGGCACTAACACTCCCCCGTGCACAGCCAGACGTGCCTTTTTGGACACGATCCGACTGCTCATAAATGTGTGAAGTGCCTTAATCACACTATTTCCAGCATTCACTCTCCTTTCAATATCGTCATCATGTTTTCCATCTCTTAAACAGCGTACCCAAATAAACAAACTCTTTCACTTGTTCCACTCTTTCTCCTCTGATCATTATATTATAAATAAAATAAATATAAATAATGCTGGACAATCCACACAGCATCATCTAGCCCCAAAGTAAGCTACTCAAAGCTTGTGTTATGGGTACTAGATAACTGATATATTTAATACATGATATAGGTACATAGATAGATATTTTTTTTTATTATACATACACACCCAGACCAACGGAACAAATTTCTGCAGATCGTACACAAATTTGTTCCAAGGCGGGAATCGAACCCGCAACCTCTTGCGTCGCAGGCGGACTCTTGCCCGCTGCGCCACTGAGGTCGTCAAATATATTATATTATATTCTTATTTTTTTTTATTTAATAATATAGCGATGGAATGATAATTTTGATGTCCCATCTCATGCACGAGTAATAGAGGCGAACAGTGCGGCGGTTTAGCAAGTTTTTAGCAAAGGTTGAGCACCCCTGAGATAGTTTATCTTCCAAGATCGAGGTCAATTGAAGGTGAGAGAATTTGTGGAGACATAAGTATCCCATACACTTTGTTATTTTGGCTGTGGTAGCTAGTTTTTTTGTAGATAAAAATATTTTCGTATAAAACAAGAATAAGTTCGGGTGGAGTCGAGAAAATTATTCACTGGGTCGAAAAACCATCGGTTGAAACAAGAAGCTATAAAAACATTCCCAACGTGCCCAACTATGGCCCACAGGTGGGAACAATAATTACGTTTTAGAAACTTAAAAGACACATGACTTATATTTTGTACAAATAAAAACAAACTCACACGACTGTAATCCCCAAGCTCGGTAGATATCTCCTCAGATCTCTAGTTACTTATATCTTTGAGGATATATAAAGAGGGTAGTCAGAGACACGTCCAAACATGACATTTGGTACATGCCCACATTTTGCACAGTATGTAGTTAATATTCCGTACGTGACAGGTTGCAAGCCCATCGCCGCTTATAAGAATACTAACCTATGAAGCACACTTAAGAATTTTCAGTTCTAGGGTATGCCGGTTTCCTCACGATGTTTTCCTTCACCACTTAAGAGCACTGGCATTGCGCACATACATTTTTCGAATGGAAAAACTCATTAGTGCTCGACCAGCTTTGAACCACGCCCTTCAGATTTTGACGCAGGGGTGTTACCACTTACACCACCAGCGCTCTTTTTATTTCATACTTTGTAGAATTAGCTTACAAGCGAGAATGAAGATTTTTGAGTTTTGAAGGAATAGTATGAATATCTAAGAAATCATCGGACTATCTCAAGAGTATACCATTTGAAACAAAAAAAGATTTTTTGAAATCGGTTCTCAATTATCAGAGAAATCGGTGAACGGGTCTGAATGAAATTTTACACAGAGATAGATTATGGTCTGGAATAGTACTATAATAATAGTAGGCTACTTTTATCTAATTGATAAAATGACAAGGCTATCACCAGGATTCGAACCCGCCTCTTTAGGTCCGTATGTCTTTTGTCTACCTTTTTTATTTCTCAGAAAATTTGCGAAAAATATGCCAAAACCTTATCGTTACCATTTCAAAGCTAAAATGTTTATCCAAAAACATCAAAGGCAGTCAATCTGCTCCTATTTCGTCTTCATTACCCAAAAACGGTGTGAATTTTATCGGACGCGACTGGTCTGTCGCGACTTCTATCTAAAGGTTTTTGAAAAATCTCAAGAAATATTAATTTTATAACCCCGCATTTACATGTACAAACATCTTTAATGCAATATAATAAAAATTGTCTAAAAAGACTTATACATACATTTGTTTTCAACAGTCTTTGACACGTTTTTTGCAAGTTTTCTAAATATTAATATCGCACCTTTGTTCCAACAATCGAATGAATCAATAAAACAAAATTGTTAATGGAAAATATTAAAGGTAAAATCGATGTACCTAGACCAGAAGTCTTACCGCAAACTCTTCGGGCAATATCAAAGTAAATAACTTTGACATTTCGTACCATGGACTATAAACATTCTATTGAAGTAGTGTTAGTTCAAGCTTGATATGTGACGTTTCTGAAACATGATGGTTTGTAAGAGCTCGTGGTAAAGCCCCTGAGTTTGTACACTTATGGTTGGGAAGTAAGTCTAAGTTTTTTTTTTATGGGATTTTGTGAGTTTAAAGAGAGAAAGAAAAAAAAATAATGTATTCAATAAAATCACAAGGATCACTTTGAAACGTCTTAAATGCGGTGAAATCTATGTGCCAATTCCAACCTAAACCAAGTACGAGAAGAACAGGCAAGAAACTCGTCTCGGTCCTCGGTTCATTGTCATGCGACCAAAAGTCGCGTCTGAGAAAGTCGTATTTTGTTTCCTCGATATTTTTTCCAGTCTAATTCTTTCGCTCCACGACCGTTTTCAAACAAAATCACATTTTCTACATAAAACAAAGCGAACCTAAGTGCTATGCAAATTTCGAGAAAGGTTAGCTCGAGTCTAGGAGATCCAGATATTTTAATATTGTACGAGAGTGCCAGGTTTTGTATAAATGCTGGGTTTCTAGACTTTTGAAACTATGTAGGATAAGCGTTTAGTACGATATACACCGTGAAATTTTAATGGTTGTTTTCCCGCGGCAGAACAACTTGCCATAAGGAGTACTTTCTAAAAAATTGAATAGAGTAAAAGCAAAAAAATAAAGATGTTTTTGTTTTAAAATAATTTAAAAATATTCATAAACTCGAAAATGTGAGGAACAATAATTAGTAACATTAGACGTAACTAACTTGTAGGTACTATTCGAATCGCACGCGCCGCCAGCCACCTTCGCGTAGGTATGGGGATGAATTACTATTGGTTCGTAGTCGCTTTCGAATTATATTTTCAATTTTTTTTCCTTTTTTTTTTGTTTCTAATATTTAATTTGTTTATACAACGATTGTATTACTAAGACCAAACCATTTCGCTGCGGGAAAACAACCATTAAAATTTCACGGTGTATTATAATATATAAAAATTCACGATCCGAGAGTAGTGTGTTCAAACCTGTCGTGCACCAATGAGTTTTCTATTCGAAAAAATATGTGCGGTTCTTAAACGGTGAAGGAAAACATCGTGAGGAAACCGGCATGCCTTAGAACCGAAAATTTGAAGGTGTGTCATAGATTAGTATTCTTATAAGCGGCGGTGGGCTTGCAACCTGTCACGTACGGAATACTAACCACTATGTAAAATGTGGGCATGCAAAAAACATGATCAGGACAGTAATCCAAGCTCGGTAGATATCTCCTCCCTCATCTTTGAGGATATCAAAAGATGGTAGTCAGAGGCACGTCCAAACATGATATTCGGCGGATGCCCACTTTTTGCACAGTAATTAGTATTCCGTACGTGTCAGGTTGCGAGCCCATCGCCGCTAATAGATAAAAAATACTAAAAGCCTTTGTCGTACCAAAACACTTAGGAAGTACAAATTTTCTTTCAAATTCTCGTCACCTCGTTTCAACTATCTCATAGTATCTTCGACCTTATTACCGTAATGTAGGGTTAGCTTTCGCACGACGATCTAAAAGGCAGTAGGTAATACATTTTGAAAGTTTCACGCAGGTGTTGGTGAATTTATAAAATGATGTTTAGTTCAAGATAGGTACTTTTATTTTTCTCTCTTAAACGGTGATGGAAAACATCGTGAGGAAACCGGCATACCCTAGAACTAAAAATTCGAAGGTGTCCTTCATATTTTAGTTTTCTTCTAAGCGGCGATGGTTGGCGATGGGCTTGCAACCCGACACGTGTGTGATACCAAAATATGGGCATGTACCTACCAAATATCATGTTTGGACGTGCTGACTACCCTATTTAGATATCCTCACAGATCTAAGTCACTGGAGATCTGGGGCCTTACCTCGAAGTCTTCCAGAACGATTCCGTTTTAGAAACGTCACATTTGAAGCTTGAAGTAACACTACTTCAATACAATTCTGCCGTCCTTTTGTTAAAAGACGGCTAAGTGACAAAACCAAATTTTTGGGTATGAGCAAAAACGTGGGAAAATGGTGTTTCTAGAAATTGTGAAGACTTACAATTTTTTTTGCTATACCAAATTTTTTGTATTTTTATAAGCTTTTATTATTTATGTTACAATCAGGCGTAGCTTGTTTATTTAATTTTTAATTCAAGTTTTTGTGTTTTAGCCATCGACATATGTTTTTAAAATGCTATCATTTACAATACTAAAAAACGGCTTGCTGAAGTACAACCGTTGTATAGAGTTGGATACGATTGTAACTGCAGCACTCATTCCAAATGAGTCACAGTTTTTAACAATTACAATACTATATAACAGTTAAGTCACATAACCTTCTTCTAGAATTGAAACTTAACTTAATTACATTCAACATAATTTTTAAAAACAAGGTGAAAAGCCTAAAACCGTTTATTTACTGTTTTCAAACTTAATTTTTTTTTATATTTCTACACTTAAACACAGTTTTAGAATGAACACACTATGAAAACTGTTTTTTAGCGTTGGCACTAATATTTGAAATGTTATGATGTACTGTCAAATGAACGGCTAAGCGTAACTTTTTCCTACATTAACAAGGTATTATATTATGAAAATGATTGTTAAATAAAACGAAATAGTACTTGTTAGTTAAAAAGCTTTCGATGATGAAGTCCTTACACTTATAAGGAGCTCTTACAAATAAAATGGCACAACTTTTTACTATTATAGTAACTTAATTAAGTCTAATCAATATGTTCCAAGGAACTAAATGAAATCAATTATTAATTTACTTAAAGTATTGTACGTCTTCACAGCTTAATGTTATGTGCTTACTAGCTGGCCCGCTCGCAACGGCATTTGCGTGTTTTATTTTAAATAGTTAAAAAGTTCATAGTCAATCATTACCACCCCGATGTACGAGTACTATATTGTAATAATATAGGTATCATTTTATTCATTTTTTATTTATCTTGAAGAATATGTTTTCCAAGTTTCAAGTGCATAGAATACGATTTTTCTTACAAACATACCCTCTTTTTTACCTCCTAAGAGATTGAATTTTAAAAAAAATCTTCATAGTGCACGTCCACGTACTAAGAAAGTCGTATCCTCCAAATTTCAAGTCTCTACGACCAGCGTTTTAGACTGTGCGTTGTCTATAATGTCAGCGTCAAGAATGAATATTTTAGTCAGGACTTTGATTTTTAGAATATAAAAAGATGTCCTTGAACTCCTATCTGTATCCTGCTTAATTATTATTTAGTAAATAAATAAGTTCAAGTTAATAAAACTCGCCAACGGTGTCTGAAAATAGTTAAATATTTAGATACATACATAAAATCACGCTTGTTTCCCGACCGGGTAGGCGGAGACCACGGATCTCCACTTGCTACGATCCTGACATACCTCTTTTGCTTTATTCACTCTCATTACATTCTTCATACATGCGCGTCGGTTTAGGGTACTCTCTAAAACGTCCCCAATTTGATCGAGGTACGTACGCCGAGGTCTTCCTTTTCCAACTGTCCCATCCACACTCTCTTTATGCGCCTGTTTCGTCAATCTCCTTTCATCCATCCTTTCTACATGCCCAAACCATACATACGCTTCTCAATTTTCATCACTACGTCTTCTTTCACTCCACAACGTTCTCTTATCTTATCATACTGTTCTTCCCTATAATTCAAAGTTAAACCACACATACTTCTCAAAGCTTTCAAAGTTAAATATTTAATTTATAATAAAGAGTTACATAAGAAAATAATAAGTACCTACTTAACCAAACAAGTTTTATCGTGCTAGACTTACTTGCCTTCATTTAAGTTCACATTTTGTAATGATTCCGTACTTCTCTGTATTTCTTCTTTAAATCATGCATACATATAATCACGCCTGTTTCCCGACGGGGTAGGAAGAGATCACGGATCTCCACTTGTTACGATTCTGACACACCTCTTTTGCTTTATTCACTCTCATTCTTTAAATCAGATAGGAGGTAAGCGGCGAACAGACCATAATATTTTTATTTTCTGGGCCGTAAGTTTTTCTGCCAACGTCATCAAATAAATACTTTCATCTCCTATATTTACTCCCTTTATGGTAGTTTTTTTACAAACTCTGAATGTTGTATTTATTTATATCTAATCAAAGCCAAACAAATAATTTCCAAGCTTCTAGCTTTAAAAATGACGTAATTTTCACACAAATTTAATCGTCTATTTCAACTTCTTACACTTACTCCTTACTTTTTTCGCAGTAAAAAGTAGCTTATGTCCTTTCTCAAGCTTTAGAATATCTCTGTACTAAATTTTATATACATCGGTTTAGTAACTTAGGCGTGATTGCCTAACACACACACAGACAGAGTTACTTTCGCATTTATAATATTAGAAAGGATTATGCCTATCATGAATCATCAATCATCTCAAGTCTATGAGAGAGAACAACTTCAACAACTATTTAATAACCTTCTATCTATTTAAAACGATACATAATATTGATATATTAAAATTGATAATCATTCATCATTCTTCTGCCCTTATATCCATCCACGCTAAGTGGGGTCGGCACAACATGTTTTCTTCTTCCACTCACTCCTATCATTCGTCAACTCTGAATCTACTCCTCTTTCATTCATATCATCTTTCCCACAATAAACCACTTCTTCTTCGGCTTTCCTCTACCTGCGCACCCAGCCACACTTATACACTTATACTGATTTGGTATTCATCCCTCCTCATCACGTGTCCATACCATGCTAATCTCTAATAACGAGTGCGCGGATTGTACGGTGCGTACGAGAAGGTACTGCAAATAGACGTTTTTTAGCGTTGGAATGTTGTTTAGTTAGTTTCTAATATTGTATTTATTAGCATTCAGTAATAACTTTCAAGACTAAAAAACAGTCACTGTATTTTAGAGTTGTAATAGTTTTATACCCACGTGAGGTGAAAAACAAATAAGCGGCAAAGTATGTCTAGCGGTGTTATAGAGTAGCAGTTGAAGGAAAACTGTCTTTTAGACGTAGTAGATCCCTTTGAGGATTACAATTTATAAATGACAAAAACACATCTAAAGTCGGGTAACGGCTAAGTAGTATAGTAACATCATTAAACCGTTTTTTAGGCTTGTTTCATATATATAATTTAATGTTGAAATGTACTGTTAAGTGCACTTAAACGTATTGTAGTGTTTTAATACGAGTTAACCGTATTTAAGAATTGGACATGTCCAAAAAAGGTGTAGATAGCCGTGTACGAGGTGTCCAGAACTCAGTAACTATAAATGATAGAAACGTGTGTCCAAGACTGGTCGATAGAGAAAAATGCGGGCTTTCGCGTGGTATATAAAAGTCATTTTTGACCAAATGTCACTTAACGGCCTTTTAGTGATCGGACGGCAGAATTCACATAGGTCATGTTAAGAAATAACAATGTAATATGAATTTGGTAATGTATTATGAATTCGTGGTATTGCATCCCCTGAGGAAATATCTTCCTAGATATCGAATATGATTATTATTATTTTTTTAAATGTACACGTATACCTACCTACAATCTATATATATAAAAATGAATTGCTGTTCGTTAGTCTCGCTAAAACTAAACGGCTAAACGGATTTATCTTATCTTGGTCTTGAAATGTTCGTGGAGGTCTAGGGAAGGTTTAAAAGGTAAGAAAAATTCGAATAACTGCCGGAACCCTAAAAATAGCCCTTTTATATTTCCCATACAAACGTTTTCTAAATAAGTACGAAGTCTGCCGGGTCAGCTAGTCTACATATAAAATGCTTTGTCTTGACTGACAGACGGATCAACGCACAGCCATAACCACTGATCGTAGACACCTGAAACTTGGAAGGTGTGTTTTTGTATGACGTAGGCATCCGATAGGAAAGGATTTTCCGAAATTCTTCCTCTAAGGGGGTGAAAAAGGGAGGCAAAGTTTGTATGTATGTTCTACTTGAGTAAGTGTCTATTCTACTCACCGGTTTCGTCATTGTTCTCACTTTCGTCATTGTTCGCAACAAAGTTTGGTTATCTCGTAAAATATTAGTTAATAATAAATATCGTGAAATAACTTATTATTAACCAATTTTTTATTGCTCCATCTTCAAGCTATCTCTAAAATCAAGGTTATAAAAGTTAATTAATAACGGTAAAATATCAAATTGAGTAGAATTGCCCAGGTATTTCATAAAACTTAAACCGTTTCACATTAAGTTGAGGAAACATAAATATGAAAATTCAATTTTAAAATGGCTTGAGCAGATTTGTCTCGTAAAATATATTACTTCTAGTTTCATTCACAGAGTTAATAACAATACTAGCGTAGAGGTTCCACTCTGTAAATATTTTTATTGTTATGCGGACCTTTTCATTGCCAAGTTTTCTAAGTCAAAATGTATTTTTTTCAAAATTACGTTATGAGTAGACAAAATAACAGAGATCTTAGCGCAAGCTCTTTGGACATTATCAAAGTAATGTAACTTCGATTTTTCGTTCCATGATTTGTTTCCGTCTATGTTTAAGTTATACCTTTAAACGAGCAATTCTTGTATATATAATATATATAATTGGAATCTCAGAAACGGCTCCAGCTATTTTCATGAAATTTAGTATGCAGGAGGTTTCGGGGGCGATAAATCGATTTAGCTAGGTTTCATTTTTAGAAAACATCGTTTACCCCAAAAAAACGAGCAAAGCTCGGTCACCCAGGTACTATTTTTTTATTAGCGTAGTGTTACTTTGACGTTTCTGTAACATGACGTCATCTGTGTGTATGTTTTTGTTATTGTTGATTTGTTGCAAAAATTGCTTATTAATTTCGATAACATTTATATGGAAACAAAAAAAAATATTAAATTCCGTTCATAATTGGCGGAATACATACGTACAACATAAATAAAAAAACATAGGTACAGACGAATTGAGAATCATTTGAATTAGTTAAAAATAAAAGTCCCAATGCATAGTGAATCCAAACGCAGCGATATAAAGTTCACAATCCACTGTAAGCTAACTCAAAGTGACAAGCTAGGTCTATGTTTTTAAACTTCTTCTTCTTCTTCTTCTTCAATTATGGCATCTGTCTCTTAGAGAACAATTTTGCCAGTGTCAAGTGTATTTATTTATAAGTATTGTCAACGTCACAGAGTCATAGTCAAGTTGTCAAGTCAATTTTAAACAAAAGATGGCTGTTTTGTTGAAAATTTTCGGGATTTCCTCCGATGGAATTTGCAGAGAACTATTCACTCTAATTCACATACTTTACACTCGCGTCAAGAACCCGGGCTTTATTGGCAAAATAACCACCAAAATTACGCAATAAAACTCAAAATAACACGAGAAAACATATAAAAACCAGAGCGACGTAGTTGTCAGGCAAATACACCGCAGAAAATCGTTTTTAAACTTACGCGATCTGAACACATTATTATTAGTATTAAACGGGTATTTATCGCGTTATTACTTATTTACCTATTTTAAATCTACCCGTGACCACGACAGCGTGTAAACATGTCGAAACGTCGAGAAAAAATTGGTAGTTAAATAATAAAGCGATCAATGCCCATTTAATACTAATAATAATAGGTCTCGAAGGTCGTGGGTTCAAACCTGGTCGTGCACCAATGAGTTTTTCCATTCGAAAAATTTATGTGCGCAATGCCAGTGCTCTTAAAAACGGTGAAGGAAAACATCGTGAGGAAACCGGCATACCCTAGAACCAAAAATTCGAAGGTATGTGTCATAGGTTAGTATTCTTATAAGCGGCGATGGGCTTGCAACCTGTCACGTACGGAATACTAACTATTGTGCAAAATGTGGGCATGTACCAAATGTCATGTTTGGAATTGCCTCTGACTACCCTCTTTAGATATCCTCAAAGATCTAAGTAACTAAAGATCTGAGGAGATATCTACCGAGCCTGGGGATTACAGTCGTGATCATATTTATTTATTTTATTTTTTTATAATAGGTCTAAATCGTAAAATTTTAAGTAGTCCAGAAGTCCAGCCCCCTTACTAAACATTACAAATTGTAAAATACAATTAATTGTAAGCAGCTACAATTCTACAAGTTTCTGTTTAATAAAAAATTACGATTCACTGGAGGAAAATTTACAAAATTGTAAAATTTTCTTACATAATATCTACATATTTGTAGGTTTTTTTAAACAGTTGTCATAAAAATCGACAATATTGTCACTTTTTTACAAATTTGTAGACTTGTAATGTTTATTGAATAGGGGCCTGGTGCTTGAACATGTGTAGGTAATGCTGCTATTTTATTCAGCTTATTGGAGCCCTGGGGCTTGCGTCGGTAATAATGTAACGGGATTGCAATGTTATTTTCATAGGATTGCTTATAAAAAGTTTAAACTAAAAAGGTTTGTGTCAGAACAACCTCTTACAAAACGTAATTTTTCAGAAACGTCAC
The DNA here is from genome assembly GCA_963675405.1 of Cosmorhoe ocellata. Lineage (NCBI taxonomy): Eukaryota > Metazoa > Arthropoda > Insecta > Lepidoptera > Geometridae > Cosmorhoe > Cosmorhoe ocellata. Next base: position 7,046,486 of record OY776266.1, on the reverse strand, counting down.
ATGTCAAGCTTGAAGTAACACTACTATAATACAATGTTTATAAGTCATGGTACGGATATTCTACGATGCATTCGACTGTCAATTTTGTCGCTCTAGTTTTTATATATTTTCTTGTGTTATTGCGAGTGTAAAATATGTGAATTAAAGTGAATAGTTCCTTTCTAAATCCATCAGAGGAAATCCTGAGAATTTTGTACAAATCAGCCATTTTTTTTATTTATAATTGACTTGGCATAATTAAAAAAACGGTTGTTTTAGGCTAAGTAACGTGTCTTCTTTAGCACTATTTTTTATTTGAAAATATCAATAGTACAAGTACTACTTACTACACACGGTTTGTCTACGATTTTATTAATGTATATCAGTCGTTAGTGTCCCATTCTTGGGCAAAGGCCTCCCGCACTCCTAAAATAGTGTTTTGACTTTATTAGTATTAAACGGGTATAAATCGCGTTTTAATTACTAATTTTTTTCCGACATTTCGACAAGTTTACACACTGTCGTGGTCGGGTAGACAAGTATTATATAAAACGCGACAAATACCCGTTTATTACTAACGAGCTAATTCCCGCAGCTTCACTCGCGTGAATGTCGATTATCGTGACATTTCATACAAACTTTCATCCCCTATTTTATCCCCTTGGGGGTAGAATTTATCAAAATCCTTTCTTAGCGGATGCCTACGTCATAACATCTACCTGCATGCCAAATTTCAGCCCGATCCGTCGAGTGGTTTGGACTGTGCGTTGATAGATCACTATGTCAGTCAGTGAATCAGTCAGTCACCTTTGAGTTATATATATTTAGACTAGTGTTTTTGAAAATTAGACAGCAATATTCTACTAACCGAGGCTACGGCCTGAAATAAATAAGAGCGAGCTCCAGCGGTTATGGGACCCGCGGGCGTTGTGCGGCGCGCATGATGTATGGGGGTAGGGTTTCAATTTTATTCTCTTTACTGAATAATTTTGGTGTAAGCTTATATTTGTTTCGTATTAGGAGTTAGAGGCAATGATATTCTAATGTATAGTTGGCTCAAGGCATTCGTGAAGTTAGCCGCAAGAGCTCCGCAGTATCGTTTTTGGGAGCAATTGGAGGAATGAGGGGGGGAAGGTACTGGAATCTAGGCATTCGTGAAGTTAGCCGCAAGAGCTCCGCAGTATCGTTTTTTGGGAGCAATTGGAGGTATGAAGGGGGGGAAGGTACTGGAATCTAGGCATTCGTGAAGTTAGCCGCAAGAGCTCCGCAGTATTGTTTTTGGGAGCAATTGGAGGTATGAGGAGGGGGGGGAAGGTACCTACTGTACATACGCAAACTCGCACCTGTGGCTAACTTCACGAATGCCTAGAACTATACCTACGTATTTTGACTGTTTCTACTTCTATTAGTCTTCTCTTTCGGCTCTCGGTGGAGCAACACCTTACCACGAATTCATAATATATTACCGAATTAATACTACATTGTTATTTCGTACCTTGACTTATGCAAATTATATTGACTTCAAGCTTCAAATGTTACGTTTCTAAAACGAACTCACCAGCGTGGTACCTTAAAAACAAAACGCATCTGTCCCACAATTCATAGTGGGCTATGTGCTGTTTCAGACTATAAACTATCTCTGTGACAAATTTCATCCAGATCCGTTTAGCCGTTTCAGCGTGAAAGAGTAACAAACATCCATACATACAAATTTTCACGTTTTTAATACTTGTATTAGTAGGAGTACCTGGGTGACCGAGCTTTGCTCGTTTTTTTGGGGTAAACGACGTTTTCTAAAAATGAAACCTAGCTAGATCGATTTATCGCCCCTGAAACCTCCTGCATATTAAATTTCATGAAAATCGCTGGAGCCGTTTCCGAGATTCCGATTATATATATGTATATATACAAGAATTGCTCGTTTAAAGGTATAAGATATTATAGCAGGAAAGATAAAAAAAATGTGCTTGACCAGATTCGAACCACGACCATAGAAAGGCGGGGGGGTCACTACCACTACACCACCAGTGCACAACAATGTTACATTACACTAACTAAATCTGACATTGTAACACGTTACATTAAAATACCTTAAAATGTTACAAGTTTTCAGAAGTTTGACATTCTGTTATTTTTCTAAACAAGAATTTACAACAAAGCCACCCAAGTTTAACGAATAAAGTTGCGAACATGGTAAGGAATTAGTTTCTTCCGGTGGGGGGTGGTGTAAGGGGTAGGCAGGGGAGGGAACTACAGTTTGGAGCGTGCTGATTGGTTAACTAGTAAAACGCAACTGGAAGTAATTGAAAATTGCTTCTTAACGCCGCCATATTAGTTTTCTTGACAATTTGACTGACTTTGTGACATTGACAATACTAAGTATAGGTCATCCAACGGGATCTAGGCATTCGTGAAGTTAGCCACAGGTACGAGTTTGCGCATGTACATTGTACAGTTCCTTCCCCCCTTCCTCATACCTCCAAATGCTCCCGAAAAACGATACTGCGCAGCTCTTGCGGCTAACTTCACGCATGCCTAGATTCGTTGAGCCAACTATTATGTATGTGATCAGAGTTTCGTAATTGCTACTCAGATCTTATAACTTACACCGTAAGTCCCCTGCCCGCATTGCCCTGTCAGCGTCCCCGCGAGTTATGAGGGAACACTTGTGTCACTCCCCCGGGTTACCTCGCTTTGTTACTTACTGTGAACGTCATATGCCGGCCGTAATACAACGGAGATAGTGTTAGTTCTTCACTTTTTTAACCTTGATTTTAGAGCTCATCTTTCATGTAGATAAAGCAATAAAAAGTTAGCACAGTAGTTACTATTCCGCACGTGACAGGTTGCAAGCCCATCGCCGCTTAAGAGAATACTAACCTATGACAAAACTTCGAATTTTTGGTTCTAGGGTATGCCGATTTCTTCACGATGTTTTCTTTTACCGTTTAAAAGAACTGGCATTACGCACGTAAATTATAGATTAAGTATATAATTTACTAGCTTCCGCCCACGGTTTTGCCGAAAGAAAAATGACCTTTGTGCTATTCCAGACTATAATCTATCTCTGTGCCAAATTTTATCAAACTCCATTCAGTAGTTTTTTTGCTTGAAAGAGTAACAAACACAAATCCATACATTCTAACAAACTTTCGCGTTTATAATATTAGTAGGATGTATCAAATATAGAGGATCAAATTTAATTAACGTTTTAAAATATAATGATGTTTGTTTAAACACTACAAATTATTACCAACGCTACATGCCGGCCACCGTTTCTTAGCTAAACGTGTTTTTGTTGTTAGTATACATTCTTAAACATCTGGAAAACCTCAAGTTTGAGGTCCTAACTTGTTTCATCGTTGAATAATTGATGGAAATGTAATAGAACGGTGAGCGAAAACATCATAAGGAAACCGATATCGTAGAACCCAAAAAAAGAAGTGTCGAGCTTGAAAGGGTCATTCACCCCACTGGTTTGGACAAGAAAAAGAATGCAAAACAAAAAAAAAGTAACAGAATTGCTTTAATAAAAAAAAACAGACAAACACTCACACGACTGTAATCCCCAGGCTCGGTAGATATCTCCTCAGACCTCTAGTGACTTAGATCTTTGAGGATGATGATGATTTGAACAACAATTTGTTTGTTGCAAAAGTGTTAAGTAATTTGAATACACTTAACACTTTTGCCAATAACTGTATATTTTTCTGTGCAAATTTCAACCTTAAATATGGAGTGTACAAACTGACCATCATTGTATGGAATATCAAAATTATTTTTTTAGGGGTCGAGTGTACGAAACGCCGACAACCCATCTAAAGAGGGTAGTCAGAGGCACGTTCGAACATGACATTTTGCACATGCCCAAATTTTACACAGTACCTACCTAGTTAGGCTTTACTGTCTGAATAGGATATAGAATAGGTTGAGACTCAAGAGGTCCTGGTTCGATTCCCGCCGCGGAAGAAATTTTTGCATGTTCTGCATATTTTTTCCGGGTCTGGACGATCTAAGTTGTGAGTTGACAATGAAATTTCTCTGTCTGTAGATCCTATTAAATAATAAATAATTAATAAATAATGCTGGACAATCCACACAGCATCATCTAGCCCCAAAGTAAGCTACTCAAAGCTTGTGTTACGGGTACTAGATAACTGATATATTTAATACATTATATACATAGATAGATATTTTTTATTATACATAGAAAACACCCAGACCAACGGAACAAATTTCTGCAGATCGTACACAAATTTGTTCCGTGGCGGGAATCGAACCCGCAACCTCTTGCATCGCAGGCGGACTCTCGCCCGCTGCGCCACAGAGGTCGTATTAAACGTAGCTCATCGCCCGACTAGTGACTAGATATTTCCGTGAAAAATTACTCACTATTTTAGTCTCTTTGAATTTTAAATTGCCGTTTTAAACACAGCCATTTCCCCGGAAGTATATTTTGCGAGAGTCGCTTAGAGCGGTTACGCACTGCGTCCGATCCGAATCCGATCCGAACACGTGAAAATATGGATCTAGAAAACTCGGACCGAATTCGGATATCGCTTACGCACTAGTCCGGCCTCTGTGGGGTAATTTGGATCTTTGCTTGCAATCAATGTCAAAACGTTTTCATTGTAATCAAGTGATTTGGTATTACATAAGGGTGTTTATTCAATCAATTTGATTGACATTTGACAAGTGTTGATTGAATCAGAGTTCCGTAATCGCACTACTAATACAAATCCAAGCGATTCAGGAATACGATTTATACTTTCCTTTTGGTATACGATTAGTTTTATAACTACTTCGGACCATATTTTCACGGATTCGGATCGGAGTCGGATCGGATTCGGATCGGACGCAGTGCGTAACCACTCTTGGTACGTAGCGTGACGCTACAGGCCTTAACCAGAGCAAAACTAATGACGTCATCATAGCTTTTAAGTCTCCGAGTGTTTCAGCTTATTTATAGACATGTGTTTTAATTTTATGTGTGGTTCTATGTATACTATACTAGCTTCCGCCCGTGGCATCGCACGCGTGGTACCTCGTTAAATTAAAACCTATTTCAAACTATAATCTCTGTGCTAAATTGCATCCAGATCCGTTCAGCCGTTTCAGCGTGATTGAGTAACAAACATCAAATACTTCATACTTATCCATCCAATATTTCGCATTAATAAGCTATCTAATAATATACCTATAAACGATCAATTCTTGTATTTATATGTTTATGAAATCTGAAACTTGGAAATGGCTCCAACGATTTTAATGAAATTTAGTTTAAAAGGGGTTTCGGGGGTGATAAATCGACCTAGCTAGATTTTAATTTTTAGAAAAAAAAACCAATCATCCAGTACTAGCAAATAATAGAAAGTATAGTAGGATAGGAAGTAGGGTGGGATATATTAGGGGATGGATATAGGGGTAGAGGTAGACTAAAAAAATGGATGAATTGTGTGAAAGATGATATTATTGTAGGAATACTAAGCAACACAAACTTTAATTTTTTTGGTTTTAGGGTAAGTATGCCAGTTTCTTCGTGTTTTTCAGCACTGAAATTACGCACAAAACTTGGTGCTTGAACAGGTTCGTACCTGCGACCTTCGGGGGCAGGGTGCTTCTACACCACCACTGCTCCTTGAATAATACCATTTTAAATTTGAATAAGGACAACGCCATGTTAATGGCGCCGTTTGTTTAATGCGTTATAACATCATCAAAATAATTTCAATGTGAATTATTTTGAATGAGTTTTCACAACCATTTATTTAATTAACGTTTTAAATAGAGCTTGGAGCCGCAAGAGCCGCCAAATAGGTAGCCGTATTACATTTAATAAAGTATGGCAATTCTAATCTGACATAGGTTTTAATATAAATAAATAAATAAATAAATAATGCTGGACAATCCACACAGCATCATCTAGCCCCAAAGTAAGCTACTCAAAGCTTGTGTTATGGGTACTAGATAACTGATATATTTAATACATGATATAGGTACATAGATAGATATTTTTTATTATACATACACACCCAGAGCAACGGAACAAATTTCTGCAGATCATACACAAATTTGTTCCGAGGCGGGAATCGAACCCGCAACCTCTTGCGTCGCAGGCGGACTCTTGCCCGCTGCGCCACTGAGGTCGTCAAAAAAAAAAAAAAAAAAATCTACGAGTATCTCTATTTGCCGCTATTCTACTAATATTATAAACGCGATAGTTTGGAAGCGTTCTTACTAGGCCAAGCCTGGTTATGTGTTTGAGGCGTATGAATGTATAATTCTATTTCATAGTTCTGTTCTCATGTAAGAGATACTTAATGTAAATTGTCTTTTTGAGAATGAAAATTGGACAGATTTTGAAGAATAAGGTGAAAAATGTCATTGGATTTGTCTGGATTACAAAAAAGTGATAAGTACACAAAATGCCAAAAAAAATCAATATAAAAAGCTATTTTCAATTACTTTTAGTCAGGTTTTAATATTTATTTTTTTACAATTAACACTAATTAGGTGGCGCCGGTGACGGAAAAGATGAGGAGTAATAAATTAGCGTGGTATGAGGAGGGATGGATGTCATGTGACAAGGAGAGTGTTAGGTATGAATGTGGATGGATACAGGGGTAGAGGTAGACCAAAGAAAAGATGGATGGACTGTGTGAAAGATGACATGGCTAAGAAAAGAGTGAGTACTGAGATGACGCATGATAGAGGGAGATGGAAGATCACATGTTGTGCCGACCACATAACGTGGGAAAAGGGCAGAAAGATGATGATGAAACACTAGTTTAATTTACAAATTATGGGCCTGTGTTCAGTACCTATAGCTTATTTCAAACAACGACAATAATTCCAACCTGTCTAAATTTCCCAAACTTCCTTAAAATTGCCGTTTTTATGCAAGCAATTTGGACCCCAATTTAGGGTTGTCACCATTCTTTGTAGCAAGGTTTTAGCGTAACTTCTTATTTGCACACCCCTGGATTATATTGTTAATGTAAACAAATACTTATACTTACGAAAGCGAGTTTGTGTTTAGAATTAAGATGTTTTTATGCAGGAGTCTAATCCGATTATGAGTCTTTTGTCTTTGGGATATGGTAGAAAATTATGTAAATTTAGTTGGCACAAGCATTTGCAATACGGAATTAAATTATGGTTCTTACCTGTTTGGAACAAGGGAGAGAATCGCATGAATTTCTCAGGAAGGGGCCATTATCTGTAATTTTGTTGCTTGCATTTGCATTAAAATGTTTGTATTTTATTGCAACTCCTTTCAGGTCCGTTATAAATAAATTTCAATCTGAATGTAGTTATTTAATATATTAATATGGTAAGTACACTGAATTGAAGTTTCAGTAAATCTGCAGCTAAGGTCCCATTTCACAAAAGTAGTTTCAAGCGAAAGTCCAGAGATAGAACACCCCTTGGGGTACCCGAATCACCCCCATGTATGTTCCGCGATTTTCTATAGTTTTCGAGTTATTAATTTTTTTCCGAATTTTTGAAAATTTACGACTTGAACAACTTAAAACATTCTTACAAAAAAAGTAGAAAACTTTCTATAGATTTTTTTTTTGCTACTGAATTGTTATGAGTTGTTGTTTTTGGGACACCCTGTATAATGTATATAATCTGAATCTCGGAAGTTATGCCCCCTGCATACTGTTTCGGGGCGATAAATCGATTAGCTAGGTTTTATTTTTATAAAACATCATTTTATCCATGTTTTCAGGCAATGAAAAACTACTACTGTTTTACTGACACAACAACATTAAAGATACTTGGCAATAGATTGTAAAAAAACCGATCAAAACTCGGTCATCCAGTACTGTTAATTATGTTCATTAATTTACGGAGGATAATCCTTTGTCAGGACATGATAAACACAAAATAACTTTAACAGGCGATTAAAAGGTTAACAGAACATGGTGAAACTAGCTCTGAAGCCTAAACTAGTAACACTACTTCAATTCATTTTTATCGGTCACGAAATATCAAAGTAATATTACTTGGATATTGCTCAAAGAGCTTATGGTAAGGCCCCAAAACCTAAGAGTTCCAAAGACACGAACATTTCGCAAATACCACTTTACGTATAATCAAAATACCGGTCGTACCTGTCTGTTTGTGTCTCAAGGAAATGCACGCTTACATCTACAAATAGCAGAGGAAAATAACCCTTTTACTGAAGGTGTAAGGTTGGTATTTGCGTGGGAAGTTCTGTCAGAATTTGCGGCAAAGTTTTTATATTGAATTAATTAGAAATTGTTGGCCTTTCCTTGTCGTTTCTGCGAACCACAATAGTATCACTGTGTTTTCTCAACCATATTCTATAATCTCGCTTTTTAACCGACTTCAATAAAAAGGAGGAGGTTCTCAATTTGACTCTGTTTTTTTGCATATTACGCGATTATGAATGGATTTTGATGATTTTGTTTGCAATTTTTTCTTCACCGTTTAAGAGTACTGGCATTACGCACACTTTTCGAATGGAAAAACTCATTGGTGCACGACCAGGTTCGAACCAGTAACCTTCGGATCGTCAGGCACGAGTGCTACCACTACACCACCAGTGCTCTATTAATAACTACTCAGGAAACGTAGGAAATGTTTTGAATTTCACTCCCGAGGGAAACTTAACTGGAATACTTTTGGAATACCACTTTTGTTACTAACCCCAAGTCCAAAGGCATGTGACTGAAAATTTGTTTACACCCTGTAACTTTGTCTTGTTAAAATTGTTGCCATAAACTAGACGGGTCCATTTTAGTCGCTGAAATGTCAAACTTCTTGACTATGAAAACTTTTTGTACTTTGTTTATGGCATCTGTCACTTTTGAGATCAGTTTTGCCAGTGTCAAGTGTTTAAATTAGTAGTAATGTCAATGTCACAAAGTCAGTCAAATTGTCAAGTCAATTTTAAATAAAAGATGGCTGTTTTTTTCAAAATTCTCGGGATTTCCTCCGATGGATATTATAGAAAGGAACTATTCACATATTTTACACTTGCGTCAAGAATTTGGGCTTTATTGGAAAAAATAAACACCAATATTACACAATAAAACTCAAAATAACAAAAGGAAAATTATAAAAGCTAGAGCGACAAAGTTGACAGTCGAATGCATCGCAGTAAATCCTTTCTTCTTTTTATCGTGTCACTAGTTCTTTCGAACTTGTATATTTTATATTATACGGTGTGTATACTATTAACAGCGATTCAAAATGTCATGTTTGTACTTGCCTCTGACTACCCTCTTTAGATATCCTCAAAAGATAAAGTAAAATAAAAATGAATATGATCTTTTAGTTACATGCCCACATTTTGCACAGTATTCCATACGTGACAGGTTGCAAGCCCATAGCCGCTTATAAGAATACTAACCTATGACACACACACTTTCGAATTTTTGGCTCTAGGGTAATTATGCCGGCTTACTCACGATGTTTTCCTTCACCGTTTAAGAGCACTTGCTTAAGCAGAGGCCTTGCGCACATAATTTTTTCGAATGGAAAAACTCATTGGTGCACGACCAGGTTTGAACCTACGACCTTCGGATCGTGAGGCAGGGGTGCTACCACTACACCACCAGTGGTCGTCATATTTCAGTATATAATTATATATAATGTTTATGTTTAAAGCCTGCAATTATCTCTAAACGATTCTCTCCATGTAAAAGTAGCTTAACTCAAAATTATACAGGGCGATCTCGTTTAGCCCAAAGTTGGCCACTTTAGGAACACGCTGTATAAACATCAGGCTTAGAAGCCGCATAATTTGTAACTTTGTGACTCAAGTTGTTTTATTTTGTGCCACTTGTGACCCTTTTTTGGAATGTTCCTAACCTGACCAAATATTTATTCATCTTTCGTAATATTTTTTTTTTTTTTAAATTGAATCCTTATTCCGATGTCTATCAATTCATCTGTCACCTTCAGAGCTTATTTGGCAAAAATAATAACAAATTGAAATTGAAATTGAAAAATATTTTATTCAATAAAATCACAAGGATCACTTTGAAACGTCTTACATGCGGTGAATCTATGTGCCAATTCCAACCTAACCCAAGTACGAGAAGAACAGGCAAGAAACTTGTCTCGGTCAAGAACAAATCTGTCCCTCGGGAACCGTAATTTTTTTTGGGATAAAAAGTAGCCTTTGTGCTATTCCAGACTATAATCTATATCTGTACCAAATTTCATCCAGATCCGTTCAGCCGTTTCAGCGTGAAAGAGTCACAAACATAGATCCATACTTTCTTACAAACTTTTGCATTTATTTATTAGTAGATAAAGATAAAGATAAAAACATTTATTTACAGCAAAAAACTAATACATGATACTAAAACTACATACTTTAAGAAGTATGTGTGGTTTAACTTTGAATGATAGAGTGAAAAACAGTGTGATAAGAGAATGTTGTGGAGTGAAAGAAGACGTAGTGATGAAAATTGAGAAGGGTATGCTAAGATGGTTTGGGCATGTAGAAAGGATGGATGAAAGGAGATTGACGAAACAGGTGCATAAGGCGAGTGTGAATGGGACAGTTGGAAGGGGAAGACCTCGGCGTACGTATCTCGATCAAATTGAGGACGTTTTAGAGAAAGGCCAGGTCAAGAGTACCCTAAACCGACGAGCATGTATGAAGAATGTAATGAGAGTGAATGAAGCAAAAGAGGTGTGTCAGGATCGTAGCAAGTGGAGATCCGTGATCTCTGCCTACCCCATCGGGAAACAGGCGTGATTTTATGTATGTATGTATGTAAAACTACATAGGTTTTTATTAAGTAACTCTACAAGATTAAGCACATTTTAGTTTTTGCCTATCTTCAGTGATAGGTGATTTCTGATGGTTCCCTCACTAGGCTAGGCCTGTATCGAGAAAACCAATGTACGATAGTTCCAAGAGTAGCATTATAACGGATAGTTACTGATAATAAAATAAAAAGAAACATAAATTAAATTAGAAATGAGATTGAATAAGATGAAAAAGGATTGTATAGTTATCTTTAAAACTTTTTAAATACCTTTAAGCCTGTGTATTTGCATAATCCTAGGGACGCTTAGGACTATACCTTTAAGGTCTAAAATTCTTGGTCCGTATGGGCACATTGTCTAGATTTATCGTGCAATTTAAATTTAACGTTCGCATACACAAGTGCCTTCTTGCGGTAAGTCCGCCTTTGAAAGAAGGATGCTTTGAGTCATAGGTCAAATATTTTCTTCATAAAAATAAACTAAGCTAAATGTCTACGCTTGTGATATTCTGCCATGACTGTTATATATCTACATATAATAATATTTTATAGAGGTAAGTTTTGTATTTTTGTTTGTAACGATTAAGCTCAAAAAGGAACGGTCCGATTTCAAAAATTCTTTCATTATTAGAATGCTACATTATCCCTGAGTAACATACGTTATATGTATTACTAGAAAAAATTAGGGATCTTTCCTAAAACTTCAATAATGTAACCCAAGGTGGATGAAACTTAATGGATTTTTGCGGACGAAGTCGGGGCAACAATTACTTTATTTATAACATGCAGTGAACGGAAAAAACATAGAAGCATTACTTCAAGGGAAATCCGCGATTTGACACCGAATTTCACATATCGAAACTCCTTCGTAGATTTCTCAAAATTTTAAAAGTCGACTTTATTTCGTTGAAATTTGAGTTGAAATTGCCGTGTAACGTGTAGATGTGTCATGATTAACTAGCCTCGCCTACCACAGCACATTGTTGGTGGGTTTATTTTTTAGCTCAATCCTTCCATGTAATTTCGTTCACTGATTTCATGTAAATAATCGCGTTAAGCCGCGAGCAAACGCTAGTTCGGTATAAATAAATGATCAGAAATGGTTATTAATCATTTTAAAGTCAAATCCAATCACAAACGCACAGTCACTTGACAATTTAGCACCTTAGCACCAGTTTTGGCGAGCTCGCGAATTGGTGGTGAGGCAAATTTCTAAACCTGGAGTAGTCTCTTTAGCCTTCCTAGCAGTATCAACGAAATCATCATTTTTCTTTAATAAAAAGAAAATAAGACATTATAAAAATAGCTACTTAGAGCCGCCATTTTGGTTTTTTTGCCACTTTATTATGTCTGATAATAATAATTATAAAATTTATAAGTGAATGCGCAACTAGACATAGGGTACATAAAGTGGACCAAAAGACTAAACAGTTTTTTCGCGCTCACAGCGTTTTTTAAAAAAGATGTTTATACCTACTGATGGGTACTTTAACCCCTTGAAATTTTCGGTAGTCGTCTTTTTACACCCGTTAAACCCGGTATATATAAAACTAGCTTCCGCTCACGGCTTCGCCCGCGTGGTACCTTGAAAAACAAAAACAAACCTATCCCACGGGAACAGTATTTTTTTCCGAGATTATAAGTAACCTATAATGTTATTCCAGACTATAATCTATATCTGTGCCAAATTTCATCAAGATCCGTTCAGCCGTTTCAGCGTGAAAGAGTAACAAACATACATCCAGACATCCAGACATCTGACATCTTTACATTCTGACATCTATACATCCACACAGTCTTACAAACTTTCGCGTTTATAATATTAGTAGGATGATACTTTTCTAGGGATTCGATAGCTTTAAAAACTAGTGCTAGGTTCACCTTTCAGGATGATTGATGTGCTATAGAATCAAATCGGTTTTTGTTGACAAACATTGCGAATGAAATAAACTGAAATTCATGAAATGGACGTCAGTAGGAAATAACAAAAGTGTAGAGCAATGGTGGTGTAGTGGTAGCACCCCTGCCTCACGTTCCGAAGGTCGTGGGATCAATCCTGGTCGTGCACGAATGAGCTTTTCGAAAAAATTATGAAGAAAAACATTGTGAGGAAACCGGCATATCATAAATCGTACGTCATAGGTTAGTATTCCTTTATGAGGCGATGGGCTTGCAACCTGTCACGAACGGAATACTAACTACTGTGCACAATGTGGACATGTGCCAATATCATGTTTAGACGGGCCTCTGACTACCTTCTTAAGATATCCTCAAAGATCTAAGTAACTAGAGATCTGAGGAGATATCTATCGAGCCTGGGGATTACAGTCGGGATCATGGTTTTTTAAAGACAATTTAAAATTTGATCGATAGCCAGTGAAATTACCCGTGACTTCGTTCGCGTGATGTTATTTTATATATATATATATATAATATTATAAAGAGGAAAACTATGATTGTTTGTTTGTTTGTTTGTTTGTTTGAAATGAATAGGCTCCGAAACTACTGAACCGATTTGAAAAATTCTTTCACCAATGTGTAGAATGAACTTTCAGGATGAACATAGGCTATATTTTATGTAGGTACTTCGCGGGCGACGCCGCGTGCAGAAGCTAGTTTTATATAACCTTGAACTGAACCTCTTAAAGGTTGAATTTGAGAGACCCAAATCCCACCCTCAGTTACTGTCACAATTAAGAATGTTATAGATATACCTAATCGGTTGAAAGTTTGTTACAATAAAGCTTGTATGTATACAAATACACTAGTTTTTTTGTGGTCAAAAATACCTATTAGTTCTGATTTTACAGCCATTTAAACTTCGATAAATATCGTGTCCCGCTAACGGTCACGTGACCGCATGTGACGTCAATTTTCAACAACGCTCCGCTTAGTAGTTGTTGTGCGATGACGTCACACCGTCACACGCATCATACAAGTCCGCCTCGATTATTTTAACTTATTTAATTAAATTACAATGTAAATATTATATAAATTCTTAATAGATATATATTTACTAACTCTCCTGATCCTTCTCCCGTTCCTTACATAATCCCGCGCTTTTTTTATTAATAATAATTGTTTCCCTCATCGCATCCTTCCGCATCGCACGTTTACTTCTATAAATCGGAAACTAATGACGTATCGAAGTAATTCTTTCACTTGTATTATGTATTTTTGACCGAGAATATGGAGAGCTAAGATTTAAAATTAGTTAACATTCTTAATTATTGTGTATGTGCAAGCTACGCCATTACTTTACTAGATAATAACTTTCAATACTTATCGCTCCGCTCATGACAGCGCCGTAGCCTTATAAAAGCGGTTGCAAAAAAAGTTGTTTGCTAAATATAAATTCCCATTAGACCGGCTGTGTGGCGTCTGCACCGGCGCGATACTATTAAACACAGCAACACAGAACTACATCAGTTCTTTACCTGACTGCGAGGCGAGGGAGGGTAATGTATAGGTTGTAGCTATATTATGTTTCTACATACGTAAGTACATACATAAAATCACGCCTGTTTCCCGACGGGGTAGGCAGCAATCACGGATCTCCACTTGCTACGATCCTGACATATTTCTTTTGCTTCATTCACTCTCATTAAAATCTTCATACATGCGCGTCGGTTTAGGGTACTCCGGACCTGGCCTTTCTCTAAAACGTCCCCAATTTGATCGAGGATTAATTTCATATTATGTATCTATGTATGCAAATTCCTTTGGTTGTTGCTATAGCACAAACGGCTGGACAAATTTTGACACGAGGTGTCGAGTGAATTTTTCTAGATCACAAATGAAAATATATAGAAATATCTATAGAAAATATCAAATCTAATTATGGCGGTTGTAAAAATCTAATTTCAGTTACGTTCAGTCGGTTTTTTTGTAATTTTGCAATAAATACTAGTTTAGTTGAACGATTTCAAAAAACAGGTTATAAAGAAAATCCCGAGAATTTTGAACAAGACAGCCAATCTTTGTTTAAAATAAAAAAAAATATATATATATATATATAAAAATATGATCACGACTGTAATCCCCAGGCTCGGTAGATATCTCCTCAGATCTTTAGTTACTTAGATCTTTGAGGATATCTAAAGGGGGTAGTCAGAGGCAAGTCCAAACATGACATTTGGTACATGCCCACATTTTGCACAGTAGTTAGTATTCTGTACGTGACAGGTTGCAAGCCCATCGCCGCTTATAAGAATACTAACCTATGACACATACCTTCGAATTTTTGGTTCTAGGGTATGCCGGTTTCCTCACGATGTTTTCCTTCACCGTTTAAGAGCACTGGTATTGCGCACATAAATTTTTCGAATGGAAAAACTCATTGGTGCACGACCAGGTTTGAACCCACGACCTTCGGATCGTGAGGCAGGGGTGCTACCACTACACCACCAGCGCTCTTAAAATTGATTAAAATCTTTGATTAAATTGATCTTGTTTAAAATTGACTTGACAATTTTACTGACCTTGTGACATTGACAGTACTACCAATTTATACACTTGACACTGGCAAAATGATCTTGAAAGAGACAGATGCCATAAACATAGAAGAAGAAGAATCTATATATATAAAAATGAATTGCTGTTCGTTAGTCTCGCTAAAACTCGAGAACGGCTAAACGGATTTATCTTATCTTGGCCTTGAAATGTTCGTGGAGGTCTAGGGAAGGTTTAAAAGGTAAGAAAACGTATATTACTTACTTAAAACGCACAAACGAAGTCACGCGCGGGTCAGCTAGTCTTTTAATAAATTCGCGGTTTCAGTTTGTAGCAACAATCATTTTGAGATTTTCAGTGATTGTTTTTGATAAGTAAATACATTATTGAAATTTCTATTGCCGTTAGATGGTTACTGCTCTGTCTAGAGCTAGGGTTGGGCAATTTTTTATTAAGGGCCAATAAAAACTATGAAATGTAATTGGGGCCAGATTTTTTTTAACTGGCCTTTATTAGTGCCTTATTGTTACGTTGGTTGGATGGAACATTATACAATTAAAATATGGAGAAATTTATGTTAAAATGTACCTACCATAATAAAATAGTAAAGTAGGTTTACAAGTGGAGACTGATTACGCATGTTGGTGGCGCGGGCTGGATTAAAACGGTTTGCGGGCCGGAGTAGCCCCGCGGGCCGTAGTTTGCCCATCACTGGTCTAGAAGCTCTGCTCACTCAGATGTAAATCTGTTACTGACGTATAATATCGAGAAATCCAATTTTTCCAGATGATTGTCTAATATTGGATTTGTATTTCTTAGAAATGGGACTAGTGAATTTCCCGCAACTTTGTCTGTGAATTGCTATTTTTACCCGACTGCAAAGATAGGATAAGTGTTTAAAGTACCTATGTATGTAAGTTTGATAAGTGTTTAAAGAATGTATGTAAGTTCCTTTGACTACCGTTGTAGGCCAAATTGCTGGACGGATTTTGACATATGTGTTCTTGGATCACAAGAATGACATGGGCTGACTGTCAAAAAACAATATGGCGGTTGTAAAAACCTGTTTTACATTACCTACTTTCAGTGGGTTTTTTTTTTAATTCTTGCAATAAATACTTGTTTCATACTAACTTTAAAATTTTCTCTGCATATCTTACCCCGCGTTTACATGTTTTATACATCAAAATAATATATACAAATAAACGTATAAAGAATTTTAAATTCTTGTAAAAAAAAACATTTTTGACAGTCTATGACACGTTATCTACATGTTTTCAATAAATTTATACTCACAACTTCTTTAAGAGGTAAACAATAAATAAAAACAGTTATATTATTATAAATAACAGTCACATTATTATAAATACCTGTTTTAAACCTTGGCGTTAACGTGAGACTGGATTTTAAATTTTGGGATTTTTTTTCTTAGCTCTTCTTTTAGACCCAGAATAAAACCTACCCCCAAATTTAGAACTTATTAAGCTGTACAGTGTCTATCAGTCAGTAAGTCTGAACGTAAATGTTTTATATATTTAGACTATTAGAAATCCCCACAACTCGGTTTGCGACCCCCACACTAGCATCAGAAGTTCAGACCCCCGCCGCCCCCTTTTAGGGGTTAAATTCCAGAAATTCCTTTCTTACTGTCTAGTCACACTGTAAAGAACATACCTTGTATGACCACGACCAGCGGTTTAGAATTCACGTTGTATGTCATTCCGTCTTTTACCGTAAAATATAATAAATTAGAGTTTACTTCCAGTGAACGCAGAAAAATATGGAAGCATTACTTCAAGGGACACCTATATCCGTGAAACTATAAACCAAATCTCACACATACTCTTAGCGTGAGATAAGGGCAGGAGAATGATGATGATCCTTGGTGATATTTATTGGTTTTACTAAACTGATACGGTAACCAAAGATGTTATCTAAAGCACTCAGTTTCAAATGCTTAGCGTTCACCCGTCCGGTGACCGCGTTGAATGTAATATTATACAACATGATGAAAATCACGGAGATTTTATTAGGTAGGTACCTACCCTTCTTGACGTCACAGTCGGTGTAAACGTAGCTTTAAGTCGAATATCCACCAAAGTATAGATATGAAAGAACAACAAATAAAGTACCTACGTTGTGTTTGTTAACCATTTTTGTAGATATTTACAAAGGGTTGTTTAAACTGCATTCAAAATCATGAATAAAAAATGTATTCAGCTTTATTGCAAGTTTCGAGTTGGCAATACAGACGCATTTCATTAATTCAAATAAAGTTGTACATGAATTTGAACGA
This sequence comes from Cosmorhoe ocellata, assembly GCA_963675405.1. Classification (NCBI taxonomy): domain Eukaryota; kingdom Metazoa; phylum Arthropoda; class Insecta; order Lepidoptera; family Geometridae; genus Cosmorhoe; species Cosmorhoe ocellata. The sequence goes on along the minus strand of OY776266.1, from coordinate 7,029,002 downwards.
TAAATTCAAAATGGCGGCTCTTATGAATTCAAAATTCATATTGTGATCATAATTATTTATATCACAAGATTTATTTATACAATCATGAAAAAGACAATATTTAACAATAAATAAATTTAATATACCTACCAGGTATATAATTCTTCTTCTTCCTGCCCTTTTCCCACGTGGGGTTGGCACAACACGTTTTCTTCTTTCATCTCCCTCTATCCGTCATCTCAGTACTCACACTTTTCTTACTTTATCATTTTTCAAAGGTTTATAATTGTCAATGATATTATTTGTCCCGCTGTGGGCATTGAATCTGTGTCCCCGCCGCGCGTGCCACATCATTTTATTAGTCATGTCTCAAATATTATAATTCTCTGGGAGACATAATTATATTGCAAACATCATACGTCATCATCATCTTCCTGCCCTGTCATCTTTCACACAGTCCATCCATCTTTTTTTTGGTCTAACTCTCCCCCTGTATCCATCCACATTCATACCTAACACTCTCCTCGTCACATGACATTCATCTCTCTTCATAACATGCCCAAACCACGCTAACCTACAAACATATAATACACACATACTCGTACAATACATTTACGGGACTGAAATACGTGTCTTCTAATTAAAATAAATACGATTTGTGCTAATTTCCTGAAAACCAAGTTGGTCATTACTAGTGAAGGGGCACAAGATTAAAACCGCATTAAAGTTTACTTCCGCAAAAAAACATACGAGTAGAATTGCATGCATTACTTCAAGAAACATCCGCGAAACTTGACACTAAACGTCACACACCGAAACTCTTTCTTTCGTGGATGTGCCAAATATTTATTAATGTCGACTGTTTGGGTTCAAATTGCCATGTAACGTTTAGATATCTTATGTGCTGCTTATGTGAATTTTTTATACCTATAACTTTTTGGCATAATTGACAAACCCAGCCTACTACAGCACATTTTTTGCAGTGTCAGTTCTTAGCTCAAAGAATGCTTCCATATATTTTCCGTTCACTGTTTACCTCAAATTCGAAATTTGTAAAGCGTATGGGGTGAATTTAGTTTCTTTTCATAGTGGTTGCTTGTTAGCTTGTCATAAGAAATGTGGGCGAATTAAGTTTTTTCACACGATATGACAAATTTTACCCTGTAATCTATAAACTCTACCCCTTTCACAAGCTCAGATTTCATTCTAAGGACTTATGACATAACGTCTATTTGCTGATTTATATAAAAACTAGTTTCCGCCCGCGGCTACGCTCGCGTGATACCTTGAAAAACAAAAACAAATCTATCCCGCGGGAACCTTAGGTATATTTTTCTGGGATAAAAAGTAGCCTATGTGTTATTCCAGACCATAATCTATATCTGTGCCAAATTTCATTCAGATCCGTTCAGCCGTTTTAGCGTGAAAAAGTAACAAACATACATCCATCCATACATTCTTACAAACTTTCGCGTTTATAATACCTAATATTAGTAGGATGGAACTATAAAAGTCACGGCCGTTTCAAACGTCTGATTTATTCAAGCAACAATAAACTCTATCGGATCATTTGAGCCGGTCGTTAGCCGGACTAAATCCTTTTCCCATCCCTAATCGCCTCATTATGCGACCCTTAAAAGGGGGTTGGGAATGACCCAACGAAGTTAAGTGGAATTTTAAGTGAGATGATGGAAGTTTGTCTGTTTGTCGAGTAATCTTAGTCAGTAATGTTGCTTTTAATTAAAAATAAATAGCCGCAGTCGCCATAAATATTTGGGGTGAGAAAACCCGATGGAAATTCGTTTAATATCATTTAATTATTTTCCCCTTTGTTTAAAGAGGGAAAGTGAAAAAATAAGTGAATTTGCAAACAAAATTGTTTACACCAGACTTAGTGAAAACGATCTATTATTATAAAAATCAAAATCACTGATTACAACACACAGCCTAAATCGCTGGTCGAAGAAAATTGAAATTCGGAAATTATGTCTGTCTATTTTCGTAGAAATGTAGGGACATTGTAAATGGACAGAATTTTAATATTTATAAGACAGAATTAAATAAATATAAATAAATAAATAATGCTGGACAATCCACACAGCATCATCTAGCCCCAAAGTAAGCTACTCAAAGCTTGTGTTATGGGTACTAGATAACTGATATATTTAATACATGATATAGGTACATAGATAGATATTTTTTATTATACATACACACCCAGACCAACGGAACAAATTTCTGCAGATCGTACACAAATTTGTTCCAAGGCGGGAATCGAACCCGCAACCTCTTGCGTCGCAGGCGGACTCTTGCCCGCTACGCCACTGAGGTCGAAATTAAAAAATTAAAAGGGATTCAAAAGAGGGCATAACGTTGAAAACTTAAGAATATTATTATGATAATACTAAATAGATAATAAGCTACCTTTGAACAACTAAAAGATAATTGTGGTGAATCTGTTGTTTCGCGGACTAACTAAAAAAATCTAAAAAAAATGCTGTACTAAACACGACCTTATTTTGTTACAATCCAATACTAAATTAGCGTAAACATTTTAAATTACAATCCTAAATTTGACTAAACTGACGTATGATTGACGTGTTTTAGCTTATTTCAGAAGCCATGTAAATTGGTGTTGACTAAAGCTACGTGAAAATGATGGAAAATTAATTAAATTAGAATGATTATGTCAATTTTAGATCTTTTTAAAACTGTAATTCAAAAATGTTACGCTAATTTGGTCTTTATTGTAAGCCAAATAAGATCGTACCTATAGTAGCATTTTTTAAGTTAGTCTGCAAAACAACCGAATTACCACCTATGTCTGGGTTGAAAGTTTGTGGGTTGAATTGAGAAGTGTCACGTGACAAACACAGCATTTTAATTCCATTTTTTTAAATAATTACATATAATAAAAAAAAATTTAACTTCCTGTATTAAAAGCAGTTATAAAAGCCAAAAACAACACTTAAGTTGTAATTGAAAAGTAAAATTAATGTAATCCAAACGCCTTGGCGCGCGGTAAATTGTTTTTTAATTACATTTGTAATGAGCTGAGTATTCCCAGAATGGGGCTTGAGTGGAATAGGGGAATCCCGCTGCGTCGCGGGAATTCCCCTGGTGACGTCACACTTTCAGAGCCAGGGGCCTTACCACAAAGTCTTCCAGAACGATTCCGTTTTAAAAACGTCCTATTTGAAGCTTGAAGTAACACTACTTCAATACAATTTGCATAGGTCATGGTACGATATAACAATTAATATTAATTTGGTAATGTATTATGAATTCGTGGTGAGGCCCCTGGGCTTGGAAACTGGAAACATTTTCAAACCGGTATGTTATGTAACCTGTTGTGCCGACCCCACCTAGTGGGATAAGGGCAGGAAGATGATGATGATGATGATGATCGCTCTAAATACCTACAAACTTTTCTTTTCGGTTACTTTCTACCGTAACCTCTATTATAACGGTTATTCACGATAAATCCAAAAGGGTTTCGCTCAATTAACCGGTTATAACGAAATTATTTCGTACTTTTCCATATTAGTGAGCTCCGTGACGCGCCCGCTCTCACGACGATAAACGAAGCTCGCTTTAACCGGTTAATCTAAGTTCTAGTTAACGAAACTCGCTTTAACCGGTTAATCTATGTTCTAGTTAACGAAACTCGCTTTAACCGGTTAATCTATGTTCTAGTTAACGAAACTCGCTTTAACTGGTTTATCTAAGTTCGAGTTGAGATTTTGAAAGAGGTTGCGCTGCGAACGCTATTGTCGAAATATCGGTTAATACCGTTTTTTTCTGGTAAGTTATTAACCGGTTCCAAGCCATGTTCAGAGCACTGGCGTAGTGAAGCGGTCATCCTTTGATACTAAGACCGTGAGTTCAATTCCGTGCGGATGGACTTTTCATACTCTTTTTTTTCACTGTTTATTTGACACTCTCTGGCTTTCCCAAAATGTTGTGAACGTAATTTGACGGTCGTGATCAAGAACTTAGGTAATACGGTAATACAGAAACAAGAAAAGTATAGCGAAGGTAATACATTTTTGTACCTAGTTTGGAACTCAATAGCAGTCTTGATTTATAACTTTTGTTAGGTACACAGAAGATCACTTTCTAGGGTTCTGTAAGCATTCTGTGCAAATCTTTTAGATTCATAAGCCTTACAGTTTTGGTAGTAACTCTGCCTACAATTATGTAGGTTTGATTTCCATCTAGCACAAACATTAGTGTGATAAACAATGTATGTTTTGTCTGAGTGTTATTATAATTCAACGGCCAAGTTCGGTACAAACGGCGTTCGGGATTACGTTATGTCGATAAAAAATTGAGATTTATAAATATGCTGGAAGTATAATGAAATATATGGAGCGCTGGTGGTGTAGTGGTAGCAGGAGCGCTGGTGGTGTAGTGGTAGCACCCCTGCCTCATAATCCGAAGATCGTGGGTTCAAACCTGGTCGTGCACCAATAATTTTTTCCATTCGAAAAATTTATGTGTGCAATGCCAGTGCTCGTAAACGGTGAAGGAAAACATCGTGAGGAAACCGGCATACCCTAGAACCAAAAATTCGAAGGTGTGTGTCATGGGTTAGTATTCTTATAAGCGGCGATGGGCTTGCAACCTGTCACGTACGGAATACTAACTACTGTGCAAAATGTGGGCATGTACCAAATGTCATGTTTGGACGTGCCTCTGACTACCCTCTTTAGGTATCCTCAAAGATCTAAGTAACTAAAGATCTGAGGAAGATATCTACCGAGCCCGGGGATTACAGTCGTGATCATATTTATATTTTTTATTTATTTTTTTATTTATAAATATATTAAAAAATAGTGGCAACGTTTACTAACAGTTCTACAAATCGTAGCTATAGGAATGTACAATTTTTTCTAGTTATACCTTTTTTTGGTAGGTACCTATTTGATTTAATGCCTTGTCAAGTTTTAGATTGAGAGTAATTGAAAATAACTTTTTACACCCACCATATAGGATTTTTTGATATTTTGTATAACCTGTCACTCTTGTGATCCAGACAAATCCAACAACTCATTTGTCAAAATCCGTTCAGCCGTTTGGGCTACGACAGCGAAAGGAACTCATTTAGTACATAATACCTCTACACATTTACCCTCCTTCTTTGCTTCGCAGTCGGTTATAAAAAGGTCTTACAGAAAGAACCCTTTGAACTTTTTGTTATTCTTTCTAACAAAATATTAATTTATATTATTGCCTCTATTGTTTCAGGTACGAAAAAGTTGCAAGTACTAATGGAATAAGTTTGTATCGTATTGTTTATGGCACCTTTTGCACGCGGTTTTGCTCGTGAAATTAACTAACCTAGGCAAGATTTCTTTCATAGTCAAACATACCTACATTTTACTTACCAATTCCGATACTGAGGTCATGAATTCAAAATCGTGTAATAATGGATCTTAAAATATAATTCTACGGTACGTGTGTTTGTCACCTAGCTCCTAAACGGCTGGACCGATTTGTATGAAATTGTGTATATATTTCAATGGGTTTGATAATACAACTGGATCCGATAGGTTGCGCTGCCAATATCAGCAAATTTAATTTGCTCAATTGACTCAACCGAAGATTCAAGAAAAACAAATAGTACATAATTATAGATTTGTATTTGTCTTTTTTTGCACGGGAACCATAAATTTTTCGGGATAAAAGTAACCTATGTGCTATTCCAGACTATAACCTATATCTATGCCAAATTTCATCTAGATCCGTGCAGCCGTTTCAGTGTGAAAGACTAACAAACATACATCCATACATCCAGACATTCTTACAAACTTTCGCGTTTATAATACTAGCTTTCGCACGGCTTCGCCCGCGTGGTACCTTGAAACCAAATACAAATCTATCCCGCGGGAACCGTAGGTACATTTTTCCGGGATAAAAAGTAGCCTGTGCTATTCCAAATTCTATATCTGTACCAAATTTAATCTAGATCCGTTCAGCCGTTTCAGCGTAACAAACATACATCCATACATCCAGGCATTCTTACAAACATTCGCGTTTATAATATTAGTAGGATTAGTAGGATAGACGATCGCTTCCAAAGTATACCTTTGAAATCAGCGATTTAAACCTTTTTTTTAACCTGCATGCCTGCACTATATAAAAAGCGCTCAAAAATGGCGCGAGTGCCATTCCAAAAACGAATGGAATACTTGAATTTAATTTTCCTTGTCGCGGTTTGTTCGTGTTGTCAATTTTCGTCCAAAATGCTGTCCCATTTTGTTGTCAAATTTAGTGCAGCAGTATACGTTTTGAATTCTACAGATAAGGCCGCGAGCAGAGTGACGAGCGGAGCGTTTTCTTGAGCGGGCGATTTCTTATGTACCTACCTACCACATAAATGTAACTATTTCAGATTATAAAGAGCATAATTGTACTGAAAACATCAATTTATAATCAACGCCTTCTAATAACTTCTTCGAAAATTCCGTTATATATAGAAAAATCCTCTCATTAAACCCGTTTGAAAATTTTTTTGGTTCTTACAAATCCTGTAATAAAAAATGTTAGGAAACCTTCAAAACAAATCTACAGCAAAGTTAGTCTGATATAAAATAAAAACAACTATATTATTTGATATTCTTATTATTATGTACATAAGATAACATAAAATGCAGGTATTTCGTAGCGATTTTGAAAAAGTTTATGTGTAAGAATGAATACGCCGCTGACACCGTATTCTACAATTAACTATGTCGCTACGCTTATCGCTCTGCTCATACTAATGCAAGGCATTAGGTTTACTTTAAGCCAGCGGGCAACACATTTTGCATTGGTAATTGTGGTGTTGTATACGCGGTCCCGCATTTATTGGCCATTTTTATTTTATTTTATTCAAAAAAGTTTATTTAGTCTGTTGTACGACAAAAGATAGGCTTTGAATTCAAAGCGGATATAGAGTTTGGTAAGTTAATTTAATGTACCTAGTAAAATTGTGATGAAAATCGTAACGTTTTCAGCAGTTTTGGGTTAACGAATAGAATTAAAATACAAAACCTATGTCTCGCTATTTCAGTTTTCAGCTAAGCCTTTCAGAGCTCGGATATAATTGAAATATTGTTGTTAAATTTGTTGTTGGACTTTTTTTTATATTTAAGAGCTTTTTCAGCTCTTGTCGGTGATCTGATGCATTTCTTTCCATTTCGTTCTCGTCAACGCCATTTCTTTCATCTTCTTATACGACATGACAGCAACCTTCTCTTTTATTTGGCTTATGTAGCTGATTCTAGGCCTTCCTCTCTTTCCTTCTACCTTTCCTTCAATAATGTTCTTTATGAACTTGTTGGACTACTTACTTTAAAAAAAAAATCGCTACTGTAATTCCCTGGCTTGGTAGACATCTTTACTTTGATATTTTGAGGATATCTAAAGAGGATACTCAGAGACACGTCCAAACATTTTGATACTGCCCACATTTTGCAGAGTAGTTATTATTAAGAACGTGACGGATTGTAAGCCCATAGCCGGTTATATACTACCTTCGAATGTCTATTTTTAGGGTATGCCGGTTTCCTCACGATTTTATCTATCACTGTTTAAGGTATCGTAAGACAGGAGTGCTACCACTACACCACCAGCGCTCTAGTTCAAATCCTGGCCAAAATCTAGTAAAATACCTTATTTAAAACGTGGTGTGAACAAAAAACTTCGTTCTTACTTTAAGAAATTTTATTCACCAATGTCGGCCATCACAGGTATGCGTACTAGGGTTCAACTTTATAATACAATCTTCATCCGATATTACAAAGTGGTTCTCCTTATCAAACGTCAGACCGAACACATTCTTCAAATCGACAATTTTCGTCAACCCCTCAAACCTTCCATCCAAATAAATTCCAAAATTCGTAACAATATAAACATTTTCTTCTAAATCTTCAACAATTTGACGAACAGTCATAAGTTCACTTATAACTTCAATATGTGGATGTTCATTGTCGTATCTATACAACCCGGTTTTGTTTGCAAAGTATATTTCACCCCTTTGCGTCACGTAGAAATGATCAACTTCAAAATTCTCAAATTCTCTAACAACAGCAAATTTTCCATCATAATCCATGTATAACTTTTGATCAGGATAACTTATGTAGAATAAGTTCTTTCTATAGAAAAGACCCCAAATATTTTTACCTTTCTCTTTGTAATTATCTGCTATTCCTGTGAGCATGTTGTATTTGTATATACCGTCACTTCCACCCATGTATATATCGTCTTCTACGTTGTCTACTGCCAGAGAACATCCGCCTCTTATACCAGCTATAGTCTGATACTCCTTGGTGTTGATATTATAGAAAGCCAATTGGAAATCGGCATCTGAAAATGTTTCTGGTCCAGAATAACTGAAGAACAGAATATTGGTAGGTCTGTGTACTATGAGGTTGAAAGGTCGTCTTAGATTTGCCCATAGTATTTCTCTGTCGTAGTATCGATCACCTATCTTCAGTCTGTTGCACGCGTTTTCTGGTACAGTGTGTACTGATGAAATTGTCAGTATGAGTGGTAGGTACTCCATGTATTTTTCTGAAAACGTTAAAAAACTTAATATGAAAATACACTTACTACACCTTAAAAGACTCATCGAGCAATGTCTTTGGTTGCGTGATGAAACCACAAACTTGTAAACACAAATATCTCAACGCTTCAGTATTAGTAATTGGATAATATATTTTTTACCAGAAATTTTGACTCTAACGGAAAATTAACCCGCGAGACACGAACTCATAGATAATATTTTGATGCGTCATTAGTCCAAAATTTTTAAGCTTTAATTATTAATCTTATTAATTTAAAGAATTTTTGTAATAACCCTTATCAAAAAAAACCCGGATTATAATGACATTTGAGTGTCTCAATTATAGTATTTTAATCTGGGGTCTCAATAAATATAATGTAGGTATTACACGAGGTAAGTTGCGACTGACAACTAAATACTTACATTTTTTATAAATTCAAAATGATGCGTATAGTTTTATGAATAAAACTAATTAATTACACTAATAACTAATGTATATTGTTGGTTAAAAATATCACTTACTTGATTATACTGCCGAATTCAGTAGATGCAAAAAATTGCCAACGAAACGATTAATGTGTAAGCTGAAAGAGAGCAGGACCCAAACTAAAATAATTGTTTATGGCTAAGATCATGGTTTACTTATCTCAAAAATGTTTATAAAAACATTTTCATTGTGTTACCCTGTTTTGATATACCACCACAATAAAATAACAAGGATAGCAATACAGTGCTGAGAAGTTAAGCTACTTGTTCTAGAGAGAGTGTGAGTGAGAAAGAATAATATGCTGCTTATACTGTGAAACGTAATACTAAAGAATAGCTAAACAAAAACTAAAATTTAACCCGCAACTTTGTCTTCACTGGTGGTTTAGTGGTAGCGCATTTGCCTTCCGATTATAAGGTCAAGGTTCGAGGCCCGGTACTTCACAAATAAATTAATTTCAGAAAATTACGCAAAATGTTGACTTAAATCAGTTTAAAAGTTCAAAAGTCTTGAACGAGCCGATTTTCTGGTTTAAGAACTTAAAATTCGAAAAGGTTAAGGTACGCCGCCCACCACAGCATTGAATGAGTCTACTTGAAATAAATCACTTAGAAAGGGTATAAGCAAACAAGGATAATATTTAATCGAAGATGTCAAAAGCACGAAAGAAGTCTCATAAACGCAGTTTGATCTATTCACCACACTAATCCGAAAAAAATAAAGGCATGGTAAGAAGTGGAAGAAGTTAAATCAAACACAATTTGAACAAGTTAGCACTTTACTTAACTCTTTATTACATTTAATTTCAAACGAAACCCAAAAATCAGATTTACTTTGAAACATAAATTTTGTTTTACTTTTCTGTTGCGTTTTATTTGTAAATTATTAATAGCTGTTATTCTTGTTAGTGGTTTCGTGATCTGAAATAAACAAATTATTATTATTATTATTAATCAAAATGGCTATAAAATTGTTGTAACTGCTTAAGGGTTAAATTTTGTATCTTAGATTAATAAATAGTGGATCATCCCATTTTATATTTCGTGCAAATAAAAATATAAGATTGGGATTTTTGAGTTCCGTTAAAAACGATTTATATACAAAAGTGAAAATTGAATATTCTTACAAAGAAGGTAGGTACATTTAGAAAAAAATGGCAGTATTGGCAGTCTTACCACCTAGTGGTAAGTCAAATAGAAACTACAATAAAACAACATACAACCAGCTAAAAGAGCTAGGAAGGATGAGACCTGGCATTGATTTCATCATAACCCTGAGACTAAAGGTCGGTTCGCATCTGACCGAAGATACGTCGCGTTTTATCGGTAGCGTAACGCCAAAATAGACAAATTAATAATAAAACATACATTCAACCTTTCACACTCAACTGATGATGCGTTAGTAAGATCATTGATACGCTCGACGCATCTTCCGTCAGATGTGAACCGACCCTTAAGGTGAAATGGGACCTTTGTAGTTAAATTGAAGGGATGAAGCAGACCCGTGGAATTTTGAATTTGACTATTGAAATGTTTAATTTGTAACAAACATGCTAAAATATCTACTTTGGGTCCTATTTCACCTTAAAGATAGTCTCATGATATTGTGATTTCACTGGCAATACCTCAAAGAACTAATTACTATTCAAAAAATTCTTTTTCTTTAATATTGCCTTTGCCAACCTTAAAGAGTCTTCTTCGTACTTCCCTTCTGCCTCTCGAAGCGTTGACATAACCTGGTAACACAGGTCGTTATGCTGACTAGGACGCAATCTATATATAGCATTTTTATCGGAATACACCACTCTATCTTCTTCGTCGAAGGTAAGACCGAACGCCTGGTCTATAGCCGCTACCCTTTTAACTCTATGTAACGGCTTGTCTTCTAAATAAATGCCATTACTAGCTACGAAATATACATCTCCGTAACCATCTTCTATTATCTGTCGTATTACCAGTTCATCGTCTAATAGAATTACTGTTTTGGTACCTTTCTCAACTTTGAATAGTGCCGTTTTATTGGAGAAATATATATCGTTATGTTTTGAAATGAAGAAATGATCGACTTCTATGTTCCGTGCTTCTGCGACTCTGACGAACGCATCGTTCTCGTATACAAACAGAGATTGGCTGGGATACTCTATATAATAAAAATTTCTCTTCACAAACAAACCCCATATAGACTTGCCCTCTTCGGCGAAGAAATCGGCCTTTTTTGTAAGGAAATTGAACTGATAGATGCCGTTGTGACCTCCAAAGTACAAATCATCGTTTCCACTGTCATATGCAATAGCATACCCTCCAGGTACACCTTCGATCTTCTTACACTTCCGCCGGTCTATGTGGCAGAACGTGATGCCAAAATCTACATGTGTCGCGTTCTGGACGGTCTGACTGAAGAATAGTGCGCCGGAAAACTTGTGCATCACCAGATTGTAAGGCCTCCCCAAATTACTGAATAGCATTTCCTTTTCAAAGTACACCTTGTCGAATATAAGGCCGTCGCACGCTACACGGTCGTCCGCGAGTTCCCTCCCGAACGTGTGTGCGATAAGAAGGAATAAAATCAGCATTTTATAGACCGTTATTTGCAGAATGGCAGTTTATTGCGAGGTGGTGGGTTGCCTTTCTTTATTGCTTGATGCAGTGGTTTTACTGAAAGAAAACGCGAGAATGTAGTTTTGAAATGCGATGGGAAAAATCTAGGCGTATTTTATTTGTTCATTATGTTTTTAGAGGTTTTCAAGACGCGTATCTTTTTAGAAGCATGAAATATAGATGAGGAAAGTTGAATGTCATGTCACGAAGAGAGTTTTAGATATGAATGTGGATATAGGGGTAGAGGTAGACCAAAGATGGATGGACTGTGTGAAAGATGATACGACTTAGAAGACGGATGTTAGAGGGAGATGGAAAAAGAAAATATGTTGTGCCGACCCCACTTACATGGGTAAAGAGCAGGGAAATGATGAAATATGCGCTTTGTCTTCTAAAGAACACGCCAAATTATAGGACCAGCGATTTAGGTTATACGTTAAAGGCCACCATTCAATATTAAAAAGATAAATGAACTTACATGTTTATTCAGCACAACCTATTCACCTCACAACACAGTAACTTACCTAGTGAATGTCAAAAGTATTCTGCTAATAGCACAATAATCATTATCTGCTTCTATTGTGTTTGTTTGTTTATAATAGTAGCTAACTGTAAACACGGTAAACAATAAGCATGTTTTTTTTTATATTTTCGGAAAATCTGTGACCGGGATTTGACGGACGTAATGTATAAAACTGGAAAGGCCGAATGGGCCATGTAAATGAGGTTCTATAGACACTTTTTGCTTCTAGGTCGAATTTTAAAGGTTCAAAGTAAGATCGAAATTTTAATGTTTTAAAGATAACTTTAAAATGTCTCTTTCTTTCGTATCCCATTTTCTATTAACACTAGCAACACGCCCCGGCTTCACACGGGTAGCAAAAGTTTTTTAGTAATAAATATACCTAGCCTATGTTACACAGGAAATATTTTTGTAATCGGACCAGTAGTTTTTGAGTTTATTCGTTACAAACAAAACAAAACTTTCCTTTAAATAAAGTGTAGATTAAAAATGCTCAAATTTATGTACATTTTGATTTAAATTAAATATAATTAACACACCATTAATGCATGAAAAGAGCCTCTGAAGCACACTGGTTCATGACAAACTAATGACACATAAGAAGAACACACAGTTCAACAACATAATAAAAAAGTTGAGCAATATATTGCTTAGGATTTTCACGTGACGTCAAAATGTTTGTTGACTTTTTTTGCAAAATTTAGCTTCAAAATATCGATGACCATTATCTGACACTAAATAGCGGTGACGCTTTTTCAGAAAATTAGATAATAACTGAGTTCGAGCCTGGTCACTAATGGATATTTGCTTTAGTTATGAGCAATATCAGTCAAACAGTGAAGGAAAACATCATGAAGAAACGGATCATGTCAAAGAAAAATTCGAAAGAAGATGCTTTGACTGATCTCACAGCTTGGTAGTTGTAGTTCCATTGGTAGTGGGTTCAATTCTCTTGGACAAATATTTTAACATTATATTTTATAACGCACATTAACAAAATTGGTCAGCAATTATTTGCTGACCAATTTTGCAAATTTTAAGCTCAAATATGTTTGATTATTTAAATACAAATTAGGTTCGTGTAAACCCGTGATATTTTAAGCTAAATTCAAAATCATTTGTAGAGTTTCATACGTTATTTTTAGGGTGAAGCTTTTGATTATACAAACGTATGAATAGGCACGTCCAAACATGACCTTTGGCACATGCCCACATTTTACACAGTGGTCAGTACTCCGTACGTGACAGGTTGCAAGCCCGTCGCCGCTTATAAGTGTACTAACCTATGACTAACATATTTTTTTCTAATGGAAAAACTCATTGGTACACGACCAGGGGCCTTACCACGAAGTCTTCCAGAACGATTCCGTTTTAGAAACGTCACATTTGAAGCTTGAAGACAATACAATTTGCATAGGTCATGGTACGAAATAACAATGTAATATTAATTCGGTAATGTATTATGAATTCGTGGTTAGGCCCCAGGTTTGAACCCACGACTTCGGGATTGAAGCAGGGCTACCACTACACCACCAGTGCTCTTTTCTCTTGCCCTGCAAACGTTACCTTTTTCAAAATAAGTTGTACGTACTAATTAAGTATACGCCTTTGTGCAAAAACTTTTACGTTTGCACTGCGCCGGGAGTTGAACCTGTTGTAATGAGTTACGTAAAATTAAAGTTGGTAAACCTTTTTACAATGTAGTAAAGGTTGAATGAATTTTAGCATGAGAAAGAACATTAACTTTTCAGGAACAATTGCTTTGCTAGGTAGCAGTTGCTAGCTTTTTCTTCTTCTTCTTCTTTTCGTGCCATCTTTGACCCAGTGTGGTGAAAGGATTAGAAAAGCTTATTTTAAAGATTGTCGTTGTCTCTTTCTTTCCCTTCACGATATTTTAGTGTTATTACAAACATAATTAGATTATTAAAATATTGATTACAAGCCGTTGCCCGTGACTTCGTCCGCATTTAATGGCTTTTTTTAGACAAAATGTAGCCTATGTCCTTCCTTCCCTAATATATAATCGATCTCTTTGCCAAATTTCATTACGATCAGCCGTGAAAAGATAGTTACTTTCGCATTTATAATATTAATACCTATGTATATATAACACTGCAAAATGTGGGCATTTCAATTCAATTGAAAGTATATTTATTTAGTAAAATCAAAGGGTTCATTTTGAATCGTCTTACACAGGTGAGTCTAAGTGCCAATTTCAGTCCTATCCCCAGTCCGAGAAGAACTGACAAGAAACTCGCTATCATGGGGCATATAATGGGCATTTGCCAAATATCACTCTAATATTTTTTTATTGTTATAATTCAACACTGGTTCGGAAGATATAGTGAGACTAGTGAGAGTAGAGATTACTAAGAAGAAGAAGAAGAAGGGTCCTTTCATTGTACTGTCTCAAAGTACCATCATCAAAGTCTCCTATCTATTTTATTTAATCTTAAAGCCCCATTCTCACAACATATTGCGCATTGTCTATTGTAAAAAGGGGTAAAAACTTTAAGCATCTGACATTTCATTAGGGGAAACAAAGAAAAACTTCAAAATACCGTCTTGTTTGTTAACTCACTAACTAAGGTTAAATTGATAAAAGTTTATTTCGGAGTTTTAATTAATAGGAGCGCCAGTTATTTATGTATTTTTTGAAAATATAACTCTTATTTCTGTATTTTGCAATTTATTACCCCTGATGGAAAAAAGGGGTAAAAAAGGGGTTATAAATTTGTATTTTATATCTTTGTGTCTGTGGCATCATAGCTCGAACGGATGAAGCGATTTTGATTAACCTTTTGAAAGGTGTTTTAATCTTTAGTAACTACTAGCTTCTGCACGCGGCGTCGCCCGCGAAGTACCTACATAAAATGTAGCCTATGTTCATCCTGAAAGTTCACTCTACACATTGGTGAAAGAATTTTTCAAATCGGTTCAGTAGTTTCGGAGCCTATTCAATTCAAACAAACAAACAAACAATCAAATCTTTCCTCTTTATAATATTAGTATAGAGTATAGATAACAGATCACTCGTTTTAATCGAGTGTTCTTAGCAATTTTCAAAATAATCTGCTCAACCGTTTGGGCTACAATGACAGCCAAAGAAACTCACATACATAAATACACTCCAGAAACTTTACCCTCCTCTTTCGTAGTCAGTTAAAAACATACATTATCCATCTACAATTACAACTTTCAAAATTTACCCCATTGTGTAATTGCCACACATTCGTCAAATTAAGCTTATGTTAACCTTCATTCTTTGCATTGTGTCGTAAGGAAATGAAACTCTGGCTGCAAACAAGCGAAATTTCCGGTTACCCCCCTTTGGGGTAGGGATGGGGTAAGTTATAGGCGACTTTTGATAGTCCGGCTTTTATAATCAACTTTTTGACTGGCCACACAGCTCAGTTGCTCTGCCTTCTGCGCTGTAGGTTGTGGGTTCGATCCCCAGGTCAAACAATTGTGTGATGAACACATATGTTTGTTGTGTCTGGATGTTATTTTTTTATAATAAAGTTGTTGCAAATAAAGGTTATAATGTATTTGGAGTGTATTAATGTATGAGCTTTCCTTTGGCCATCGCTAGAGCCTAAATGGCTGGACAGATTTTGACAAATGCGGTATCGTTAGATTTGTCTGGATTTCAAGAATGACATAGGCTATACAAAATGTAAAAAAAATGCAATATATTGCATTTTTTTAAAAAAGCTATTTTCAGTTACATTCAGTCGATTTTATTGATTTTTGGAATAAATACTTATTACCCCATCCCTACTACTGTCCCTCTTGATATCTCTACTATTGTCTTCGAAAACTTTGAAACTCCGCGATTTCATATTTTATTGTTATAGGAATAAGGCGGAGATGGTTTTGCTAAGAGTTTTGTTATGACATATATTTTTGAAAGCACGAAAGCAGAAGTTACAACAACAACTTTGGTTGTGAGCCTTTTGATACCGGTTCACATGATTCGGCTGACTTACTTACAATAGGTACTTAAACAAACGCTAGGGCCCAGCGAGTTTCTTGTCAGTTCTTCTCGGACTGGGGCTAGGACTGGAATTGACACCTAGACTCACCTAGTATGTAAGAGGATTCAAAATGATCCCTGTGATTTTAAATATATTTTGAATTTTGAATTTTAAAACAAAACGAACGACTGGTAATCCCCAGGTACGGTAAATATCTCCTCAGATCACTAGTTACTTAGACCTTTGAGGATATATAAACAAAAAAAATATAAAACCCGTCTGAAAGTAATTGAAAATAATCCTCTTACAGTCGCCATATTGATTTTTTTGACATTTTGTAATGTCACTCTTGTTATTCAGACGAATCTAACAACACCTCATTTGTCAAAATCTGTTCAGCCGATTAGGCTACAGCGACACTCAAAGGAACTCTCATACATACATACAAACAGATCACCCTTTTTCTGTGTTGTCGGGTAAAAATAGATTTATTGTACCTACGGTAACTGGGTGAACTTTTGTAATTCAAATCTTTTCGAAATTGGCTTGACAA
The DNA here is from genome assembly GCA_963675405.1 of Cosmorhoe ocellata. NCBI lineage: Eukaryota > Metazoa > Arthropoda > Insecta > Lepidoptera > Geometridae > Cosmorhoe > Cosmorhoe ocellata. Next base: position 7,012,335 of record OY776266.1, on the reverse strand, counting down.
AACAAAGTAAATTAGTACCTACAGTACCAATTTACAACAAAATTATAATCAAATATAAATATTAAAACGCCTGATCAAGAAAATTAAACAATTTTCCTTGTCAACGACAGAAAATTTTCCAATTAGTTAAACAATTTTTAGTCTAATTAAATTGTTAAGACCCAAATCACGTTATTTCCTTTCAACTACATATTACTTCGAAAATCAAAATGGCGGTTCGTTTGTTTAATAAAACAGAAATTTTAATTTATAAAATGTAATTGATTGGACACATTAAGTTTTCATTATTTGCTTAATTACGATAAAAGCATGTTTATCATTGTGTTTTTATCCGACTTCAAAAATGAAAGATGTTATCAATTCGGTCGTTTTTTTTATAAGAAGCGTAGTATAAAGCTTGTAGCACAACTTAGGTAAAAAAAATCCTTATATCACCATAGAGCGCCATCACTAAAAGTGTTGCTAAACGATGGACTTGAAACTATACATACATGAGTAAAGGGGTAGTCAGATGCACGTCCAAATATGATATTTGGCACATGACCACATTTTGCACAGTGATAATTTCCGTACGTGACAGGCTACAAACCCATCGCCGCTTATAAGAATACTAATCTATGACACACACCTTCGAATTTTTAGTTTTAGGGTATGCCGGTTTCCTCACGATGTTTTCCTTCACTGCGCACATACAATTGTTATGGCAAAAAAATCGAAAATCGTTATTATTATAGATAGTCACATAAAAAATACTTTACGGAACCCTCGGAGGAGAATCGTACTCGCAATTGTCCGATTTTTCTTTGACTGAAAAATTCAGCAGGTGAAAGCTAAAGTTTCCCACTTTACAACATAAACACACTTTCTTGAACATTTCTCTTACCCACCCCCCCCCCTAACCCCTCCCCCATCCGTCACCCCCTAAATTAATACCATACATTACTGTGCTTTTACGCTAATCTATTGAGCAAAAAAAGCCTCAAGTACCTCCGTAAAGTATCTTTGTGAAAGCCTGTACACGCATTTGTAAAATAAATTGTTATAGACGTGTGGAGCTAGGGCTGGGACGATGTCGATGTTTCTCGATATCGATAGTTTTAGTTTTAGTCCTTTTTTTGTGAAATATGATGTATTATGATGGTAGTTCTGAACATTTCGACATGGTGCAATCAGTGATTTGAGATAGTTTGTTTTAGGATAAGAAGTTAAGTATTCATTTTGATTATTCTTAATAAAATTTCGGAAATTTTGGCATTTTGAGTCGAAATGCCTAGACCCTAACTCTAGAACCATGTACTTTATGGCCGGTATACGAGTAGTAGGTTACTTGCTAATTACAAATTTAATTCACTATTTAAGTAACTTGAAAACACTAACAAGTATTATAAAACTACATAATTATTACAATTTTTAGGAATCGTGTTTTTACATTGTAAATGACTTTCTTCAAAATTATTGATTTTTACTTTTTTTGATATAGAGGATGAAACTAACAGTTATTCTGAGTTAACGGTTAATCAAAACAAATTAATCAATAAAATATTGTTCAAAACTGATACTAAAACAAAGTTAATAGGGCCTTATAGTAACCAACGAAAATTAAAACATAGAAAATCTATTAAAAAAATAGTGCTTGGAGTCCCTCCGCGCGGAAGAAGTGAAACTTCTCGTTGCGTTCACTCTCGCTCTGTCTCTTTCATACCCCTCCAAGGTAGCGTCAAACGTTTAACGCAACCTTGTTGGAAGTCGCATTAGAAGTTTCACTTCAAAAAATTCATCGATAAACTACCCCATCCCTAGTAAATTCCTGTAAAAAGGTTAGCGTTGTAACGTGATGCACGAGTGCGATTTTTAACGGTTACCCCGCGCTGTCTAACGCGGGCCTTACGTACGTGCGAGATAAGCCAGGCTAAGGCCGGCATTAAACTGTCAGTTCGGGCGACAGACTGAAAGGATCTTAACGTAGTGGTATATTGAACGTTAGTTTTCACTTCAATCTGTACCCCTAGTATGAGTTTTTGATAGTTTACGAAAACTTTTTTCGAATTTCTTTCATACATTTACCTCCATCGGATATGTTAAGGAGCTAAAATAAGGTCGATAATATTGAAAATATCTAATCGGCAGTCCCAGCAATGATTTTCAAACCAAGTTTTCACCATATCGACCTTATTTTAGTTCCTTAACATTTCCGATGGAGGTAAATGTATGAAAAGATACTATTCGAAAAAAGTTTTAGTGTAAACTATCAAAAACTCATACTAGGGGTACTAAAGATGTTATTTCGATTCGAGCGACAGGTTTCAGCTATAAGCAGACTGGCCACTCAGCTCAGTTGGTAGTAGCTCAGCCTTCTGCGCTGTAGGTTGTGGGTTCGATCCCCACCCACTAATATTTTATGTGATGAACAAAGATGTTCTTTCTGTGTCTGGGTGTTATTCCGTATTCTATGTATGTATTTACAAAAAAAAATAAGTATACAGGGTGTTACTAGACTACTTTTGAAAACTTCAGGGGGTCAAAGTACCCATCAATATAAACAACTTTTTCTAAGAAACCAACACAGAGAGCGTGAAAAAAAAAATGTGAGCCGTCACGGGACGCCTGGCAGATGTGAAACATCGACATTATTTTGTAAAAGTAATATGCAGAAAAGAACATATTGTGATAGGAACTAAATATGTCAAAATGATAAAATAAAATATTACGATTTTTTTCCAGATAACGATGACTATTTATTGAATAAACATTTATTTTCATTAAATACAAAAATTTACGAATTTATTTCAAATCGTGACTACTTAATTCAATTGCGCATGGCGACGCGTCGCCACACCGTACACACTACTGCATATAGACTGTATATATATACCATCGTATAGCGTGGCGACGCGTCGCCACGGCATGCGTCGCCACGCCAGAAATCGGTTTTACTTGGCTAAAATGTATGAAATAGGTGTATTTTTTCGCGCTCAAGTGTTGGTTTTTAAGAAAAAGTTGTTAAAAAATGTGAGCATGTGCCAAAATCATATTTGGACGTGCTGAATACCCTCTTTAGATATCCTCAAAGATCTAAGTAACTAGAGATCTGAGGAGATATCTACCGAGCCCGGGGATTACAGTCGTGATAATTTGTTTTGTTTTCTAAATTCAAAATGTATCCCTCCTTAATCCCCTTAATCTCACAGTTAATTTGCCAATATAACTCACAACCCCTAACAAACAAATGAACCATTTATTCTAGTAATTGAATTTCAATCTTCAAATAGTTGACACAAACAATTAATTGTATCTACAAGCTAACAAGAAACTTAACTCGCTTCACTTACGCTTTATAGATATTCACTGGAGTGTAAACAGCTAGATCACTCCATATTATACAAGCTGATAACCGCGACTTTGTCCGCAAAAATCCATCAATATAACATTAATTATTACACCTTACGTTACATTAGTAGTAGGGTTCCCTATTTTTTCGCCCGCGTGGTCGGTTTTCACGACATAAAAATTTTACAAATTATACCTTCTTTAAGTACCACTCTAAAAATTGGTGACAACAGCATGAAAATCGGTGCAGTAGTTTTTATGAGTTTTTCGCGAACAAACAGATCGCGAACGAACAGCGGAGGACTTTGTTTTATAATAATGTTGTGATGGTACAGAACCTTTCGTGCGCGAGTCCGACTCGCAATTGGCCGGTGTTTTTTATTTTTATTTTACCTCGCGTTGCCCACACCATGGAGTGACTCAGCTATGTCCTTTTAAGCTGTGTGTTAAGTGATTACGCCACCACTACTCAACTTGACGAGTTCTCAATCTAATATTGAGTTGTTACAAATCTCATTATCTGATGGAAGCTATTTATGCTTCAATTGAAATGCTGTTGTTGACGTAACCTACATTTTGAGTAGCTCGCTTAGCTTTCAAAGTTTGAAGGAGCTAAGAATAGAATAGAATAGAATAGAATAGATTTTTATTCAGACACGGACACATACAGGAAAATAAAAGTAGATAAAAAAAAACAAAACAAAGGTAAAACCAAACAAAATTAGAAAAGTAACACAGAAACTAAAAAAAAAAAAAGATATAAATTGCAAGCATTAAACATTATATCTAGTACCTGTAGGTCTACCATGAGTTGTCACATTTAGATTGGCTGACGTTACTGCAGTAGTAATAGTACGTTACTATGACATCTGTCAAAATTGTTACTCATGGTACCAAATTCTAAGCAAATTAATGAGCGCAAACTACAGTCGCTGTAGTACGCTGTGACGTAGGATAGTTAGCTACGTGACGTTTTAGTACCCAACAATCCTCTAGAGGCGCTGTACCAAGTTTTCATACATTTTTTTAACTACAGTTGCAAGCGAGTGTAGATTGTGAAAACTCATGGTAGACCCTCTGGATTACTGAGTATTGCTCGGTTTTTTTTACGTTTGCATAACAACGCCATCTATTTGACAAGTAGCTTTAGTTGCTGTGTCGATAAAACAGTAAAACAGTAGCAGTTTTTCATTGCCTGAAAACACGGATAAAACGACGTTTACTAAAAATTAAACCTAGCTAGATCAATTGTTCGCCCCCCAAAACCTCCTGCATACTAAATTTCATGAAAATCGTTGGAGCCGTTTTTTAAGATTCAGATTAATACAAGAATTCCTCGTATGTATAAGATTTATTTCAAGCAACAATAAAAAAATTACAAGGTCTTAATTAACTTAAATCTTATTATCGGTGTGTGATAGATTAAGTATTATAAGCAGCGATGGGCTTGCAACCAGTCACGTACGGAATAATAACTGTCAAAATGTGGGCATATGCTATATAATCATGTTTGAATTTGTCTCATACCCTCTTTACATACATACATACATAAAATCACGCCTGTTTCCCGACGGGGTAGGCAGAGACCACGGATCTCCACTTGCTACGATCCTGACATACTTCTTTTGCTTCATTCACTCTCATTACATTCTTCATACATGCGCGTCGGTTTAGGGTACTCTGGACCTGGCCTTTCTCTAAAACGTCCCCAATTTGATCGAGGTACGTACGCCGAGGTCTTCCCCTTCCAACTGTCCCATTCACACTCTCCTTATACAACTGTTTCGTCAATCTCCTTTCATCCATCCTTTCTACATGCCCAAACCATCTTAGCATACCCTTCTCAATTTTCATCACTACGTCTTCTTTCACTCCACAACGTTCTCTTATCACACTGTTCTTCACTCTATCATTCAAAGTTAAACCACAGATACTTCTTAAAGCTCTCATTTCTACTGCATTTAGTATCCTCAAAAAGATCTAAGGAACTAGAGATTTAAAGAGATGGGGATTACAGTCGTGATCACGTTTTAGAAAGTTGCTCGTCTAAATGCGACTTAACGTACGCCTTAAAAACATCTCCACATCGACATTTGCGACCCTTGTTTATTTCAACTTGTTTTAATATAAAAATACGTGGCCCTAATAAAGAGCACTGGTGGCGTAGTGGTAGCACCCCTGCCTCACGATCGTGGGTTCAAATCTGGTCGTACAACAATGAGTTTTTTCATTCGATTTTTTTTAATTAGATTTTAATTCTTTAATAGAAAACATCGTGAGGAAACAGGCATACCCTAGAATTAAAAATTCGAAGGTGTGTGTCATAGATTAGTACTTACTCTTATAAGCGGCGATGGGCTTGCAGACTGTCAGGTTCACAATACTAATCACTGTGCAAAATGTGGTCATGTGCCAATGTGTTTGGACGTGCCTCTGACTACCCCCTTTGGAAACCCTCAAAGATAACTAACTAGAAATCTGAGAAGATATCTACCGAGCCTGGGGATTACAGTCGTGTGAGTGTTTTTTACGTGTCCCACCCTTATTTAGGTGGTAATTAAGAGACATTTGGAGGGATGAAATGAGATTAGGATTAAAAGACATCGTCTGAAAAATAGTAGCAAATTGGTGTATAGTTTTGGACCTCTGAGGCTTATTGGATGGCTGGCTAGCTATGAGTAGAGCTCGCTGGTTCTATTCCCAGGAAAAGTCAAAATGTTTGTTTATTACCATGGATCCTGAAAATTTTAGTCCTAAAGTCACTAGTAGTTTAGTGGTAACCGCCCGCCTTCGTAGCCCGGTTCGAATCCAGTCGTACACTAATGAGTTTTTCCATTTTAAAAATGTATGTAGGTATGTAATGCCAGTGCTTTTAAGCGGTGAAGGAAAACATCGTGAGGAAACCGGCATACTTACCCTAGAACCAAGAATTCGAATGTGTGTTATAGGTTAGTATTCTCATAAGCGGCGATAGGCTTGCAACCTGTTACGTACGGAATACTAACTACTGTGAAAAATATAGGCATGTGCCAAATATCATGTTTGCCTCTGACTACATTCAAAGATTTAAGTAACTTGAGATCTGACGAGATATCTACCGAGCTTGGGGATTACAGTCGTGATCATATTTTTTTTGTAAATCTAGAGGTGTGGGTTTGATACTTTGTATCGGGTCTGTACGTCGATTCTGTAAAATTCAAATATAAACTCACATCGCAATTCACTCTCACTTCGCCTAGGGTTCAAAATGACATTGACCTTTTTATTTGACACTTTGAATCGGGTTCGAGTTTCAAGCGAGTGTCGAAGTGACTTGGGAATTACCGTATAGAATGCCCTTCTTACGTCATCTCATACTTATCTGTCAAAATCTCCCCGTCAATTTAGTTCAACTCGCTGACACGCTCGCAAGAGTGGCGCTAGTGTAAATTCGAATTAACAACCGAGTTTTTAGAATGCCAATCAAGAAACTCACAGCGGATTCAGATTCCAAGTTTAGAATGAGGTCTTACAGAATCACACAGCTGGTTACTAAATACCGGGATCCCGGGATTCCAGGAACCCGGGATTGTATTCCCCGGGCTGTAACAGTCCGGTCATAAAGCCTTCGGGCGGTATATTAGCGTATACGAGCCTTTGTTTACCAATAATACTTTAGAAAGTTATCGTAAGTAAACAAACATCTAATATAATGTATATTGGAACAAATAAACCAACATAAAGCAAAACTTTCTTTGTTTCCTTTTTTAAAGCTACGTTCAGACCGACGCGACTGATTACTTACACTAACGTGTACCGAGTGTCCCACTGATTTTCGACACTTCGTTATTTCCGGCTCTGCCACTTTAGATATATAGAAATAATGGTGGACATTTCACACAACGCTATCTAGCCCCAAACTAAGCAAAGCTTTTACAATGGAAACTATATGGCTGATAGATTAATTCAATACTTTTTTTTCAAATACATACATGGAATATATAATAACACCCGTACAACGAACAAACATCTGAGTTTATCACACAAATGTTTGCCCAGGGTGGTGATCGAACCCACAACTTACCTATTTCTCTACTATGGGGGATATTTTTCCACTTAGATCTACTGGTCTACTTAATCATTCAGGAAATAATCATTATACCGCAAATTTTATAATTCCTTTTCGAAATTTCGAAAAAACATAGTTCGTCTAGTCATTTTGTGTACTACATTACTATCTACGAGTAAATATATCTAATAGCGTATCTATGTTTTGACATAGATTTTGTATCTAGGTTTAATGTTCTTACCTAGATAAAAATTTCGAAGGTATGTTATTAATTTGTGAGATATCAAAAAAAACATTTTAAAAGCGAGTCGACTAAGGTAAGTATCAAAAATATCATAAACAAATTAAACTTCCTTCCACATATTGTTTCATAAAGCTACGTTTCAACCGACGCGAAACCTGAAGTGTACCACGTTCTAAATATCGTGTCGTGTTAAATAAAAATCATAACAAAGCTCCCTCGCACCGCTAACACAATAACACTCAATATCAAATATCCAGGTCGTATGTTACGTTAGCAGGATCGGGGGACTACTCTAGCTTGGTTGTGAATTGGGTTAACGAAAATATACGGGATCAAATATCAGACAGTACCGCTGCGTTTTGCAATATAAGAGATTTAGCGTACGGATGATACACAAAAGTTGCTTTCAAGGTAGCTTTGCGTTTTATATCAAAGGTAATCTGTTTTTATGCATTGAACGTATATTGTTAATTTACACTAAGGTTTGCGCTAACCTGTTTTATGTAATGTTTAAATTTGTTATTTAAGAAGAAGAAGAAGAAGTAGAAGATTTACACTTAAAACAAATTGTGAGAATAGTGTAAACAAAACTTGCAGAATACGTATACATTTTTTTTAACAAAACACGTTTGAAAACTATGTCAATACTAGTGAATGATCAAAACATGCTAACGGCTAGACTTTTTTTAAAAGTTTTGTTGATAACTTGTATCAAACATGTTTCCAGTTTTAATCAAGATGAAAGTTACGTTATGTTAGAAAACATACAAGGCGGTTTTCTGTCCAATATGACAGCAAAAACAAATAGAAGCAACTTTTATTGCTTTAGTTTAGTGGAAACTCACGGGTGGAAGTTTCAGACGTGACGGTCTACCACAAGCTTTGACTATCACGTTGTTTTACTGGAAACATCACTGTAAATAAGCTTGTAAGTGAAATTAGATTCTTATCCGCAACATTATTAGCTACTTACAGTTTTTCAAATAAATTTTCAATATTTCCTCCTACGCCGGGTGAAGCTTAGTTTTGGATGTTGCAGATGGAAGTTTAGGATAATGACGAATATTTGAAATTGTATGCTTAAGTAGGCATTGTCTTTTTCTTCGTTCGTGTCAATACATTCAAACGATAGAAGTATAAGTGTGCCTCAGGGACCCTAAGGAATCTCGGAAACGGCTCCAACGATTTTCATAAAATTTAGCATGCAGTGGTTTCGGGGGCGATAAATCGATCTAGCTAGGTTTCATTTTTAGAAAACGTCGTTTACCAAAAAAACCGAGCAAAGCTCGGTCATCAGTATTGTATTAAATAAATAGTTGTTTAATGTAGTATTTCTACTGTAATATAGTGATATAGTAATATAGTATTTCTTTGAAATGGCGCATATTTTCATGCATATAATTTGCAAACTATGAACGGTGCGCACGTTTAGATTAGTGTTTCGTATGTTTCCGCGTTTTTATTGATTATCTTAGCAATATTAGCGGTAAGATATTGTATTAACATTGTTATATTAACGGAGGCCCAATGAGGCTTTGTTCCATCAATACTTTCTTCATAATAATATCGTCCCTGTAGTTGGAAAACTACATAGCTGACAAAACCAAAATCGCAAGAAATACGCGTATTTTTGATGACTATAACTTTTTGTTTGGTAATTTTTTTTCATCGAACTGCGCTCCAAAACGCAAATCACAGATGTCGCTACGAAGGCCGCCAAGCTGAAGTGGAACTGGGCTGGACATGTCTGCCGCATGCCAAGTGAGCTGTGGGCGAAGGTAGCCACCGAGTGGCGCCCCGACCCGGCGAGAAGGCGACGCGGCAGACCGAAACGGAGATGGCGGGACGAACTGGACAAATTTCTAGCTGCCTGGGAGAAAATAGCACAGGATCGCGACATCTGGAAAGATTGGGGGGAGGCCTTTGCCCAGCAGTGGGACACAAACGGCTCATAATAATAATAATAATAATAATTTTTTTTTTTCATATTTTGATACTTTATTTTATTTGATAAATTATTATGATTAGAGAAAAGATGAATGTCATGTGACAAGGAGAGTGTTAGATATGAATGTGGATGGATACAGGGGTGGAGGTAGGCCAAAGAAGATGGATGGACTGTGTGAAAGATGACATGGGTAAGAAAGCAGTGAATACTGAGATGACGAGTGACAGAGGGAAATGGAGGAAGATCAAATGTTGTGCCGACCCCGCATAACGTGGGATAAGGGCAGGAAGATGATGATGATGTGATAAATTATTATTTTAATTATAAATTATGTTGTGCCGACCCCACATAGCGTGGGATAAGGGCAGGAAGATGATGATGTGATAAATTATTACTAAACCTATTTTTCAATCTAACAGTCTTATTCGTGAGTTCATTTGTCTGTATGAAAAAATATTACATTTACGAGTATTAGGTACATAGCATTACGATCTGTCTGTTTGTAAAATAAGTGGTGTAATTTGAAACCCCAAAAAGTTTATTTCAGCGTCTAAAATTCAAAACAAGTTAAACAATTTTGGGATTTCCAATTAATAATGGTACCGTTTTGAAAATAGCGATGCTGTTTTATGAAGTCTGTGTCAGTCAAAAGTCAAAAGTTTAAAAGTACATATCGTCCCCTTTTTGGCAAACTCTCGTATCTGCATTTTTTGCGAAAATGACCTTTTGATGCCAAACAGCTTAAAATGCGGTCACACACATTGTGTCAAATTCTTGTATCTCTAGATATTATAGTTAGTCAACTCTGTAAGGTCACACACAAGCGTTATTTCAGTTATGTATGTATGGATGCATGTATGTTTGTTTGTATGCGAGTTCCTTTGGCTGTCGCTTTAGCCCAAACGGCTGGACAGATTTTGACAAATAAGGTGATGTTGGATTTATCTGGATCACAAGAGTGACATAGGCTATACAAAATGTGAAAAATCTAATATGGCGGCTGATTAAATCTATTTTCAATTACGTTCAGTCGGGTTTTAAATTTTGTAATAACTAAATTACTTGCTATCGTATTTAAATAAAAAAAAATATAAAATATGATCACGGCTGTAATCCCCAGGCTCGGTAGATATATCCTCAGATCTTTAGTTACTTAGATCTTTGAGGATATCTAAAGAGGGTAGTCAGAGGCAAGTCCAAACATGACATTTGGTACATGCCCACATATTGTACAAAAAAGTAGTATTCCGTACGTGACAGGTTGCAAGCCCATTCGTAAACGTCATGTTTTGCGGATTTTCGTATCGCGATATTATTGACAGCGTCTATAACCTAAAAAACTATATGTTTGGAATGCTTTAAACACTGTCAGATTTAGTTGATGCCGAGGAACTCTTTCAGCGACGTTGAGCAACGTTTTACGATACGATATGTGCATGTAACGTTAACAAATGTGTTTTGGCTTACTTTAACGTATTTACCTACCAACCTTAAGGCCCAGAATTTTGAAAATTGCAAGTATTGCAACCCTAATCATTCTATTACTGCTTAATAGATTACATTGAAATTGAACTACACGATACTCAAGGATATAAGTGATAAATCAACCGGAGCTAAAACACGAATTAGTTAGAAAACCTTGGTTAAAAATCATGTCAAAAACACCTCTGAAAATTCATAAATTCCCTAATTTATCCAGAACAGTAAGGTATTTTGAATTTCTATTTCACATGAATGTAAATCAGTTAATTTGAAACAAATAAACCCAGCCCTTTTTTTGAAATCTAGACACGCAGTAGCGTGTCAAGCCAAGTTCAAGCTGGCGAACCGCGCACCGTGTGTAATATTACACGAACCATTTGGAGCCAGTTTTCACCCCGTCATAACTCCAAAACGATTTCATGTAAACATGTCAAATTTGGCTCATCTATTGTTATTTGCGACCTTAGTAAGTACACCAAATTTCATAATCACATCTCAAACGGTTATTTAGATATTAACGTTCAAAAATCCTAATTTTTATCACTGACTGACCTATAGACGTTAATTCTAACCCAGTTCCAGATGACCTAGAAAGTTCAAATTTGGCATTCAGGTAGGTGGTTGGGTGAATACAAAGAAAAAAATCAGAAACTAGTAAATTTATATATTTTTATTATAATTTTTCAATTACTTAATTCATTCTCTTAGAAACTCTTATAGCGCCTATAATATAAGTAAGAGCAAAGATTATAGGGTGTCGGATCTACCTACTTAGGTATGTATACAATGTGCCAATAGTTTCAGCTGTCCATGCACGTAGATGTATAAGTATAATAATATAAGAATAAGTACTTACCAATAAGTTCTGCACAAAAAGTAATGATATCCCATCAAAAACATAAATGTGAAAAGAGAGCCAAGTTCAATAAGTATGCTTTAGTCGTTGACTTCAGCGACAAAAGAAGTGAGATCTAAACGGGTGCCAAGTACAATGGTTAGTCCTAAAACTTATTTATAACAATATGAAATATGTTTAACAACTTTAAAATATCATTTCATCTTATAATTTAGGATATTATATTGAAGCCTAAGGTCTGACTTGGCTAGTTTTCTTAAGAGTACAAATTATATTAGGTATAGGTAGCCTTTGCAAGTTCTTATTTTATTCTTCTAAAAATTTGACTTGATGGTAGAAACTAGCGATTGGACATAGAAGGTAAGTAGTTAATAATAGGTAGGTAGGTAATTCGTATATGACATAGTTTCACTTTTTTTTTGTAACTTTTACCTAAGGAATAGTGTGACGAGTATTCTGGACCTTGAATTATTGCCTTCCAGTTATTAATAACGGCAGTTAAGTTACGGCCGCCGTTTTTTAAGCAACGGCTTAATTGAAAATTGAAATGGATGTTAATCTAGGAATAATACATGCTAGCTGGGACACTGACGACAGTTTAATTTTCAAAATTACTTTTTTGTGGAGAATTAGATAAGGTTTTGAAACATTACTTCTTTTTTGCTTTGCTGTCCGGCAGTGAACGGAAAATACATGGAAGTATTTGTTGCTACAAAATTACCCCGCAAAAAATGTGCTGTGGTAGGCGGAGCTTGTCAATTATGCCAAAGATTATATCAAAAATTGACGTAAGCTATATGCGTTATATCGCAATTTAAACCCGAACGAAAGCATAAAGTCGACATTAATCTATTTTTAGCAAATCCAGGAAAGAGTTTCGATGTGTGTTTGGTGTCTTGTTGCGCGGATGTTTCCCTTGAAGTAATGCTTCCATGTTCTTTTCCGTTCACCGCTGTCGGGTAAATGAGGACATTTTGATTAATTACAAATTCGATTAATTTTAAGAACTGTTCAAAACTGGCTTGTGCCATTAATGTTTGGAACAAATATGGTGTGAAAAGATTATGTACCTACTTATTTCAAAGAGGGTTTACGCGAGGGTGTAGGTTAACTTTATTGTCGACTAGCTTCCGCCCACGGCTCCGCCCGCGTGGTACCTTGAAAAATAAAAACAAATCTATCCCACGGGAACCGTACATTTTTTGGGATAAAAAGTAGCCTATGTGCTATTCTACACTATAGTCTATCTCTGTGCCAAATTTCATCCAGATCCATTTAGTAGTTTTTGCGTAACAAACATACGTACCTACATACATCAAACATATTTAACTCAAAGGTGACTGAATGACTGACTGACTGACTGACATAGTGATCTATCAACGCACAGCCCAAACCACTGGACGGATCGGGCTGCAATTTGGCATGCAGGTAGATGTTATGACGTAGGCACCCGCTAAGAATGGATTTTGATTAATTCTACCCCCAAGGGGATAAAATAGGGGATGAAAGTTTGATTTTTTTTCAAGGTACCACGCGGGCGAAGCCGTTGGCGGAAGCTAGTTCTTATATACTTTCGCGTTTATAATATTAGTAGGATGTATTTCTATGGCATGTGACTTGACACAATATATCATTTACATAAAATATACTAACTGTTTCCAGCGACTTCGTTTGAATGTCGAAAACATTTTTTCCGACATTTTATTTTAAGACTATTGTGAAGCTGTAATTTTTTTCACATTTCAAATTCAAGATGGCCGCTACCACAAAATGGCGGGCGAAATTTGTGTAAGGGGTTTTTTAATTTTAATCTAATTTAACTTGTCAATGTACAGTCACACTGTGTCCTACTGTTTTATTATATACCTACATACAATAGTAACCCCTGGCTTTTAGTGATTCGATTGTGAGTATGACGGGTCAGGATATGGACACTTTGAAGTGGGGTTCGGGTATCCATTAGTATTCACTTTTATGTAAATTACGGCGAAAGTAGATAATATTTGTATAGTTCACATTCCCACATAGAGCGCTGGTGGTGTAGTGGTACCACCCCTGCCTCACGATCCGAAGGCAGTGGGTTCAAACCTAGTCGTGCACCAATGAGTTTTTCCATTTGTGTGCAATGCCAGTGCATTTAAACGGTGAAGGAAAACATCGTGAGGAAACCAGAATACCCTAGAACCAAAAATTCGAAGGTGTATGTCAAAGATTAGTACTTATTCTTATAAGTGGCGATGGGCTTGCAACCTGTAAGGTACGGAATACTAATCTGTCAAAATATTTTCTTGTACAACACTTAAAACAAAACTCTTTGACGTTTTGTTGTTATCGTAAACACATGTTTGTAAATGTAATTGAAAGGTAAATAAGTAAAAACTATAAGGTGCACTTGACGTAATAATTATAATCACCTAGAATAGAAACTAAGGTTAATTTTTTTTCTATCATCATCATTGGCAGCTCAAATAATGGCCCACTGCTGGGTATAAGCCCCCTCCCTCAAACGCCACTTCAAACGACCCTGTGCTGTTCTTATCCAGGTCTTATCCCTCTATGGCCTCTATATCATCCACCCACCGGGCTGGTGGTCTGCCCCGGCTTCTAGTGCTCTCCCTTGGCCACCACTCTGTCAGCGCTTTACACCACCTGCCATCACTAAATCTGGCCAAGTGCCCGGCCCAGCGCCACTTAAGTCCCGCTATACGGTCTTCGATATCTGCTACCTTCGTCCGTCTACGTATTTCCATATTTCGGACTCGGTCTAGCAAAGATATGCCGAGCATGGCACGCTCCATGGCCCTTTGTGCAACTCTCATTTTGTGCACAGTTTCCTTAGTGAGCGTCCATGTTTCGGCGCCGTATGTCATTGTGGGCAAGACACTTTGGTTAAAAAGTTTAGTTTTTTTCTATTAATTTTCTTAAATGTGCAGACAAAGTCGCGAGAATATCAACTAGTGGATAATATAATAAGATTAACGTGTTTACGTTTACGTAAAATTTCATGCTAGAGCTGAATAAATATGCCGTCTACATTATTTACTTTAGACATTCAAAATACAGAAAAGGCACCAAGTTGTGTTTTCCTAAAAGCAATAGCCGTCTTTTATGGACTAAAAGTTCTGAATTCGAAGGGAAATCGAACCTAACTGTTTTAGGTCGACCACTTGGCTGCTTGGCCACCAAAAAAAAGCACTTCACACCTTAAAAATAATAATACTACATTACTATTCTTCTTTTTTTTAACATACTTTTTCTATAAGTGGAAACTTTTAATTGGCCATCAGCAAACATGTACTTGCACTAAATAGGTACATGTTAATTTAATTATTTATTTCTATGTTTTATCTAGCTGTAAGTTTTCCAAAAAAATAATAAAATAAAATAAAATAAAATAAATAACCCACTATTACCTACCTACCTTTTATTTAAAGCTATGGACTAAAGCTAGTTTCTTTTTTGTACAATTTATACTTCTTCATTATACGCGTAATGGCATAAAAAAAGACGTTTAGAGAAGTTTTTTAAATCAAAAGTTTTGTCATTGACCCAAACTCAGTCAAATTATCAAGTAAAATGTTTTGTCAATTGTCAATATTTTTCGATGGATTTAGAAAGGAACTTTCACTTAGGTATCTCAGAACTAAGAATTTATTGGAAAGTTAAATACCGAAATTACTCAAATTAACTGAAGATAACACGAGAAAAATATAAAAACTAGAACAAAGTTCTCAGTTTTGGACATCAAAAAATTCTCGCCATTACACTCGGTATTAGTCTTCAGCCGTGTGATTCTGTAAGACCTCATTCTAAACTTCGAATCTGAATTCGCTGTGAGTTTCTTGATTGGCATTCTAAAAACTCGGTTGATAATTCGAATTTACATTAGCGCCACTCTTGCGAGCGTGTCAGCGTGTTGAACTAAATTGACGGGGAGATTTTGACAGATAAAGTATGAGATGACGTAAGAAGTGGCATTCTATACAGTAATTCCCAAGTCACTTCGACGCTCGCTTCGCACTCGAACCCGATTCAAAGTGTCAAATAAAAAGCGTCTTAAGCAAAGTGAGAGTGAATACCGACGTGAGATGCGAGTTGATGTTTGAATTTTACAGAATCGACGTACAGGAAAGAAACGAAACGAAATAAAGCTTGTAAAATATCAAAACTCGTAGTAAAGCCCTAGAATTTCCACTAGTTACACAATCCGGATGTCATAAGACGGTTACCGCTTTTCAGGATCCCAGGCTCCACAAACATGGCCAAACATTTTTAATTCAAAACTGAATGAAAAGGCTCCGACGCAGTCTCGGCTTCTGAATGCAAAATAAGTCGACTTAAACTCGACTTAAACCCAAACTTTAGTTCTCAACTTATTTGAGTGACCCAAATACCCGGATAAGTTTATATAAGCAGTCGCCTTTAGTTACTATTCTATATCCTTACTGATATTATAAATGTGAAAGTATCTCTGTGTGTTACGCAATCAAGCTTAAACTACTGAACCGATTTTGAGGAAATTTGGTACAAAGAATAGAGCTTGAGAAAGGACATAGGTTACTTTTCGATGTGAAAAAAGGGCTTTAAGGGCTTGAAATAGGGGATGAAAGTTTGTATGGCAATTAAGTCATTTTTAAAGCAAATTTTAATCATTCATTTCAAATAAGTTTAATCACTCATCAGTCATTTTAAAGGTCTTTGGGTGGCTTATTAATACATAATTATTTCACCACACCTGTGACAGGATCAGAAGAGAATAAACTTCCAAATACATTTTTTACTTAACGCAAGCCACGAGACAAGAAATCCAAACCACATAACATAGCTTTTATGGTCCTTCGAGCCGGATTCTTGTCGGCTTTATAACCATCTATTGCACCCTTTAATTTCACTTACCGACTTACCGTAACAGTTACAATACTGATGCTGCGTTTAGATTGTGCAAGCGCTGAGGCTAAGAATTTTAGGCAAGTTACTCGCAAGGGTAATCTTAGCAACTAATGACCCGTTTTTAATGCTCCGAGTACCTAACCTACTACAATATAGTCGTGTTTTTCACAGAAGCAAAACCGCGTATCGGGTTTATTACAATAATTATGCGTGTATTGTGGAGCGCTGGTGGTGTAGTGGTAGTACCCCTGCCTCACGATCCGAAGGTCGTGGGTTCAAACCTGGTCGTGCAGCAATGAGTTTTTCCATTCGAAAAATTTATGTGCGCAATGCCAGTGCTCTTAAACGGTGAAGGAAAACATCGTGAGGAAACCGGCATGCCCTAGAACCAAAAATTCGAAGGTATGTGTCATAGGTTAGTATTCTTATAAGCGGCGATGGGCTTGCAACCTGTCACGTACGGAATACTAACTATTGTGCAAAATGTGGGCATGTACCAAATGTCATGTTTGGACTTGCCTCTGACTACCCTCTTTAGATATCCTCAAAGATCTAAGTTACTAAAGATCTGAGGAGATATCTACCGAGCCTGGGGATTACAGTCGTGATCATATTTATTTATTTATTTATTTTTTTATTATAACACTAGATTTAAAAATGTAGGTACGTAGTGGTTAAGAAATATAGTATGTAAATATACTTACATTAAAATTTAATTAAGGCCTGGTAAGATTTTTAACTTAAAAATAAGAGCCACTGCATCGCACTTTAATCCTTTTCCCCACACTAATTTAAAGAATAGTGACACTGTAGGCTGAAAGGCATTATTCACCATTTACAATTGGATATTATATAAGAACATGTCTTACTTAGTAAGACACGGGAATTTCAACTAGTAAGACTTACTAGTTGAATTTTCCGTGTTTTCCACGTATTCTTGTTTACATACAAACTTTGAAATACCAATTTACTCTCGCAGAAGTTTTTTCGGTACAAAAAAATATCTAATGTTTCAATGTAGCACAACATAATTTTTTATATAAACCTTTCTTTAATATATAACATAATCTTATTTAAAAAACCTATTATGAAAGCGACTTTACATACTTAACCAAAAGCTACAATACTTATGCCTCGTTCAAAGCAGGCAAGTAGCTGCGCGTACCTTCTAGAATAAACCCGTAAACAGCTAGCAATGTTATGTTAGAACTTTTGCTGAACTAAGTCGTACTGACTCAGAAAATTGTATAAATAAATAAGTTACTAAACTAATGCACTTACACACTAAAAACAACTTTAATAAACATTACGCCATGTTTCACTCTGGGTTAGAGAGTACTCCGTGTTGCTAAATATTTTAGTTTGAGCAACATGCTGTTTCAAAGTTTATCCTCACCTGTTAGATTAAGCAAAGCTAGTAAAGTAAGTTATAATCTTATACCTTTAAACGAGCAATTCTTGTGAATCTTCTCGTTGCTAACTCTCGCGCTGGCCTGTAACAGGTATACTACGCGCATGCATTCTAGTGCCACCCATTCACTCTCACTCTCTTTCATACCCCCTCAATGGTAGCGTTAAACGTTTAACGCAACCTTGTGTGAAGTCGCATTAGAAGTTTCACTTCAAAAAACCGAGCAAAGTTCGGTCACCCATGTAATAATGAATATCCAAGTACTACGAGTAACTTGACTTACACTACCCCAAGTACTCGACTAGTGTAAACGGAGCATAGCAATTCCACCTCCGGAGCGGAATCATCGTCGGAAACTTCTTCTAAAATGTAATCACAGAGATGTCCCGGAGGAATATCGACCTTGCATTACCAGACATTAAGTTGAAATTGCGTCGTAGAAGGCCCCCGGGAACATCCTATTCTAAATACGTAATAGAAAACCTTCCGTTTGCAAAAGGACTTTTTGTCTCCCGACGAATAATGAAAATAGGGCTGGCGTGACGCGCGGCTCGATGTTTACGGATTATCTATCCGATGTTTGTAAAACCAACTGTACCTAATGCGCACATCACTATTTGGTCGACGGACATTATTTCCTAGCGGTAACACCAATGTAACAAAGCAGTGTAAAGGTTAGTCCATATCAATGGTGGGAACGTTAATAAAAAGACATTTAAGTCCTAACAGTATGAAGGGGAAAAATCGTATTATCATCCTTCACAGTAGTGTGGTGGCTAGTAAAATTATTTCCTAACCGTGACACCAGTGTGACAGAGCAGTGTGAAATCCATAATCCATAAAATAAGGATTCAAAGAAAGGGTTGTATGGAGAACGCATGGATTTTCACTCCACAGAATCCATATGTGTATAGATTAGATATAGATAATAATAATAGTTGCCTACCATAAAGTACGTAATGTAAATGAAAATATTATGTATTTTTTTGTAATAAAATCTATATAATAAGAAAAAAACTTAGACTTTCAAATATAATTTTGCACGCTGCATAATTAAGAAAGTGTCTGTTACTTACCGTAAACGTCCGAAAAATCGTAAACTTCCGTACTTTTAATTTCCCCTCCCTAGTAAATTTTAATGAAACTGTCATTTCAGCAATTTGCAATTTAGACAAAAAATACTGCGCACTTAATTAGGTATTCTGAGTGTTGCCTTAATTTCGATTTGTTATCGGAAAAAACCGGAACAACTTAGTTTTAATTAAATATGTTATTTTATTTAGGTCAAGACCAGTATAAAAATATATCACTTATTTCTTCTTTATTTGGTCCCTAATACTTTCAAAGTCCAAACAAAACATGATATTTGGTACATGCCCACATTTTGCACAATAGTTAGTATTCCGTACGTGACAGGCTGCAAGCCCATCGCCGCTTATAAGAATACTAACCTATGACACATACCTTCGAATTTTTGGTTCTAGGGCATGCCGGTTTCCTCACGATGTTTTCCTTCACCGTTTAAGAGCACTGGCATTGCGCACATAAATTTTTCGAATGGAAAAACTCATTGGTGCACGACCAGGTTTGAACCCACGACCTTTGGATCGTGAGGCAGGGGTGCTACCACTACACCACCAGCGCTCTTATTTTATTTTTTACTTTCAAAGTTTAAACGAGTGGGGTAGAAAGAAGGAATATCACTTACGTAACCATATACCTATAAACATCACATTAAAAAAATATAGAATAGAATAGAATAGAATATCACTTTATTGTACTTACTTACACCTTAAAAAGAATTACAAAAGAGAAACAAACTTAAAATTAATGTAACAATGGGCTGTGTAATTAATGTAACAAATATAATCACGACAGTAATTCCCGGGCTCGGTAGATATCTCCTCAGATCTCTAGTCTTCTTCTTCTTCAATTATGGCATCTGTCTCTTAGAGAACAATTTTGCCAGTGTCAAGTGTATTTATTTATAAGTATTGTCAACGTCACAGAGTCATAGTCAAGTAGTCAAGTCAATTTTAAACAAAAGATGGCTGTTTTGTTGAAAATTTTCGGGATATCCTCCGATGGAATTTCAAGAGAACTATTCACTCTAATTCACATACTTTACACTCGCGTCAAGAACCCGGGCTTTATTGGCAAAATAACCACCAAAATTACGCAATAAAACTCAAAATAACACGAGAAAACATATAAAAACCAGAGCGACGTAGTTGTCAGGCAAATACACCGCAGAAAATTCCAGATCTCTAGTCACTTAGATCTTTGATCTAAAGAAAGTCAGAAGCACGTCGAAATTATGACATTTGGTACATGCCACACTTTGCACAGTTGTTGTATTCCGTACGTGACAGGTTGCAAGCCCAACGCCGCTTATAAGAATATTGACACAAACCTTCGAAAATACAATTTTTATAGGACATGGTACGAAATATCAAAGTTATATTACTTTGACATTGACCGTAGAGTTTGTGGTAAGGCCACTTATCTTAGGACTCTTGCTAAAAGTTCTTATTGTCAACACCAACAAGCAATGATAGCGCTTTATATTTTATCCTGTGGCGCCATCTAGTCCCACTATCCTAGAAACTAATATTATAAATGCGAAAGTATAGACGTTACTCAATCACACTGAAACTGCTGAACGGATCTAGATAAAATTTGAATACGCGTAGTTCATGACCTGGAATTTTTAGGCTACTTTTTATACGAGTCGGTACCTCGCGGGCAAAGCCGCTGGCGGAACCTAGATTTTAATATTCAGCCAATAATCAAAGCTGGATAATAAAAATAGATAACTTACAATATAAACTTGCTTTGATATTGGCTACATATTCGATAAATATATTTTCCTTCGCCGATTTCATTAAACTGTAATCCATGTATTATTATAATATTATTGAAATTTGTTAAGGAGATAGATTGTTCCTTGGCTAATGACATGGCTAATAATAAATTGCTCGTTGAAATATAAAATTGTATTTATGAGGACCTTAGATAAAATGTTATCTAGATCACAATTTTAAGCCGAAGCATGACTGTATATGGTCGTAGCACACATATCAACTCGTGATCGTAAAACTCGTATCGACTCGTATTCTTTGTTTGAAACTCCCTACTGCAACGCACACTAATCGGAATCGTAACGTAATCGCCTCGCCTCGGGACAAGCTCACGAACCGCGGTACGGTGCGTGGTCGACTTGCCGTTCCCGCGCTTACGTCTCACCGTACGCTATCTTACGACTCTCCGTAAGCTTACGTTTCTTCGTCTACGCCTCCTGCGCTCTGCCTTGACGAACGTGCTGTCATTCACAAGGCACCCTGCCTATCCGTCAACCAGTGGTCGGCGCCGGCGAGCCGTAAGCGCGGCGTCGCCTAGACATAGCCGAGTCGACTCGGAGCTATTACTGTACGTCTACCATGAGTTGTCACAGTTAGATCGGCTGACGTTACTACAGTAGTATTAGTACGTTATAATGACATCTGTCAAAATTGTTACTCATGGTACCAAATTCTAAGCAAATGAATGCGCAATTACAGTCGCCGTAGTACGCTGTGACGTAGGATAGTTAACTACGGGACGTTTTAGTACCCAACTATCCGCTAGAGGCGCTGTACAAGTTTTCATACATTTTTTTAACTACAGTCGCTAGCGAGTGTAGATTATGAAAACTCATGGTAGAACCTGATCGCTTGGTAACGCACTTACGTTAGGTTTACGCCTGATTGACAGCGAGGCGATAAGTGACGATCCCATTCCGAGTTGATATGTGTGCTACGACCTTTAGGCGGAGGGATGAAAACCATGTCACCAAAAAAGTTATGGGGATGAGTGTATCTGGATACGTAAGTAGAGGAAGGCCGAAGAAGTGGTTTGACTGTGTGAAAGATGAATGAATGTAAGAGGAGTAGACTCAGAGTTGAATGATAGGAGTAAGTGGAAGAAAACATGTTTTGCCGACCCCACGCGTGGGATAAGGGCAGGAGAATGATGATAGAGAAAGACATATCTTTTCTCATAGGTATACTTTATATGTAGAGTTTTACGTTTAGTTTTAAAACTCTTGGATAATAATATTGTGTTCATATTTCGCTACTTTCCCCTTTTTTCATCTCTGTGTGAGCTACAAAATAAAATCTTTATTCTTTATTTACAATATCTGTTATTGTGATGTGACAAAGCGCTCTCCGTCCGCGTAATCTTTATTTTTACCCGACTGCAAAGCGAAGAAGGAGGGTTAATGTGCGTGGGATGTACTTAATGTAGGTATGTACTTAATAATGCGAGTTTTTTGCGATGTCGCTGCAGCCCAAACGGCTAGACGGATTTTGATAATTGAGGTATCATTGGATTTGTCTGAATCACAGAAGTGCCATAGACTAAGTATACGAACTGTCAAAAAATATTAAAGGGCGGCTGTAAAAATCTATTTTTCTATACGCTCAGTCGGGTTTTTTATTTTTGCAAAACAAACAAGACAAATTATTACTAACTAGCTTCCGTCCACGGTTTCGCCCGCGTGGTACCTTGAAAAACAAAGACAAATCTATCTCGCGGGAACCGTACATTTTTCCGGGATAAAAAGTAGCTTATGTGTTATTCCAGACCATAATCTATATCTGTGCCAAATTTCATCCAGATCCGTTCAGCCGTTTCAGCGTGAAAGAGTAACAAACATACATCCATCCATACAAACTTTCGCGTTTATAATATTAGTGGGATAACTTACAAAGAGCCTCTGAGACGTACTTTAATCCTTTCACCACACTGGTTCGAAAGAACTAGTGACAGGGTAAGAAGAAGAAGACTAATCTGTTTTGATGTTATCGCAAGCTCTGGAAGCAGTGAAGGTATGCGAACCGTGAAATTGTCACGATAACAAAACGGGGTCATACTGTCTTCTTCTTCGTCTTTATTTATGGCATAATTCTCTTTTGAGATCAATTTTGTCAGTGTCAAGTGTTTAAATTAGCAGAATTGTCAATGTCACAAAGTCATAGTCAAATTGTTACGTCCATTTTAAACAAAAGATGGCTGTTTTATCAAAATTCTCGAGATTTAGAAAGGAACTATAGTTATTTTAATTTAATTCATAATAATATATTTTACACTCGCATAAAAACTCGGGCTTTATTGTGATATAATGAGACTATCTAACAATTATCCATACAGAATATTATCACTCTAGAAGGAAAAGAAAAATATTTTTCACAATTATTTTGAATCATCCATTCAAATCATAAATTTAATAGGACGTGCCTCTGACTACCCTCTTTTGATATCCGCAAAGATCGAAGTAACTAATCTCTGAGGATCTCCTCATCTACTAAGCCTGGGAATTACAGTCGTGACCATTTTTTTTATCTATTCAAATAACAAAATTGTGTTCATATATCCTTAGATATTCATTTCATTTAAGAGCTCTCGGATATTCAATATAATATCCATATCAGTTGAAATTAAAATTCAAATCTCCTGTAGGTAGCCAATCGGTCATCGTAAGCCAAGCCTTCGAGTATGTATAATAACTCGGCCTAACAGACCATTGTAGCCAATATTCAACCATTGTGGCCTTACAATGGACACAAAGATTAAATTCTTTGAAAGGAACGTTCAAAAATAAGAATCAGATGGAGGGAAGGTTTTATTTATTTAGGGGCTGACTTATCCCCTGTTAGTGGTTGAAATTGGGGTCTTTTTTGGTCAGCAACTAAATCATCGATGTAGCTGAAAAATTGCTTATGTCTGTCTATATTATATCCATACTAATCTATACTAATATTATAAAGCTGAGAAGTTTGTTTTTTTGGTCGGTTGACGCGCTAATCTCAAGAACTATTGGTTCGAATTGAAATATGATTGGTTATTGTCTATTTATCAAGGAAGGCTTTGTAGGCTATGACCATATACCTATATAATAATAATAGGAGCGGAACATCGATAAAACATGTAACAAAAACGTGAAAAAATATAATATTACCTACCTACTTAAAACGCTTAGACAAAGTTGCGCGAGAGTCAGTTAGCAAATCAATATAATATAAAACAAAGTATTGTTAGTCACACCATTTCTAACTTGAGAACGACTTGAACGATTTTCATGATTTTCGTCCGCGCTATCACTAAGAGTTTTCTTTAGATATCTAAGTGTCGAACAAAGCCACGGTTAAAAGCTAGTATTACAAAATTTTATTCCCCTCACCCCTTAGCATCCGCTGAAAGGGAAGTTTCCAATCAGGCCATGTCTGGCTGGAGGCAGGTGAATAATATATGTCTTCCTCATGATTAGCACACCTTTTCCGCTGTAATTGATCGATGCTATTGAAAACTGAATGAAAGGTGAATAAAATGGTTTAATTGGCGATGGGACCGTATTTTTAGCACGTCTCCGCCTCGTTTGGATAACTGCTGATATTACCTAGTATTTATTGTAAAAATTCAAAATAGTTTCTCTAAGAGATCGAATCAGAAATAAAGAGATCCGTAGACGCACTAAAGTCACCGACATAGCACACAGGATTAGCAAGTTGAAGTGGCAACGGCAGGCACATAGCTCGTTATGGCCGTTGGTCCTGCCCAACGGTTCTTGAGTGGAAACTACGCATCGGAAATCGCAGTAGAGAACGGCCCCCCACTAGATGGAACTCGTGCCTCGGACTACCCTCTTTAGACTAAAGATCTGAGGTAGATATCTACCGAGCCTGGGGATTACAGTCGTGATCATAATAATATTATAATTATTAGAAATGTAGCAGTGTGTCGTTGGTTACAGGTGTCAGACGACATTGGGTATGTGGTGTACTCCGCGCTGGGCAGCTTCTACATACCTTCGTGCATCATGGTGTTTGTATACATCAGGATATACTACGCGGCGAAGGCGCGGGCGCGACGCGGCATACGGAAAAATCCGAGGCGGAACCCGGTAAGTCCACAGACTTCACGGGTTCTTCATCCGTGTCACAATTTTTTAAACAGTGTGTTGAAAGGATTTAAGGGCATCTCAGGCTCCTGCTTACGAGAGAACCTTAACCAGGCAACGGAGAGGGGCGTAAGGCCGGGACTCCACCAAAGCGGAGACGAGACGAGCGGAGAGGAGATGTTTTTTAAACAACCAGTAGTATTGTGTTATTCACACATCACCTCTCCGCTCAGCTTCAGTGGAGATCGCTGTGCGGAGATGTGTGATATTTGTATGGCGCGATGGAAGCGGAGATGTGAGCTGTGCGCGGACGCAGTGGAGACGAGAGAACCGCACACATCTCCGCTTTGGTGGAATCCCCCGAGCTGAAAAACATCTCTTCTCGCACAGCACACAGCACACCGCACACTCTCCGCTTTGGTGGAATCCCGGCCTAAGGGTCGCCGAATACTTAGGCTGATTTTAGTCTCACGCTGACGACACGCGCACCGTCAGCGCTGATGGCCCGAGATATATGAACTTGTTGTTTTGAATGACGCGTAGCTATCAGCGCGCACGCTTCCTACAAGTTCATATATCTCGGCCGTCAGCGCTGACGGTGCGCGTGCCTTCAGCGTGACACTAAAATCAGCCTTATTGGGAAAAAAAGGCAAAGTGACGTTTCGACCGAAAGCTTTTCGGCCTATTTGGCCAAAATGACACTTTCAATTTTAATTGATTATTTACTGACGTTTCGACCACCATCAAAGTTGGTTTTGTAGATAAAAACTTAGCCGTCGACTCGAAAGAAGAAGAAGGCTCCTGCTCTATGATGTTATATTCGCGCTCAAAAGGATAAAATCAAAATCAAAATATAAATATGTTTATTTTCAATAGAATCACAGGGATCACTTTGAAACGTCTTACATACTAGGTGAGTCTAAGTGCCAGTTCCAGTCCTATCCCCAGTGCGAGAAGAACTGACAAGAAACTCGCTGGGCCCTAGCGCTTTTTTTTTGTATGATCCTTGTTAATTTTGTAAGGAATACCTAGCAGAGTTGGAGCTCATTCATCCCAAGCTTTTTTATCATCTAAGTACTCTGATATTTTATAGTAAACTTTTCTAGACAGTTTCTGTTTAATTACATTTTTGAATTTTCCAATTGATAAATCAAGCATGTCACTTGGGATCTTGTTATAGAAGCGTACACATTGCCCTTTAAAGGATTTACTTACTTTAGTGAGCCTAACCGTGGGAACAGCGAGTTTATTTTTAATGATATGATATCTACCGAGCTTGGGTATTAGTTGTGCTTTTTGTGTTTTTATTTTGTTTATAGCTTTATGGTATTATTTATACGTAATGTTTACTTTCAGAACGAGCAACAGACGAGTTTCAGCAACCCGCCCAAGGGAACTAGACCCATGCCCTCCTCCAACCCCATGCCTTCGGGGCACCTCACTAGTAATAACAATGGGTATGTATTCTCCTTTTAGAGCGCTGGTGGTGTAGTGGTAGCACCCCTGCCTCACGATCCGAGGGTCGTGGGTTCAAACCTGGTCGTGCACCAATGAGTTTTTCCATTCGATAAATTTATGTGCGCAATGCCAGTGCTCTTAAACGGTGAAGGAAAACATCGTGAGGAAACCGGCATACCCTAGAACCAAAAATTCGAGGGTATGTGTCATAGGTTAGTATTCTTATAAGCGGCGATGGGCTTGCAACCTGTCACGTACGGAATACTAACTACTGTGCAAAATGTGGGCATGTACCAAATGTCATGTTTGGACTTGCCTCTGACTACCCCCTTTAGATATCCTCAAAGATCTAAGTATCTAAAGATCTGAGGAGATATCTACCGAGCCCGGGGATAATATTATTTATTACTTATTTTTATAAAAGCTATATTTGATTGTAAATTTGACATTACAGACAGGTTCAGAACACGACCACTTGTACTGTTTTCAAATTCAAATTCATATTCAGTTTATTAATTTAATAATATTATATTTTATTAAAGGTATTTTTAGATGATTTCTATTTTATTGTAAGTATTCCATTAGCCTCTAACTATTAGCTAAAGAACTAATACTTTACCGTTTCCCCTAACCGCTCGTTACTTTACCAAACTGTCGTTTAGTAATATACTGATTGGTACTTAAACTGAACTAAGTGTTTGAAGTGCTCTTACATTATTTTAAACTAGCAACACGCCCCGGCTTCACATGGGCAGCAGAAGTATCTCTATTTTTGTAAATCTCTATTATATAAAAATGAATTGCTGTTCGTTAGTCTCGCTAAAACTCGATAACGGCTAAACGGATTTATCTTATCTTGGTCTTGAAATGTTCCTGGAGGTCTAGGAAAGGTTTAAAAGGTAAGAAAAATTCGAATAACTGCCGGGAAAACCCTAAAAATAGCCCTTTTCTAATTCCCATACAAACGTTTTCTAAATAAGTACGAAGTCTGCCGGGTCAGCTAGTAAAAAATATAACCTAGTTACTCAGGGCTAATGTAGTATTTTAATAGTGATAGAATTTTTGAAATCGTTTCAGTTGTTATTGACTTTGTTCGTTACAAGCAAAAATACAAAAATATAAAAATAAATAAATAAATAAAATAAAATAAATAAATAATGCTGGACAATCCACACAGCATCATCTAGCCCCAAAGTAAGCTACTCAAAGCTTGTGTTATGGGTACTAGATAACTGATATATTTAATACATTATATACATAGATTTTTTATTATACATAGAAAACACCCAGACCAACGGAACAAATTTCTGCAGATCATACACAAATTTGTTCTGAGGCGGGAATCGAACCCGCAACCTCTTGCATCGCAGGTGGACTCTCGCCCGCTGCGCCACAGAGGTCGTCAAAATACAAAACTCTCCTCTTTATAATATTAGTATAGATATAGATGAACACGCCGGTGACGCCGTTAGTACTTTTATTTTTACAAATAGCTAAAATTGACTTCAAATAAGTATGTTTTTGTTTTTAGTCTGAGTTGTCCCACTGCTGGGCAAAGGCCACCAAGTTTTCCAGTCTAATACCAACCGAAATCATGACCTATTGTGCTTTAGAAAACAAAAGTAAAATTCATTAGGATCTTTTTTTTGATAGCAAATTTTCGTAAAATTCTGTATGGCTCTGAAAAACGCTGATCGTTTTATTGTGGCAGTAATTTAGCAATAATTAACATACTTGGATATTTTTCCGATTATAACATTTTTGTGAAGGAAAACTTCGTGAGAAAACCCATAAAATTCCTCTAAATTCAATTGATAAAAAGGATTTTATGAATTACGATGTAGAACAAGCTTCTCTTAGTTTGGAGCTAGATGGCGCTAAAAAATATCCATGTATAAATATTTATTAACAGTAATGTCAACCTTCTTATAAAAATATCAATAACTATAAATACATAAAGCTTACTAATATACGCTTATTCAGAGTTCACTCCATGGTTTTTAGGGGATTATGTAAAAAAACTCGTAAACATGGATTTCCCATCACCATAGTCAGTAATTTTGCACCCGCATCAGCCATCAAAGCCAAACGATCAAAGCCTATGTACAAGGTGTAAATAAACAACTGAAGAAAACATAAGTTACTCGCAGAATCGTATTTCTTAGCCTAAGACTCTGACAAAATATTATTGCTCCGTAATTCATACCTGATGATAATACTAATAAATTACATAACTATATTAAATAATTACATTTAAAAAATACATCAATAATATAAAAAATATGTATATTATATTATGCATGTTAATGTGCTTAATTATGTACTCTAACAGTAAAAAACGTCGTGAAAAATTCGTGGTTATCGTGAAAATCTCCGCAGTCCGTACATATTAATGTCTTTCCTGTGGATAAGCTGAGTAGATGTTATAGGTGTTATGAATTAAAAACTCTATTTAAAACCATATACCAGGCACTACCAGCGTCCTGCAAGTGATCAAAAAGATTCACTCGACGCTGAATAAATCAGGCTTGTTTACTTTTACTTACTTAATTGAATAAAACATCTGTGAATTCAGTCTTTTTGACGCTCTTTCTGCGATAGATAAGAAAGCATGAAAATTCCGTTTCCAGTTTTTCTCTGAAGTTTTGAGACACTTTTTTTTTGCATCCTGTATTTATTTTTTATCGAAAAGGAAATTTTTCGTCGATCGCAGAGTTATGCTTTGTTTGGCCCGCTGGCGTGTTTGATCTATAAAGATACCTACTATGAGTGAATACCTTTTAATATTTTGTGACTGAAAAAGGTTGAAAGGTGCCGGGGAATGTTACGAAAAAATATTTCTTGTTTACGCTGACTTTTCGTTATTATTTTTGCAATAATATTTCCATTTATTATTTACATCTTTTTGTAGCAATAATAAATGGTACAAGGAATAATCTTTTGATACATTAAACATGAATCTTAAAACGTGTATTTCAGTAATAACTTCAAAAAACGAGTCACTTTTATGCTAAAACTAGCTGATCCGGCAGACTTCGTACTTATTTAGAAAACCGTTTGTATGGGAAATAGAAAAGGGCTATTTTTAGGGTTTTCCCGGCAGTTATTCGAATTTTTCTTACCTTTTAAACCTTCCCTAATCCTCCACGAACATTTCAAGACCAAGATAAGATAAATCCGTTTAGCCGTTCTCGAGTTTTAGCGAGACTAACGAACAGCAATTAATTTTTAAATATATAGATTATTAATTTTAATCGTTTTATTTGCAGCGAGAGCCAAATATCGACGATAGAGACGCCGCAAGTGCAGATCCCCACGGTGACTTGTGAACTGGCGTCTGACATATCCACGAGTGAAGCAGGTGACACACTACCTCCACCTCCAGACGAGAGGAAAGACACATTGAAGGTAAGCAATAAACCTCACTAGCAACTATCAATGGCTGCTACTAATACCGCTAACTATGCGCGAGCGAGAGGGAGTGAACATGCAAGCAGATGCAGTAGGTGTGTTGGGCATAAAATGGTTATTTTTACTAGTAATATACAATACGTTAGACCAGACGAATGTGAGTACCAAGACAAACCTGACAGGGTTTTATGGTACCAATATAATGTACATTGTAATTTCTGTAATGAATAAATAAAAAAATAATTTTAAGGCTGACTTTTGGATTAGAACTTGCACAGCAGCTAAAGTGACCAACTATGCTGTGTGATAGATAATCTTGTGATTTCAAGCTACGCAGTGAACTGAAAATACATAGAAGCACTCTATGAGCTAAAAAATTACCCCACAAAAATACATAAGCGGCACATAAGTTATCTACACGTTACACAGCAACTTAAACCCAAACGTTGAGGGAATAAAGTCAACATTAATTATTTTTTGGCAAATCCACAAAAGAGTTTCAAAGTGTGAAATTTGGCTTCAAGTTTTGCGGATATTTCCCTAATACTATTATGTTTTTTCATCACTGAAGTAATGTCATAGTCTTATAATGTTTTAACTCTATTCCAGGTAGTTACATCAGCGCAAGTGACAAAGAATCCCCTGGCGTCCTGCGCGTATCGAAGTTCAACGCTCTCAGTGAACGGAGAACTAGCTTTGCAGCAAACTAGAGGCCGAGCGCCCAGCGTCAACATAGACGCAGACATGGTCTCGGAATTAGAGCCTTCGTCATCCGACAGCGGTGTCGTCAGCCGATGCGGTGGCGTCAAACCTTTAAAACTAAGATTATTCAAAAAAACAGACAGAAGACAAGAGAAAGCCCAACCTAGACAATCAGAGCTAGAACCCGCGCTACCAAAACCCCATAAACCTAGAGATCCCGAAAGAGAGAAGAAGAGGCTAGCGAGAAAGAAGGAGAAACGAGCAACATTGATCTTAGGATTGATAATGGGAAGTTTCATAGCGTGCTGGCTTCCTTTTTTCTTTCTTTACATCCTCAAAGCAGCGTGCCATGCGTGCGTTATCCCGGGAAGTGCGTTTGCTATCGCCTTCTGGTTGGGGTACATGAACTCTGTGTTAAATCCAGTGATCTACACGATATTCAATAAGGATTTTAGGAGGGCGTTCAGGAGGATACTGTTCAAGTGATGTTTGGCCTACCTGTGCTGCTACAGGTGCGTCGCCAACAGAATCATGTTGGCTGAAAGGCGCGCAGCACCGGGTCTTTACAATGTACGTTGATCATTCACTCATCAAGCATAGACATTACATAGACATTGGTGATTTGAACCAAATTCGTGATGGATATTTTAAAAATATGTCAGTTTTGGTGTTTTGTTTTTCAAAGTTCTCAAGTGGCGGTGATTAAGTTGCGTGGACACCGATGATGGTTTTGTTAGGTGGGTGATTATTATTATAATACTCTACTATTACATGGGTAAGAAAGGAGTGAATACTGAGAAGACGAATGATAGAGGGAAATGGAAGAAGATCACAATGTCAAGTTGTGCCGGCCCCTACATAACGTGGGAATAGGGCAGGAAGATGATGAAAATGATGACTCTATTGTAACATCGATTTACGTAATAAATAATAATAATAAAACAGTAAGGCGAAAAATTCATTAAAAAAAACATCACAGACTCTGGTATCGTAAGTAACACCAGTACATTTTACTATAAGCTTAATAATAGAATGTAACTTTTTTAATAATTACCCATCAAACAAAGAGACAGTGCACTGTGGTGATTTCGTAGAATCAATTATAGGTAGAAATTATAAATAAGAAGTAGCCAAAACTTGTTTTATCCATAGCTTATTATAGATTTTTATTGAGATCACTTCGTACAAGAAAATTAAGTCTTTCATAAGATAATAGGTTCGTCTATCAAATAGTAAAATGAACTAAATTAATATGTGCAAAATCCAAAAAAGTTTTTTTTTACATTTTGAAAATAGAACTGTAAATGACGACATACAAAAAAAATTAAAAGTTATGAAAGCCTTTTGAAGTGATCTCGAGTTTTGCTTTAGAAAGGAATTGTAAAATATACTATTTTTTCGTAGATTTTTAAAATTCTTAGCGAACCATATTACGAATAGAATAGGTTATGAATAGAATAAACTAATAAACTGCAACACTAACGGATTTGAATACACATAGGTACTTAAAAACATGTTTCCTTATGTACCATATAATAAAGGAATTGGATTAATTAGAATCATGCTTCGTAATTAGAAATTTAGTTTAGTAGATAAAATTTAAGAAATTATACAATTATTTTGCAGATCCAAGTAAAATAATATTTATATTAATAGTGTATCTAGTTCTACGATTCACCATAAATAAAGTTGTTAAATTTTATTTATATTAACTGTGTTAATACATAATCACTTCTACATATAACAAAGAGGTACTTAATGTATTAAAAAAATAAAGAATTAAGCAAAATGGATTGCAAAAATTTTAAAAAAATCTTTAAAATATTTATAAGTACCTTTATGTTGATTTCTTGTTCACAATAATTTATCAAAATTATGACTCAAAACTCGCTAAACATTAATTAACGCACATTGTCATGAATAGAACATTAAATAGTTCATTGTAAAGGTGCGGTGTTAAATTAAAATGGTATCTAAATGTTTTGAATGTATTGAAAATATTCTTTTGCAAAATATTCAAAGCATTAAAACTTTACTTGCATCCTGTTTTACAATCAACTTAATGCCCTTCAAATTATAAAAAATAATAGCTTCAAATTCAATAATATCTTCGTCTTTATGACTTTAATAATTAATATTCTGCGCAAAAAAACATGAAAAACACAATAAAAATGTACCGGCATATTCTAAATTAAATATTTAATGAAATTAGACAAGTAAGTTTTTTAAATGTCGTAAAAGACCTACAATTAGATGGTAAAACAGGATGCAAAATAAATAATTTATAAAAATAAAAAAATGACTGCCTGTGTGCCTCACTAACAAGCACTACACAATAAAATGCACTCTAAAATGTATGTAAATAATGTTCAAAATTATATTTAAGTGCTTGCATGCTAGCAATGGAATAATTTTATTCAATAGCGCTGGTCGCTTTTTATTGTTGTAAATATTAAAATATAATTTTAGCATATTTTAAGATTTACTATTAATTTAAAATTAATACCAAATGAACACCAAATACTTCCTGTACATTTTTAATCTTAGTGAAATAAATAATTCATAATTAATATAAATACAACGTTCGTTTTATATAAGTGTATATAAAAGTTCCTTCAAAATTGTACAAATATTATCAAGAGTTTTTATTTAAAAAAAATATATCTAGTTTATTAAACCAAAACTTATGATTAGAGTAAATTTCATATAAATACTATTTCGTTTATAAATAATTTAAACTTTATCAAGTATACCTATGACTGATAATAGATTTTAAAAGTCCTTTTCATTCTGCGTGTAAATACTGTATCTATTTTAATATTTATAGTAATATATTACCTATATCGTTAGTAAAAACACAACGACAATTTAATTCTAAATCGGTGTAAATTAGATTCTTGTTAATTAGAGAAATTTCAAATTGATATTTAATTAAATTGAATTTATATTAGACATATAATTATAAGTAAAGTTAATAAACTGTAACACCATTGCCGTTATAGTAAAAATGATAGTTTATTAGAATAATAATAATTTTATAAAAATAATTGAACTGAAATCAAAGCAATAGATATTGAACGATGTTTTTTGTTGTTCATTTTTTTCCTCTAAGATTTTATATGGTCTTCCAATGTGCGTGTGATTTTAATCAAATTAAATAGTGCATAGTTATCTTGAATACCTACTAATTTTAATAAAAACTGTGTTATCAAACCGTAGGATTCACTAAAACCATAATTATATTTGAGCTTTATGAAGCGTTTGAAAAATAAACAACAATGAGTGCGAATTAACTCTTAGTATTTTTTAATTTATTTAATTGCGGATAAAATACGGAGTAACAATTATTATTTAAATAAAATATAAATACGTTCACACAAGTAAGCAGAGAGCCCTTGCTTCTTGTGCTGATCCTATTTAAAATGGAAAATTACAAAACTTGTTCTTATACCACTTTTCTTTCTGAAGAGCGATATTTGAACGAGAGTAATTTTTAAGTAGATAGACAAAATGCAATAACTTTATTTTACAATTTTAGCTGTGAATTTTAAAATATTTAAATTTTACCAAAAAAACAATAAATACAAAAACCTTTGACTGTTTAATTATGGTCACACTATTTAGAATAAGTTTACATCCGCTAACAACATTCAATTTTCTATAAAGGGATGAAAAATATTTTTATTAATAAAAATAAGTAGATAATTTATACGTTTTTTGTTTGTGAATACCTAAACGGATCACATTTTGATGAGTTATTAAATACGGATCAAATTAGCCTTGAAATTGTAATATAAAAAATGCCATTACCTTCTTAATTAGCAAATAATAACTAGGTACCTATTTAGAATGTTTTAATAATAATACCTACCTTATAGGTGGCTATCTTACTATATAACTAGAAACCTGTTCAATAAAATATTGTTCTAAATTATGTAACTAAAAACTATTTATACTTATAGTTAAAACCTATATAGAATTTGTTAAATATTTTAATTTTAATAATCTAATACGTTACGTTTGTATTGTTCTTTATAAAAATTATTAAATAAATATAATCGTCTAAGATTATACGATTAACTATTAATTCTTATCGACTCAAAATGTAAAAAAATATACGAAGTACCAAATATACAAATTTTAATCTTTACTTATTTGTTTCAATCATACTTCCATCCTATTTAATCTGATAGGTGGATTTACCTACCTAAAAATTACAAAAATTACATACATTTATAAGACTGAATTGAATTTAAACCTTCTCCATACAAACACAAAAAA
The DNA here is from genome assembly GCA_963675405.1 of Cosmorhoe ocellata. Lineage (NCBI taxonomy): Eukaryota > Metazoa > Arthropoda > Insecta > Lepidoptera > Geometridae > Cosmorhoe > Cosmorhoe ocellata. Next base: position 6,977,337 of record OY776266.1, on the reverse strand, counting down.
AAAGAATTAGCAAAATCGGTCCAGCCATTCACGTGTGATGCCGTGACCGAGGGAAATAGGGATTCATTTTTATATATAAGAAGATAGATAGATAGTATATTAGGTATATAATAAGAGCGCATTTGTCCAAACTAATTTAAGCACTATCTCTAGAATAAATCGTAGTTATCGAAGAATAAATTGACATTTTACTTGCATTTGACATTACATTATACTGAGAATAGTTATACCAGAAATTGTTCAAATCCTACTTAATCCTACTAACAAAAATAGTATTATATTTTATACGTGAAAGTTTGTATATAAGGATGTATGGATGTTTGTTACTCTTTCACACTGAAACGGCTGAGCAGATCTAGATGAAATTTGGCACAGACTTTGTGCTATTCCAGACTATAATCTATATCTGTGCCAAATTTCATCCAGATCCGTTCAGCCGTTTCAGCGTGAAAGAATAACAAACATACATTATTATTAGTATTAGACGGGTATTTATCGCGTTTAAATTACCTTATATTTTCCCGACGTTTCGACAGGTTTGCACGCTGTCGTGGTCACGGGTAGACTGGTAGACGCGATAAATACCCGTCTAATACTAATAATAATGTGTTCAGATCGCGTAAGTTTAAAAGTACATATTTTTAACAAACATACATCCGTACATCCATACTTTCTTACAAACTTTCGCGTTTATAATATTAGTAGGATGATGTATACATAAAATAGAAACTTAAGATCCGTTCAGCCGTTTCAGCGCGAAAGATATAGCTTTAATGAAACATATATTTGATGCGTGGGAGAAGTCGCAGGATGCAATCGGTGTATTCTGTGATCTGTCTAAAGCCTTCGACTGCGTGAGTCATGCAAACTTAATTTCAAAGTTAAAGTATTACGGCGTTCAAAACCAGGCCTTAGACCTTATACAGTCGTATCTATCGAATAGAGTCCAAAAAGTAGACGTTAGCGGGGAAAGGTCTTCAGGTTCAACTATTGAGATAGGGGTACCGCAGGGATCGATACTGGGTCCTTTTTTATTTCTAGTGTACGTTAATGATCTCCCATTTGTTGTAAAAGATATTTGTGACATAGTTTTATTTGCTGACGATACTTCATTAGTTTTTAAAGTTGACAGAACCAATTCGAGTTGTGACTACGTAAATGAGTCACTATCATTGATTCTGAACTGGTTCACTGTAAATAATCTTCTGCTGAATGCTAACAAAACAAAATGTATTAAATTCACTTTGCCCAACGTAGTGCATAGGCCAACTAATATTAAAATTAATGGGGAAGCAATGAATCTTGTTGATTCTACGGTTTTCCTTGGTATCAATATTGATGCCAAACTTCAATGGGGACCACAAATTGATAAACTTTCTGGTAGGCTTAGTTCCGCTGCATATGCAGTTCGTACGATACGGTGGCTTGCGGATGAAGCTACAGCTAGATTAGTTTATTTTAGCTACTTCCATAGTGTTATGTCATATGGTATAATTCTCTGGGGAAAAGCAGCTGATATACAATCAGTATTCGTATTACAAAAAAGGGCAATTCGTGCCATTTACAAAATGAAACCGAGGGACTCTTTAAAAGAAAAATTTAAAGAAATTAATATTCTCACAGTAGCGGCACAATATATATACGAAAATTTACTGTACGCTCATAAGAATAGGGATAGACTTCAGAAAAACTGCGATGTACATGGAATCAATACTAGGAACAAACATAAATTATTAATCCCTAAGTTTCGGTTACAAAATGTGAACGGGTCATGTATGGGGAACGTGATACGTTTCTATAATAAACTTCCTATAAATGCAACTAAACTTCCTGTTAGAAAATTCAAAGCCTTCATTAAAAATAATCTCTTAAAGAAAGCATATTATAATATAAATGAATATATTGATGATAGGAACTCATGGCCCGATGTCGCTCCGCCCTCCGACAGCTAACCAATTTGCAATGTAAACGCTGTCCTTTTGTTTTATGTATTTATGTTCTGTTTTGTCTTTTGTTTTTATGTTATTATTATTAGATAATCTTGATTACATTTTTTGTAAGAAGGATCATACAAAAAAGCGCTAGGACCGAGACGAGTTTCTTGCCTGTTCTTCTCGTACTTGGGTTAGGTTGGAATTGGCACATAGATTCACCCAGCATGTAAGACGTTTCAAAGTGATCCTTGTGATTGTACTGAATAAATATTTTTCAATTTCAATTTCAATTTCAAAGAGTAACAAACATACATCCATACATCCATACTTTCTTACAAACTTTCGCGTTTATAATATTAGTAGGATGTATACATAAAATAGATACATAAGTGATATACAAGTTAAGCCGTGTATAGTGTCGTTAACTAGCAAGACAACGGATGCCTCCGGGGACTCAACTTACACGTAACATAATTGAAATACTATTTCGAATTTATACATGCTCGGAGTAATATAACTTAGTATTTGTACGAAATAAATGATGGAAGCAGAATAAGTTTTGACAAACTACAATCGAAATACAGGCGTTTTGAGAACTGATTAAAAAAACTTGGGGCCTTACCACGAAGTCTTCCAGAACGTTTTAGAAACGTCACATTTGAAGCTTGAAGTCAATACAATTTGCTTAGATCATGGTACGAAATAACAATGTAATATTAATTCGGTAATGTATTATGAATGTGGTGAGGCCTGGCTGGTCTGAACATTTTTTTTTTTAAGTAAAAGAGCATGTATTTCTTATTTAGAGCCTATTCCGTTCAAGTTGAAATATTTTCTCAAATAGGTAGGAATAGTTTTAGGAATAATCTAAATATATAAAAACCTTTCGCGTTACTGAAAGAATGACTTCATATTTTTCAGGGTTTTGAAGTGCGAAAATCGTGAGAGTTCCTAGGTCAGTATAGGTAAGAAAAACAGAAATATCAATTTTATAATTCAATCTAACGCTGTAAGCTAGATACTCTCAGAGCTGCACTATAATCCTTTCACCACACTGGTTTCCACAGAAGTAGTAACACGACACCGCCTAAAATTTTCAAAACTTTTTACCATTTCAAAATCTCAAGTTAAATCGAATAAAGCCTCCATCAACGCCTCTTCTGTTGATTAACCAACAATGGCCGAGAAATAACGATTAAACAAATACACAATTTGGAAAATGTTAAGTTGTTTCGCTCAAACTGGAAACTTTATGATTCGGTTAAGCGCCAAGTTTCGCGGAGTTGAGGCGTTGGCACACGACGCAATGCTGCGACATGGCACACAAATTATGTGTACAATCAATTTATGATGAGTAGGTACACATACTTTGGAGTGCTGTCTAGCCAAAATACTCTGTTTAATTAATTATGATAATGATTCTAGGACTGTATTCTATTTTTTGTACCATATTAATAAATAAATAAATAAAATACTCAGAACACGAAAAGAGCCTCCGAGGCAAACTTTCACTTTCACTCTTTCACACTAGTTCAAAAAGACGACGTCATAAGAAAAAGAAGACTAAAAACTTTTATTTTTGAATACAAAACTATAACTTTTTAATTTTGATTCTCTTAGGCGAGTTAACTAAATATAGATCGACATTTCACACAGCACTATTTAGCCATTAGAAAGCAGATTAAAGAACACATAAACGCTCGTTCAACAATAACTTATTTACATCTTATTTACTTCTTAATACTCTATTAAGTACTTACGAGTATGTAGAGGCGTTTACCAATTCAATAACAAAAATACTATGACTATAGTTTTTTACCATTCGCCCAGTATTTTTTATGGCATAGGTAAATATATAAGGAATATAATATAAGTGACCATTATATCGAATAACAGTTAGTAGTCCACTTGTACTTAAATTAGATTCCGGATTCGTTTAAATAAATAAATCTGACGGCACAACCACCTCGTTTGTAAGAACTCAAGCCCCCAGACAATAGACTTAATTCAAGAAATCATCTTAAACGTGAGAGTTAAAATTAATTTACAATTTGGTTATTATTACAAGGGATTTGAGTCGAGTTTAAATGTATGGGCTTAGCAGTTCCGATGGCAAATCATATACAATATCTACTGTGGTAAGTAAAGCCTTTTGAAACTGTAGGCACTTTGAATGGCTTAGCTTTGACCTTTTTTATCCGACTGGAGCAAAAAAGGAGAGTTATTAGTGAACTCGCGAGCATGAATCACGCGAGTGCGCGCGAGATCCTTCCGATTTTACCTATTTTTTCTGCCAACTCGCGCGCACATTATAAAGTACGTCATCTCAAAAACGGATTGAAACTAGTTGAGTACCTATATGGTTTTATGGTTGTAGATACTTCCTTTCACCACAATGATTTATAAAACTAGCGACAAAAAGAAGTAGAAGTGATAGCAATTAAATCATACTAATATTAAAAGATTAGCTGACCGGCGCGCAACTTGTCTGCGGGTTTTAAATGATATATTTTTTCCCGTTCTTGCAACATTTTGCATTGATGCTTCGCTACTAATGGTCGGAGCGTGATGTTATAAAGCTTAAAGCCTTCCTCGATAAATAAACTATCAAACACAAAAAAGTTTTTTTAATCCAAATCAGTAGTTCCTAAGATTAGCGCGTTCAAATAAACAAACAAACTCTTCAGCTTTATAATATTAGTACCAATGGTAGATAATTATGTTTGTATATAAGAGGTAATTTCCAAAACTAATCATACGATTTCAAAAATTCTTTCACCAATGTGTAGGATAAATTTTCAGGATGAACATAAAAAAAAAAAAAAAAATCTGATCACGACTGTAATCCCCAGGCTCAGGAGATATCTCCTCAGATCTCTAGTTATTTAGATCTTTTGAGGATATCTAAAGAGGGTAGTCAGAGGCACGTCCAAACATGACATTTGGTACATGCCCACATTTTGCACAGTAGTTAGTGTTCCGTACGTGACAGGTTGCAAGCCCATCGCCGCTTATAAGAATACTAACCTATGACACATACCTTCGAATTTTTGGTTCTAGGGTATGCCGGTTTCCTCACGATGTTTTCCTTCACCGTTTAAGAGCACTGGCATTGCGCACATAAATTTTTCGAATGGAAAAACTCATTGGTGCACGACCAGGTTTGAACCCACGACCTTCGGATCGTGAGGCAGGGGTGCTACCACTACACCACCAGAATGAACATAGGTTATTTTATGTAGGTACTTTGCAGGCAAAGCCGCGGGTGGAAGCTAGTGAAGGCCTTAAGTGTCTGGCTAATGAAACGAAATAACTTTTTTTAAATTATTCTTCACTTTATTGAGGAACATTATTCAGATTGGCGGCGGCCTGTTGTCTTGGCAGGTTTCGTCAGGTTTACAGACATCATCATCATCATCAGCATCGAAGTTCACTACCAAACACTGACAGCATTTCATACCTGAAACCAATGAAAATACAAATCAAATCCTACTAAGTTAATATTATTAAAAACGCAAAAGTTTGTAAAAATGTGTGGATGTATGGATGTCAGGATGCCAGGATGTCTGGATGTATGTTTGTTACTCTTTCATGCTGAAACGGCTGAACGGATCAAAACGAAATTTTTGATAGATTATAGTATGGAATAGCACATAGGCTACTGTTTATTCCGGAAAAATGTACGGTTCCCGTGGAATCGATTTGTTTTTGTTTTTCAAGGTACAACGCGGGCGAAGTCGTGGGCAGAAGCTAGTACAAAATAATACATACATACATACATAAAATCACGCCTGTTTCCCGACGGGGTAGGCAGAGACCACGGACCTCCACTTGCTACGATCCTGACATACTTCTTTTGCTTCATTCACTCTCATTACATTCTTCATACATGCGCGTCGGTTTAGGGTACTCTTAGTACTTTTAGTACAAAATAAATCAACAATAACTAGTTTGTTTTTGTTCTTATTTATAAGACTGCCAAATAACTGAAAAAAACTGCCATACAAGCACATTATCGCAATTCGCACGGGCATAACCCATTTCGTTGCAACTAAATATTCTTTACAGCACTATACATTTTGTGAACTAAGCAAAATGCAATACAATAGTGTTTATTTATCAGAAACAACCGCAGCTGTCTACTTTCTCGAAATGCCTACTTTATTACGCTTTATAGAGTCACGTGCGCAGAGCGTTTTGCCAAGATTTCTTTTGGGAGACGTGCGACTCCGGGGCCGGGAATATTGTAGTTTCAGCACGACCAGTCTTGCTTCAGAGGTAATGTTCCAACGTGGATTATTATATTAAATTGGTTTATATAAGTAACTCGATTATTGTGTTACCTAATCCATACATTTTTACTCTAATATCCTACTAATATTATAAACGCGAAAGTTTGTAAGAATGTATGGATGGATGGATGTCAAGATGTCTGGATGTATGTTTGTTACTCTTTCACGCTAAAACGACTGAACGGATCTGAATGAAATTTGGTACAGCTATAGATTATGGTCTGGAATAACATATAGGCTACATTTTATCCCGGAAAAACATAAGGTTCCCGCGGGATAGATTTCTTTTTGTTTTTCAAGGTACCACGCGGGCGAATCCGTGGGCGGAAGTTAGTCTATAATAAATGCTAGAGTTATTTTCATCTTTATTTGAATAAAATATCTATGTCCTAGACAAAACAATGAAAAAAAAATACGAAAAATCCTAAAAAATGCTAAATCCTGACAATGTAAGTCAGTACTGCATCCTTATCACTTTCATACAATTGTGCAAGGGAGAGGGCGCCATACCTATTAGCTCGTTTCGTAGGACAAACTGGGACAAACTGCGAGGAGACTATTTACTTATCTGCGAGACTATTTACTTATCGAGGAGACTATTTACTTATCACTTTCATACAATTGTGCAAGGGAGAGGGCGCCATACCTATTAGCTCGTTTCGTAGGACAAACTGGGACAAACTGCGAGGAGACTATTTACTTATCTGCGAGACTATTTACTTATCGAGGAGACTATTTACTTATCACTTTCATACAATTGTGCAAGGGAGAGGGCGCCATACCTATTAGCTCGTTTCGTAGGACAAACTGGGACAAACTGCGAGGAGACTATTTACTTATACCTACTCCTAAACAAAGTCGCGGACAACAGTCAGTATTAAACATATTGATAATTAGAGTGTGATTATTTCTCTATGTACATAAGTACCTACCTAGATTACAAACTCACACATCGCCTAGCGTAAACCACTGGTCATGAAGACTTATGATGAAATGTTAGTCATATACAATATTATCTACCTACACTAAAACTTAACTAGTTTATAGCTACAAATGGTTTCCAATTAGCAAAATGTAGCTCACAAATATCAATAAATAAATATTGTTGGACATTTCACACAACGCCATCTAGCCCCAAACTAAGCAAAGCTTGTACTATGAGAACTATATAGCTGATAGATTAATTGTATACTATTTTTTGTAATTACATACATATAATACATAATAACAGCCAGACACAGAACAAACATCTGCGTTCATCACACAAATGTTGATCCTGGGTGGGGATCGAAGCCACAACCTACAGCGCAAAAGGCAGAGCTACTACCAACTGAGCTTAAGGAAGGCCAGTTATTGCTACAAATCTAAAGGTAGGTAAATAGAGGTACCTTTGAAACACATCGGCAGACAAGCAAGGCAAGGACACAAGACTGAAGGGAAACAACACAGTTGTGGTACGCATACACAGAAACACATTAACTGCAGTAGTGGGATCACATCTGGCTGAATTTGTTTTTCTTCATCACGTGGGAAACATTTTAGTTTTTGCAACTTTTGCACTGATTTCTAAATCATGGAGCCTTCTTCTTCTTTATTCATTATGTTTTTTTAATTCGTTTAAAGTCACAGTCAAACTGTCAAGTCAATTTTAAAAGATGGCTGTTTTGTTTAAAATTCTTGGGATTTTTTTCCCGATGGATTTAGAATTATTCGCTTTAATTTACATATTTGTTTGTGGAGATGTTTTAGATACAGACTCAGAGAATGTAGAAACTCAATATAATAACATCAAAAACAGTATTAAAAAAGCTAGCTTAAAAATAAAACACGATAAGAAGAAATATGAAAGACTAAGCCAACACACAAAATAACTGATAGAAAAGAGACTTGCATTAAAATTCAACACTCCTGACTATAGAAATATCGATAAATCTGTAAAAAGAAACATACGCAAAGACATTAGAAGCTTCAATATAAATCTAATTAAATCTACTTTAGAACAAAACATATCTTTAAAAACAGCAAAACAAAACATAGGACATGGAAAATCAACAATAACTAAACTTAAAGATAAACATGGCGTTAAACATGGTGAAAACAGCAAAATTTTAGATATCTGCACTAAATTCTACAGCAGTCTCTACTCCGATCCAAACGCAGGTTCCGCTGAAAGTATTTCATATTCTTGCTCCGCAGACTTAGAGCCGATAGGTTCAGAAGTTCATCGCGCTTTATGTAAATTGAAATACTGCAAAAGTCCTGGTGAAGATGGCATAACCACCGAAGCCCTAAAACTTGGTGAACCGGCACTACTCCCTCATATTACAAACTTTTTCAATTCAATACTCTAGTCTGGCAATTTCCCTAAGAACTTCTGTCATGCTAATGTTATCCTCCTCCATAAGAAGGGCGACAAGTCCGATATTACTAATTATCGACCAATTAGTCTCATCTCACATTTATATAAAGCCTTTATTAAAGTAATTGAATTTCGCATATCTGGCCAACTTGACTTACATCAGCCGCCTGAACAAGCTGGTTTTTGCCGAGGCTTATCAACCACAGACCACCTACACTCTCTAAAACAAATAATAGAAAAACATTCAGAGTATGACTTACCTATTTATCTAGCATTCATTGATTATTCCAAAGCCTTCGATAGTATTAAACATATTTCACTTTTTGACTCCCTCACTAAACAAAATATTGAACCGACATATATTCATCTTTTACGCAATATTTATAGACACAGTACAGCAGCGATCCAACTTTCATCCACTGGTCCCTCTTTTCCTATCCAAAAAGGGGTAAAGCAAGGAGACCCGCTTTCCCCAAAACTTTTTACTGCAACTCTAGAAGAAGTTTTTAGAAAGTTGGCACCGAGCTGGGCTGACAAGGGGGTTGTCTTGGGGGAATGACGATTAACCAATCTCCGTTTCGCTGACGACATAGTTCTGTTTTCCTCCTCAGCCGCAGAACTTGGCTGTATGCTAGACGAACTAAACCAAGCCAGCCTCGAGGTTGGACTTGCGATGAACATGTCGAAGACCAAGTTAATGACCAATAGCACAAAACGCAGACTACACGTAGAGGGGGTTGAGTTAGAATATGTCCATGAGTATGTGTATCTCGGCCAAATAGTCTCCTTCCAGGCGCGACAAGACAAAGAAGTTGCTCGACGCACCGAAAACGCCTGGAAGAGATATTGGTCGATAAAAGAACTTATGAAAGGCGAACTTCCACTGCCTCAAACGCAAACTCATGGACATGTGCGTTCTCCCCATCCTCACATACGGTGCCCAAACTTGGTCTTTGACGGCTCAGCAAAAGTCCAAACTCGAGGTTTGTCAACGGGCTATGGAACGCAGCATACTAGGTGTTCGGTTAACAGACCGAATACGGAACACAGTACTGCGTTCCCAGACAAAGATTTGCGACGTCAGCAAAAAATCTGCCCAGCTCAAATGGGATTGGGCCGGCCATGTCTGTCGCATGTCGGACGACTTGTGGGCAAAGACCACAACCGAATGGGTGCCCAACGCAAGACGACCGCGCGGCAGACCACCGCGGAGATGGCGGGACGAGCTAGATGTGCATCTTCCAGACTGGCCCACTGCAGCCAAGGATAGAGAAAGCTGGAAAAAAGAGAGGGAGGCCTTTGCCCTGCAGTGGGACAACATAGGCTAAAATAATAATAAATAATTATAATAAATAAATAATAATAATTTACAAAAAAAAGTACCTACTTATAATAATTAATCTATCAGCTATCTGGCTCCCATAGTACTCACAAGCTTTGCTTAGTTTGGGACTAGATAGCTTTGAGTGAATTGTCCACTAATATTAAATAATAAATAAATAATAAATAATGCTGGACAATCCACACAGCATCATCTAGCCCCAAAGTAAGCTACTCAAAGCTTGTGTTATGGGTAAGTACTAGATAACTGATATATTTAATACATTATATTACATAGATATATGTATATTTTTTATTATACATAGAAAACACCCAGACCAACGGAACAAATTTCTGCAGATCATACACAAATTCAATTCCGAGGCAGGAATTGAACCCGCAACCTCTTGCGTCGCAGGTGGACTCTCGCCCGCTGCGCCACAGAGGTCGTCTAATTTATTTATTTATTTTTACATAGGTACCTACTAGATATTATACCAACATACTCTTCGTTCGAACCATGTCACAACACAAATATAATTAAAGTTACCTACCTAGTAACCGATAAGCGAAATTAGAAGTTTTCAGGGAAATAGCTTCGACAGCAATCTTCAAATATCCAACGTCAGCGCTAAGCGAGCTGCTGTGAATTACAGTTCCCGAACTGCGCTTACATAGCTCACTCAAACTTAAAGCCTTTACTGTTTCCAGCTAAGCAGAGGACAGCTGGCTCACTTTAGGTATACGAGCTCTAGAGTGACCGTAACTGAAAATAGATTTTTTAACATTTTGTATTATAATTTCACTCTTATGATCCAGACAAATCTAACGACACTTCATATGTTGAAATCCGTCCAGCCATTTTGGCTACCTAAATTGACACACAAAGGAACTCGCAATACATACACCCACCCCAAACACATTAGCCTCCTTTTTCGCTTCGCAGTCGGGTAAAAATAAGATTTATATTATGCACTTATCATGAAGCAATAAATAAATCATCATCTTCCTGCCCCTTTCCCAAGTTACCTACGTGGGGTTGGCACAACAATAGTGATCTTCCATTTCCCTCTGTCATCCGTCATCTCGGTACTCACTCCTTTCTTACCCATGTCATCTTTCACACAGTCCATCCATCTTTTCCTTGGCCTACCTTGACCCATTAAATAAATAAATGAATAATGAATCTTTTAAGGATATCTAAAGGGGGTAGTCAGAGGCACGTCCAACCATGATATTTGGCACATGACCACATTTTGCACAGTTATTAGTATTCCGTACGTAACAGGTTGCAAGCCCAATCGTCGCTAATAAGAATAATAATCTATAACACAATGAATAATTAAAAGGTAGTATAAACATAGATAGGTACTAGTCGCTCAATAGAAGTAACCACAAGTGACCAGCTGCTCTGTATGGACTGTGTAATAACCTCAGAGTTATGAAGATAGAACAGATTCCATCGGGAGATGCCGCGATACGAAGTTACAAAATTACAGAGTCGGCTACCTTGAACTAGGCACATCGTAGCATTCCGAGTATTGTTGAAGGCTTGTGTTATCTAATTCTTCTTCTTCTTCTTCTTTCTTTATCTGTCTTTTTTGAGAAAGAAAGAAAAAAAGAAAAATAATTTATTCAGTAAAATCCTACGTCAGTAGATAGAACGTCATTGGTAAAATCACAAGGATCACTTTGAAACGTCTCATGCTAGGTGAATCTATGTGCCAATTCCAACCTAACCCAAGTAATAAACGTAGTGGTTATATTCTCTTTGCAAGTACGAGAAGAACAGACTAGAAACTCGTCTCGGTCCTAGCTCTTTTTGAGATTGATTTTGCCTTGATTTTGCCAGTGTCAAGTGATTAAATTAATACTTAGGTAGTATTGTCAATGTTACAAAGTATCAGTCAAATTGTCAATTCAATGTTATAGAAAAGATAGCTGTTATGTTAAAACACTGCGGACCCATGGCGATACCCCTGGTGTGAACGATACCCCAACAAATAGTGTTGCGACACTAAATAAATAAGAGCTTTATCATCTCTTGAATTTTAGGATTTACAAAAAAAAACAAATTATAGTCTAAAAGACTAAAATTCTCGTGATTTTTTCGGATGGATTTAGAAAGGAACTATAGGTAAGTACCTACACTACACATACCTACTTATTAATATTTTATAGGTACCTACTCGCGTCATGAACTCGGGCTTTATTGGAAAAATAACCTCCAAAATTACACAATAAAACTCATAATAACTAAGTAAGTAGACTAGGTAGGTACTAAAGATAGTAATCGAATGAATCGCAGAAAATCCAGATACCTACCTAATAAAGTTACTTAGGTACCTATATTAAGATTTTAACAATAAAATCTGATGCTCATCAACGAATAATAAACATGACATTTTCATTATAGTTTTAAAAGGAGTGGAATCTAGGACCTTACCACAAGCTCTTGCAAACCATAATGTTTCAGAAATGCCAAACATGCTCTTTTTGGTTTTACTTATTTTTACCACCTACCTACTTGTTAAGTAGGTATCCTCTTGTTGTCATTAAGTTATCCTCTTTTTTTATTCAACCTCTGTTGCCTCCTGCTTCAAATGTCACATAAAACTTCAGATGGACAATTGGCATCATATTGGCATACACTTCACTAATTTCAAAACCGCAAAAAAATATTTTCTCATAAAAGCCATTAAATCGCTAGTTTCGCTAGATAATCGAGATCTATACACATTCAAATTGGAAAATAGTTTGAATAAAACTAAAAGTTCAAAACTCAAATTTTAGTGCATAGATGTTAAATTCGTAGTGCATGTGTTGCATACTACCTGTTTGCGCCTGGTGTGCTCTCTTGCCTATCCTCATTATATGCCCTTGGATACTCTGCGCGAAAGCCTTCTGTCCTGACTGCTTAAAAATTTTCCCCAAAAGCTTTCTAGAATTCTTTGGATGTGAACAAACTGAATCTGACGAGGTGAAGAACAAGCTAGATTCTGTTTAAAAGGGAGTAAGCACGAAATTCGAGCTTAGTTTCAATAAAGTGCTTAAAAAGATAACTCCACTTTACAATTCGAAGATCTCACACAAAAAGTTTGCTCAATTATAGCGTTCTTTTCTCCAGGTATTAAATACACAAAACCAAGTCCAGCAGAATAAAACAATCTAGTTCCAGGCACTTTGAAATCGTGCTTAGTTCCGAGAAATACTGGGATACGTGTGTGGAATATTTAAGCTTGGAAATTGGACGAAACATTGTAAACCGAAAGAACTTATTAGAGAGAACAGCGCCGATAATAAACTCGCCTGCATTCAGACCACGGGGAAATCATTTTATTTATCAACCAGCTTAGATATTTAAAAGTTTAAATGAAAGAATCATAAAGCAAATGTGTCTCTTGGTTTGGATTCTGCCGTTGCTTGTCAGTCCGTTCGTGTCATGTTGTCCATGCTGCGACTGTTGTTTCAACTGTGTCATACCTAAGGAGAAAGAAATGATGTGACCCTTGGTAAACTGAGCTTAGTATAGACAAGACATGCTTCGTCGTGCTGATTTGATTACGATAAGATTATCGAAACTGGGCTTTGAACGGCGGCTTAACTACAGAAGAAGTAAAAAAAAGACGTCAATCGATGATAATGTCCAAGTTTGGTAAAATAGTAGGAATATTGAATTAGTGATACTTATGATTTGAAGCATAAAATGATTTACTGAGCTTAGTCGCTTTTGTGATATTGTGCTTGGTTTTCTGATGGATGAACGTTTATGTTTTATCTAGTTTTTGATCCTAGATACCTACACTTACATATTACCTAGTATTATAATTATATCCGTGTTACGCTGGATTTTAATGTAAAAGAAATAAACAAAGTAAAATGCTAATTGTTTTTTTTTAAATATCATCACTAGGTTATCCCCAATTCGGTGGACATCACCTCGTATCTCTAAGTAGGTTTATATTATATCTCTCTCATTCTTTATCTCTACCTAGACTTTCTTCCACTTGAAACTGCCGGGCTAACATGGGGCACCACCACCGAACTAAAAGTATAGAAGGGCCTTACAATACTCGGTTCCCTCTAAATTGCGTTCACATTGAACGGAGTGAGCTCTCACCATTCGAATCAGTCGACTGGCAGACGCGGACGGTACTACATCGGAAGAATTTCTATGAAAAAAGTCATAAAATGCCATCCTGTGCATTCAAAAAGTGTATCAATAACTCAAGGAATACCAACAAAGCTAATGGAGTAACATTTCATAGGTAATTACTCGATTTTTTAACATAATTCGCTTTTTCGTGATTATTTTATCATATTCAAACAACATCGTGCCATTTTGATTGAAAGAGAACGAATGTCTTGGGAGTAAAAGAGACAACATGTATGCTCTTGTGACGCGCGACCATACCCAGTGAATCTTGATCCACCGCTGTACTCAGTACACGGTAAGCCAGAGATCATGTTACGGTAGGCTATAGTGAAAGTTAGAATATCGATGTGTGAGTGCGTGTAATCATATTTTTGCCACGTTTTTCAAGGTCATGGCCCTTCTATACTTTTAGTTCGGTGGGCACCACGAAAAAATGTTGTCGATTGTTTTGTCTCGGTCTTTTTTTGTGAAAAAATGATACAGCATGTTCGACAAAAAAGTCGACAAAATTATGTCGCACGCACATACCTAGGTAGGTACCTACTATGTTAGCCTGGTTGAACGATATCACATGTGTGCATTTCTACTGAACTGTTTTCGTCATTGTTCTCACTTTCGTCATTGTTCGCAACAAACAATTTTGTTTATCTCGTAAAATACTTATTAAGTAGTTAATTTTAAATGTAGGTACCCTGAGACCCTTCGTGAAATAACTTATTATCAACCAATCTTTTATTGCTCCATCTTCATGCCATCAGCTTGAAAGACGAGCTCTAAAATCAAGGATAAAAATTGAGTAGAAAGGCCGGGGTGCCTCGTGCAGAATATACAGTGTTAAATTACTACTGTGCATTGCTATGAAAGTTGAATCGTAAAATTGAAAGTGCCACTAAGGTAACGTAATACGTGGAGTTTACAGATATGGTGTTCATTGGCACTGAAAACTATAATAGTTTATTGGTAAGGTGTCATTTGCTAAACACGGCGGCCGACACTTTAATGCCGTCTTTTTTGGTCGCTAATAACAATAAAATTGTTTTTTTTCTGTTTTGAAAATATAGGCTAAGTACCTACGTGCTAATTATAATAATTTTCAAGTTAGGTATGTAGAATCTAGTAGGTAGGTACCTACTTATCTATTACATTACACCTTCGATAATTATTATATTACACACAATGAAAAATCCAAAACATTCTTGTAATTCTGTAACACAGTGAAATATTTACAAACAAGTACCTACCTAGGTAGGTACCTAATTGAAAAATATATGCACCTACCTATGTACAAAGGCGAGATATAATTGTGAAATTTATGATGAAATTGAAATTGGATGAAATTTGGCACAGATATAGATTATTAGTATAATAACTGGAATAACACATGCTACTTTTTATCCCGGAAAAATGTACCTACCTACAATTTCCAATTGAGTTATATACTTATGTTTTTGTTTTTCAAGGTACCACGCGCGCGGGCGAAGCCGTGGGCGGAAGCTATCTAAATATATATAATTCAAAGGTGACCGACTGACTGACTAAATGACTGACTGACATAGTGACCTATCAACGCACAGCCCAAACCACTGGACGGATCGGGCTGAAATTTGGCATGCAGGTAGATGTTATAACGTAGGCATCCGCTAATAAAGGATTTTGATTAATTCTACTCCCAAGGGGATAAAATAAGGGATGAAAGTTTGTATGAAAAGTCGCGATAATCGACATTCACGCGGGCGAAGCTGCGGGCATCAGCTAGTAATAATATAAAGCTTGCTTGCTTATGATGGCCGTCAAAAAACAGTCGCCGCTCCTTTCAGAACTGGGGCTTAACCGTAGATAATAAAATGAGTGGTTTATATGGGACCTCGCTCTAATTTCATTAAATACGAGTAGGTGATTGGAACATTCGTGTCTACATTAAATTCAAAGAGTTTTGTAGGTATGTGAAATCTATTAAGTAGACGTTAGGTATTAATCGCCCAACAAAAAAAAAAGTATTTTTCAATTCAAACCAGTTTCTGAGGTTAGCGTGTTCAACCAACCAAACAAACAAACAATTCAGCTTTCTAGATCAGTCTAAAAATGCACGCCCCTTCAATGTATTTAGGTACCACTACATGCGGTACAAGTACCTACAAGTGGAGGGGCGTGCATATTTAGGCTGAATCTTCTCTACTTACTTACCTATTATTTTTTAGATTTAGAAGGCTAACGTAAATTTAGGTATTAAGATGCTGAAAAAGCTTCCTACCAGCTAGCCAGTTACGCAATGCGCATTATCATCTTGCCAAAACGCCACAACAAACGGAAAAAATAAAACTTTCCTTTAGCAGATTCATGCAATACAAGTCGGCGATAAATAAGGACATGTCGCACGCAGCCCTAATCTCACATTTCCTCGACAAAAAGTGGGATCACTTGAACGAATTCGCATAAAAAACGGGCAAAGGGTTCTTTAATGTGTCGTCAAAACTTATTTTTACCCGACTGCGAAGCGAAGAAGGTTTTCTGTTTTTGGGGTGTAGGTACATGTAGGTAGAGACAAAGATTTAAATCGTAGATAATATGCCCGGACGCCAAAACCTGTGGCACTGTTTTTACTTGTGTGTGTTGACAAAATGCCGATGCACGCACACTAATGATTAGTAAAAAATGAACCAAACAGTTATTACACCATATATTGTGCAATTATATTGCACGATCTTTCGTAAAAAATATACTTATTCCTTTTGTACAATGAAATTGAAAATATTTGGTGTGCCAAATGAGCGAGCTATCTCATTTCGTGTGGCATCAAAACGGCGCAGTCTCAGTAGGTAGGTACCGTACGGGCATATCTACGATTTAAATCTTTGAGTATAGATGATTCAGTCAAAAAATGCACGCCCCTCCAATATATTTCCAATGTATTTACCTCTACATGCGGTACAAGTAGGTACAAGTGGAGGGGCGTGCATTTTTAGACTGAATCATCTCTACCTATGTATGACATGGAAGTTCTTTTGTTTGTCGCTGGAGCCCAAGCGGCAGGACCCATTTTGACAAATGAGGTGTCTTTGGATTGGAGTCGTCTGGATTAGATACAAGAGTGATTTAGATTATACAAAATGTCAAAAAACCTAATAAGGCGGCTGTAAAAATCTATTTTCAATCACGTTCAGTCGGTTTATAATTTTTTAGAGGTTCCTTTCAGGTTTGACAGAATCCCTAAATGATAAGCACAGAGTCTTTCCCAACTAACTTTGAAACAAAAGTTTTTTATCTCAAATGTCTTGAGCCATTAGCTAAAGTTCCAAGTTATTCGATAAAAATGTGCCTAGCCTATCTTTTTTTATTCACCTCCTAGCATTAACTTTAGCTACCTACCTACCTACAGCATACCTAGATACTTAAGTGTAGGTAGGTATACCTAACCTCTTAAAAAATAAAATCTTATTGATGTAGGTAGAGATGATTCAGTCTAAAAATGCACGCCCCTCCAATTTATTTCCAATGTATTTAGGTACCTCTACCTACATGCGGTACAAGTAGGTATAAGTAGAGGGGCGTGCATTTTTAGACTGAATGATCTCTACCTACCTACTAAATTCAAATTCAAATGATTAATTGCAACAAACAGGGCACATAGGTAGGTAGGTAGGTAAGTGCGCTATCGCGTCAACAATCTCGAATCACGAGGGCTCAAAGAAATCTTCATGATTAAATACCTACCTAGGTAGGTATACCTAGACATTATTATCTAAGGTTTAGGTTTAAAGACATTTTATTCTCATTCAAGATTAATAAATCACTTATCACCATCCAGACATCCTCAATTTGATGTAGGTAGGTATATGTGCGGATGAATAGAGTACAAATTCAGTTTATAATAGGTACCTACTTACCTAAGTACCTACCTACCTATAGTTCATCTGTGGCGTTTTATATTATCGCCCTTAGTATAGTCTGTGACCTTTAGAATAAGTTATCTATAGTATCTATATTATCTATGACCAGATTGTCGATGTGAAACATCCGCCTCCGGGTTTATAAAAAACAATGTCTTCCCGCTTCCCGGAAAGACAATCCTCTTGCTACCAGGCCACGGAGGCGGACGGACGTGCAGGCTCTGTATATACCTACCTACACTATAGTGTGATCTTATACCATTTAGATTCGATTGTTAATATACGTCTAAAACAAAAGGAGGTTTCCTTTCTACCAACATACCTACCTCCAAACATCCAAAGGATCTAGGCATTCGTGAAGTTAACCACAGGTGCGAGTTTGCGCATGTACCTACAGTTCCTTCCCCCTCCTCATACCTCCAATTGCTCCTGAAAAACGATACTGCGCAGCTCTTGCGGCTAACTTCACGAATGCCTAGATTCGTTGAGCCAACTAAACTTCCAAATCCGCTTAACTAGATTAGTTAACAAACTGCTTTGACGCCCACTTTGATTGAATTTCCAAATTCAATGAAAATTTTTTGCTTCTGCCGCAGTGTTTTCAAACAAAATAAATAATAATTGTCACACCTACAATGAAACAAAGTTGTACCTACCTACTGTGCAAAATGTGGGCATGCATCAAATATCATGTTTCGACGTGCCTCTAAGTAGGTACCCTCTTTAAATATCCTCACCTCAAAGATCTAAGAAACTAGAGATCTGAGAAAATATCTACCGAGCCTGGGAGTCGTGACCATTGTTTATGTACCTACATACCTATAATTATAAATTACCTACAACCTACCCGTGCAAAGCCGGGGCGGACTGCTAGTCTTATATAGAATGGGTTGTTTAATTAAACTGGTCTGGTCGTACAAAATTGTTTACGATTTTCACAAAACTACATCTGAGTAAACCTAATCCAATATATTCCAATCTGTTACTTTATTAACTAAGTATATCAAATCACTGATACCTATATAGGTACCTATTCCAAAATGCGGAAAATAATAGAAACCATATTTTTTTTTAATTTCCCACCTGAACCTTTAGAGTTAGTGTTGTTAATTAAAGGGACCTTCTATCATACATCGTACATCAATAATTTACTTTATTTTTGACGATGCAATGCAATGCATTTGCCATTTTTACTATAAAATGATATTTATCAGTAGGTCTACCATGAGTTTTCACAATCTACACACGCTAGCGACTGTAGTCAAAAAAAGGTATGAAAACTTGCCTACAGCGCCTCTAGCGGATAGTTGGGTAGTAAAACCTCACGTAGCTAACTATCCTACGTCACAGCGTACTACAGCGACTGTAGTTTGCGCTCATAATTTGCTTACAATTTGGTACCATGAGTAACAGTTTTGACAGATGTCATAGTAACGTACTATTCCTACTGTAGTAACGTCAGCTAATCTAAATGTGACAACTCATGGTAGACCTACAGTAGAATGCAACAATGATGCGTAGCTAATAAAAAGATAATGTAGTGCTGTCAACGTCAGATATGAGAGCATGTTTGCTACTGTCAATGTCGATTGTCATTTTAGTCAAACAAATTGTGATTCGGTGATATTCATTTTCGGTTTGTTGCATCGATCAAATAAATTACCAAAAATAAAATGCCTCCAGCAGGATCTGCTATCCCGATGGATACGCAAAGAGAGAAGGCGTTCCAGGATTACCGGAAGAAACTCTTGGAACACAAGGAAGTGGAATCCAGACTGAAAGATAGTGAGTATTGTCACCATTGATTTTTGTCGAATCATCCCTCATATTTTGAAGTTTTTACAATGATAAATTACAATTTTCTTTGTTTAAAGACTCTAAGGTAGTAGTTATTTATTCGTGTGAAACAATAATATCCAGTTCATGAAACTTTTAAAACTTCTTCAGTCAACTTCATTGTTTTATACACACACACTTACCAATATAGGTTCTAGGGTATGCCGGATTTCTCACGCCGTTTTCCTTCACCGTTTCAGCACTAAGGCCTATTGTTGTACAAACAATTTGAACCCACGACTCTCAGTTATCAAGGCAAAAGATAGATATCAAAGAGGGTATATCACTACACCACCAATGCTCACTATATTTTGAACAATAAATGCTATTGTTATTACTATCTACCATGAACTCCATAGTCAGCTTCTGCTTCTATAATTATTTGCTATAATGCTGTAAATTATAAATACTATTGTGTTAAAATTAAGCAATGATCACACTGGCTGGATCTGTTTAGCGGCATAGGGAAAGACCAATGTCCAACTTTTTATTGTTTATAGTTTTAAAAACCCTTAGATATCCTTTGTTGTTGTGTTGCTATTTTCCCCTTGTCATCTGTGTTACAGATAATAACTTTATCTAAAATCTTTATTAAAATGTTTAGTGCGAGAACAGCTAAAAGACCTCACCAAGCAGTACGATAAGAGCGAGAATGATCTGAAAGCGCTGCAGAGTGTCGGGCAGATTGTTGGTGAAGTTCTCAAACAGCTCACCGAAGAGAAATGTAAGTAAAATTCTTATCTATATTTAGAGAGGTGTATAACATGATCACGACTGTAATACCCAGGGTCGGTAGATATCTCCTCAGATCTCTAGTTACTTAGATCCTTAAGGATATCTAAAGAGGGTCAGAGGAATGTCCAATAATACTGGTACAGTAGTTAGTATTCCATATGTAAAAGGTTGCAAGCCCGTTGCCGCTTATAAGAATCTAACCTATGACACACACCTTCAAATTTTTGGGTCTAGAGTCTAGCTAGAGTATGCCAGTCTCCTCACAATGTTTTCCTTCACCGTTTAAGAGCACTGGTGTTGCGCACATAAATTTTTTGCAGGGAAAAACTTGTTGGTGCATGACCAGGTTTTAACCCATAACCTTCAGATCGTTAGACAGGGGTTCTACCACTACACCACCACTTCTCTTATAAGAAGTATTCATTTTCTACACATTACTAAATTTATATAATTTCCAGTTATAGTCAAAGCCACCAATGGCCCTCGCTACGTAGTTGGATGCCGTCGTCAGCTCGACAAGAACAAATTGAAGGGAGGCACCCGTGTTGCACTGGACATGACCACACTGACCATAATGCGTCATTTGCCAAGAGAGGTAATCTTTAATTATATATCTTTCTTATTTAGATTCTTTATTAATTAGATTCCATGAGTATTATGTTAAAGAGTTATGAGTATGAGTGTGGATGGGTGTGCAAGTAGAGGAAGACCGAAGAAGAAGTGGTTTGTTTGTGTGAAGGATGATATGAATGTAATGAGGAGTAGATTCAGAGTTGACGAATGATAGGGGTGAGTGGAAGAAGAAAATATGTTGTGCCGACCCCACTTAGCGTGGGATAAGGGCAGGAGAATGATGATGATTAATTAGATTCTATCTGTAGTCTGTACATAATAAAGCAGTAGTGCCCCCGTGTCTGTACATTGAAAAAGGAGTGCTGTTTATTTTATTGTTTATGCACATCTCCCGAAACTACTGAGCGGATTTTCAGTAAGTTTTCACAGGTAGACTGAGGATAATTAGGAGCATAGGCTTTATTTAATTAAAATCAGATGTCAGAAATATAAGTTATGAAGTAAACATAATACACATCTTTATTGTACTAAAATTACAAAACAAATGTGTCGCAAAAGGAGGGCTTAATAAAAACTTGTGACTGACTGACTGACTAGTCATCTTTCTGCCCTATTCCCTTATTATGTGGGGTCGGCACAACATGTGATCTTCCATTTCTCTCTGTCATTCGTCATCTCAGTACTCACTCCTTTCTTACTCGTGTCATCTTTCACACAGTCCATTTTTCTTTTCTTTGGCCTACCTCTATATAATAATATTATTTGAATACTAATATTCATGGCTCATCTATCAATAAATAAATAATTTCCAGGTAGATCCTCTGGTCTACAACATGAGCCATGAGGACCCTGGTGATGTTACCTATGCAGCGATTGGGGGTCTCCAGGAACAGATCAGACAACTGAGAGAGGTACTTAACATATTTGACGACCTCAGTGGCGCAGCGTGCGAGAGTCCGCCTGCGACGCTAGAGGTTGCGAGATTCCCGCCTCGGAACAAATTTGTGTACGATCTGCAGAAATTTGTTCCGTTGGTCTGGGTGTTTTCTATGTATAATAAAAATATATCTATCTATGTACAGGGTGGACCGTGGCAGATTTACAATTATAAATTCAAATATTTTTAAAACTATTGCGCAAAGGAGCGCGGGAAAAGTGGCGTTCGACGCAGCATTCGTGCGGTTTATTTACTCACGATGTTGCAGTGGACCAGTGAGCATCGCGCGTTTGCAGTAGAAGCTTACTTTAAAAGCAACGATTCGTGTACCATTGCCCGTCGACAATTTTGTACACGTTTTGATATTCGACGTTTAAGTGACGGACCTAGTGTAAATTTAATTAGAACGTGGGTGGAAAAGTTCCGAGCAACAGGATCAACCGTGAACAATCCACGACCAGGCCCTAGTCGAACGTCAAGAACTGAAGAAAACATTCGGCGTGTTGAAAGCAGCGTACTGCAAAATCCACGCATGTCCGTGCGCAAGAGAGCATTGTCTTTGGCGCTGCCAAAAACGACGTTGCAGCGAATTTTAAGGACGGATATGAAACTTCACCCATTCAAGGTCCAATTGGTGCAGGCTCTTAAACCAGGTGACTTCACAGCGCGTAAGGAGTTCTGTGAAAACATGCTAAGCCGATTTCGAACTGTAAACACAATTTGGTTCAGTGACGAAGCACATTTACATTTAAATGAATTTGTTAATAAACAAAACTGCCGGTACTGGGCACCGAGAGGACAAAACCCGCGATTAGAGCACCAGCAAACCCTGCACAGCCCAAAAGTCACCGTTTGGGCCGCTTTATCCACAAATGGAATAATTGGGCCATTTTTTTTTTTTGAAAATGCCCTTGGAGCTACTGTAACTGTTGATGGTGATGCTTACCGATACATTACCGAATATTTTTTGCCAAGACTTCGAGAGCACCAATCGTACAGTTCGCACACGTGGTTCCAACAAGATGGCGCCACACCTCACACGGCGAGAGCCACAATGAGCCTCCTCAGTGAAAAGTTCCCCAGAAAACTGATTAGTCGATATGGCGACATCGCGTGGCCTCCCAGATCGCCGGACCTCACGCCTCTGGACTTTTTTCTGTGGGAGTACCTTAAGGCAATAGTTTATGATAACAACCCCACAAATTTATCAGAATTAAAAGCAAATATTGTGCGAGAAGTGAACGTTATTCCCCAATCACTATTGCAACGCGTCGCTCGGAATAATATCGAGAGATTCCGCGAATGTGTACGCCGCGACGGTAAACATTTAGATGGCGTAATCTTTAAAAAGTAAAACCCGCATCTTTAAAGCGTAATTTGGTATGCAATAAATAATATATATTTTACATTGACATCTATTTGTTTCATTTACAAATTGTAAATCTGCCACGGTCCACCCTGTATATAATTTATTAAATATATCAGGGGGGCGATTATGGATCTTTGCTTACAATCAATGTCAATACGTTTTCATTGTAATCAAGTGATTTGGTATGACATAAGAGTGTTTATTCAATCAATTTGAACCAGTTTTGACAAGTGTTGATTGTATCAGAGTTCCGTAATCGCACTACAGTTATCTAGTACCCATAACACAAGCTTTGAGTAGCTTACTTTGGGGCTAGATGGTGCTGTGTGGACTGTCCAGCATTAAGCCTAGTGGTAGAGGTCGTTGGATGCTAAGAGTTTAGTGTTACACAATAATCGAATGAAAATGCATTCAAGTGATGAAGAAGATGTGTTAACACCTGAGGTTATTATAGAAAGGGCGGCCGATATAGTAGAAAACTTGCTAGAAAACCTACAAATCACGCTTAAATCTTTCTTTTTCTCGGATTAATGGTATAAAGTATCGTATGCAACTCTTGAATAAAACGGATTTATATCGAGGCCCATGAATCACTCGCGTTGCTCAGGATTCTAACACTTGAATCACTACGGTCGTGATTCAGTCGTTAGAATCCTTCACTTGCTCGTGACTCATCTATTGCCCTCGCTTTAAATCCGTCCTTTATTCACTAGTTGCTATACTATTAGTCTATTATAAAAGGCTGCCTTTATTTGTAAGGAAAAAATTGGTGAAGACACTGACCACATGAAATGAACACTAGAATAAGTAAGTTACAGTAAAATGAACCCTGTTTCCCAGGTGATAGAGCTGCCTTTGATGAACCCCGAGCTGTTTGTCCGTGTCGGTATCACCCCACCTAAGGGGTGCTTGCTGTATGGGCCTCCGGGTACCGGCAAGACTCTCTTAGCCAGAGCTGTGGCTTCACAACTTGATGCTAACTTCCTGAAGGTATTATTGAACATATTAATTATGGTTCCATTTCCATACCTCATCTATACTGATATTATAAAGCTGAAGAGTTTGTTTGTTTGGTTGAACACGCTAATCTCAGGAACGACTAGTTTTAATTGAAATATAATGGTTGGTTGTATAGTCCATTTATCGAGGAAAGCTTATGCTGTAAAACATCACACTACGACCGATAGGAGCGGAGCATCATTAAAAAATGTTGCAAAACCGCAGACAAATTCGCGCGAGAGATTCGGGATATGTCCTCCGAAGGGATGAAAAATAGATATAACACATAACTGCATAACTACAGAGGTTATTTTTCCTCTTCCAAGGGGGTAATAATAAACCCTTACAGAATGTAACCCACAAAGGGATGAAAAATAGGTGTAACTCATAACTGCAGCGGGTATTTTTCCTCCTCCAAGAGGATGAAAAAGGAGGGTGTAACTGCATAATTAGCATTTAGCAGGGTAATATACTTGTGAAAACTGGTCTTATAAGCATGTTTACTTCAGGTGGTCTCATCTGCTATCGTGGACAAATACATCGGGGAGTCAGCTCGTCTCATCCGGGAAATGTTCAACTACGCACGGGACCACCAACCCTGCATCATTTTCATGGACGAAATTGATGCTATTGGTTTGTACAAAATACAATTATACATTACTAGCTGACCCGGCAGACTTCGTACTTATTTAGAAAACGTTTGTATGGGAAATAGAAAAGGGCTATTTTTAGAGTTTTCCCGGCATTTATTCGAATCTTTCTTACCTTTTAAACCTTCCCTAGACCTCCACGAACATTTCAAGACCAAGATAAGATAAATCCGTTTAGCCGTTCTCGAGTTTTAGCGAGACTAACGAACAGCAATTCATTTTTATATATAAGAAGAAGAAGAAGAAGGATAGATAATACTTGCAAGATATGAATCAAACCCATAATCTACAGCGTAGAAGACAGAGCTACTACCAACTGAGCTGTGAAGCCAGTCAGAATGCATAATAAGACTCCCGGACTCAAAACAAATGTATGTAGATGTAGGTACGGGAGTTCAGTCTAAAAATGCACGCCCCTCCAATGTATTTACCTCTACATGCAGTACAAGTACAAGTGGAGGGGCGACCATTTTAAGACTGAATCATCTCTACCTACATACATTTGTTTTGAGTCCAGGAGTAGGTAGATATCTCACAAATGTTAGTCCTGGATAGGATTCAAACCGACAGTGCAGAAGGCTACTAATAACAGCTGTATGAGGCCACCCAAAACTGTGGTAAAGTATATGGCCACTTTGCCAGTCTAACCAAACTCAAGTTTAGTTCTGAAACAAATCACTGCTGTAAACCCCAGGCTCGGTAGATATCTCCTCAGATCTCTTCTTACTTAAATCTTTGAGGATATCTAAAAGGAGCAGTCAGCACGTCCAAACATGATATTTGGCACATGCCCACATTTTAACCTAAATAAATAAATAATGCTGGACAATCCACACAGCATCATCTAGCCCCAAAGTAAGCTACTCAAAGCTCGTGTTATGGGTACTTACATAGGAAACACCCAGACCAACGGAACAAATATCTGCAGATTGTGCACAAATTTGTTCTGAGAATCGAACCCGCAACCTATTGCGTCGCAGGCGGACTCTCGACCGCTGCGCCACTGAGGTCGTCAAACCTAAAAACATAAACATAAACCTAATGATATCATTGTCATCCCAGGTGGTCGCCGGTTCTCCGAGGGTACGTCAGCTGATCGCGAGATCCAGCGCACCCTGATGGAACTCCTGAATCAGATGGACGGCTTCGACAGCCTTGGCCAGGTGAAGATGATAATGGCTACCAACCGGCCTGATACCCTGGACCCGGCGCTCCTGCGACCCGGGAGACTGGACAGGAAGATTGAGATCCCGCTGCCTAATGAACAAGCTAGGTACGTCTTGCCACTGCTTTTAGACATCAAAACTAATCTTCTTCCTGCCCTTATCCCACTAGGTGGGGCAGTGGTGGATTTATCACCAGGCTGAGTAGGCTGGAGCCTAGGGCGGCAAATTTTAGGGGGCGGCAAATTTGGCTTATTACCTTACACAAAATAAAAAATAAAAATTATAATATACACGGAGAAAAAATTTAACAAAATTGCAATATTTTAATACTATACACCTATACCAAATAATCCAACGATTTTACATGATAAATTACTAAACGCTAAATTTAATAGCCTACTGGCGGCAAATGTGTAAATCCGCCACTGAGGTGGGGTCGGCACTATCAAAACACATCAAAAAATGTGTCTCTCTTTCGTTTATATACTAGCTTTCGCCCACGGCTTCGTCCGCGTGAACAAGCTAGGTGAGTCTTTCCATTGCTTTTAGACATTAAAACTAATATAAAAAAAATGTGCATCTCTTTCGTTTATATACTAGCTTCCGCCCATGGCTTCGTCCGCGTACCTTTAAAAACAAATCTTACATGGACAAGGAGAGTGTTAGGTATGAATGTGGGTATGTGGGGAATGTGGATACAGGGGTAGAGGTAGGCTGAAGAAAAGATCATCAATTCTAAAACGTGAGGAACAATAGTAACATTAGACGTAACTTGTAGGTACTATTCGAATCGCACGCGCCGCCGGCCGCCTTCGCTTAGGTATGGGGATGAATTACTATTAGTTCGTGGTCTCTTTCGAATTAAATTTTTACAATGGTATATCTGTATTTATCTGTGTAGAGCGCTGGTGGTGTAGTGGTAGCACCCCTGCCTCACGATCCGAAGGTCGTGGGTTCAAACCTGGTCGTGCACCAATGAGTTTTTCCATTCGAAAAATTTATGTGCGCAATGCCAGTGCTCTTAAACGGTGAAGGAAAACATCGTGAAGAAACCGGCATACCCTAGAACCAAAAATTCGAAGGTATGTGTCATCATAGGTTAGTATTCTTATAAGCGGCGATGGGCTTGCAACCTGTCACGTACGGAATACTTACTAACTACTGTGCAAAATGTGGGCATGTACCAAATGTCATGTTTGGACTTGCCTCTGACTACCCCTTTAGATATCCTCAAAGATTTAAGTAACTAAAGATCTGAGGAGATATCTACCGAGCCTGGGGATTACAGTCGTGATCATATATTTTTTATATATCTGTATTTTTTGTTTCTAATATTTAATTTGTTTATTATAACGATTGTATTACCAAGACAAAACCATTTCGCTGCGGGAAAACAACCATTAAAATTTCTCGGTGTATTCCAGGCTG
This sequence comes from Cosmorhoe ocellata, assembly GCA_963675405.1. NCBI lineage: Eukaryota > Metazoa > Arthropoda > Insecta > Lepidoptera > Geometridae > Cosmorhoe > Cosmorhoe ocellata. The sequence goes on along the minus strand of OY776266.1, from coordinate 6,949,696 downwards.
GAGATTCTGAAGATCCACGCACAGCCCATCGCCAAGCACGGTGAGATGGACTACGAGGCTGTGGTGAAACTGTCAGATACCTTCAACGGGGCTGATCTGCGCAATGTGTGCACCGAGGCAGGACTGTTCGCTATCAGGGCCGAGAGGGAATACATTATACAGGTAACACTTCACAATTTTTAACCCCCCACGAAAAAAGAGGGGTTATCTGTCTGTGGCATCGTAGCTTCCAAACGGACGAACCGATTTTCGTTTAGTTTTTTTGTGTTACAGATAATTTTATCCCGAGTGTTCTTAGCCATGTTTCATGAAAATCTGTTCAGCCGTTTGAAGATCATCAGCTCTTTTCTAGTTGATGAGGGGATCTGACTAACTCTTACTATGTCGTCTTGATTCGAAATTTGGTACCGTGTTACTTCAATGATATTGAAAGAACATGGTAAGGTAACCAGACTTTATATATGACATGTAAGGGGTAGGTTTAAATGTCGGAGGGTTTTTACCATCTTCTTCATATTATCTCCACTTATCGTGTTCTCTTTTCTCTCGCTGTTCTCCTTGTGTGCCTGATACTGTCTTCGATTTTTTTTATTTCTACGTCATGCTTGTTTTGCACGATGTTTTCCTTCACCGTTTGAGGGTAGTGGCCTTACCACAAACTCTTCAAATAATATAACTTTGATATTTCGTACCATAAGCTTGTTTTTCATATATTACATTTTATTATTTCTCAGGAGGACTTGATGAAAGCAGTGCGCAAAGTAGCTGACAACAAGAAACTTGAAAGCAAGTTAGATTACAAACCCATATAAATATATTACATACTGCATTTCAATATTGTCTATGTTAGGTTTATTCTATGTATTAAAATAACTTCTGTAATAAATAGCTTTTATTTTATTTGTAACACTTATTTAAACAAGGCACTGCTTAAAAACTATTAAGTACTACCTGGGGTACTACACAATACATATAAAGTTCACTGTTTAATTATTGACTGGCAACAGTGGATCATAGCCATTAACTAGGTATACAAAAAATAATACAAGCCCTAATTGACTGTTCTAAACAATTCATAAAACTCACAAAAGTATTGTAAATATACCGTTTTTAGTGAAAATTATGTTCTTATTAGTATTAAACTTACTACCCGTGACCAGGACAGTGTGTAAACCTGTCGAAGCGTCGGGAAAAATAGGTAAATAAAACGCAATAAATACCCGTTTAATACTAATAATAATGTGTTCAGATCGCGTAAGTTTAAAAATATATAAAATTATGTTCAACCCATAACTATGATACTTAGTTATAAAAGTTATCTACTTTATAAAATCCGGCAGCGTTCCATTCCGCCTAGCTTTCGCAACATTCTCAAAATAGCACGTAAAATCAACATAAGGCTTTATCTTCCTATCTCTATCGAACGGTCTACCACTGGGATCTATATCAGAGGACTCGATAGATCTATTGGTGTCTACAACGCTCTCAGTATTGTTCGTACCGGACGAATAGTTTTCAGAATCAATTTCATTCAGAAATGTGTTAGATTTCGACTGAACTATCGGATTAAACCGCACTGAAGCGTTTTTGCTTATTGCTTGCGGATTTTCGCAGACAACAGGCGTGAGAAAATTGAAGTTTCTTATCAATAATGACATGTGAGTGTTGGGTCTTGGAGATAAGTTGTTTTTGTAGCAGTAGTTGATAAATTCTTCTTCTATCTCTTCGAGCACAGATTGACTGACTTTTGAGAATTCTGTTTGCTTTCTGAAGTTCTCTACTATGATTTGGGAGAGCTGTTTGTTTGTCTGCACGCTGCCTTTCGCTTCTTGGATACGTTTGTAGACCCCGGAGCTAACTAAAATCAGGAACCTGGAAGAAAAGTCAATATATTTAATCAAGAAAAGTATTTATTATCCATATTTAGGGCGGCATAACGCTTTCGCATTCTCTGCCAATCAACTTAAATTATGTCATGACAAAAATATACTGATCACAATTGTTTAGTGGCAGTGGTCCAGTCTTTCAACCCTAAGGTCACCAATCGATTTTTCCGTTTAAAAAATGTATGTGCGTTAGACCAGTAAGCTCAAACGGTGAAGGAAAACATCCTAACCTAAAAAGTTCAATAACAGTGTCAAAGGGCACGAAAGCCTCTGGCGCACATTATTCCTTTCACCACACTGATTTAAAAGTACTAGTGACACGATAAAAGACGGATAAAAAACTAAGCCGTGTCTCTGTCTATCTCTTTAGTACGAGCCCGAATGTTGTAAAAAATAATCTTTAAAACATTACCTGCAACTCTCATCCAACTGGATAGGACCATGTATCTCCGGTGTAGCCACCACTGGCTCGGCTGAGGCGGCTGACAGCGTAGGGAAGGCTTTATACAAACCCTTGACTAGATAGTTGCCGAGGCAGCGGGTGCCGGTTTGATTCCCGAGAAATTGAGCTGGGGAAAAAAATAAAGATTTTTACTGAAAAACTCAGCTATGTTAATTACATAAGTTGTGAATCACTGTTAATGAAACCACAAAAAGTAGTTTTATTAATAAACTAGCTTCCGCCCATGGCTTCGCCCACGTGGTACCTAAAAAACAAAAACAAATCTACCTCTCGGGAACCATACATTTTTCCATGATAAAAAGTAGCCTATGTGCTATTCCAGACTATAATCTATATCTGTGCCAAATTTCATCCAGATCCGTTCAGCCGTTTCAGTGTGAAAGAGTAACAAAGATACATCCAGACATTCTTTCTTACAAACTTTCGCGTTTATAATATTAGTAGGATCTTACGGCGAATGCACTATTTCATACTATGACAGCTCATTTTTATTATGCAACTTATGAGCCACTGTTGATTGATCATAAAAGCACCCTATATCACTATCACTTACTGTTTCTAAGTTTAATAGCATCCAATCCCAACTGCGACAACCTCAGTAACTCATCCTCATTATGTAAGCTGTGATCCACTGTTAACTGCACAACTCTTAACACAGAGTTGTCATCAGTTCTGCATAGAAGGGCCCGGGGCTCACCGACGTTGGCCACAAATAGTTTATTGTTGTGGACCAGGGCTAGCACCACAGTGGCGCCACCTGAGAGGTGCTGATCTATCTCTTTCAGACGGGTGAGGATATCACTGTTCAATTTCTGAAATAAGTAAAAAGATTCTTATGTCTAAATACTGAGAATCCGTTTGAATAGTTAAACAAACTATACCTCTTTATCTATACTTATAATAGACTAGCAACACGCCCCGGCTTCACACGGGTAGCAAAAGTATCTCTATTTTTTTTAAATAAAATTTATGCCTATGTTGCTCAGGAATAATGTAGCATTCTAATGGTAAAATAATTTTTGAAATCGGTCCAGTAGTCTGTCAGAAATCAAATAAAACGATGCACGGTTTGAGTTCATACTACGATGTAGGACATAGGATATTATTTTATGCCGAAATTCAGCAGGGAATGAAAGACAAAAAGTTTACATAATAAATAAACCTCTCGAGTGTCCGAAGATGTCCGAAGATACATTATATTACCTGTGCTTCAGTTAGTGTTTGGAGCTGATACTGCAAACTTGTTCTCTCGGCTATCATACCATCATAGTTCTCAATGTAAGCCTTCTCAACGGACACAAATGCATTTCTGAAATTAAAAAAAAATCTTTGTTACACTCCATTATAATTGAAATTTATTTTGGTTGATTTATATTGAAAAAAAAAACAAACATGATCATAACTGTACTCCCCCAAGCTAGGTAGATATCTTCTCAGAACTCTAGTTACTTAGATCTTACTAGATCTAGATTTAGGTAAGTACATTGAGTTAATCCGAAATAGTTCCGACCCTACATAACATGGGAAAAGAGCAGGAAGATGATGATAATGAGTCGTCTGTCTGTTACGCTTTCACACTTAAACCGCTGAACCGATTTTGATGAAATTTGGTACACAGACTAGAACTTGAGAAAGGACATAGGCTACCTTTTATCGCAATAAAATGCTTGAAGGGGTTGAAATAAAAGATTAATTGATATTTGGATGGATGTAATATTATAAATGTGAAAGTTTGGATATACAATTATCCAAACTTTCACATTTATAATATTACTGTGTTTGGATTGTTATTTAATTACGCTGAAACGGAATGGATGCAATTCACAGGAATTCTTTAAAATAGCGCATAAGCTATAACTTAACAAGGTACCATGCAGGCAAAGCCGCTGGTGGAAGCTAATTACTGATTTTGTCTATCACACACAGTGTTGGAATGGTATTTTTACTACATACAGGTCTAGAATAGTTGCAAAGCCAAATACCTCAATTTATCTCGAATCTCCTCATCAGTATTCGTTGATGGCTGCGAGAATAATATCTCCACAGCCATTCTCTGCATGATAAATCTGGCTGCATCCAGACCATTGTGTGGCTCAAACACTCCATATAGGCACCTGTAGAATAGGCCTTCAAATTATAAACTAACTAGCTGTCCCGGCAAACTTCGTACCGCCTTATACATTGCTTAGACATCAGTGAGTGATTATAATTTAATCTGAACTTTATTAATAGTAATAAAGTTCAAATTGACTCTACATTTTATTTAGTAAATGTTTGTATGGGAAATAGAAAAGGGCTATTTTTAGGGTTTTCCGGGCAGTTATTCGAATTTTTCTTACCTTTTAAACCTTCCCTAGACCTCTACCAACATTTCAAGACTAAGATAAGATAAATTCGTTTAGCCATTCTCGGGTTTTAGCGAGATTCAATTCATTTTTATATATAGAGACGAACAGCAATTCATTTATATATATATATAGATAGAAGATAGAAGATAGACGATAGATAGTTCGCCCTGAACTGAGATGTTTAAAATCCTCATTTGTATTCACACCCTAAAAGTTTTGGACATACTTTTTACTGAGAATTACAGCAAAAGTCTGCAAAATAGTTATTTTAAATGATGTTTGAAGGTGCTATGAAAAAAAAAAAACAATGTTCAGCATATTTTGCGGCTTGCATTGAACAGCAACTCTTGAGATTTGAGGTGTATAGGGGTTAAGTATAGAAGTATGAAAGTATGAATGTGGATGGATACAGGGGTAAAGGTAGACCAAAGAAAAGATGGACTGTGTGACATGACATGGGTAAGAAAGGAGTGAGTACTGAGATGACGAATGATAGAGGGAAATGGAAGATCACATGTTGTGCCGACCCTACATAACGTGGGAAAAGGGCAGGAAGATGATGATGATACATGGTTCTGAGCCCATATTAAGACTCCTTGTAACATGGGTATCAGAAACTACGAATAGGTACCTTAACATAACACCCAGACCCAGAAAAAATATCTGCAGAACATGCTAATATTTGCTGCGTCGCGGGAATTGAACCCGTCTCAGCCGGACACGCTCGCCTCACCACCGAGGTAGACAGAGAAGCAGCTAAAGTTATACAATAATATTATTACTTATTTGTATTGCTTACAAATTGTCCTCGGTCTGACAATAAAAACACAGGTAGTCGTCAGTGGCATTCGTATTCCCCCCGAGCCGAGAAAAGTAGGATGCTACAACGGTGTTTCGGCATTTGGGCAAGTCGTCGGTCCAAGGCCTGGCAATCATTGTTTTATTCTTTGCGTTAAAATCCTAATAATCGTTTTGAAAAGGAACTCGCTTCGAGAATTAAATAAATTTTAATAAGTAAACAAACAGACAGACAGTCGTCTTCTTCTTTTTCTGCGACTGCGTTCAATTTTGGCGTTTGACATAGACAGCTAAAATGTCGTCAGTCAGAGTCAGCGTCAGCGACATCGAATTCGAAAGAAATGTGAATGCTGATGTCTGACTCTCAGAGTAAAGATAGTGTCTGACTAAAGATGATTATAATTGTGAAGGATATAAAATTCGTTCAAAAATAACTAACATGACTTGCCAATTTTATCGTTCTAAAATACTTTAATTTAAAATTTACTTTGATTTGACGTCATTTCCAATAGGTAGACCGTAGGTTTAGTAGGTACTAAATCTACCTATTATTATATATCTACCTACCTGTATTGTATATCTACGAATTGGTATGGTACGATAGGTAGGTGTACATAACATAACGTACCAATTCGTAGGTACCTACATAAACTATGTGCAGCCTGTGACTTTGTTTGCAATAACATTTATCTAAGATCGGATTTCGTATAAAAGCCTTAACTTTGTTCCAAGATAAAATTAGGGTCTACGTTATTTACCACCACCCCACACGAATTTCAAGTTTCTGAAACGAACTACCTACATCATAATTTTATAATAATAGGTAACATTAAATACCTACCTACATAACTACGTGAATAATTATTTACTTACCACAATTTCCTTTCACATGGAGCTGCTTTGATATGAAGTCAAATGAAATAATATTTTATCTAGGTACTTAGAACAAAATACTTACTTAATAAAATAACACATTTTAAAACATCCAACTGTATTATACTAGGTACTTGCATTGAAAGCTAGTTTTCCTCAAAGATCCTCAAGAAGCATTAAGTACCATTATTCTTCCTAACATGGCCTTAAATTCTTAAGAACCAGTAAGATGAAGGATTAGGTAAGTACATACTTAAGCACAATAAGTGCTTAAGTATGTAGGTACTTACCTAATCCTGAATTCAGGGTAGTGTAATAACACTACCCTGAATTCAGGGACCCTTACCCTAAATAAGAGTCAGGGCGTAAGGCGTAGAGGCTAGGAGTTAGGCTCCCTTACTACCAGGCCCTGAATACCGTGGTACAGTGCCCCTTAGAAGCTTTTATAGACTACAAAATACCTACTAGATATCTATTTGTAGGTAACCTATTATTATCTATATAACTTATCTTATTTTTTACCTACAAGCATTATAAACCTTCATGACTAGCAACAGAAGCTATAGGTTCAATAGTTCAATTAGAAACTGAATAATCACACTAATAGTAAAATAAAATACAACTTTCTTTGACCAAAGTTTATTCATGCTATTACAACATAGGTACAAAACTTCAATCGTTTACATTTTTGCAATTTTTATGTTTTTATTATATAATGTTATATAGCTCTGATATAACCTAAAGAGCTACCTGTGACTAATTTTCGATTTAAAACCTATTTTTTAACTTTTACAATGAGAAAGCATACCTTTCGTCGGACATGTTAACAATTTTAAAAATACTATTATAAAATATTTTTAAAGGCTTACATACACCTTACTATATATAATTAATTCCTATATTTCGTGTGCAATGTCAAAATGTTTTGCGAATCGATTTTCTTTACAAATTGTACCGATATAGCCAAATCTCAACAATAGGGTTGTAAGTTACAATTTGTAACACTCACATAGGGTCCTACAGATAAGAGAATCAACCTATTCATACCCATTATGCAAATAGTACAAACTAAAATAAGTATTAGTGCATGGCCAAGGGAACAAGCATAGTAGAAGGATGGTGAAACGGTGAATTCCTAAAGTCACTAAGTATAAAACCCAACATGTCCCACAGCGCCGACCATCACACACAGTTTAACAATAAATGCAAAAAGATAAAATCAAAATACATTTATTAGGAACACAACAAAATACTCAGTTTATATTAACAGTTTGAGACACTTCTGTGACTTTAGAAATTCAGCGTTCACTGTCAGGTGAGCAAATAAAAACTAGACTCGAGTGGTTATTTAGTCGGTTTTTTTGTCTGCTTTGGTTTCAGGTTCTGGTTTTTTCTCCGCTTCCTTCTCCTCCGCCTTGACTTCCTTGGCCTCCTGTTTCGAGGCTTCGTCGAAGTTGCCGACTAGGTTAGGTACCTCGTCATCTTCGTCCAATGGCTTCGGCGCCGCGACGCTTGACGCCAGCCTCTTGAGCTGGTTTAGACCCTCGGGCCCCAACTGGCTCAGGATGCCCGGGAGCATCTCGGCGATCTGCTTGTTCTCGCCATGACCGGTGATCGCGAATGTGTTCGCCGCGAGCGATGCCTGCGCTTTCGGATTGTTGAAATGTATCACAGTGCCGTCATCTTTTATCATATTCACCTCCTCGATACCAGGGATTGTGTTCACTGATAACTTTTTGAGGGACGACTGGAGTTTCTTGTCGTCTGTGGCAGCGGTAACGTGAACCACCTTCTTCTTACGTCTCGGAGTGCCCTTGCCGCCGATGCGGACCTGAGACTGCAATTTTTTTAGCTTCTCCGTGTTCATTCTGATGATGAATACGCGTCACCGATCGACAGAAACACGGCGCACTTTATAGTAAAGTTATAGAGAGTTATTTAGTCGCGAACACACAAGTTTTCCATGTAACTTGATCGTACGCACGTGTTTTGTACACCGGTTAGTTACAAAGGGAAAATGGTGGATGGATGGATTTCCGACAAGTTATTTCTAATTTTTAATTTATCCACTTGGCAACCCTATTGAGTAAAATTACGCTCCGTTCCACGGACCTAAACAAACTAAGTTTGACATAATGTAGCTAGAACAAAATTTATTGGTTTCTTTGGAGTAAGGTGCAATTTAAATAGCTAGATAGCACTCTTTAAAATCACTAACTGACTGACGACTTTAACTATACAACAAGTGATTAAAAAATTAAGAAAAAATTTTGGTTAAATGGAACGTTGAATGTTGCCAGAGTTTGTCGATTTACGGAAATGTCATTAGCGACAACTAGCGTCATACAGCTTTACTAATACGTCAACCCAAACGCCAACATCAACATCTTATATCTGTGAGCTCATAGATGACGCTGTAAGTAAATAAATAACTTCTATTTCCTATAACTTTTAGCGTAGAGCTTACACACGTCGAGTAGTTTTTTGGTAAAAAACATAGATGGCACTACTAGTACCTACAGGAAAAATGCACGCATCTAAAATCCCAACAAAATTTGTAATATCCGCAACTTTTTGTTTCTACAGCCTAAATAGGTAGGTAATATAATATGAATTAAAAACATAGTCAGGTTTATTGAGTATAATAATATAACCAAATTATGTAACCTACCTAGGTAGGTACTACCAGATGTGTAGGTAGGTAGGTACCTAATGAATGAATGTGTGATGGATGAGATATAAAGTTATTATTAGGTAGGTACTTAAGTATTATTATTATAGGTATCTACCTACATAGGTACCTGAAACTAAACGAAACTAATTTCTAACTAAACCCATTTGATTTCTTCAAAGGCTGCTAGCTTTGTAGGTAGGTAGGTACAAAATTACATAAAACATGGGTAGGTATAACTACCTACTTCACTACTTAGGTATTCTAGTTAAGTACTTACTAGAAACTAAAAATAAATAAACACTCATCCCGTAACACGCTTTATTACAGCAATGCAGCAATAAATATTTATCTGCATTTACCAAATGGACTCCAACATGGCGCGGAATAAAGCTGTCAACAGGGATCGATTCGCGCCATTTTGATTTGACGGATAGTAATCTGTTACGCATTTTGTTTCTCACTGAAATGTGCGCTAAAGAGGTTGTGTTGACAGGATGTACAGGCGTGCTCGGAAGTGCTTCAATACAAAGTAAAAAAAAAAAAAAACTAGGTATAGGAAAAGATAGCGTTTATCCGTCAGTCAGTCATTCAGGACAAAACCTTTTAGGCTAGGACTCCACCAAAGCTGAGATGTGTGCGGTGTCCTGTGTGCTTCACACATTTCTATTGGTTGTTTAAAAAACAACTCTCCGCTCGTATCGTCTCCACTTAGGTGGAGTTCCGGCCTAATACATAAGTACCTTACCTACTAGATTACCTACTAGAGAAGATAGATATAAAATCACTTCTCTACATAACAATACCTCTCTGACTAATAAACTACACTTTAGTTTGTTGGTATCCCCAAACACGTTACCAACTTTTTATAATCATATTTTGCTTCCCTGATTTGTTGTTTAGCCATAAACTAAAAGCTCTTTGAGTAAGTAGTTGAGTAATACTTACTTGAGTAACGATTTGATGAACTGTTCTCATAAACAACATAAAACATGCTTTTAGCCGCAATTTCTGGTGTATTTTAGCCTTGATTTGTTTGTGTAGACTCTACTTAGAATTATACACTGTACCTACAGTTAAGTACCTACTTATAGGTACCTAGGTAGGTACCTTCCTGAAGACGGGATTTTCAGAATCATAGGTTACCTACCTAAGACGACCTCAGTGGCGCAGCGGGCAAGAGTCCGCCTGCGACGCAAGAGGTTGCGGGTTCGATTCCCGCCTCGGAACAAATTTGTGTACGATCTGCAGAAATTTGTTCCGTTGGTCTGGGTGTGTATGTATAATAAAAAAAAATATATCTATCTATGTAGGTACCTATATAATGTATTAAATATATCAGTTATCTAGTACCCATACCACAAGCTTTGAGTAGCTTACTTTGGGGCTAGATGATGCTGTGAGGATTGTCCAGCATTATTTATTTATTTTATTTTATTTTATTATTAAGTATTATTGTTGTAACCTAGGTAGGTACTTACCTATTTATGTACCTATCGAGCATCCAGTAATTTTTTTTATTTTATTTATTTCTTCACGCTCAATATACCTACTTAACATTACAGTTTAGTAATAAGTTGTATGTAGGTACTTATGTATAATATTTAGAACCTAGCGCATTAGCTTGACTAGATAATTCTAAAGTGAAAAGATTAAATTTAAATTCGAAATATTTTCATTCAATAGGTATATAATCATTTATTCACAAGGAATTAAATTACTTATGAAACGTTTACCTTGCATAATAATATCTACATTAGGTAGGTAAGGTAGGTAGGTACTATTAGGTACCTAGGTAAAATTAAAAAAAAAAGAAAATAAAAACAAATGTGAAATGAATGAAACAGCAAGGTGTTGCCAGTCAACAAACACTATAAGAAAAAAAAACATTTAAAAATAGAACGAACAAAAAACCAAGCGTGCAACATGACAATCGTCGATTCTTTTTTCGAATTCGTTTCCCTCCAATCTATCAGGTCGGCTTTGGACGCGTTCTGTCATTTGAGCAATTATTCCGCCAAGTTATCATCCTGTCAACATTAAAAAAAACAGAAGTATATTTACGGGAATAGATAATATTCAAAAAACGCGTTTTTGGATAAATTAGTTAACAGATTGCCTAAACAAGACACACGTAAAAAGCTTTATTTTTGGCCTACCCATCGTACTTACTTGCTGCAGCTTAGCTTATGTAGGTATTAACTATGTATCAACTTTATTTTGAAATAGATTAGGTAGGTACTTACCTGGGGACCTAACTTTTTTAAAACCAATCTTATCTTCATTAGGTATCAATGGTTTTAAAAAAAATTAAGTAGTTAGGTTACGTTAGGTAATTTATTGAAGTAAAACTTCCGTATGCTTGACATGGGGAGTAAGCTGATGAATGCGTGGCGTGAGCGTTACGAAAAGTGTGATCGGGCGAGGCGAACGGAAGTTGAGAGGGAGATATAAGTTAGTGAAGATAGAAAGAGAGAAAGTTACGTTTCAAAAGAGCAAAAGAGAGGTGCGAGCACACATTTTTTTATATTTTTTTGATAAACTGTCTCAATGCTTGTCTACACTAATATTACTAGTAGGTAGTTCGCCACGAACTGAGATCTCGCGCGCGAAGTCCAGAATACTCATTTGTATTCACACCCTGAAGTTTTTGGATACACTTTATGTACTATGTATAAGTGCCATGTTACGTAACCTAATCACAAACAAATATTTGATTATCCTACCTAAGTAGGTACTTTTGCTCGTGCTTTTAGATGTCCGCGGTTTTCTTAATTTTTATTTTTTGTTTAGAAACTATCCATCTTTAAATAAAAATAAAACCATTTTGTAATGTAGGTACAAGTAAAGGCCTTTCATTGGATACCCCACTCAATAAATTTACATAAGGTTTTTTTTTCGACTTTGAAACCAAATATTTTTTTCACCGATTAAGCTCATATGCTTCCCAGTAAATTTGAATAGCATTATCTCTAAACCCTCCAAGTTTCATGCAGATTGGATGTACGGTTCTCAAGTTATGCTCTATAAAACATAGGTATATGCATACATACAACGCCAAATCGCATAGCTGCCACTGAGATCTTGATAATGAGGATAGATTGTTTGTTTGAATTAAATAGGCTCCGAAACTACTGGACCGTTTTGAAAAATTCTTTCACCAATGTGTAGAATGAACTTTCATGAAGGTATTTATTAAAGGTACCTTGCAAGCGAAGCCTCGGGCGGTAGCTAGTTAACATAAAATGGTAAAAGATAACCCAACCTTTTCTAAAGCCTTTTTCAATCCATAAAATCTTTTCATGAGAAGGGACAAGCCCTTTCACGAAATCCTATATTTTCAGTCGATTCTTGAAAGTATAGCACCCACTGGATCAATTGGAACAAAGAAAGATTTTGGTAAAACAAATAAAAGGTACGGACGTTTTGTACTTACTTTTTATCCGATAGCGGCAAACTTTGTTTTTATTTAACACTAGCTTCTGCACGCGGCGTCGCCCGCGAAGTACCTACATAAAATATAGCCTATGTTCATCCTGAAAGTTCATTCTACACATTGGTGAAAGAATTTTTCAAATCGGTTCAGTAGTTTCGGAGCCTATTCATTTCAAACAAACAAACAAACAATCAAAGTTTTCCTCTTTATAATATTAGTTTAGACTAGCTGTCCCGACGAACTTCGTACCGCTTTAAATAGTGACTAGAACGCGGTCGAACGGGATAAAAAGTATCGTAGGTCTCTCGTATACCGTCTCCTGGTTCTAAGCTACGTCCCCACCAATTTTCAGCCAAATCGGTTCAGCCGTTCTTGAGTTATAAATAGTGTAACTAACACGACTTTCTTTTAGATATAGATTACAGGTAAAAATACAAATACAACAGAGTTAAATATTTTAGCGGTCTATGCAGGAAAATAGCTAGTGAATCGATAACAAGAAAGCAGTTTTGTATGTTTGTAAACTTTGTACCTAAGCACCATGTTCTACCATAATAGCGCCTAAACTACTTATCCGATTTTGATGAATGAGGTGTCAACCGACAATAAAACATTTTTTGTTTTTTTAACACAGACAGAACAGAATTAACATTTATATACCTACTTTACATAAAACTAACATTATAATACAATAAGAAAATAAACAAAAACGTAGTAGAAAAAGCTAAAATACTTATTAAAAACAATGTCCAATATTCCTTCATCTTTTATGGTACCTATTTACCTATTATGTATCTAAGTGGTAGCTACCTTTTGCACACACAAATCATACAGTTTTTGAATAGAAAAATTCGATTCGAAACTACGACCTTAGGATCGGAAGGCAGGGATGCTACTACTACACCACCAGTGCTCGGAAAGGACGAATTTCTTATGAACGGGAAGTTGATCATAACCCTTCCTTTATCACCACAGTTAGGTAATAAGCTTTACCGATACTTTCTCAACACTGAAAATCGAAAATAAAAACGAAATCGCGACCAGTATTATGAGACCCCATTGCGGTATCAGCCGACTTTGATACTCCGCGCGATTAGGGGTCCCACTATATTGGCAGCTAAAAAGGTTAAGGGTATATTGTTTTTGCAAATCGTTTGGTTCCCGATAGATTGAAATTTGTTATTTTATTTTATTTTGCCTTTATTTTATTTGGATTGGCAAATATGCGAATTGAGTTTTGTACGAGCCTTTTTCAATTCTGCTGTTTGTTTAACACGCATTTGTTTTGATATCGAATGAATTGGCAAAGTTCGTTGGGCATTTCCACTCAATTTGGTATTTTACTGTTATTTTAAAAACTTTTTTTTGATCTGGCATTGCTCACATACATTTTTCGAATAGAAAAACTCATTGCATGATCAGGTTTGAACCTACAACCTTCGGATCGTGAGGCAAGGATACCACCACTACACCACCAGTTTTTGTGGTAGGTACTAGAGGACTTACCTTTGAGGATATCCAAACGAGGGTAGTCTCACCAATTCTTATTACAATTAGATACTTAATATCTAAATTATTATAATAAATATTACGACCTCAGTGGCGCAGCGGGCAAGAGTCCGCCTGCGACGCAAGAGGTTGCGGGTTCGATTCCCGCCTCGGAACAAATTTGTGTACGATCTGCAGAAATTTGTTCCGTTGGTCCGGGTGTGTATGCATAGTAAAAAATATCTATCTATGTACATAGGTACATGATATACTTAGATCATGTATTAAATATATCAGTTATCTAGTACCCATAACAAAAGCTTTGAGTAGCTTACTTTGGGGCTAGATGATGCTGTGTGGATTGTCCAGCGTTATTTATTTATTTATTAAATAATAGTAAGGTTTTTGCAATATTGTGAAAAATTGTCTCTAAAACAGATTGGACGATTCACAAATGATTAGTTTCCAATCTCCAAAAGGGCTCAGCTCAATCTGCGGTTTACGGCCGGACTATCGGATGTCACAACAAAGTTAATTGCATGATATCTGACACCTATCGGCACCGCGGGACGAATTGGGCTCGATTGCTTGGGACGAGATATAGATTTTAGAGAGAATAGCTTTGGCCTATAATTGGCCAATATTTGTATAGTTGGATCAACGAATCTAGGCATTCGTGAAGTTAGCCGCAAGAGCTGCGCAGTATCGTTTTCGGGAGCAATTGGAGGAGTATTGGTATGAGGAGGGGGGGAAGGAACTGTACATGCGCAAACTCGCACCTGTGGCTAACTCCACGAATGCCTAGATCTGTTGGATGAACTGTACTAAGTATAGCCTCTGACTACCTCCTTGAGACATCCTCAACAAAAAAAAAACAAACATGCTTACGACAGTAATCCCCAGGCTCGGTAGATATCTCCTCAGATCTCTAGTTACTTAGATCTTTGAGGATATCTAAAGAGGGTTGTCAGCCATGCAAACATGATATTTGGCACATGCCCACATTTTGCACAGGTAGTATTCCGTACGTGACAGGTTGCAAGCCCATCGCCGCTTATAAATATAGGTACTAACATGACACACAACTTTGATTTTTTTGTTCTAGGGTATGCCGGTTTCCTCACAATTTTTCCTTTAAAGCACTGGCATTGCGCACATAAGTTTTCCAAACAGAAAAGCCATTGGAGCACGACCAGTTTGATTTGAACCCACGACCTTCGGATGGGAAGGCGGGGCCACTGGACCACCCGTGTTCTAGTGATAGTGTAGTGATAGACAATCATATTTTTTTATTGGTGGATAATTCACACAACGCCATCTAGCCCCAAAGAATATGGAAACCTGATAGCTGATAGATTAATTATAATACATTTTTTTTTGTAAATATATTCTATACTAATATTATAAAGAGGAATGTTTTGTATTTTTGTATTTTTTTTGAAACGAATAAACTCAAAAACTACTGGACCGATTTCATAAATTCTTTCACCATCAGAATGCTAAAATATCCCTGAGTAACATTTTATATTACAAAAAAAGAGATAGTTTTGCTACCCGTGTGAAGCCGGGAAGTGTTGTTAGTACTCAATAACACCCAGACACAACAATAAAATTATCCTGTGGATCGAACCCAAAGATTTAAATCGTGGATATGCCCGGACGCCAAAAACTGTGGCACTGTTTTTACTTGTGTATGTTAACAAAATGCCGATGCACGCACACTAATGATTAGTAAAAAATTAACCAAACAGTTATTTCACCATTTATTGTGCAATTATATTGCACGATCTTTCGTAAAAAAAAACTTATTCCTTTTGTACCCTAAAATTGAAAATATTTGGTGTGCCAAATGAGCGAGCTATCTCATTTCGTGTGGCAACAAAACGGCGCCGGCGCGGTCTCAGTACCGTACCGTACCGTACATATCTACGATTTAAATCTTTGATCGAACCTACATCCTACAGCGCAGAAGGCAGAGCTAACCAATTGAGCTGTGTTCTCTATTATGTCAATTCTATCTGCACCAAATTCTTTGACACCATTATTTACTGTGACTCTAGACAGTCTCAAAAATCAGTAGGATATCAACAACGCAACACGACGCTACCTAACCAATCAGACTTTATAGTCGGGAAGCCATTTCGGTGGCGCTCATAAATCTAAGCGATAGATTCTCAGCAAGTGTTGGTCTGTTAGACCCATTTTACGAAGTTTGTTTTGAAGTTTGCTTGTTACCCGACTGCGGAGTTGTTTAGGAAGTGTGTATGTGTTTCTGGCTGTCATTATAGTCCAAACAGCGGACGGATTGACAAATGAGATTCTATAATTCGTCTTGATCAATATTCACGAATTTAATCCCCAGGGTCGGTAGATATCTCCTCAGATCTTTTTAGTTACATAGATCTTTAAGGATATAAGAGGGTACTCAGAACCACGTCCGAACATAGCATGACACAAGCCCAAATTTTGCACAGTAGTTAGTATTCCGTACGCAATAGGTTGCAAAACCATCGTCGCTTATAAAAATACTAACCTAAGACACACACTTTCGAATTTTTCATTCTAGGGTATGCCTTCCTTCTCATGATGTTTTCCTTCATCATTTAAGAGCACTGGTATTGCGCACATAAATAAATCGAATGGAGAAACTAGTGGCCAAAAAACTATATGGCGGCTGTAAAAAGCTATTTCAATTACTGTTAGTCTGATTTTTGTGAACTACCCGCAATTTTAATTTTAATCCTCCCACTCTAAGCTACAATTTCAGGAGTTTCTTTTTAGTATACGCTTAAGCTTTAAAGAACTCGCCCTCCAAACGTCAAGTCTCTTCGACCAGCGGCTTAGACTATTTATTTACTTTGTATTTTCTGTACGTCTACAATGAGTTGTCACATTTAGATCGGCTGACGTTACTACAGTAGTAATAGTACGTTACTATGACATCTGTCAAAATTGTTACTCATGGTACCAAATTCTAAGCAAATTAATGAGCGCAAACTACAGTCGCTGTAGTACGCTGTGACGTAGGATAGTTAGCTACGTGACGTTTTAGTACCCAACTATCCGCTAGAGGCGCTGTACAAGTTTTCATACATTTTTTTAACTACAGTCGCTAGCGAGTGTAGATTGTGAAAACTCATGGTAGACCTACTGTAGGTCTACCATGAGTTGTCACATTTAGATCGGCTGACGTTATTACAGTAGTAATAGTACGTTACTATGACATCTGTCAAAACTGTTACTCATGGTACCAAATTCTAAGCAAATTAATGAGCGCAAACTACAGTCGCTGTAGTACGCTGTGACGTAGGATAGTTAGCTACGTGACGTTTTAGTACCCAACTATCCGCTAGAGGCGCTGTACAAGTTTTCATACATTTTTTTAACTACAGTCGCTAGCGAGTGTAGATTGTGAAAACTCATGGTAGACCTACTGTACACAAAATCTTACCTACAATGCTCATCCTGGGCTGGAAACTTGGGGTTGTCTCTAGAGAGACAAGTGGATGGAACCTTCGCAAATTCTATTCAATATGTGGGGGACCGTTAAAATAAAATGGACTAGAACACATAAAATACAAACACTACAAATTGTTTATTGTGAAATAGTTTTGGAGCTCTGACGGTGTGGTCTGTCTTGTGATCTGAAGGTCGTGGGTTCAAACCTTATCGTGCATCAATGAGTATTTGTTTTTAAAAAATTAAGGCCCCTAAAATATTACTAGGTACCTACTTGGTAACTTTCCAACGGTGAAGAGTGATATTTATTATATAAGTAAGATTTTAATGAGTTTTAATAAGTATTTCTTTTTAAAAAATTATGGCCCCTAAAATATTACTAGGTACTTAGTAACTTTCCAACGGTGAAGTGATATTTATTGTATAAGTTAGATTTTAATGAAACAAAGTAGGTATATTATTCTGTTCTTAATTATGATCTGCCCTATTGTGAAAACTACATGAAAATCCGTTCAGTAGTTTCGGTGTTAAGAGCGAACAACCAAACAAACAGACAGACAAATAAATTAAAAAAAAGCTGATTTATGTTCTATTATTCTTCTATAATCATCCTCTTTTCTTTAATATTAATGTACCCGCGACTTCATCTGCAAAAATCCATCAATATAACATACCTACTAATTATTACACCTTGGGTTACATTATCCAAGTTTTAGTAGAGATTCCTATTTATTTCTAGTAATAAATGTAGCCTATGTTACTTTACTTAGGGATAATGTAGCATTATATTGGTGAAAGAATTTTTGAAATCGGGTCCATTAGTTTTCGAGTTTATTTGTTACATTAGGTATACATAGGTACCTATACAAATCTTTCCTCTGTATCTATAACTAGATACTAATCTACTAATGGTGGCCTATTTTATTACCTACTATAATTGTGCAATTTAGATTTTAAGTCATTTTGTAAACAAAATAAATATTATTCTTTCTTTCTTTCTTTTTATTATTATAAAGAGGAAAATTTTTATTGTTTGTTTGTTTGCATTGAATTGGCTCCAAAAGTACTGGAAAGATTTGAAATATTCCTTCAGAAATGTGCAGAATGAATTTTCAGGATGAACATACTCGTAGCTAAGAATACTTATTATGTTAGTGTAGATATAGTTATAGAATACTAGCTGTCCCGCTCGCGACTTCGTTCACTTAAAGTATCTAAACTGAGTTTTAAACAAATCACACTAATAAAAAAATTACATAACTTTGACCCTCCTTTTACCCTTTTTAGAGGGTAATTTTGGAATATCCAGAAATACGTGTCCATTCATTTTGCATTTACAGTACACAAACAAAGTTTCACACCAATCGCACCACCCATTAAAAAGTTCCCATGCAAACATTGACCCCACATTTGACCCTTTTTTGAAGGTTATATTGAAAAATCCTGAAACACGTGTCCATTTATTTTGCATTTACAGTGCACAAACAAAGTTTCATGAAAATCGCTCCACGCGTTAAAAAGTTTCATACTAACGTTTTCACCCTTTTTCACCCCTTTAGAGGTGGAATTTCCAAAAATCCCGCCTTAGTGGGTGGTTTTGTTATAAAAGAAAACCACCTTCCAAATTTCAGCTTTCTAGCTTCAGCGGTTTCGGCTCGGCGATGATCAATCAGTCAGTCAGGTCAAGCTCTTATATAGATATAAGAATAGGATAGGATATTACCCTAAGATGTTCCAGTTTCCTCCGCGTTAGGACCACCCCACCCCTCCACTTAAATAGGGGGTGGGAGCGAGATAGGGGGGATATTTGTCCCCCATTAAAGCTCTTTGCTTTAACTAGGGGCAGTTAGGGAGGACAATACGGTGAATGTAAAGTAATCAAATAAAGAAACTAAAAATCTATTTTTCTTCTCGTTTCACAGTACTTTCAAACCTGTATCTATATTCTTAAACATGTTAGATACAAGTTATCAACAACACTTGTAAAAACTAATCGGTGTTTTGATCAAAAACTTTTTTTGTTTTATCTAAGTATCTAGATTTCTTTACGTCTTTGTATGAAAATTCTAAATTTAAACCTCTGTACGAAAATTCTATACTTGTACCTTTTTGGCGGTGTCTGAGTAGGTTTACCTACGAGAATTCTAAATTTAAACCTCCTTGGTTTGTTTATGTTTACGTACAAAATTCTAAATTTAAACCTCTTTGAAGTCGTCTAGGTTTGCCTACGAGAATTCTAAATTTAAACCTCCTTGGTTTGTTTATCTTTACGTACAAAATTCTAAATATAAACTTCTTTGGAGTCGTCTAGGTTTGCCTACGAGAATCCTAAATTTAAACCTTTTTAGAGTTATCTAGGTTTACCTACGAGAATTCTAAATTTAAACCTCTGAATAAGCTCTCTAAGTTAACCTATGAAAATTCTAAATTTAAACTTCTATAATAAGCTCTTTAGGTTTACTTTATGAAAATTCTTAATTTAAACCTTACTTCTTTAGATTTACGATTATTCTAAATTCAAACCTGTACCTACCTATAGCCAGATTTTGCTGTGCACATTCGCGGTATTGCGTGCGCAACCCCACTCCCTCCCTCCCGCAGGACGCGCCTACAGTTAAACGTATCATTACCTCGCGAATATCAAATATACAGGCTGTTGCTTTTTATAGTCACTAGTTCTTTCGAACCAGTGTGGTGAAAGGTCAATTAAGTCTCTTTTCGTACACTTGACGCAGATCGAATTTCCTCACGATGTTTTCCTCCACCATTTGAGAGTATCTACTTACTTGACACAGTAAGATCCTTCTTTATTATATAGAAACTAGCTGATCCGAGAGACGTTGTTCTATCTTAAAACCTTCTCCTTACACAGGTAGACATACTTACTTAACAAAAAAGGAAATTTCGAAATCGGTCCAGCCGTTCACGCGTGATGCCGTGACCGAGGGAAATAGGGATTAATCTTATATACCTACTTATATTATTTTTGTACTTACCTACTAAATAAACAATTTATTATGTATTATTTAAAATAACACTTATTTAAAGCGTTTTTCTCCTTGTAAAACATAACTAAGATACCAATGATCATTAAGTAGGTACCTAGGTACTGTTATTACCAGGTTTGGTTGACATCTCTAGTTATTTAGAATTTTGATGATAATTTCTAAAAGAGTCGTCAGAGGCACGAACAAACAATTATGAGGCACATACCCTCGTTTTGCATAGTAGTTAGTATTCCGTATGTGACAGGTAGCGAGCCCATAGCCGCTTCTTCCACATCGACAAATAAAGCCGCTACAGCCTGTATAATGTATCTGCATAGCACAAATTGCTTTACAAGTGCGCAGATCGAGCGACCAATGGCAGAGCGTGTTTCAATGTGTGTGTGACACTAGATACTATCGTAGTGTGCGTGCCATAGCTACCTACACAAGAATAGCTGGTCAATTCTAATAAGTTCTGAAATAAACTATGAACGCATTAGGCGATACCTGACTGAATTACAGAGGGCCTTACCACTAGCTCTTGGGGTAATATCAAAATAATATAACTTTAGTATTTCGTACCCATGACCTATAAAAATAGAATTGAAGAAGTGTTACTTCAAGATTGAAACTTGAAGTTGTACATGATGGTTTGTACGAGCTTGTGGTAAGGCCAGGGGCATCGTCTACAAACTACAAAATCTCTGCAAAATCGTCTGGGGATTACAGTCGTAATCATGTTTTTTATTTATGAATTACATACATTGTACAAAATGAAATGAGAACTCGAAAGTTTTTAGGTCCGACTGTTCCTGGTTCGAAAAATTTGGTGACAGGTTAAGAAGGTAGGTACTTGCTAAGCTCTTTACATTTTCCTGTGACTTTTCGTCTCAGGGATTGCGCGTGTGTGCGAGTTTTTCCCTATACAAGTATGGAGTAAGCGTGTGTGGGTGCAAAGTGTCCATAAGGGGAGGGACTTGGCTCTCGGCTACCAGCTTTATACCCAATTAAACTTTAATATTGGTGCCGTTGTAATTGGATGAGCTGTTTACGAGTGCCTAGGGTGTATTTTATTGGTAATGGTGGTCGGGTTTGGTGGATGATGCTCTTTAGCAGCATATTTTTCGATTTTTAGAAAAGTTTTTCGTAAAATTACCTCACGCAATATTATATAGGTACTTATCAAAAAATTGAGGTTAGGCAGAGGCACGTCCATATTTAGAGAAACGTATAAAAAGTTTCGAACATACCAGGCTCGAACCTTACTTCCCAATAACCGCTGGGTTTAGGTTTTCAATTGACTAAATAGGAACCGGAATGGACCGGACTGTAAAAGACATGATGACCGTTCATCGTAGCCATGATGATGATGATTTAATACAAAATTGCTTACTTAATTAATCAAAATGTTCACGACAAAATTTATTTAATACACCGTTTATCTCTTCCATTATATCCCAATTACTAAACAAAATTGCTCTTAATGGTTACACGGCAAAAACGACCTTAACTGCCTTATGATAAAGATCAATTTTCCATTACAGAAAAGTATCTACAATTACTCGTACAAAGAAAAAACTTCTCTAACACTGTATTTATAAAGTTCACAATTAAATGTAACGAGTAGAGCTTAATTTTCCATCTAGGCCCAGAATCTTCGACGATTCTGCTGTCAATCTGAAACAAACCTTATTACTTTACAACAAAGATCCAAGTCCTAAAACAAACCAGCTTCCATTTTCAGAGGAAAGCAGCCTTATACTCTCATCTCTTTCTATCGCTTAAATAAATATGGCTGTCTCGTTCTGGTTTTATTGATTTTCTCTCGGGCGTGGAGAAGAAAATTTGCATAATGCAATTTTGAGGGTAGGTATGGAATATTACGCATTGGCAAGATTTACACACTGAAAATTTAAGTGCGCAATACCAGTGCCCATAAACGGTGAAGGAAAACATCGGAAGGAAACCGGCATACCCTAGAACCAAACATTTATGGTGTGTGTCATAGGTTTGTATTCATAACTACACTTATATTAATATTATATTTTTGTAAGTATAATTACTTATTTGTTTCGAATAAACTCAAAAACTACTTGATCGATTTCAAAAATTCTTTCACCATTAGAATGCTACATTATTCCTGAGTAACATAAGTTTTATTTATTACAAGAAAAAATTAGGGATCCCTACTAAAACTTCAATAATGTAACCCAAGGTGTAGCCTTTCATCGCACGCTTTGCGGAAATTTTTGATGATGGACCAAAAAAAGGTTCTACAATATTATAGACTTTTAGCTTCCGCCCACGGCTTTGCCCGCGTGGTACCTTGGAAAACAAAAACAAATCGGAACCGTACATTTTTCCGCGATAATAAGTAGCCTATGTGCTATTCCAGACTATAATCTATATCTGTGTCAAATTTCATCCAGATCCGTTCAGCCGTTTCAACGTGAAATAGTAACAAACATACATCCATACATTCTTACAAACTTTCGCGTTTATAATATTAGTAGGGTATTTTATGTAACAAAATATAGTTAAAGGTAGTTCGCTCAACGAATCTAGGCATTCGTGAAGTTAGCCGCAAGAGCTGCGGAGGACCTGCAATTGGAGGTATGAGGAGGGGGGAAGGAACTGTAAATGCGCAAACTCGCACCTGTGGCTAACTTCACGAATGCCTAGATCCGTTGTATGAACTATACCTACTAAAGGTTCTATAGACCTACCAAAGTTGGTCAAATCCAACCTTAGTCATGTTTACTTCTTCATAAAGTGTCTTTCAGACTAGTGTGGTGAAAAGATTTAAGTGAATTTCATACTATCATTTAGGTCTGAAAACAAACAAGAGATAATATTCATGAAGTTCGTGAAAGTGACGAGTGAAGCAAATTCTCATGTTGTTAAATCGGCCAAAACGAGACGCGCCAAAGATGGACAGATCGACTATAATAGGTGGAAACACACGGGATTCTAATGTGGGCGTTCGCGCGTCGGTAATGAAAAATTGTCTTAAATTGCGACCACTTTAGTCACAAATTACTGTGAACGTATCTTCGTAAAGTAACAAACACGCGTGCTAATTTAACAGATTTTCAAGGGACATCGTGAAAGAATGGGCGTGTTTCGTACGCAAACACCGTCAGAAACACGGCAAAATGTCACAAGGGTGGACGGACATCAAGGAAACTTATAGATGATTCTTTATTGTTCATCACCATCATCATTCGCACCCAACTTCACCCACTGCTGGATATAGGCATCTTTTTGCATATGACATAGTCCATGGTTTAGGTTTAAAGAATATTTATTTCCCAAAGAAGAAATTAAATTTCACTTTTTATGAGAAACATCTTATAAGTTACATAGAGCTTCGAGCGTCAGTTAATGTTAATCGTGTACAAAAGTTCTACAAATAACCTTATACAAATATCACGTAACAATAAGATAGTTAACAAAGAATTAATAGATGTAGTGAAAACATTTCAAAACTACCCGTTTGCATTAATGCTGCAGAGGGTTTAGCCTTAAAACGCCATGCTGACCAATGCGTCTTGGCGAGTATTTTACCACAAACTCTTCGGGCAATATCAGAGTAATATAACATTGATATTTCGTACTATGTAAAAAAAAAATATGATCACGACTGTAATCCCCGGGCTCGGTAGATATCTCCTCAGATCTTTGGTTACTTAGATCTTTGAGGATATCTAAAGGGGGTAGTCAGAGGCAAGTCCAAACATGACATTTGGTACATGCCCACATTTTGCACAGTAGTTAGTATTCCGTACGTGACAGGTTGCAAGCCCATCGCCGCTTATAAAAATACTAACCTATGACACACACCTTCGAATTATTGGCTCTAGGGTATGCCGGTTTCCTCACGATGTTTTCCTTCACCGTTTAAGAGCACTGGGATTACGCACATAAATTTTCCGAATGGAAAAACTCATTGGTGCACGACCAGGTTTGAACCCACGACCTTCGGATCGTGAGGCCGGGGTGCTACCACTGCACCACCAGCGCTCTTCGTACTATGTGACCTTTAAAAATTGTATTGAAAATGTGACATTTCTGAATGATTGTTTGTAAGAGCTTGTGGTAAGTCCCCTGGTCTTGTTAGCCTGTGTAAATACGGAACACGAAAGGAGTCTTTGTCACTTTAATCCTTTCGCCACACTAGCTCAAACGAGCTGAAAAAGAAAAATGGAAAATGTGACATATCTGAAACATGATTGTTTGTAAGAGCTTGTGGTAAGTTCACAGGTCTTGTTAGCGGAGCACGAAAGGAGCCTTTTTGTCACTTTTATGCCCGCTTTCCACTGCAAGCGGAGCGGGCTCTGTACGAACTCCGTTTAACTCACATTACCCTTTTTTAGTGTAAGGCCTAGGCGCCAAGGCGGGCATAATTTTTCGCCACACTAAGAAAGAGGCGCGACGTTTATTCCCGAATTCGTTCCCGTATGTCCCCACATGTTAGCCGACTCGCTGCGACATGGCTATCAGTAGATTTGACTCGCAAATATCGGACTTGCGCCGCGACACGATATCGCTGAAAAACAACCCAGATTTGGTTAAAAGTAGAATTTACAACTTTGTAAGGGCTTGTTTATACGGGGAAGTTGAAAAATATCCTACTAATATTATAAACGCGAAAGTTTGTAAGAATGTATGGATGGATGGATGGATGGATGTAAAGATGTCTGGATGTATGTTTGTTACTCTTTCACGCTAAAACGGCTGAACGGATCTGAATGAAATTTGGCACAGCTATAGATTATGGTCTGGAATAACACATAGGCTACATTTTATCCCGGAAAAATATTCCCGCGGGATAGATTTGTTTTTGTTTTTCAAGGTACCACGCGGGCAAAGCCGTGGGCGGAAGCTAGTATTATTATATTCACACAACCCAGCAGGAAAATATCACTCCACTTGTTAAATAAATTGTTACACTCCACTTGTTATTAGATGAGGAGTGCTAGGTTAGCATGGTATGGACACGTGATGAGGATGAAAACCATGTCACCAGAAGAGTTATTCATCATCATCATCATCATCAGCCTATAGCAGTCCACTGCTGGACATAGGCCTCCCCTAATGAGCGCCATTGCGCCCTGTCTTCAGCTCGACGCATCCAGCCTCCACCAGCAGCCTTTCGCAGATCGTCACTCCACCTGGCCGGAGGACGCCCTACACTACGTTTACTACTAAAAGAGTTATTGGTATGAGTGTATCTGGGTACGCAAGTAGAGGAAGGCCGAAGAAGTGGTTTGATTGTGTGAAAGATGATATGAATGTAAGAGGAGACTCAGAGTTGAATGATAGGAGTGAGTGGAAGAAAGCATGTGACGACCCCCCGCGTGGGATAAGGGCAGGAGAATGATGAGTGACACCGTAAGAAGAAGGCTGCATTGTTGTCAATAAGTCTTCTTCTTCTTCTTCAATTATGGCATCTGTCTCTTAGAGAACAATTTTGCCAGTGTCAAGTGTATTTATTTATAAGTATTGTCAACGTCACAGAGTCATAGTCAAGTAGTCAGGTCAATTTTAAACAAAAGATGGCTGTTTTGTTGAAAATTTTCGGGATTTCCTCCGATGGAATTTCAAGAGAACTATTCACTCTAATTCACATACTTTACACTCGCGTCAAGAACCCGGGCTTTATTGGCAAAATAACCACCAAAATTACGCAATAAAACTCAAAATAACACGAGAAAACATATAAAAACCAGAGCGACGTAGTTGTCAGGCAAATACACCGCAGAAAATCCTGTCAATAAGTCAGTCAATCAGTGAGTCAGTCACGACAGTCTTTTATTGATTGGCCGAGCGAAGCGAGCGTAAATCTCAGTGGCAAGTAGAGTGATTTGGAGTTGTATGTTTGTATGTCTGTGTACATAGCAGAATCTCTAGACCTTTCAAGTTTCATGCAGATTGGATTAACTGTACCCCTAGTATGAGTTTTTGATTTACGAAAACTTTTTTCGAATAGTATCCTTTCATACATTTACCTCCATCGGAAATGTTAAGGAACTAAAATAAGGTCGATAATATCGAAAATATTATGTAATCGGCAGTCCCAGCAATGATTTTCAAACCAAGTTCTCACGATATCGACTTTATTTTAGTTCCGATGGAGGTAAATGTATGAAAGGATACTATTCGAAAAAAGTTTTCGTAAACTATCAAAAACTCATACTAGGGGTACAGTTCTTATGTTATTTATAACAAAAATAAACACAAATATACAACGCCAAACCGTCCTACTTGCCACTGAGATTTTTGATCGCTTCGCTCGCTCAATCAATAATATGTATACGGCCGCCTCCTCACTATAGTCAAGTAATTCGAAAATAAGCTTAAAGCGCAGTGTGCACGAGCCTTAAAGCCTAAGCAGTCAGATTATACAGATCCATAAACTGCGCACGCGCAGCCCATTGGAAAACAATCGTTGTCTCGTCACGGTGTGATTGACGGCCGTCCGCTCGCGACGGTGTGACTGCGGCCAGTTGGTTATAACACGTATATTTTAACATAATCTTTGAGCATTGGTTGTGTAGTGGTACCCCTGTCTCTATCCGAAGGTCGTGGGTTCAAACCAGGGGCCTTACCACGAAGTCTTCCAGAACGATTCCATTATAGAAACGTCACTACTTCCATACAATTTACATAGGTCATGGTACGAAATAACAATGTAATACTAATTCGGTAATGTATTATTAATTCGTGGTAAGGCCCTGGGCCTGCCTGACCACATTTCCGGCCTGTTTGGACTGAAATTCAAAAACAACAAAAACAAACACTCACAAGACTGTAATCCCCAGGCTCAGTAGATATCTCCTCAGATCTCTAGTTACTTAGATCTTTGAGGACATCTAAAGAGGGTAGTCAGAGGCACGTCCGAACATGACATTTGGCATTATGCCTACATTTCGTGCAGTAGTACCTAAGTATTCCGTACGTGACAGGTTGCTAGCCCATCGCCGCTTAAAAGAATACTAACTTAAATGACACGCACCTTCAATTTTTTGGTTCTAGAGTATGCCGGTTTCCTCACGATGTTTTCCTTTACCGATTAAGAGCACTGGCATTGCGCATATAATTTTTTCGAATGGAAAGCTCATTGGTGCACGTTTGAACCCACGACCTTCGGATCGTGAGGCAGGGGTGCTACCACTACACCGCCAGCGCTTTCTAGATGGTTGATAGATTAATGAAATACTTTTTTTTGTAAATACATACATGATAATACATAATAACACCCCGGACACAGAAAAAACATCTGCGTTCATCACACAAATGTTTGTCCTGGGGATCGAACCCACGACCTGCAGCGCAGAAGGCAGAGCTACTACCAACTGAGCTGTGAGACCAGTCAAAATAATAAAGATCGAATTTCATCCCTTCCTAAATAAGTTATGTGACTTATCACCCACTTAATTTATTCGCCAGTAAACATTCACCCCAATCACCCCCTACCCCAAGGCGCGATCACCCCCAAATGCTGCACAAATCGGTACAAATCCCCAGGGTGGCATGACAAGGCCCCAGAGTATAAGCTTACAACTAGAAATGAAATTTATTTATTTACTACCTGACCTAGACGTTATTGTTTTTTAGGGTCCCGAAGCCAAATGGCAAAAAACGGAACCCTTATGGATTCGTCATATCTGTCTGTCTGTCCGTATGTCACAGCCACTTTTTTTGGTTCTTGATGTGGAGATAATATTATGTCAGACTATTACTGACTAAAAACCACACCAGTGTTCCCTCTCACATTTTTCGCTGAGGTTACGAAAATTGTTTACCCTTCCCCAACCCCAGTAACCCACCCATTTTTGATGAGATTTTTTTTGCCAGCTCTTTCTAAGGGGCGTGCACTTTGATTTTTCTTACAATGACAAATGCAACAAAAAGAGAATTAGCGAAATTTGTCCAGCCGGTCAAGGAAAATAGGGATTTATAGATATAGATTTTAGGATTAGGGACATAAATATTTCAATCATTGGTATTAAAAAAACTGATTCCTATCGTTTCCCTTAAAAAAAGAAGTTAAATATTATTTTTATCAAAGCATTTATCAGAAATGTGTCGAAACACGCCGCTTGCTGAAAAAAATTTGACTCTATAATGCCCTTGCGATCATTTATTATTGACGAATAAATATCAAAATCAGCAGCCCCATTCGATTTGACGCATCTTTAGTGTTATCTCATCTAAATAATTTTCTATTCATGTTAAATTTTAGTTAAAATTAGAGCGCTGGTGGTGTAGTGGTAGCACCCCTGCCTCACGATCCGAAGGTCGTGGGTTCAAACCTGGTCGTGCACCAATGAGTTTTTCCATTCGAAAAATTTATGTGCGCAATGCTAGTGCTCTTAAACGGTGAAGGAAAACATCGTGAGGAAACCGGCATGCCCTAGAACCAAAAATTCGAAGGTAGGTATGTGTCATAGGTTAGTATTCTTATAAGCGGCGATGGGCTTGCAACCTGTCACGTACGGAATACTAACTATTGTGCAAAATGTGGGCATGTACCAAATGTCATGTTTGGACTTGCCTCTGACTACCCTCTTTAGATATCCTCAAAGATCTAAGTAACTAAAGATCTGAGGAGATATCTACCGAGCCTGGGGATTAAAGTCGTGATCATTTTTTTTTTTTTTTTTTTTTTTTTAATTTTAGTTTCCAAAATTACTGAAAAAAAACCCCACAATAAGTGACAAACTGCCGTAACAATGTCTCCGTATCGTAATAAACATGCGTGAAAATTTGACAGATTTTCAAGAGACTTCGTGAAAAAATGGGCGTGTTTCGTACACAGACACGACGCAGGGGGACAAATGGAACGTTTTAGTCCCTTCCTTCACCCCAAGAAGACAGAGCAGGGGGACAAATGGGAATATACCGATATTCGTCGACCTCAGTGGCGCAGTGGGTGAGAGTCCGCCTGCGACGCTAGAGGTTGCGGGTTCGATTCCCGCCGCGGAAAAAAAATGTGTACGATCTGCAGGAATTTGTTCCGTCGGTCTGGGTGTTTTCTATGTATAATAAAAAAATATCTATCTATGTATATAATGTATTAAAATCAGTTATCTAGTATCCATAACACAAGCTTTGATTAGCTTACTTTGGGGCTAGATGATGCTGTGTGGATTGTCCAGCATTATTTATTATTTATTTATTACTAGCTTCTGCACGCGGCGTCGCCCGCGAAGTACCTACATAAAATATAGCCTATGTTCATCCTGAAAGTTCATTCTACACATTGGTGAAAGAAATTTTCAAATCGGTTCAGTAGTTTCGGAGCCTATTCAATTCAAACAAACAAACAAACAATCAAAGTTTTCCTCTTTATAATATTAGTATAGATTATTATTCTAAGACAGAATACTGTTGTTGATAATTTTGATAGGTTTCGTTTCTACGCATAAACTGTAACGTACCTATTCTATGGTAAGACCGCCCTACTCGCCTCATAGATTTACGCTACACCATGCTTACGTTATTCGATTATACGGCAAATTGGTTACGGTGTTATGCTATTTTATGGGGTGGAGACTTTAGCCAACCAATTGTAAGAAGTGGTTTATGTTTTTTAAGTGGAATAATTTTATCACTTAAAGACTTGTGGAACCCGTGACTTCGTTTGAGTATTTCTTTTTTCATAGAAATTTCCTATGCGTATTTCAAGTTTCATCGAGATCCGTTCAGCCGTTTCAGCGTGACAAACAAACAAACGAACATCCATACATCCATACATTTTTAGTAAAAATGTATGGATGTACGCTATGTTTGTTGCTCTTTCACGCTGAAGCGGCTGAACGAATCTGGATGAAATTTGGCACAGTTTTATAGATACCTAGATTATTTTCTGAAATAGCACGCACTTTTTATTTCGAAAAAATGTACCTACGGTTCCCGCGGGATAGATTTGTTTTTGTTTTTCAAGGTTTGTTATTACACGCTTTTTACACGCTTTTTATTAGCTTCACCTGTATGTTTGTATGTTTGTTTGTAACCGACTTCTTTGGGCGCGATTTTGACCCACTTTAAACGGCCAGATTTCGTTCAAACTTTGTAGATTTATCGAGGACCGATGACAATACACTATTTTGATAAAATTATTCCATTTTTCAATTTTAAAAAAAATTTTCGATCGTAAAGCACACTCTGATGCTTCGCATCATGAGTCGTGCAATAGTTTAAAATTAAAAAAACAAGCTATTATAAATAAACCAAACTAAAAAATAGAAAATAAATAATAGTTTAAAAAAACTAAAAAACACGCTTTTTATAGAAACCGAACTAAAAAATAGAAAATAAATTTAAAAAAAAGCGTGGGGTGCTCTTTAAGATATTATCGAAATGATAATCACTCTACTCATATCTGTTAATAAAATATTTATAACTATTGACACCATGCACCCCACACTTTTTTTTAAATTTACTTTCTATTTTTTAGTTCGGTTTCTATAAAAAGCGTGTTTTTTAGTTTTTTTAAACTATTATTTATTTTTTTACAAACGTTCGCGATTATAATAATACAGTACCTGGGTGACCGACCTTTGCTCGTTTTTTTTTAATGGTAAACGACGTTTTCTAAAAATGAAACCTAGCTAGATCGATTTATTGCCCCCGAAACTCCCTGCATACTAATTTTCATGAAAATCGTTGGAGCCGTTTCTGAGATTCCGATTATATATATATATACAAGAATTGCTCGTTTAAAGGTATAAGATTAGTAGGCTATATACATAATTATATACAAGAAGGTGTTAGATTATTATTTTCCAATTTTAAAGGGATTAAGTTGAGAGCTGGCTAAATAATGATCAACAATTTCTTATAAGACTTATAAAATATAAGAATACAATACCAAAATATAAAAATCACAAATTCACACCATGTAAGGTGACATCAGCGATTCGCGAACAAATCTCACCGTCTTCTAAACTAAGGCTCATTATACACGAGCGGCAAAAACGCGTCCGCAGCGACATCGAAACGCGACGCTCATAAATAAATACATATCAGTTTGCGTGGTGCAGCTTACAGGCGGTAGCGGTTTTACTAACCTACACTTAAAAAAATGTATTATCAATAAAATGTTACCATCAGGATGATGAGTCACTTCTCGTATTTAACGTTGAAATGACTAAATGAAAGTTTACTCTTTGATATATAATATAATAATATATAATATATGATCACGACTGTAATCCCCAGGATCGGTAGATATCTCCTCAGATCTTTAGTTACTTATCTTTGACGATATCTAAAGAGGGTAGTCAGAGGCAAGTCCAAACATGACATTTGATACATGCCCACATTTTGCACAGTTAGTTAGTATTCCGTACGTAACAGGTTGCAAGCCCATCGCCGCTTATAAGAATACTAACCTATGACACATACCTTCGAATTTTTGGTTCTAGGGTATGCCGGTTTCCTCACGATGTTTTCCTTCACCGTTTAAGAGCACTGGCATTGCGCGCATAAATTTTTCGAGTGGAAAAACTCATAGGTGCACGACCAGGTTTGAGCCCACGACCTTCGGATCGTGAGGCAGGGCTGCTACCACTACACCACCAGTGCTCCTACTACACCACCAGCGCTCCTACTACACCACCAGCGCTCCTAAGATAAGGAAGAGCATATTAGAGGAAGTAAAAAAAAAAAAAAAATTTTTTTGAAAGTGGTGACAGAAAAGTTGAAGAGTAATAGTATGGCGTGGTGTGGGCATGGCGGCGGGAGAAAGTCATGAAACAAGAAGGGATTTGAATGTGTAGATACCGGATAATGGATGGATAGGTACACTATAGGGAAAACCTAAGAAAAGATAGATGGACTGTGTGAAACACGATATACTTAATATGTGTAAGAAGGGAGTGACTACTGAGATGACGGATGATAGGGGAGAGTGGAGGAAGAGAACCTGTTGTGCCGACCCCACCTAGTGGGATAAGCGCAGGAAGATGATGATAGTGCTCAAACTAGTTTGGTTGAATCTACCTTTAGTATATTAAAGTCGATGCAAGAGCAACCATTCTTCTATTAGTAAAATTAATATTGATAACTTTTTCACTAAGTAAAACTTCTTCGAATAGATACTAGTGAAGTGATAGTAAATACTGAGCAAAATGTGGCCAAGTATTTGATTATCATATTTTCACTATTTTTTTATTTATCGCTTTTGCTCAATTCACCCATATTTTTAGAATATTTATTCCTATTAAACGCACGAACGGAGCTTTTGAGCCTCATTTATTTCCTTTTACCACTTTGGTTCGAAATAATTAGTAGATTAAAAAAGGAAGAAGAAGAAGAGGAATGTAATAAAGATACCGTCCGCTACCCGCTCTCACTCGCACCACACCCCAAGATGAAAGACAGCCGCTCCCAATACATGAGGCTGCACAAAAAGCCGTGAAACGCTCAGTAATGGCGGCAGAACATTTGTACATTTATACCGAAACAGCGTTTTTTATGCGCCGAGCCGATTTATGTTGGCCGACCGAGGATCATTTTTGCTTTAATCGTTAGAGGGAGTGAGAAAGTGTTAGGCACAGCTGAGTTCCTGTAAATCCTGGAGTATTTATGATTAACTATGGGGACCAACGCCTTATTGTCACTAGTTTGTTCTTACCAGTGTGGTGAAAGGATTAAATTGCGTCTCAAAGGCTTCTCATGGATATGATCACGACTGTAATCCCCAGGCCCGGTAGATATCTCCTCAGATCTCTAGTTACTTAGATCTTTGAGGATATCTAAAGAGTCAGAGGCACGTTCAAACATGATATTTGGCACATTTCCACATTTCAAATCAAATCAAATCAAATAAGTTTATTTTGCGTCACAAAAACAGAACATAATAGAAACTTAATATTAACTAAAATTAATTATGACAGCAAAAAGGGTCGTCACTCAGCTGTATGCTATAGTAGCGCTAGCGTCTAGTGCTGCTATAGCGCTGGTCTTCCGTGACGCCGCAGGTGAGCGCGTGCGGCAACTGTGGTACACACATCGTCGCTCAGCAATTACATTTTTATTAAACTAATTAATTAATATGACAAAACATAGCCTAAAGTTAAAAGTTAAATACAATCTGGTAAGCACAACTATACAAAAATTATAATGTGAAATAATTAAGTAAAATAAAAGTTTGCAAGTACAAATAAGTATTTAAGCATAACTCAATGTTATAAACTGTTTAAGGTCCAGAACGACTACCAATGTGTTGCTGTGTTTGGGAATTTAATAAATGTTTCTTAATTGAACTTTTAAATGACCAAATGGAGGAAGAGTTTCTAATAGGCGGTGGTAGGTTGTTCCAACATTTCGTGGCGGCATATCTAAAGCTGCCACGAAAGGCAGTCGTTCTGTGATGAGGACAAACCAGTCTAGTGGCAAACCGTATGAGACGATCTGAAAATACGAGCTTTTCATAGAGGTACTTTGGCTGTCGGCTTGCCATAATGCCAAAGAGCAAGGTAGCGAAGTGGACAGTCCGACGAGATGACATGTTGAGTAGTCCATTATTGTTTATATATGGCGAGATGTGAGCTCGGCGCGGAATGGGAAAGCAGAAACGAACACAAGCATTTTGCATGCGCTGAATCAGCCTTTTAGTACGAGCTAGCAAACGTTCCCCAATTACGTTGTCGGCATAGTTCAGCTTAGAGAGAATAAGCGAGTCACATAGATGTATTCGTAACTCCGTGCTAAGATGATCGCGCATTCGATATAAAACAGACAGACGGTAGAAACAATTTTGAACCGTTTGCAGCACATGCTTTTCAAAGCGCAGCGAACCGTCCATAAGCAGGCCCAAATTTCTGGCTTCAGCAACACGTTCTATGGGAATTTGACTTATGAATACTTTGGGATCCTGTAAACTTATACTCTCAATGTGGCTCCTGGAACCGAGAATCAAAATTTTGGTTTTAGTAGGATTCAAAACCAAACTATTAGATTTACACCAACTGACCACGCGTTCAAGGTCCTGATTTAATTTATTTACTGCAGTATTTATTTCACTTGGTTTGGATGACACATAAAGCTGAAGGTCGTCGGCGTAAAGATGAAAATTACAATTTTCGAGTTTTAAAACAACATCCGCGCAGTACAAGACGAACAATATTGGTCCAAGGATAGATCCCTGTGGAACTCCACGGATCACGGGCAAAGTATCTGAGAAAGAACTCGTACCATCCGAGTTATACAGTTCTACTAACTGAGAGCGCTCATTTCACACAGTAGTTAGTATTCCGTACGTGATAGGTTGCAAGCCTATCACCGCCTATAATAATACTAACCTACGATAGACACCTTCGAATTTTTGGTTTTAGGTTTTCCCAGTTTCCTTCACAATAGAGTTGAACTGGGGTGCTACCCGTGACTCACGAGTTCACGACATGACAATTATGTCGTGAGTTCTTACGATGGACAACGTGAATTTTAACAAAACATCGTATGATTTCACAAACTAGATTATTATAGATTATATATATAGATTTTTTTTTGAGTTTTAACGATAAACATGTAAATTTTTATAAGACACTAGCTGACCCGGCAGACTTCGTACTTATTTAGAAAACGTGTGTATGGGAAATAGAAAAGGGCTATTTTTAGGGTTTTCCCGGCAGTTATTCGAATTTTTCTTACCTTTTAAACCTTCCCTAGACCTCCACAAACATTTCAAGACCAAGATAAGATAAATCCGTTTAGCCGTTCTCGAGTTTTAGCGAGACTAACGAACAGCAATTCATTTTTATATACATATATAGATAGAAGATTGCATAGTTTGACGGTGTCACATCGTGTCACGCGTGTCGTGACTATTACAAAAGTCCGAACAAAGTAAGTCCAGTCCACCCGTACAGTTTATTTCGAGATTTTCCTCCAGCTACTATTTCTATGTATAATTTATATTGTCATTTGTTAAATGATAGCATCTCACTGTACGCCTTTTTGTTGTGCTAATCCGGAGGGAATCTGCGATCCGGCGGAGAATGGGAGACCAGCTTTTGTATTCTTCAACTAAGAACTGTGGTTTTGTTATTAAATCCTACTCCTACTAATATTATAACATTTGACGACCTCTGTGGCGCAGCGGGCGAGAGTCCGCCTGCGATGCAAGAGGTTGCGGGTTCGATTCCCGCCGCGGAACAAATTTGTGTAAGATTTGCAGAAATTTGTTCCGTTGGTCTGGGTGTTTTCTATGTATAATAAAAAAATATCTATCTATGTATATAATGTATTAAATATATCAGTTATCTAGTACCCATAACACAAGCTTTGAGTAGCTTACTTTGGGGCTAGATGATGCTGTGTGGATTGTCCAGCATTATTTATTTATTTATTTATTTATTTATAAACGCGAAAGTTTGTAAGAATGTATGGATGTATAGATATAAGGATGTACGTTTGTAACTCTTTCACGCAAAAACTACTCAATGGATGGTGACGAAATTTGGCACAGAGATAGATTATAGTCTGGAATAGCACATAGGCTACTTTTATCCCGGAAAAATTTACGGTTCCCGTGGGATAGATTTGTTTTTGTTTTTCAAGGTACCACGCGGGCGAAGTTGCTCTCCGTGACACTAAACTAAACACTCTAATCCTACTATACCTGTAATCCCCAGGCTCGGTCGATATCTCCTCAGATCTCTAGTTACTTAGATCTTTGAGGATATCTAAAGAGGGTAGTCAGAGGTGTGTCCAAACATTATATTTGGAAAATGCCCACCAAAATGCCCATTTCTTTTTTCAATATTTACTAGCTACTGTGCAAAAACAGTAGTTAGTAAATATTGAATAAATAAATAAATTGATAAATAAATTATAATTAATAAATCGATCAAATTGGGGACGTACTAGAGAAAGGCCAGGTCCAGAGTACCCTTAACCGACGCGCATGTATGAAGAATGTAATGAGAGTGAATGAAGCAAAAGAAGTATGTCAGGATCGTAGCAAGTGGAGATCCGTGGTCTCTGCCTACCCCGTTGGGAAACAGGCGTGATTTTATGTATGTATGTATGTATGTATAAATAAATATTGGTAGACAGTTCAAACAACGCTATCAAGCCCCAAACTAAGCAAAGGTTGGTCTATAGAAACCAAATATAGGTTTATTTATTTAATTGTAATAATTCATTTTTTTGGCGTCTTGTCGCATTATTTGTGCATTTGCCATTTACAAATAAATTAGGGAAACTAATAATATTTAATACCTACATGGCGGGATTATGTGGGAACGGGAGAAGGATCAGGGGACTCACCACGAGTTCAAAATACATTACTGAATTAATATTACGAGTACATTGTTATTTCGTACCATGATTTATGCAAATTGTATTGAAGTTGTGACGTTTCTATAATGGAATCGTTACAGAATCGTTCTGGAAGACTTCGTGGTACCTAAGGCCCCAGGAGATTTAGTAATTTAATATATAATTAGGGACGATATCGATATTTATTAACAAAGATAATTAAGTTTAACAGAATATTAATTGTAATATTCTGTTAAACTTAATTATCTTTGTTTGGGCTTCTTTCATTTACTAATAATAATATATTTTATTATAATTTGGTATTGACCAAATTAAATAAATAAATAAATAATGCTGGACAATCCACACAGCATCATCTAGCCCCAAAGTAAGCTATTCAAAGCTTGTGTTATGGGTACTAGATACCTAACTGATATATTTAATAAATGATATAGGTACATAGATAGATATTTTTTATTATACATACACACCCAGACCAACGGAACAAATTTCTGCAGATCGTACACAAATTTGTTCCGAGGCGGGAATCGAACCCGCAACCTCTTGCGTCGCAGGCGGACTCTTGCCCGCTGCGCCACTGAGGTCGTCTCATTATAATAAAAAAAATCAAATTATAATAAAATATATTATTATTAGTAAATGAAAGAAGCCCAACTGTAATTATATACAAGGATCTTAAAAAGAGTACTCATCTATACTAATATTATAAAGAGGAAAACTTTGATTGTTTGTTTGTTTGAAATGAATAGGCTCCGAAAATACTGAACCGATTTGAAAAATTCTTTCACCAATGTGTAGAATGAACTTTCAGGATGAACGTAGGCTATATTTTATGTAGGTACTTCGCGGGCGACGCCGCGTGCAGAAGCTAGTAGAATAATAATTCAATTATAGAGTAAGAAAATACTTAGAGATGGAAACATTTTAGGGTAGCTAGGGAAAATACTTAGAGATGGAAACATTTTAGGGTAGCTAGGGAAAATACTTAGAGATGGAAACATTTTAGGGTAGCTAGGGAAAATACTTAGAGATGGAAACATTTTAGGGTAGCTAGGGAAAATACTTAGAGATGGAAACATTTTAGGGTAGCTAGCGAAAATACTTAGAGATGGAAACATTTTAGGGTAGCTAGGGAAAATACTTAGAGATGGAAACATTTTAGGGTAGCTAGGGAAAATACTTAGAGATGGAAACATTTTAGGGTAGCTAGGGAAAATACTTAGAGATGGAAACATTTTAGGGTAGCTAGGGAAAATACTTAGAGATGGAAACATTTTAGGGTAGCTAGGGAAAATACTTAGAGATGGAAACATTTTAGGGTAGCTAGGGAAAATACTTAGAGATGGAAACATTTTAGGGTAGCTAGGGAAAATACTTAGAGATGGAAACATTTTAGGGTAGCTAGGGAAAATACTTAGAGATGGAAACATTTTAGGGTAGCTAGGGAAAATACTTAGAGATGGAAACATTTTAGGGTAAGCTCGGGGAATGAGAGCCACCAATTTGAATCTAATTTACGTCCGTCCAGAACTTTCCATCAACTTGACAACATAATAGTGAGAGTCGTCGCAAGAAACCATCTCTAATGAAGTGATTCGCGCGGCGGCCGAGGAATTCGCCGGCGAAAACGGTTTTTTAGCGGTTTTTGGTTAGCAAAGACAATTGAAAACGTTTTTGGGATTCATAACGGTTATTTTGGTACGTTTATTTAAGTATATTTTAAGTTTTAGCTAATATATTGGAGGTAATTATTTAAAAAATGCATTTAATTTTATTTATCAAAATGACATTAAAAATTGATAAAATTATCCTAAAACAAAATACCTACCTATTAAAACATTATTACAACTAACTAGTTACAAAGATTAATCAGAGTTCACTGCACCAAATATAAATTAAAACAAAATTAGGTAGGTACTTAAGTAAATACATTATACCTAATCATCTTTAAGATTTTATTTTATTTTATTTGCAAATAGATGGACATTTGATTTTATTTTGTACATACGGTTTTTTTGAGAAAATGAATGTTTAAACCAAAACTAAACTTATGAAAAATATGCGTTACAAAATCACAATAAATTCCACAATTTTTTAAACATAAAAACTTGAGAGGTGTCAAGGGACACCCGGATGGAACGAAGTTCCTTTTCTTGCTTTCTATGAGAGAGAGAGAGACAGACAGAGAAACACGCGCACGCCGCACGGCTTACAACTATAGCAAAAAGTGTCGTGACAACTTTTCGTGAGAATTTTTTCCGTCTAGCCCCCTTTCACAACGCGCGATATGGAACTTCGTTCCAATAAAAACTTAAAGTAATGTAGGTACCTACCGCAACTATATTAATGTGACTACATCACATTAACAAAATACTAATTAAATTAAATCAATTTGGTCCAAGAAATTGATAATGATAGCACATCATTATTAACCATATTACCCCATCTGTCCCGATCTAAGGAATTACGAGAGACCACGGCCATTCTTCTACGCGATAGAATCGTACGATTCAAAAATGAAACCGGGACTGACACCTTAACCTATTAAAATTACGGGAATAATAGGTGATTAATCTTACAACCCACAAAAACCGGTCGATTTACGACCCTGTCAAAATAAATATACCCGGAGTTCCTTTTAACAAGCTGTTTTTTTAATAGTGCAGGAGTTAGTAGGCTAAAAATTATGTAATCGATTATTTCTTTCTTTTGGTCTGATTTTATGGGCTAATATTTTATTTATTGATAATAATTATACCTAAAGTTGTGGATAAGAATTTTTTTTTGTTTCAATAACTTGTTTTTAATTTTTGTTTATGAGGCTTTATCGAATGTGATTACCAGCCTTAAATGTCAACAAATGTCACTGTAACTCCAATAATGAGCAATGATCAGAATATAATAAAATAAATTCTTCTTTAATTTTCAATATATTATATTTTGTAACATTCCTTTATATATTACTTCCAATAATGATGTAGTTTTAAGTGTGTTAATGTGTCAAAATTAAAAATTAAAAATTCAAAATATATTTATTTCAATGAAAACCAGGGATCATTTTGAAACGACTTACATACTAGGTGAGTCTAAGTGCCAATTCCAGTCCTATCCCCAGTGCGAGGAGAACTGACAAGAAACTCGCTGGGCCCTAGCGCTTTTTTTGTATGATCCTTGTTAATTTTGTATGGAAAACCTTATGTTATAATGTCCTATGGATTAATAAATCTGAAATAAGTTAACAATAACAATAACTTAGTTTATTTATAAATAAAAAATCTCCGGAGATATTTTTATCCTACTATTTACCCAATTGTTAAAATGAAAGAATCATAATAACATTACTTGGTATTACTTGTTACATGTTCATAATACTTTATTGCGCGTTGTCTCCTGCACTACACCTCCAAATTTAGATGTTTAACAAAACATTACAAAAGGAAGATGTGGTATTTTTTATTTTATTAATTGGGTATTGGATCTGATAGCGCGTGTTTTAAATAAAATATCATACGTATTATATTATTATTAGACGGCTTTATATTATGCGCACATTAACGCGGGTTTTGGATTCGTTTGGATAAGGGTTGACGTACACTGCGATGTTGATGAACGAATGAATGAACGAAATAATTTAAATAAAAAATGAAATATGGTTTTTTATTAAGTCATAATTAATTTACGAAATAAGTCTACTCTTTCGGTTTTTTGACAATTTTGCAACTTTAATTACTTACATTAAAAATAAATGTGTCACGAAATTGTCAAAATTTTCACAGTTTGACAGAGCAAAGTGCCTTTTATTAGCATAAAAAGTTAAACCTCTATAAAAATAAAACTCAATGGCAATGACCGAACCCACGAGGGTTCTACTAGTCTAGAATAAATAAATACTTTTATTCACACTTAAAATTATAACAACTGAAGAACTGTTAATCACCAATTCACATTAAATTTTACGCCAATTCCCCTAAAGAATACGGAAGGCAAATTTGATTCGGACAGATGCGCGTTCAACTTAATAAACCTTTGAGTTTATAATCTGTGTCACTGACGTCATCTGAGTGTCGTAACTTGTGATCTATGACATTATGATAAATTGTTAATGCAAATTGTTCGCTCGATAATCGATTTTATACCTAATAATAAATTGATGATTAAACGATAAAATTAATAGTAGGTATCTGTTTAACATAATTATTTATTTATATAAAATTTGTTGGTGACTGACTGACTGTCATCCAGCGCAAACAAGAGTATGATGCGGTTTTCAATTATGTATAGTAAAAACAAATACATTAAAGGTGACATCTCTATGATAATACTATTTTCTAATTACTCAACCATAGACGCCATAACCAAAAGAAGAAGAAGAAAAATAAGCATTTATCAAAGCCGTTTTAGGAAAGGAGAATTTTTAAGTTTTGTATGAATGGCATATTAAAATTGAACCTTGGCTTTGGACAAAAAACTAATAAAGTCTTGGAGAGTTCCACTAGTTTTTATTCTTGTTTAACTAAAGATTTCTTGCTAAAGTTGGGGGCGCAGCGGGAAATTGAAGTTTGCAATAAAAAACATTACGCAAGCAGAGTCAGGAAAAGTTTCACCAGTTACTAATATTATAAAGAGGAAAGATTTGTTTGAATTGAATAGGCTCCGAAACTACTGGACTGATTTGATAAAATCTTTTACCGATATGTATAATGAACTTCTTGCGAGCGAAGCCGCGGGCAGAAGCTAGTTATTCTTGAGTTTATCATAAAGTTGCTAATTTTGCTATTTACGTAAGCTTCTTGTTTATGCAAAGTTGTTAATAATTGGGGTTAATGCTCATGATTTATAATAATGTCATCGGATTTGATTTATTTTAAATGATTTTGTGTTTATAATTTACCTTCAAATTACCTAATTTAAGATTTCTCAAAATATTATAAACTACGGCTAAGTAAATATACAATATTATATAAGATAGTTTGACCTAAAGAAAATAAGATAGTTCTTTATGGTCAAATTATCTTATTTTCTTTAGGTCAAAAAATCTTCCTTTCTCAATTTTGATCACTGTCTTTACCACAGTCAAAAGTTGAAAATAAAAAATCTTGGAATGAATGAATAGTTTCATAATGATGACTTGATGACTTCAGTGGCGCAGCGGGCGACGCAAGAGGTTGCGGGTTCGATTCCCGCCGCGGAACAAATTTGTGTACGATCTGCAGAAATTTGTTCCGTTGCTCTGGGTGTTTTCTATGTATAATAAAAAATATCTAT
This sequence comes from Cosmorhoe ocellata, assembly GCA_963675405.1. Lineage (NCBI taxonomy): Eukaryota > Metazoa > Arthropoda > Insecta > Lepidoptera > Geometridae > Cosmorhoe > Cosmorhoe ocellata. The sequence continues at coordinate 6,907,726 of OY776266.1, read as the reverse complement.
CTATGTAAATAATGTATTAAATATATCAGTTATCTAGTACCCATAACACAAGCTTGGAGTAGCTTACTTTGGGGCTAGATGATGCTGTGTGGATTGTCCAGCATTATTATTATTATTATTATACGTTTTTTTGGTGTCGTATCTTTTAAGAATTTGCCATTTACATAAAAATTAGGGACACAAATAATAATAATATGCACGGGATTATGTAAGAGAGAAGGATCAGGAGAGTTAGTACCTAATTATAATATAATATAAATTAGAGACAATATAAATAAACAAAAATAATTTAATTTAATATGACAGACTATAATTTCCTTACAAAATTTAATAAGTTAAAGCTGGGTCTGTGACCATTCGTTCACACATTCGTTCTTTATCCCAATGTGCGTTGTCAAAGATGGTATCTCCCCGTTCCGGGAAGGACTCTTGTCGACCAATAAACTAATTGGTGGTGGAATGCTTACGCCGCGCCTCGCCGAGAATGTGTGCTTTTGTTTTTATTATCAAACTTTACAAACGTTCGATATTTGAAAACTTTGTCTTTATTTTGGTCGTTCGATTTTCAAATTACTTAGGTTTCGTTTTTGTAACGTCCTAATTTACAATTACACACTAGCTGACTCTTGCGCACTTTGTCTGCGCGCTTTGTCATAATATTTTTCCCATTTTTGCAACATTATTTCTTGACTAGCTGATACCCGCGACTTCGTACGCGTTACTTTAGTTTTATCAGTACCTACCTACGTATTGCAACAAAAAGGTTGGTTGCACTGTTGATTACTTTGAGTTTTTATTAGCTACTCAAGATGTCATCCGGTGACGTTTCGCTAGAATGCCCAATATGGCGACTGCGATTTGTCTCTCAGCACCATTAGAATTTAACAAAATACTCGACAATCCGAATTTTGCGGATTTATGTTGTCGACTCGAAATCTTTATTTTTTTATGTTTTATTATTCGGGTAAGGTTTTGATCGAGTCTACCGTACCCCTTGACGAAATTATTAATATAGATGATTCGCTCCTATTGGTCATAGCGTGACGTTATTAGCCTTAAAAAATACCGAGATAACCCCCTTCTAAGTGAAATATAAAACTAATAGACTAGATGTGAAAGCCTAATATAAATAAAAATCAAAGTATGTCCACACTTGTGACAATTTTCCGTGACTGAAACCGTGTCTGTGTCCGAAACACGCCCACATTTGTCACGCGTGTTTGCACGTGTGTTTCTACTCATCAAATTGAGTTTTTGAATTTTACCGTTATGTTAAAAACTTTTTTAAACTTGATTTTAGAGCTCGTCTTTCAAGCTGATAGCATGAAGATGAAGCAAAAAAAGATTGGTTGATATACCTAAGTTATGTCACGAAGGGTAGGTAGGTAAATTTAAAATTAACTCATATTTTACGAGATAACCAAAATTGTTTGTTGCTAACAATGACGAAAGTGAGAGCAATAACGAAACCGCTAAGGAGAAAGACCCAGCCATGGATCATACCTACAAAAAAGCGCTAGGACCGAGACGAGTTTCTTGCTTGTTCTTCTCGTACTTGGGTTATGTTGTGTTGTGTTTAAGACATTTATTTCTCATAAAGAATATAACATTCACTTGCATGAGAACAATTTTTACAAGTAATAATTTTAAAATGTAGGTATAGGCGTAACCAAAGTTAAATAATGAAGCTCATTGAGGGTAGACGTGCACTTTACACTGTATGAAGTTCACATTCCACAGAAACGTAGATCTAGCGCTTGATGGAAATGGCATGGTACGTTCATGATCAATGTTTGGTTTTTTAGTTATATGATATATTTTTAATATTTTATTTTCCGTAAAGTAATTATTTGTTTTATTTATTGTATTTTTTTTTTCTTTGTATTATTTATAAATTATTTTATTCATATTTTGATAAGGCAAATTTAAAATTATTTAAAATTATATGAAGAGGTTTATTTTGTTATTATTAAGCAAGAAAAATTTTAGAGATTTTTTGAATCGGAAAATTGATTCGGAGTACTTAATATCCTTCGGTAAATTGTTATAGATCTTAGCACCTGCGTACATTATGTTTTGTTTACCGTAACTTGTCCTTGGCGTACGTAGTTTTAAATCACTGGCACGTCTTAGTCTCATATTTGAACAAAGTTTTTTAGAAAAGGTGATCTTGGTATGTATATTTTTATTGATTATTTTTCTTATTAAAAGGCATGTTTGGTATACATAAGTCTGTCCGATGTTCATTAATTTTGTTTCTTTGTATATTTTTTCTGTTGGTGTAAGGCAATCATATTTAAATAAAATTTTAACAAGCTTATTTTGCTTTTAGGTTGGAATTGGCACATAGATTCACCGCATGTAAAACGTTTCAAAGTGATCCTTGTGATTTTATTCTTGTGTCACAAATACAGAACATAATACCTATATATAAATAATAAATAAATAAATAATGCTGGACAATCCACACAGCATCATCTAGCCCCAAAGTAAGCTACTCAAAGCTTGTGTTATGGGTACTAGATAACTGATATATTTAATACATGATATAGGTACATAGATAGATATTTTTTATTATACATACATACCCAGACCAACGGAACAAATTTCTGCAGATCGTACCTACACAAATTTGTTCCGAGGCGGGAATCGAACCCGCAACCTCTTGCGTCGCAGGCGGACTCTTGCCCGCTGCGCCACAGAGGTCGTCAATATCTGAAACTTAATCTTAATTATCACAGCAAAAAAGGTCATCATTCAGCTGACGAGTTGTTGAGTAAATTATGTTTGAATTAGAATTTGGTCACGGCAGGTTGTCGCTAGTGTGGACGCGTTTTTATAGTTATTCCGAGAACTGATTGAATTGATTGAAATTGTGATGTCGTTGAGATAAACGGAACAGGTGCAGGAGTTGAGGCAGGATGATGTATCGAGTGAATTCGAGTGATCTCACAATATTTCTTTGGTGCATATTTATATATATACTAGCTGTCCCGCTCGCGACTTTGTTCACTTAAAGTATGTATATAAACCGAATTTCAAACAAATTGCACCACCCGTTAAAAAGTTCTCATATAAACATTGACCCCACATTTGACCCCTTTTTGAAGGTTATATTGAAAAATCCTGAAACACGTGTCCACTCATTTTGCATTTACAGTACACAAAGTTTCAGACCAATCGCACCACCCGTTAAAAAGTTCCCATACAAAAGTTGACCCCACATTTGACCCCATTTTGAAGGTTATATTGAAAAATCCTGAAACACGTGTTTGTTCATTTTTTATTTACAGTGCACAAACAAAGTTTCATGAAAATCGCTCCACGCGTTAAAAAGTTTCATACAAACGTTTTAACCCTTTTTCACCCCCTTAGAGGTGGAATTTCCAAAAATCCCGCCTTAGTGGGTGGTTTTGTTATAAAAGGAAACCACCTTCCAAATTTCAGCTTTCTAGCTTCAGCGGTTTCGGCTGGGCGATGATAAATCAGTCAGTCAGTCAGTCAGTCAGTCAGTCAGTCAGTCAGTCAGTCAGTCAGGTTAAGCTCTTATATAGATATAGATAATGGATATCTAGATCCATAACTTTTACGTTAAGCAATACCTATTTCTTTAAAATAAGAACGTACAAGCCTAGGTTTTCGTTGTATCTACAACATTTTCAAAAATTTGTAATTTTGGACTAAGTTAAAGGGGAGCAAAATGTTATCGCTTTTTGTATGAAAAGGTACAGGTTCACAAGTCTCTTAATGCCATAGTATTTTTATTCGAAGGTGTGTGTCATAGGTTAGTATTCTTATAAGCGGCGATAGGCTTGCAACCTGTCACGTACGGAATACTTATCACTGTGCAAAATGTAGGCATGTGCCAAATGTCATTTTCGGACGTGCCTCTGACTACCCTCTTTAGATATCTTCAAAGATCAGATTCTACCGAGCCTGGGGATTACAGCCGTGATCATATTATTTTTTATTATTAAAATAGTATTTTATTAAGTAAGTAGGTACTTACCTACTTATGCAAGAATAATGCTGACAAAATAAGAATACTTAGGTACATACTACCTAGTTACTTAATTGCATATGGTCCAATAAATTAAGAGCTAAACTTTAGGTCATTCACCTCATTAAATGCTGTACAAAATAATTAAATCTTAAAAAAACATATTAAATGTGCCTAAACGGTCAGTTGAGTTATTGTTATGTTATATTTTATGTGTCACAGAAGCCTTAAGATAGGTAATTAAAGTTATATTATGTTTAAAAAATGATTAAAGTTGAGATAAAAGTCGTTAAGTTTGGATTAATCACCGTTTTAAAACCGAAAGAGACATTTTTGGAATTTTAAATGAACGTAATTTTTATCTGTGATGATTCAAAAATAAATAAAATTAGTTAGCGTGTTGTACTCAACAATATTTCAATACTAGCTTCCGCCCGCGGCTGCGCCCACATACCTTGATAGACAAAAACAAATCTATCCCACGGGAACCATACATTTTTCCGGGATAAAAAATAGCCTATGTGCTATTTCAGACTATAATCTATGTATATCTGTGCCAAATTTCATCCAGATCCGTTCAGCCGTTTCAGCTTGAAAGAGTAACAAACACACATCCATACATCCATACATTCTTACAAACTTACGCGTTTTTAATATTAGTAGGAAGTACGATTAGTAGGATTACTAATACTAACATTCGAAGATAGAACTAAAAATTATGACAGTCCAACATTAATTTATCTTGGGTGAGAATCGAAGGTTAGCGTGGTATGGGCATGTTATGAGAAGAGATGAATGTCACGTGACGAGGAGAGTGTTAGATATGAATGTGGATGGATACAGAGGTAGAGGTAGGCCAAAGAAAAGATGGATGGACTGTGTGAAAGATGACATGGGTAAGAAAGGAGTGAGTACTGAGATGACGAATGATAGAGGGAAATGGAAGAAGATCACATGTTGTGCCGACCCCACATAACGTGGGAAAAGGGCAGGAAGATGATGAAGATGATGGGTGAGAATCGAACCCCCACCGCAGAAAGTTACTACCAACAGACAGAGCTGTCAATTTCTAGTTTTATGCAACTATATACCTATATCTAAAAACAAAATATAGGGTAGAATCACCAGTTACCAGCCTTATTCAAAAAGTTGTTGAGTCATTGATATTGTATAAATCATCTATTTAGGCACCAGTTCTGTATCTTTTTATTTATTTTAAGGAAGCTATTAATAATAAGGTAGCTACAGTCATCACGGGAATTATTGAACCATTCATTAATCAATTGAATAGCAAGTCACGTTTGTCGTTTTCTATCATTTTGTTTAACGACACATATTTCTTGTCTTAGAACAATACTTAAATAAAAACGAATTATTAAAATGACTAAGAATTCAATATTTAAACTTTAATGCATTTTTAAGGTTCCGTAGTTTAACAGGAAAATACGGAACACTTAGAAGTTTTTTTTTGTGGTTTAAATAACTTAGTATTAAGACTATTTTTCAGGAATAGCTAATTAATTTATATCAATTTTAAAAGTGTATGAGGTTATGGTGCGCTAAATATCAAGCTTCTAATTTTATTGTATTAAAGAGACATTAATTTATAATCCTAATAATATTATAACGTGAAAGTTTGTGAGGATGTATGGATGTTTGTTACTCTTTCACGCCGAAACGGCTAAACGCATCTGGATGAAATTTAAAATACGTGTAGTTTATGACTTGGAATAACATTTAGCTTACTTAAGGTACCGCGTGAGTGGAGCAGTGCGCGAAAGCTAGTTTTGTATACAAAAAGACAAAAATGATTAACCTTCAGAGTTCAAGTAAACTAACAATAAAAAAAAAATATTGTGAAATTTTGTAATTCTATATTTTATCATAAAATAGCACGCATATAGGAAATTCTAAGATGAGTTAGGTACCTATATAGTTTTTTTAATCATTTCGTTAATCTTAAAAAAAGATATTTCTACTTTTTTTCAACTTAACAAGTTGATTACAATCACAAAACAAAACGAAAACTGACAGTTCCGAAAAGCGCATCGAATCATCAACAAACAAGACGTCTTCATTTCCATACGCTCGGCTTAGTCGATGACTAATTAACCTACTCTGCTGTCTGTCAGTTTGACAGACAGAGTTTTTATTACTATACACTCAGCTCCAGTTAAATATAAGCTCTTGTTATGTAAGTAAATATTATTGAGTTTATATTGATTAAATACTTGAATTACGAGTTTTTTTCGTTAATAGATAATTAAGTATGATCTACTAAGATGCATTTAAACTTTTCACCACACTAGTTCACAAAACTGGCAACAAGAAAAGAAGAAGAAGAAGAAGAATTAGGTACTTAAGTGATATGCGTGTAAGAAATTTCTTATGAGCATATTTTATACAAGACTACGAATAGATATTGTAATTAACGCATAAATTATCTATTTATCTCTCACTTTGAAACTTAAACGCAAAAATATGAACGCACTTTCAGTCGATCCCTCTGACGTCACCATCTTGACGTACCTCAAGTTTTGAACGCGGGCAGTTAAGCTGTTTAATCTGTGGAGTTAATTGAAAGGCTTGCGGCCAATTTTGAGACCACGTCTCCCGCGGTGATGACTCTATACTGTTCAAAGGGTACGGAACAGGGACGTTTACCCTATATTATTTTATGCCAAGTATTTACTGATCAAGAAAATTTCAATATACACTACATAAAAAAACACCCATGCTAGATAAGTTTTTGCATTTCATAAATAATCGGTGTTTATTATCTTTCCTTCCTATATTTGGTCACCAAATTACATTATATAAATCGATATTCAAGTTTGAGGATAATATAAAACATAAGATGTTTTTTTTATCCCGAAAAACTTTTTTTCTTCACAGTGCTGGGCAAAAGTCTCCTGTAGGTCTACCATGAGTTTTCACAATCTACACTCGCTAGCGACTGTAGTTAATTTTTTTTATGAAATCTTGTACAGCGCCTCTAGCGGATAGTTGGGTACTAAAACGTCACGTAGTTAACTATCCTACGTCACAGCGTACTACAGCGACTGCAGTTTGCGCTTCATTAATTTGCTTAGAATTTGGTACCATGAGTAACAATTTTGACAGATGTCATAGTAACGTAGGTACTAATACTACTGTAGTAACGTCAGCCGATCTAAATGTGACAACTCATGGTAGACGTACAGGACTTTTCTACTTAATGGTTTCATCATTGTTCTCACTATTCGTCGTTGTTCCCAACAGACAATTTTGATTATCTCGTAAAATATGAGCTGTGAGGACAGTCAAAATAGCAATACGCGAACAAAGTCACGGGGTTTTCCTCTAGTTCTTAAATAAGACAACATTTATATCGGAAACTCATTAATTAGTCATAAAATATCTCGGCTACCTCAGACAGGCCAACAATAAATCATTAACGTCGAGTTACGTTTAAGTAAGGATCGGTACTCGCCGAGTCATGGCGGCCAATACAGTGGTCAAGGGTGAGTTGGTACACTTTAATATTGGTTCCGTACCTACATATTGCTAGAAAAACATTTTCACGACTGTAATCCCCAAACTCGATAGATATCTTCTCAGATCTCCAGATCTTTTAAAGATCAGTCATAGATCTGAGTCAGAGGCACGTCCGAACACGACATTTGGCAAATGCGTACATTTTGCATGGTAGTTAGTATTCCGTGACAGGTTGTAAGCTTATCGCTGCTTATAAGAATACTAACCCATGACACACACCTACGAATTTTTGGTTTTAGGTAAGCCGGTTTCCTCACGATGTTTTCTTTCACAAGAGCATTGATATTGAGCACATAAATTTATCGAATGGAAAAACACATCGGTGCACGATCAGGTTTGAACCCACGACCTTCGGGTGCTACGACTTTAGATTAGTTTCGGAAGTACCTCTCACTACCGTCTTTAGGCATCCTCAAAGATCTAAGTACCTACTTAACTAGAGATCAGGGGGCCTCCCCGCGAGTTCATAATACATTACCAAATGAATATTACATTGTCATTTCGTACCATGACCTATGCAAATTGTATTGAAGTAGTGTTACTTCGAGCTTCAAATGTGACGTTTCTAAAGCGGAATCGTTCTGGAATTCTTCGTGGTAAGGCCCCTGAGAAGATATCTACCGAGCCTGGGGATTACACTCGTGATCATGTTTGTTTGTTTAATAAGTACCCCTGATTCAATTAACAAAATAAACTTCATTTTGAGAAATGGTAGGTACAGAACCAGAACCCACACTCGAAAAGCGTGCAACTAAACAAAAACACACGCAATCATTAGCAATCATTACGCGCGCGATCCCGCTCGTTAATCATCAAATCATTATACTCGTTATAATGATTTGAGATGATGGTTTAAAGATCATTATCTACTGCCGCAATATATTTCAAACAGTAAAGTAACTCAAGAAAGAGTAGCGAATGCTACGGAGATAGCATTTTGAAAATTGCAAGTATTGCAACCCTAATCATTCTATTATCGCTTAATACGAGTAGATTACATTGAAATTGAACTACACGATACCTACTCAAGGATATAATCAACCGGAGCTAAAACACGAATTAGTTAGAAAACCTTGGTTAAAAATCATGTCAAAAACACCTCTGAAAATTCTAAAATTCCCCAATTTATCCAGAACAGTAAGGTATTTTGAATTTCTATTTCACATGAATATAAATCAGTTAATTTGAAACAAATCAACCCAGCCCTTTTTTTGAAATAAGCTATTTACTTGAATATAATTCATGTTTTTTATAAATTGTCGCTTTCGTTATATAATTCAGAGCAGCCATATTATCATGCCGCACTCTACTTACTTGTCATTTGGGTATTTCGCTTCGTGCTATGTCTGATTCCGCGGAGATCCGCGTTGCTATACGGACCTATGTCATTTTTTTTTGTAACTTTTACGTAAGTAATAGTGTGACGAGTATTTTGGGTCTTAAGATGTGTGGGGTGACACGGTTGGACAAGATAAGGAATGAGTATGTCAGGGGAAGTCTGAAAGTGGCGTCTGATATTGAAAATATGAGGAGTGTTAGATTAGCATGGTATGGACACGTGATGAGGATGAAAACCATGTCACCGAAAAAGTTATAAGTATGAGTGTATCTGTACGCAAGTAGGTAGAGGAAGGCCGAAGAAGTGGTTTGATTGTGTGAAAGACGATATTAATTTAAGAGGAGTAGATTCAGAGTTGAATGATAAGAGTGAGTGGAAGAAGAAAACTTTTGTGCCGACCCCACGCGTGGGATAAAAGCAGGAGAATTATCATTCATGATAAAAATGATAGAATTGACAATCCTAATTTGGTAAAGGTAAATAATACGTGTATGAAATTTGCGAATTAAACATTTAGTAAAATTATTTTTGTAAACTGTGACTTCTATATTAAACCTAGGTATTGAATACCTCAATAGCAATAAGTATATCACTTGTTGTGCTATAATGAAAAATATAAAGTAAAATCATTCATAAAATGTGTCGGCAAATGCTTCCAACAATTTAACGGGAACATTATTAACTGTTTCACATGGATTCTGGTATTCTGTAAATATAGTTTATTTACGGGAAAATTAAAAATGTTCCTAGTTACCCCATTATCAGATATCAAGGTACTTCTTATAATAATTTACTAAATGTAAAGAAGAAGACATGTTTTAGAATAATTAGTAAGTATTGAATAAAAAAAAAAAAAATGATCACGACTGTAATGTACCGAGCCCGGGGTCGGTAGATACTTAGATCTTCGAGGATATCTAAAGGGGGTAGTCAGAGGCAAGTCCAAACATGACATTTGGTACATGCCCACATTTTGCACAGTAGTTAGTATTCCGTACGTGACAGGTTGCAAGCCCATCGCCGCTTATAAGAACTAACCAAATAAATAAATAACTAACTAAAATATAACGTTAGTACCTAGTACTTATAGAATATAGCTTTATTGTAAAAACACAAAAGATACATAACAAAACAAGATAAGCATCAGAAAACAAAAAAATATACATGCAATAAGGCCGTTATTGCTAAACTTTTGAATGGAATGGACAGTAGGTACATAATTTGAAAGTGTTTCTACTGTTTGTCTATCTATACTGTGCGCCAACATTTAACCAGTCACGGAGCTTAAATGTATTTTAATATAATGCCAAAACGTTTTTATTCTCATTAGTTATCTGTGGACCTTATCTCGACGCGTTTTGAGCTTTTGAATCTTCTGTTTACCATTTGAATTATCTACATTATTATCACATGCTCTGTCTGTCTGCACACATCGCGTTAGTATAAGATACAAAACCAATTTTGATGAAACTTTTATATTGTTCTATTTCCTGACTTAGTCTTCTTCTTATTTAATATTATTACCTGTATTTCTGAAGATATAGTTGTATAGTCTACTAAAGGCGGAAACATACTATTAACACGCTACGCGACCCGATAAAACGCGACGCGTGTCGACTCGAATCAAATTGTACTATTTTCTATGACTAGAATGATACTATGAACATCCGATGTGTCTCATTTGATTCGAGTCGACACGCGTCGCGTTTCATCGGGTCGCGTAGCGTGTTAATAGTATGTTTCCGCCTTTACTAGCTTCCGCCCACAGTTTCGCCCGCGTGGTACAAATCTATCCCACAAGAACCGTACATTTTCCGGGATAAGAAGTAGCTTTATGTTTTATTTTAGACTAGGTATATTCTATATCTGCGCTAAATTTTATCCAGATTCCAGCCGTTTCAGCGTGAAAGATTAACAGACATACATCTATACATCCACACATCCATACATTCTTACAAATTTTCGGGTTTATAATAAAAAAGCACTATCGCGACTGTAATCTCCAGCCTCGGTAGATATCTCCTCAGATCTCTAGTTACTTAGATCTTTGAGGATATCTAAAGAGGGTAGTCAGAGGCACGTCCAAAAATGACATTTGGTACATGCTCACATTTTGCACAGTAGTCAGTATTTCATACGTGACAGGTTGCGAGCCCATCGCCACATCATAATATTAGTAGGATTATCCTCAAAGATCTAAGCTTCAAGCGATCTGAGGAGATATCTACCAAGCCTGGAGATTAAACTCATGAATACGTTTATTTTTTGAACAAAATGAATGATTCAGAGATTTGTAAGATCATTAGGGTTAAACAAAATGGCCAATAACACACACAATGCTTAATTTGGAGTTGATTTAGGAGCGAATGACGTCACAATGCACAAATCACCTGTCAAAACTTCCATACACCTCGAGCAATGAACCTAAAAACTAATTTGAAAACGGAACGCCAGTAATATTTGAAAAAGGAACGCGGTTAGGGTTGCGACGTTTTGGGAAAAGTCGGATTATTTCTGTCGATCGTGTCCGGTGTCAATTGCGTGGTGAGATTTTGCTATGGTTCCTTGTTCAAATATTTCTACATTGTTACTTAAAGAATCAGTTCAAAATAATCCCTGTGATTTCATTGAAATAAATATATTTGACTATGAGACGCTTAAGACGCCTTATTAGCCAAATATTTATTTACTTTTTAACATAGTTCCTCTGCTTGTTTTACGTATATGTAGATAAGAATATATTTGACTAAATGTAGGTATTTAATTTTCTTTTTTTATTGCAGAAGTGAATAAAAGAGTATTTTTTGTGTCTAAAAAAATTGAATTCTTACAAACCATAGCTGACTTTTGATATGACACCACTCTCTTTGGTTCTATAATAAACAAAAGTTTTAAAAACAAATAATCTGATAAAAAAATATTAGGTAGGTAACGCAAGAATGATAGCCGGACACACTACTATTAAGCCTAACGATTCCCAGCCCTTTGCACAATCCGTACTTTTTTTTAAAACCTTTTCATTTTTTAATCTCTACAACTCAATATATCAACATCGTTCAAAAAAGCGTTAAATAAACACTCGGAACGCGTGACTTTTAATATCTTTATCCGTTTTAAAATATCAAATTATAATATTAAACATAGTGAGTGGGGTTTCATTTATATGAAGTGTACAATGGCCCCCTGGCGGGAGGGACTGGTGAACATCGCCGTCAGATGTAGATTACTAAGGATGCCACTTGGCCTTATTCGCATCTAAAAATAATAATATTAATACGCTTTTTTTTTATAAACCAACCTCAAACTTTTTGCACGTTTTCAAATATTTGAAAAGCGAATGATTTTCTGCGTAAAGTTTCAACCTTTTTTTTTAATATTAGTTAGAACATAGACTAAAAACCAATGATAAAAAATCTGGATTATATTAAATACCTACATAGAAATAAAATTACTAAATATTAGATTTGAATAAGTACGTGGCAGGTAGGTACGTACTATGAATATACGATCCGATAATGTTCTGTAAAACACTTCACCTCAAATCATGTTTTGAATTAACCCACAGATCACATTCATTACTCATTCACAACCAATAGCCTACACTCAGTGTGACAGTTGAAAAATGCTACTGGACTGTTTGACCACAGTCAAATAATACTATCATAACGAAGCTTCACTCTTAGATACTAGAATAGCAAGTAACATAGAACGTGATACTTATTAGTATGTTATGTAAGTGTTCTGATTGCTTTTACAAAAACATAAATAAATTATAAATGCGAAACATGGCGGATCCCAAACAAATGACGATAAAATTATTAAATAAACTAACGATTATTTCAAACAGAACGACCATGTTTGATATTATTCTGGAACGTAGAAACAATACCTTCTCAAAAAAAACACTTGACACTGACAAAATTCATCTTTATTTAGACAGTTGCCATAATAAATAGCTACAGAAAAAGAAAATTCTTTTTGAAATTCGAATCCTTAGGTCAAAAGCTCACTGAAGTAGATTATTCGAAAAATGTATCGATTAAAAAAATTGCGGCTCTTTTAAAATTGGCGCCATAATTGTTCAAAAATGTGATTTTTGAAATTCGAATATCTACTCAAATTCGAGCTTGTAGGTTTTTATTTTATCTAAACTCTAAAGTCAAGCGTATAGAGTTCAATTTTATTTAGGTTGGAAGTGGTAAGAATGACAGAGGTCAGAGTATAGTAACAACATCATTAGGATCGGCCGCTTAGTTGAAAAGAGCAAATAGCCAGTAAGCTTATGCATTATTATGGTGGGGGATCCATGGGTGCGGAAAACGAAGGATAAGGCACTCAAGTCAATAGAATAGTTTGTTCTGTGGAATAAATATACTTACCAACCTTTAAAAAGCGATGGGCTTGCAACCTGTCACGTACGGAATACTAACAACTATGCAAACTGTGAGCATGTGGAAAATATCATGTTTGGTCGTGCCTCTGACTACCCTCATTTATATATCGTCGAAGATCTAAATAACCAGAGATCCGAGAAGATATCTACCGAGTCTGAGGATTAAAGTCGCGACCACGTTATTTTTTTAAAAGTAGATACTTATAACTAAAAATAAATGAAATCTTTTGTTGTTGCGATTCAGGCAAGACAGTCGCAATAAAAAGTTTTAAGCAGATTATTTAGTTCATTTTTATTGAACTGAAGTACCAGGCGAGCATGACTAACCAAGAGTTGTTCAAACGATAGTGCGTAAAACTTTTCCACATGTCCTAAATATTAAATCCTTATGGTCACACCTACTTAACTGCTTGAATAAACATCGTTAACAGTGATAGATAGGGGTGCTTATGAAAATAAACCAAAAGATGGCCAGCCTAACGAGTTGAACCCAAGAAAATGCACCACGAGACGACACATTCGAAATTTTCTACAACCATTGCCGTTTTTGTTTGCAGTTTTCACAGCGCTCGGTACTAAAGCAGCAATGGACGCGTGAAAGAAAGCTACGGCCGTAAATATTGATGATGAAGTGTGATAAGGTAGTGAGAAAGGAAGATATCCCGCTGTGACGTAATAATTCTAAGTTTATCCTTCTCATATCAATTGAAAATATATTATGTTTGTCTCTTTTTCACATTGATAAACAGTTTACTGGCGTGATTGCATTCGGGTGTGAGGAAATTTTAGACATGACTTTTAAAAAATCCTGGATATCCTACTTATATGAGAAAAATTATCATCCCTGTAAAGACAGGATAAAGACCTACTTCATGAGGGTTGGAACAACATTTGCTTTTCCACTCTTATATCTATCCTATTATTAATATTATCAGCTTAAATTGCGCCTAAAAATTGAGTTAAATCTGAGTGCTTATCTTTTAAACAAACCTATAAATTTTTATTAGGTATAAATATATAATTAAAATCAAAAATTATATAAAGTATCAGAAAAGAGAGGCCTATATCCAGGAGGGGTCACTTGAAATGATAATTATCAGTGTCATTTAGTAAAGGGATTATTTATTAGATCTTTAAAATTAAAGGATTGACTCGGAGACACGTCCAAAATTTATTTTAGGCATTATACCCAAATATGATTATGTCACCTACACAACTTTGCACCGTCAAATTATTATCTATCTAAATAAAAATGAATTGCTGTTCGTTAGTCTCGCTAAAACTCGAGAACGGCTAAACGGATTTATCTTATCTTGATCTTGAAATGTTCGTGGAGGTCTAGGGAAGGTTTAAAAGGTAAGAAAAATTCGAATAACTGCCGGGAAAACCCTAAAAATAGCTCTTTTCTATTTCCCATACAAACGTTTTCTAAATAAGTACGAAGTCTGCCGGGTCAGCTAGTCATTGATAAATATGAGACTTGACAAAAGTTTATACTACCTATATAGTAGGTACCTACTATCTTTTTATAGTACTTAGGTAACTCAAAGTATCTAATGATTCTATTCGGTATATAAAGAGTTTTCTTTCTAGAAAATCATGAATTGAATTTCCACCATCCCTTCTATAAGTTCTTAGCTCTACATAAATAATGTTATGATCGGACATTCGCGTGTGAAGTGTGCGAGTTATGAATTAATCGCGACTCGGAGACATGGTTTATTTTACTGCTATAATATTGCCCAATTGATGCCAGAGACTGCGCCTTAAATCACGGTAAACATACTAATACCAGAGCTGCGATCACGTGATTCTGATACTAACAAAACACTTACAAGAGCTTCTAGTTACAATCAGTGTATTATGTACCTATAATAGATAGGTAGGTACTATCAAAATAAATTTGGTTTATTAAAAATATTATTTATATATTTCCTTGTATAATCCTACTAATATTATAAACGCGAAAGTTTGTAAGAATGTATAAATATTATGTTTGTTACTCCTTCACGTTGAAACGGCTGAATGGATCTGGATGAAATTTGGCACTGGATAAACATTTATTGTAATTGATTGCAACAATAGTTCCATAATAGCCGAGCTGGTTATATTAACACTATTGATTCTTATACTGTCCTCACAGCTCAGTTGGTAAGTAGTAGTTGTGGGTTCGATACCCAGGACAAACATTTTTGTGATGAACATTGATTTTACTTAGTTCTGTGTCTGGGTGTTATTAGTATTCTATGTATCTACCTACTTCAAAAATCATGATCACGACAGTAATCCCCAGGCTCGGTAGATATCTCTCATAGGAATCTCGAAAACGCCTTCAACGATTTTCATAAAATTTAGTTTTGAGGGGGTTTCTGGGGCGATAAATTTATCTAGCAAGGTTTCATTTTCCAAAAATCACGATTTGTGATGTATTTTCAAAAAAAAAACATTATAATTGATCTATCAACTATCTGGTCCCCATAAAAGCTTTTCGTAGTTTTTCTTTTATTTCTTCTCTATTGCTTTTTACTGTGCTATATATAATAGTTAAACTACGAGCGATAGTCTAGAAACAATTTTAAAATTTACATTATGCCGTTGATGTCTTTATAATGGACAGACAGTATCATACTTTTATATAATTACATAGTTATTTTACGGATGATTGCAGTTAAATTTAAGTGGTTAAAAGGGCATCTGCGTTTAACTCGTTCTTAATGAAATGTTATTTAAGATAACTTATCACAAACTATCCTATTAATATTATATACTAGCTTCCGCTCGCGGCGTCGCCCGCGAAACACCTACATAAAATATGGCCTATATTCATCCTGAAAGTTCATTCTACACATTGGTGAAATAATTTTTCAAATCGGTCCAGTAGTTTCGGACCCTATTCAATGCAAACAAACAAACAAATATTTCCTCTTTATAATTATTAGTATAGATAAATTTTTGGATGTATGTTACTCAATCACGGCTGAACGGATCTGGATGAAATTTGTTTATTTATTTATTTATTATAACGGGTATAAGTATCAGACTTTTCTATTAATAGTAGGGATTTTTTTGGTTTATTTTTTGCAAAAAAATTGAGTTGAGCATATATTTTTATTCCCTAGATAATATCTTTAAACTTTGATCATTAGATTAATCAAGGTTAGGTAGGTACCTTCCTATCAAGTTTTAACAATAATTTATTTATTTTTATTTAAATTCTTTATTGCACACAATATACAAAATATGCACAATTGGCGAGCATAATGCCGAAGGCATTTTCTACCTGCTGAACAAAGTAAAGTAGGAAAAATACAGAAGGCGTGCTAACAACAAAAATAACCTTAATAATCTAACATTAAACCTAAAATTTTACATGAGTGTAAATTTAAAACAGTAATACAAACCATGTAATTAAATATTAAAATTTAGCAAGAGGATGATGGAGACGATTCAAGAAATACTCCCGAGTCCGTCTTTTGAAACGTTCTCTGGAATCAATCTTCCTAACGTCGTCAGGAAGATCATTCCAAAGTCTAGCCGCTTGAATAGAGAAAGACTTATCACGATAGGATGAGCTGTGGGCTGGTATTTCAAGGAGGAGATTATTTGATGATCTAAGAGACCTATCATGAGCATCAGCAAAGAAGTTGAAACGATTCTTGAGGTATTCAGGAGTGGTTGGATCTTTTAGGAATAATAAGTGCGGAACCCTAGAAACTAACTTTTAAATTAGCCTAATTACAACTCTATGTCATACATAATAAGGTATAACCTTCTAAAAGCTTTACAATAAAATCTAAAGTCCCATACAATTTAAATTTCGAGTACTCTTGCGCATTTAAAATAATTGGATCTTTGAATGCAACCAACCACGTCGTCACTGCTCGGTACTATTGTTTAAGTATAGCTGTCTCGCTCGCACGTAAAGAAAACAGGTATCTTTGTCTCTTTCGTTGTGTGGAAATGGAAAATAGGCGGACCATTCATTTAATTAAGCGTACGTTCTCAATATAATAGTGGAAATACAACGACCTTATTTTCACTGGCGTAAGGTTGAAAATTATGTTTAATTACTATTATAGTACAGTTATTCTGTTTCGCTCTAATATGAGTCTTATTGAGAGGTGTGGGTTCAAGTATCGCGATAGGACAAAATACTAGAATGATCTACAAAATATTGTAAGGCGTAGGATATGTGTATGGCGTTAACCTTAATTTCACGTAAATAGGTAACTTCTAAAACCTGGCCATTATTGTACCTACGCGGATAATATATTTGCAAAATATTTACATAATTTAAACCCATAAAACCTGTTAAATAGCTATTATTCCAGATTCAACCCATAAGTTTCACCCTAAAAAAATGCCACATTCGAATTTTCAGTAAATTGATGGAATAACAGAACACTTTTACTTGCAAACTAGCTTCCGCTCGCGGCGTCGCCCGCGAAGTACTTACATAAAATATAGCCTATGTTCATCCTGAAAGTTCATTCTACACATTGGTGAAAGAGTTTTTCAAATCGGTCCAATAGTTTCGGAGCCTATTCAATGCAAACAAACAAACAATCAAATCTTTCCTCTTTATAATACTAGCTAGTACTTATAGGTAAGAATATAAATTGTGCACAAAAGGAGCCTCTATAATAATCCTTTCAGCACACTGGTTCTGAAAAACACTGTCACTATAACCAAAAAACATTAGAAAGAGACAAATATAAGTAAGTATCATAGCACCAACCACTGCAAAACGACGTAAACAAGTCATAATGACACATCAGAAAACCATCTAAATAAGGCATCAAAATGAATGATCCAAGCCATCACATTATACTATAAACATCTAATTATTCAAGCTGAACTAATTAAGATTGGAACGAATGTAAACGAATTAATTTGTCCGAGTGAACGAGTTAGACAGGGATGTAACTAGGATTAAACTAGTGGGGGCAAGTTTTACAAATTATTTCTGAATGGGTTACTTAACTTCTTGTTTATTAATGAATAAAATAAAAAAGGCTAATTATTATAATCTAGTACGTATATGAAAAATGGCTTTACGTTTAGACAAAACAAATCATAACTTAAGAGAGTTTTTATATGTGAAATTTGTTTTATTTTATTACAGTACCTAGCTAATTGTTTCTAAAGGGAAAATTTCTAATCTAAATCATAGGATTAACATATTTTTGTAACTCGTAGTTCACATTCAAAAACTCTCACACTAAACAAATCACGCCGTAATTTCGATGAAGTACGATATAGAAATAATTTTTCCTCATTTTTATTCTTAAAAACTATTTTTGTATTAATTAATTAAATAACAATAAAGTAGCAGGAAGCTTTATTAGTTTTTAGTAGAAATATAATAGCATTTTTAGCAAAAGGGATGTAGGTACTTACTTACAAACATATTCATGGTCAACCGTTTCCCATGTATTTTATAAATAGTGTTATAGTATTTATCCGTAAGTATATTTTCTTAGTAAAATAATATTTTAAATTAAAAAACTTAACACATTACTGGGGTAAGGAAAATAGGTAGTACCTACCTAGGTACCCCCTAACCTACCCTTCAACTTCTGAATACGTCCCCTGTGCCTGCGGACGAATGAGATACAATTACTTGTAAGACTCATTTAAATGGGTCCAATTTGTTTCTCGCTCATTTGAATATGAGATCCGATAACGCACTTTGCGGGTGTTTAGGGTTAGTGAGGAAATTGCTTTATTTTTCAAAGTTAATTTAATTTTACTCTAAATATTCCGCATAATAAAACTTGATCACGACTGTAATCCAAAGGTATGTTGGTCATTTTTAGTTATTTAGATCTTTGAATACATCTAAGGGGATTAGTCAGAGGCACGTCGATTTAGGTAGGTATATTTCGTAAATCAGCGTTTTGCTAGTGTTCCGAACATGACAGGTTGCAAGCCCATCGCTATTGAAAAACTAACCGATGTCACAAACCATCGAAATTTTGTTTTTTGAAGTTTTGAATGAAAAAATCCAAATTATAGCCTATAATCTAAGTTATTATATGGATAAGGCTACTTTATAAGTAGACTAGCGACCCGCTCCGGCTTCGCACGGGTGCAATACTGATATTAAATTTATTAAAATGTGTTTATTTACGACATCACATTAGAAATCTCTAAAATTACCAGTGTTTCTCTACTACATATATTATGCATGTATATACATATAAACCTTTCTCTTGAATCACTCTATCTATAAAAAAAAACCGCATCAAAATCCGTTTAATGCGGTTTTTTTTCGCAGTTTTAAAGATCTAAGCATACATAGGGACAGACAGACAGCGGAATGCGACTTTGTTTTATAATATGTAGTGATAGTGATAAGTAACCATGCGTGCAAAACCATAGACAACAGCTCACAGCTTGACGGCCTCTGTGGCGCAGCGGGCGAAGGTCCGCCTGAGACACAGTAGGTTGCGGGTTCGATTCCCGCCGTGGGACAAATGTTAGCATTATTTGCAGATATTTGTTTCAGGTCTGGGTGTTTTCTATGTATATCATGTATGTATTTAGAAAAAAAAGTGTATCTATGTAGTTTATCAGTCATGTGGTTCCCATAATACAAGCTCTGCTTAGTTTGGGGCTACATGATGCTGTGTGATAGTGTCCAGCATTATTTTAAAAAAAGCTAGTTTCTAATAGCTATACAAACAATTAAAATATTAAAACCTTCTTCGCTTGTTACCCGCGTAAGTTATAGCGCATCAGACGGAGTAATAATTAAAACGGTGGTGTTTATGAGATGGCAAAAGTGCTGTTCATACTCGATTATTTAACGATGTGAGTATAAATTATTGCGGGGAAATGAAGGCACGCCTTACGTCTGCGCCTCGGGCGGTGGTTGGGAGACTATCGATGATTTAAGTTATCGATGATGATAATTCATCGATATTCTAGTTTTAGATTTTATACAGAATTTAAACCAATTGCTTTATTGAATGCATTTTATTTTATGCAACTGAATTCAGTTTAAGCTTGTAAATCTTATTTATTTTTAGTTACGAGTATTTTTGTTACGTTTGCATTTACATCACATTATTACACTAATAATTATAATACAAAACATCACTACAACTGGTAATTCCCAAATTTTTGGAAGATATTTTCTAGTTACTTAAGTCTTTGAAGATATCTCAAGGGGATCTCGCGATCTGAACACATTATTACCTATTCGTATTAAACCCTGTAAAAATTTGTCATCCCCTGACCACGTTAGTGTGTAAACCTGTTGAAACGTCGGGAAAAATAGGTAAATGAAACGCGATAAATACGCGTTTAATACTAATAATAATATCTCAAGGGAGTTGTAAGAGGCACGTCTATTTTGTTTTCAGTACTTTCAGTTCCGTGTCTGATTCCTTGCCACTGTTCACATATTTTTTGAATGGAAAATGCATTGGTGCAGGTTTGAAACCACGACCTTAGGACCTTTAATATTTAGTATCTAAAGTATCGATAATAATTTATTATAAGATACGCACATCACTACCTCTCAGTAACAAGGCAGCATCGGGCGATGCTTTCAAGTGATTAACCATTATTATATAAAGTAAATTCAATAATGGCCGAGAGCCGTAATGTTTACCGATGCCATCACAATTCAATTCAATTTTCAACCTTATCTCAGCCAAATAAAACTCTAAATTCCTTATTTATTGCTTATCGAATTTTGGAACTGACAATAATACACGTGCAGATGAAACGTCCTTATCACGTTTGGATAAGGTATATCTTTTGTTGTTTTGTATTATTGCGGGGTTGCCAGTATGTTATAGGGTAATAGTCACCAGTGTTGGCAGAATATTGCAAATTACCAACGTAAAGGGTAATTGTTCGAGATTTCGGGGTATGTTTTAATGTGTCCAGTATGGTATAATGGGGCTGAGTGAATGGTACTGATATTGACAGCTGGTTTATCTGGGTTCTATAATTTCAGTATAAAGATATAAAGATGGAGGTCGATATGTCGATAAGTTATCGATGTTGCCACGTCACTTTGTTTATTTAAGGTTCACGTATTATGTTCTTATTATAGTTGAACGTAAAAAAAAATATGTAATTTTGAAATAAAACTGTGTAAAAAGTAATTATATTGTCTGTTATTTTTTAAGTTTCGTTCATAAAAAAACTGATTAAGTTTTTTGTTATTAAAATACAAACGAACTTTTAATAAAAATTAAGGAATGACAAAACACAGATAAATAAACTTATAATACATTTATATGCCTGTAGTTTTGTTTATTACTCTCGAAACATTATAGAAAGTACAAAAATACATATCTACCAAACCTACCTACTAAAACCTTATTTTAGGTCATGTTTGATACCTAGTTTTTCCAATTTATATAATAATCGATTTATGACGACCTCTGTGGCGCAGCGGGCGAGAGTCCGCCTGCGACGCAAGAGGTTGCGGGTTCGATTCCCGCCGCGAAACAAATTTGTGTACGATCTGCAGAAATTTGTTCCGTTGGTCTGGGTGTTTTCTATGTATAATAAAAAAGAAAACTATCTATGTATATAATGTATTAAATATATCAGTTATCTAGTACCCATAACATAAGCATTGAGTAGCTTACTTTGGGGCTAGATGATGCTGTGTGGATTGTCCAGCATTATTTATTATTTATTTATTTATTACCTATAAACACATAACACTAAATAGGCACATGTTAATTTAATTATTTACCTCTAAATAATAAATAAATAAATAAATAATGCTGGACAATCCACACAGCATCATCTAGCCCCAAAGTAAGCTACTCAAAGCTTGTGTTATGGGTACTAGATAACTGATATATTTAATATATTTACATTACATACATAGATAGATATTTTTTATTATACATAGAAAACACCCAGACCAACGGAACAAATTTCTGCAGATCGTACACAAATTTGTTCCGCGGCGGGAATCGAACCCGCAACCTCTTGCGTCGCAGGCGGACTCTCGCCCGCTGCGCCACAGAGGTCGTCATGTTTTATCTTGCTGTAAGTTTTCCAATGAAATAAAATAAACACATCTTGTAAACTTATCTTGTAAGAAAAGCTCAAAATAGTCATAAAAATAAAATATCAGTATCATCACCCAAGTGAGGCGAGACCGCGTTAGAAATATTAACTATTATTGGTATCCGATACACCATTAGTTAAACACCACTACAAAAAACAACAATTTCAAACGTGGATGATACCTTAGGGCGGGCAAAGCACATTATTTATAATATTAAATAACATCTAATTATATGTTTAAAAGAAATATTTTATGCATAATGACATGATATAAATCTCGTTCGAGGCGATAGAGGTGGGATACAGTCGATAAAATGTATCGATATATTAGTTAAGGCTGTTCACAATTTACTGGTATTTTTTTTATTTATAGGTATCCGTAATTTAGTAATGATGGTTTTTAGTAAATAAGTCATTAATTTTGAAATATGTAATGTTAATGGTATAAAAATTGCGATGTGTTCTTATTATATAGACTAGGAAATACATCAAAACTTTATACAATTATTTACCATCGGTATTAAAATTACTCATACTTGAATGATAATAACTCTATTTCATGTTTTATTCACGCAACAATTGCTCACTTCAATAACAAAACCGCGCTTTAAGTAAATGGGAATAACTCCTGAAACCAAACCACATAACTCTTTGAGATGAAAGTTTAATCAAAAACAGCACGGTACTCTATCGATATCAGTTTCAATAAAACATAACATAAAACACCGCCCACTCTGATGCCATCAATACACAAATAAAGTGTAAACCTCCGGCTCTGAGCCACTACAAAACTTTAAAACAAATAGTTCCAAGAACAGAACTTTCATAACTCCACCAAATTGACACCTTGTTTAACCCGTTGCAATTCTCGACAATTTGCGGTGCCCGTAAGTGGCCCATTATAATTTTACAAACGTATTTTAGCATAGCGACATTGCAGAATCAACTTTCGTGCACCGCAATAGAGTCGGTTTAGAACTATCGATAATTTTGTCGAGTCGCTCTGCGAGGCGAATATCGACCCAGCACACATCTCATCGACAATCATTTTGTACTTTTTTCCCATCACGAATATCAATGGAAATTTGTTCGGGACCAATTATGTGTGCATGCCTTTATTTTGTATCGGCCGGGGACTGTCGAAACTGTTTTATGGATTTTACTTTTATTAATAAGATTTTTATTTGATAACTCGTTATAATATAAATTTGTTATGAGATTGCTTCTTTTTTTTCCACTTTCGAGTGTTAAGTAAATGATGCGTGGCATTAATATTCATTGAAATATTAACCTCGAAAAGAGTTGGTGTGATATTCATTCAATTATAAATGAACCATAACATATAATGGCTCTTCCGTGTAAGATTATTTAAGTTGAATATATGTAATTTAAAAATAACTTTAAAACTTTTTAATAAAACCTCAAGTAATTTACAAAAAAAATATCTAAATAAGTGCTCCACTTCCAATTGAAAACAGCAATTAAGCAAACACATTCATTGGCCAATTTCGTTTCAAATTAAAAATTAAAAAGGCACGATGGAGGTGCGTGCGCGCACGTTTCGCCCGAATGTTTAAATATTTGTTAATGCAGCATCGTAATAGCTGCGTGAGTTATACAGCGACACGCCCAAGTATCGATAGCAGTACAACACTAGCAAGTTCGACAATTTAAGCACCCGACTGCGAAGAAGGAAGGTAATGTGTTTTTTAAACGAGCAATTCTTGTATTTATACCTAATATGTATGTAATATACCTACTAGCTGTTACCCACGACTTCGTCCGCAAAAATCCATTAATTATTACACCTTGGGTTACATTATTGAAGTTTTAGTAAAGAACCCTATTTTTTTCTAGTAATAAATATAGCCTATGTTACTCAGAAATAATGTAGCATTGTAATGGTGAAAGATTTTTGAAATCGGACCAGTAGTTTTTGAGTTTATTTGTAACAAATAAAAATACAAAAATTCAAAAATTATGGATGTTTGTTAGGTACTCTTTCACGCTGAAACAGCTGAACGAATCTAGATGAAATTTGGCACAGATATAGGTAATAGTCTGGAATAACACACAGGTTACTTTTTATCCTGAAAAAATGTTCGGTTCCCGCGGGATAGATTTGATTTTTGTACCAAGGCAACACGCGGGCGAAGCCGTGGGCGGAAGCTAGTAGAATATTACTTATAAACTTACGCGATCTGAACACATTATTATTAGTATTAAACGGGTATTTATCGCGTTCTAATTACCTTTATTTTCCCGACGTTTCGACAGTCTACCCTGTATGAGTCCTAGTACCTGTTATGAGTCTACCCGTGAGCACGACAGCGTGCAAACCTGTCGAAACGTCAGGAAAATAAAGGTAAGTAGAACGCGATAAATACCCGTTTAATACTAACAATAGTAGAATATATTTCCAAAAGTCAACCCTAGACGCCATAACTAAAAGAAGACGACGGGATATAGTGTTGGCCTGTTCTGACAACGGTACAGGCTGGAGAGAGCTCACGATATTAGCTCCCTCTAATGATACCCTGGTAATCACCACGACAATTGCTGGTTAAGACCCATCCCGCTTGTTATATTGGAGGTAATTTCCATGGCGAGGAATGCGGGTTCCACCATCAGCCCGGAGACGAGAGTCGATAATACCTGTACTGTGCGGATAAATTATAAGAATAAAGATCTTTATTCGCGACGCCGTGGTATACGACGGCACGGGAACCAATACTTTAGTATTTACTAAGTAGGTAGGTACTCGTAGCAAAATCTCTCTAAATAAATTTGGGTTACTTTTTGTAAATATTCGTACTTAGGTAAGTACCTTTTTAATATCTATTATAGTACCTAGGTACAAAATTATTTTAAGGAAACTAAAATTGGAAAATACGAAAAAAAAATTAAGGCCTGAAAACTGAAATATTTCCATAAATGTCCGGATGAAACTAAATATTACTAGTGCATTTGGCAAAACGATGGACTTTCAACCGGTCACGTAAGAAATACTAACTACTGTGCAAAATGTGAGCATGTGCTTAATAACCATGTTTAGACGTGCCTCTGACGACCCTCTTTAGATATCCTCAAAGATCTAAGATACTACAGATCTGAGGAGATATCTACCGAACCTGGGGATTACAGTCGTGTACAACTGTTGTTCATTAAAAGCTAAGTTCAGAGAGCAAACGCATAAAAATATCAAAAAATCTACCGAACAGCACGGTAAACAGATTAAAAATAAGTGAAAATTGCTTACCAACACTAGCGTCAAAATTAATAAACAGCTAGGCCATAAATACCTCAACCATAACCTAATGAAGTTTCACCTCGTTACTAACCACCAATTTCAACATATTAGAACGATCGTGCCACTGGTAATCAAACGCCTCTCAAACCGACCGTATTAGCGATAAAACATACCAGCATCCACTATCAGAAGTAGCTATACAACCTTTGTAAAATAAAA
Source organism: Cosmorhoe ocellata (assembly GCA_963675405.1). Taxonomy (NCBI): domain Eukaryota; kingdom Metazoa; phylum Arthropoda; class Insecta; order Lepidoptera; family Geometridae; genus Cosmorhoe; species Cosmorhoe ocellata. Next base: position 6,881,940 of record OY776266.1, on the reverse strand, counting down.
ATAAAAAGTCATACACTATAATTATACACTCATACACTGAATAAACAAATTAACCTACACAAAAAACACAACGCAGGCAGAGAATGCTTTAGATATTTTACAACGCAATAATGTCGCCAGAGCTTTAAGGATACTTCAATCTGGCAATGATCGGATCAGTTTTATAGATCGTTTGTAACGGTCCTTAGATAGCTCAACTATTCTTTTATAATAGTGTGTATTTTAAGATAGATCTCTATATATCTGTAAAATATGTATTTTATCTTCTTCTTTCTTTAATCTTTAATCTTTATAAAAATCAGACTTGGTATGGATTAAAGTTTAAAGGATTTATCACAAAATATGATTGAAAAAGGTACATAATTAAACGAAGAAGATAAGTTAAATCATTTGTTAAGATTTTTATGACCATTTTGAGTGTAAAGCATTGATCAGAATTAAATTTGTAAAGCTACTTCTGACACTATACCCCAACAAATCATCAGTGTTCCAAGAAAGGCCATAATTGGCCCGAAATGGCCCGATATTGGGCCAAATAATAGGCTTTAGGGCCCAAATATGGGAACCATAAAATAATGGTCAGATGCCTGTAGGCAATCGATCGTTAACTAATTTTTGGGTTTAATTATGTTTGTGTATGTTCATGTAAATCCTCAACATATCGAGAGATAATTTAACCACCAGAAATTTCGTTTGCAAAATTCTTCTTCCTCTTTATAATTATGGCGTCTTTTTGACTTGTCTCAAATGGTGAAGGAAAACATCGTGAGGAAACCATGTCGTAGAATCTGAAAAGTTTGAAGACAACGTCAAACTGAGTCTGAAACATGTTTTAAACAAAACTTGTATGAGATTCTTATACCTAGGACACGTTTTGTTGATAAAGTGAATGTAATCGAAGGGGTAGTTAGACTAAATGTACCTACATAAAGTGTGTCCAAAAATTTCAGGACGTGAATACAAAATATGAAGATTGGGACAAGCGAAATTTCAGTTTTCAGAAATTTGGGACGAACTATGTACCTATTATTTCAACACAAAAACAAAAAGTGCTAAAAGTGTAGTTACAACTTTTGGTCTTAATTTTTTCCGTCTAGCCCCCTTTCGCAACGCGCGTAATGGAGCTTCGTTCCAATTAATAACGTGGTAACTTTAATGTCGTTAGCGTACGATTCAAAATGCAATAGGTAATTCACGTATCTCTATGAAATAGAATTACAATCTTAGATAAGAAAGAGGTATTAAGGCGATCAGATAAAATTAGTAAAACAAATGTCTGAAACCCGCTGAAAACGAGTAATTTACTAGATAATAAATACTTTCTATCCTTAGGCTTCCTCAGAGTAATCTAATCTAGCTATAGATGGACTATTCCATCATCATCATCTCACACTACCTTCACCCACTGCTGGATAAAACCTCCACTTAAGTATTATTAACTAGCTTCCGCCCACGGCTTCGCCCGCGTGGTACCTTGAAAAACAAAAAAAATATATTCCACGGGAACCGTTCATTTTTCCGGGATAAAATGTAACCTATGTGTTATTCCAGACCATAATCTATATCTGTGCCAAATTTCATTCAGATCCGTTCAGTCGTTTTAGCGTGAAAGAGTAACAAACATACATCCATGACATTCTGACATCCATCCATCCATCCATCCATACATTCTTACAAACTTTCGCGTTTATAATATTAATAGGATAAATATAAATACTGTTGGACTGTTCACACAACGCTATGTAGCCTCAAACTAAGCAAAGCTTGTATGAGAGCCAAATAGCTGATAGATTAATTATTATATACTTTTTTTTTGTAAATACATACATAAGTAGAATAAATAATAACACCCAGACACAGATCAAACATCTGCGTTCATCACAAAAATGTTTGTCTTGGGGTTCGAACCCACAACCTACAGCGCAGAAGGCAAGCTACTACTAACTGAGCTGTGAGTACAGTCAGAAAAAATTGCAAAAATCTATTCACCACACTGGCTTGGAAGTGATAGAATAAGAAGAAGAACCATATCTAAACATTCTAGTTAAAACTACAGCTTTGCTACAGCAAATCGTATGTATGTATTCGGTATTGAGTAACGGGTACGCCATTTCGAGCCGAGTATCGAGTCGTTACACCCGAATGCATCTCGTTACTCTCATATTTGTAGTATCGGAAATGTGTCACAGGTTGTCAGACAAAGCATTTGTCCAGTCCGAAAAAGAAAGTTCAAAATACGGAAAAGTGAAAATATGCACCTTACGCAGTTTGGTATGTTTTCTACAAATTATGAATGTTGCAACACCGCAAGATTTCATACTGTGCGCGTACGCAATACAACTCGATTCGGTATAGAGCATCGAATCGAGTCGTACTGCGTTCGATACTGATACCTCATATAGTCAGTATGTTATGTATGAGGTATCAGAAGTAACGAGTAACGTGTTCGATTCGAAGTAACGAGTACTCAATGTTATAGTACCTACTGAGTACATACAGTAGGTCTACCATGAGTTTTCACAATCTACACACGCTAGCGACTGTAGTTAAAAAAATGTATGAAAACTTGCCTACAGCGCCTCTAGCGGATAGTTGGGTACTAAAACGTCACGTAGCTAACTATCCTACGTCACAGCGTACTACAGCGACTGTAGTTTGCGCTCATAATTTGCTTACAATTTGGTACCATGAGTAACAGTTTTGACAGATGTCATAGTAACGTACTATTACTACTGTAGTAACGTCAGCTAATCTAAATGTGACAACTCATGGTAGACCTACTGGTTCGCTTTTTGTCGTTACTTTAACACCTCTATTTGTAGTTGCTCTAAGCACAGTTTAAGAGGTAGGAAGGTTCTATACAAGTGTTCCTCGAGAATTTGTAGGGCTGTTAACTCGTTTAATTTATAGCTGTTGAAACGTTCTTGTTAAATTGTTATATTGATGACCCTGAAGGTAGATAGGGTTGGCACGGTTTGCAAGTGCAAAAGTGAACTTTAGATACTTTTTACGGTTGTTAAGTTTCTTTAATTTTAATTGTACGATCTCTTCTTCTTTAAAAAATATTGGTGGACAATTCAAACAACGTAATCTAGCCCCAAACTAAGCAAGCTTGTACTATGGGAACCAGATAGTTGATAGATTAATTAGGTAGTACCTGGGTAACCTGGGTACTGGGTTTTTTTGGGGTAAACGACGTTTTATAAAAATGAAACCTAGCTAGATCGATTTATCACCAACGAAACCCTCTGCACACTAAATTTCATGAAAATCGGTCGAGCCGTTTCCGAGATTCAGATACATATATATATACAAGAATTGCTCGTGTAAAGGTATAAGATATACTTTTTTTTGCTAAATACATACCTAAAGAATAGTCAAAGTCAAAGTTTGTGGCATCTATTTTCTTCTTCTTTGTCTATGTCCTTTATCTTACGGATTAAGTAAGTTTCTTTAAATTGTATGTTCTCTTCTTCTCTTTTTTATCTATGGCATCTGTCTTCTTCTTCTTTTTTTATGTCAACTGTGTCATTTTAGATCAATTTTGCCAGTGTTATGGGTTTAAATTGGTAGTAGGGATTTTCTGCGGTGTATTTGCCTGACAACTACGTCGCTCTGGTTTTTATGTTTTCTCGTGTTATTTTGAGTTTTATTGCGTAATTTTGGTGGTTATTTTGCCAATAAAGCCCGGGTTCTTGACGCGAGTGTAAAGTATGTGAATTAGAGTGAATAGTTGTCTTCAAATTCCATCGGAGGATATCCCGAAAATTTTCAACAAAACAGCCATCTTTTGTTTAAAATTGACTTAACAACTATGACTCTGTGACGTTGACAATACTTATAAATAAATACACTTGACACTGGCAAAATTGTTCTCTAAGAGACAGATGCCATAATTGAAGAAGAGAAATTGGTAGTATTGTCGAATTGTCAACCAATTTGGGATCAATTTTAGCAGTGTCGAGATTTGTGAATTGAAATGAGGATTGTGGACATCACGCGCGTACTATCAGTTCAGGGGCCTTACCACGAATACGTTACCGAATTAATATTTAATATTACATTGTTATTTCGTACCATGATCTATGCAAATTGTATGGAAGTAGTGACGTTTCTATAATGGATCGTTACGGAATCGTTCTGGAAGACTTCGTGGTAAGGCCCCAGGGCGGATACTAGTGTAGTTGTGACTATTGACTATTGACTATTGTTAAATCCCCTTCGTCCACGTTCGTAACTAAGATTACATAATGGTTATGTAATGAGGAATATTTTTCAGTTTCATAACCAGTTATTAGACAAGACTTTTTTTAATTTCATAACCAGAATCTCTAAGTCGTAAAGTCTAAGTAATAAAGGCGAAAAATTTGTAAGAATGTCTGGATGTATGTTTGTTACTCTTTCACGCTGAAACGGCTGAACGGATCTGGAAGAAATTTGGCACACATATAGATTATAGTCTGGAATGGCACATAGGTTACTTTTTATCTCGGAAAAATATACAGTTCCCGTGGGATAGATTTGGTTTTGTTTTACAAAGTATCACGCGGGCGAAAACGTGGGCGGAAGAATATTGTGAAATTTTAATTTTTGCGATCTAGCCTCTTGTGACAACCCTACTCCCAGCTCCGCCTATTAGCTTCACACAGCTCATGCTTGGAGGCAAGTAGGAGCCAATTTGAGTTTAACACACACAAACAAAAAATGTGTTTGTTTGTTTGTGTGTGTTGAACTCAAATCAACAAACAAACAAACTGTTACTCCACGTTTACACCATGGTTTAAGTTTTAAGCATGTGAATACATGCTTAACTTGTATCAAACTGTTTTTATTTATTGTTTACACCTATCCAAAGGTCATGGGTTTAAACCTGGTCGTACACCAATGAGTTTTTTTATTCGAAAAATGCCAGTGCTCTTGTGAAGGAAAACATAGGAAACCGGCATACCGTAGAACCAAAAATTCGAAGGTATGTCATAGGTTAGTATTCTAATAAGCAGCGATGGATTTGCAACCTGGCATATAGGTATGTTATACTAACTACTGTGCAAAATGTGGGTATGTGCCAAATATCATGTTTGGTCATGCCTCTGACTACCCTCTTTAGATATCCTCAAAGATCTAGAGATCTGAGGAGATATCTATCGAGTCTGGAGATGGGCCCTTTTTTAAATTCCTGATATTTGACAGAGTATAATTATTTAGTCCATTTTCAAAATTCTCACCAGCAGCGCTTGCATAATATTGACGGGAGTCGAACCCGTGACTGCGTTTCCGGCTGCCTATTGACACAACTATTCAGCTGCTTACACACCGACGCCATTATCCAGACGCTGTTAGAGAAGCGTCAGAGTTTTCATTCGCTGTCCCTGTTTAAACTCTTGACTAGATTATAGTCAAGTGTTTAAAAATCGTCCTCTTTTTATTTATATAAATAATACCTATGCTCTTTTTTCTTTGAGATATTTTTATGTTTGTTCCAATCAAATCGAAAAGTAGATCGATACTTTATAGACAAATTAGTTTAAATGTAAAGAGGAGAGAGGGGGGGTAATGCTTCAACGCAAAAAAGAAAATTCCTGAAGTTCATCTTCATTTAATAAACTAAATTAGTCTACTTCATCAGTAGACGATAAATGATCGTCGGCGTCGGTTTCGTACTAGCTTAAAGTGCCTACTAACAAATACCTTTCGAAAGCAAATCCAATGTTATTTGAAATAACTTCCTAAAGCAAACAGTTTAGAGACCTGAATGGAAGCGGTTTCGATGGACCTTTTTTGAAGTTCTACCAGACAACTTGAGAGGTTTAAGTACCAGGGATACATACAAACTCAACCTTCCGCTACGCCTCTAAAGGGATGAATTTTTGAAAATTCCTTTCTTAGTGCAGATACGTCTACTTGCTATAAGAAGCGCACTTTTTAAATTTCATGTCTCTAGGACCAGTGGTTTAGGCATTGTTTGTCAATAGATCAGTCAGTCACGGCAAAGTTGAAAAACAAAAACAAATCTATCCCACGGAAACATTTTCCGGAATAAAAAGTAGCCTATAGGCTGTATCAGACTATAATCTAGCTCTGTGCTAAATTTCTTACAAATTCGTTCAGCCTTTTCAGCGAGAAAGAGTAACAAACATCATACATACAAAGTTTCACGTTTATAATTTAGTAGAGTTAGATCAGTCTAAAAATACACGCCCCTCTTATGTATTTACCTCTACATGCGGTACAAGTATAAGTGGAGGGGCGTGCATTATTAGACTGAATCATCTCTACCTGGGTGACCAACGATTTCTAAAGAGCAAAGCCGCGAGCGGAAGCTAGTAACACATCCTACTAATATTATAAACGCGAAAGTTTATAAGGTATGGATGTCTGGATGTCTGGATGTATGTTTGTTACTCTTTCACGCTGAAACGGCTGAACGGGTCAGGATGAAATTTGGCACAGATATAGATTATAGTCTGGAATAGCATATAAACTACTTTTTATCCCGGAAAAATGTACGGTTTTTGCGGGATAGATTTGTTTTGGTTTTTCAAGATACCACACGGGCGAAGCCGTGGGCAGAAGCTAGTATATACATAAAATATGTATATACAAGAATTGCTCGTATAAAGGTATAAGATAGTAGGATGAAAAGGATTAGTAGGAGTAGGATAGGATCGGTTTAGTAGGATAAAAGTTGGATAGGATTATTGTGATTGTGATACAGTAAACACAATACATAATATGCAAAGATATAAAAAGCTATACAAAGCGCTAAAATTAGCACATACACAGGACAGTGGGATACATTTAAGTTCTCATCTCGTGTAAGTTAAAAAATTAAGTTAAATAAAGTTCAGTGGTCAATAACATAATTAATTTTCCGGCACGTCTGTTTGTTCATGTCTCATTTAAACTCATATAATTCGCTCGACAACTTGCGAAGCGACAATGCGTGAGCGAAAACTTAAGGTGCGGTGTCCGGAAACGACAATCCGTTAAGATAATGACGGTCTAGCTTTGAAATGATCTTAGTTTTGAATATAGTTCATTTGAAATTATCATGATTTTGAATATAAGATGTTAAATTGAAATTATCATGATTTAGAATACAAGTTGTTGATTTGAAACTATCATGATTTTGATTATTAGGTTGTTAGTTTAAAACTATCATGGTTTGAACATAGTTCATTTGAAATTATCTTGGTTTTTAACATTTCTATTTCAATCTCGTGATATCGCATGCAACTCTGTACCGGGAAGAAAATAGTATTTCGTTTCATGTAGGTAATGTAATATATATAATGACGGTTGTAAACCAAACATCCTAATAAATTAGAAATGTAAAAGTTTGTATGTTTGTTACTCATAAGCAGTACCTACTCGTATACTGTCATGCATGTGACGGTCACCAGTTTTAAAAGACAAACCTTTAGTTACGTGATTTAGCGAATAAAGGGAATGTAATTGAGAATGTAATCAAAAGTTATTTAAGCGGATAAAGAGACGATATTTGATTCATTGTATTTTTTATGAGGCGTAAAGATGGAATGGGATGCCTAATTATTTTAATTGCTAAGTAACTGATGGTAGGTACATAAAATGTAATCTTCTGTTTTATCTCGCTCTTCCTATAGCAAATACAAGAAAGAAACTAAGTGTAATTGCTTTCCACAAATTTCTCAGGATTCAAAAAACATCCAAAAAACAAACAAAAAAAAACTCCTAATTCGAATAACGGTTCCACAGTTCACTTTATAGCAATGTCACCGAAAACAACTTTGAAAAATTCCCGTTTTTGCGGTCACAATCAAAATTCGAGTCGATTTAAAAGTAAAATGGCGGACGGACAGATGGACGGACGACTGACAGAGACGTACGAGCTGTGGTTGCAGACAGTCTGGGACCGGGGCAGACGAGGGAATCAAAAAGTAAAGTAAAAGGGTGAGTTTGACACTGATATACACAGGGTTCAAAAATACTACATCGGGTTAATTCAACTCAATTTGTTATTTTACCGTTATATATACCGTTGACGGCCTCTGTGGCGCAGCGGGCGAAGGTCCGCCTGAGACGCAGAAGGTTGCGTTCGATTCCCGCCGTGGGACAAATGTTTGCATTATTTGCAGATATTTGTCTCAGGTCTGGGTGTTTTCTATGTATAATATGTATGTATGTATTTACAAAAAAAAAGTATATCTATGTAGTTTATCAGTCATGTGGTTCCCATAATACAAGCTCTGCTTAGTTTGGGGCTAAATGATGCTGTGTGATAGTGTCCAGCATTATTATTTATTATTATTATACTAAAAACTTTTTTTAATGAGATTTATTTTTATTTTTAGACTAGCTGAGCTGCCAGACGTTGTCCTGTCTTAACTATTATATTAAAACCGTCTCCTTACAATAGCTAACACGACAAAAAAGAATTAGCGAAATCGGTCCAGCCGTGACCAACGAAATAGGGATTCATTTTTATATAATAGAATAAGATTTTGGAAAGAGCACTGGTGGTGTAGTAGTAGCACTCCTGCCTCACGATCCAAAGGTTGTGGGTTCATACCTGGTCGTGTACCAATGCGTTTTTCCATTCGAAAAGATTATGTGCGCAATGCCAGTGCTCTTAAACGGTGAAGGGAAACATCGCGAGGAAACCGGCATACCCTAGAACCAAAAATTCGAAGGTGTGTGTCATACATTAGTATTCTTATAGCGGCGATGGGCTTGCCACCTGTTACGTACGGAATACTAATCACTGTGCAAAATGTGGTCATGTGCCAAATATCATGTTTGGACGTGCCTCTGACTACCCCCTTTAGATATCCTCAGTGATCTGAGGAGATTATCTACCGTGCCTATTGTTTAAGCCTGTTTATTATACCTAGGTAGAGCGCTGGTGGTGTAGTGGTAGCACCCATGCCTCACGATCCGTAGGTCGTGGGTTCAAACCTGGTCGTGCACCAATGAGTTTTTCCATTCGAAAAATTTATGTGCGCAATGCCAGTGCTCTTAAACGGTGAAGGAAAACATCGTGAGGAAACCGGCATACCCTAGAACCAAAAATTCGAAGGTATGTGTCATAGGTTAGTATTCTTATATGCGGCGATGGGCTTGCCACCTGTTACGTACGGAATACTAATCACTGTGCAAAATGTGGTCATGTGCCAAATATCATGTTTGGACGTGCCTCTAACTACCCCCTTTAGATATCCTCAGTGATCTGAGGAGATTATCTACCGTGCCTATTGTTTAAGCCTGTTTAAGTTTTATTATACCTAGGTATATTTTTCTTTATTTAGGTAAGATGTTTATTATAGTCATGCAAAGAGGGCAAGTTAAGGGAATTGGTTTATTCAAGGACAAAACCCTAAAAAGGGATAAAAAGGGGTAAAAAGGGGTAAAAAGGAGCAAGAATGGCGATGCGAGGATTCCTTGCATTCCGCCCGCCCCAATTAAGATCCCGTAAGATTGTCCCGGGTGCTTTTTGTTCCAGTTCCTATGGGGACCATGATTTTATATGAATTGAGACAAAATAATTTATTTTAATCTATACCTACATATAAAAAATCATGTATCTTTGCGTTTGTGCACGCTACGATTGAACCAGATCGATTCTGAAATTTTTAATATCGGTATATTGGGAAATTCTATGGAGTGCAAAAAGAGGCAGTCACCCATCGAAAAACTGACTGCGTACAAACTTTCAACCCTTATTTCGTTTAGGCCTTTTCAAGATTATTTTTGAGATAAAAGATATCTTATATTCGTCTCCAGGATATAATCTATCTCCTTGCCAAATTTAATTACGATCCGTTCGCCGTTTAGTCATGAAAAAGTAACAAACAGAGTTACTTCGCATTATAATGTATCGATTAAGAAGAAGAAGAAGACTAACTGACAGACCTTGTCCATAATTAAAACATAATTGATTGACAAAAGACTAACGATTGACTGACCTCACAGCTCAGTTGGTAGTAGCTCTGCCTTCTGCGCTGCAGGTTGTGGGTTCGATCCCCACCCAGGACTAACATTTGTGTGATGAACACAGATGTTTGTTCTGTGTCTGGGTGTTATTATGTATTCTATGTATGTATTTACAAAAAAAAGTATATAATTAATCTATCAGTTATTTAGTTCCCATAGTACAAGCTTTGCTTAGTTTGTGGCTCGATAGCGTTGTGTGAACAGTCCACCAATATTTATTACTAGCTTCCGCTCGCGGCGTCGCCCGCGAAGTACCTACATAAAATATAGCCTATGTTCATCCTGAAAGTTCATTCTACACATTGGTGAAAGAATTTTTCAAATCGGTTTAGTAGTTTCGGAGCCTATTCATTTCAAACAAACAAACAAACAATCAAAGTTTTCCTCTTTATAATATTAGTATAGATTATTAATTATTTGACAAAACCATGGACATACTAGTTCTGTTTCAATAAGTTTTTTGGTAGTATTTATTTGTCCAATCGGTTAACACCTCGCCGCTAGATTTGAAACATGATTATCGAAGTGTATAATGAGTACAATGTTCGGCTGAGCTGATTACGATGATTCATTTTGTTTCGGGTAGGCTTGTTTATTCAGAACTAATTTCTGCACGTGGATTTTCTCGTTTAAGAATGGAGGTGCACTAAGTAACCACTACAACTTTTTTGACTAACTTCTGGTATAACTATTCTAAATAAAATAAATAAATAAATATTGGTGGACAGTTCACACAACACTATCTAGCCCCAAACTAAGCAAAGTTTGTACTATGGGAACCAGAAAGATGATAGGAAAATTAATTATATAATTTTTCTTTAAAACATTACTAAAAATACATAGTAAACCGTAAAACCCAGACACATAACAAACATCTGCGTTCATCACACAAATGTTTGTCCTGGGTGGGGATCGAACCTCAACCTATTCATTTTGCATTCAAATTATGGACGTGTGTTTTAGGATTTTTCAATATAACCTTCAAAAAGGCGTCAAAGGGGGGGGGGGGTCAAAGTTCGTATTGATGGGTTGTGAAAGAAGAGGTAAGGTTCCCGCACGCGGGCGAAGCCGTGGGCGGGAAGCTAGTAATTATTATATAATTAATTATCAACCTAATAAAGTAAGGATGAATAATTAAAAAAAATTAAACCCCTGTTTTGGTAGAAATCTCCCAAACTACCGAGTTTATACATGAAAAAAGGTTCTAAACCGCACTTTAATCCTTTCAACAGACTGGTTTTCCTCAATTTTCATAATTATCTAATTATATTAAGTAGTCTTTTTTACAATTAACTTGTTACGATGCAATTATAAGTAATAACTTTATTAACTTATTGGTTTATACAACTTATTTATAGGTGTTTAATTATTTCTTAGTAAGGGTGGTAGTAATTTGTTATCAATATAATTAACCATCTCCTTATTTATATTATCGGTGACTGCATTCACACTGAAACGAACAATGTTTTATTACCCGACTGCGCCAGAAGGAGGGTTATGTTTTCTGAGAGTATCATCATCTTCCTGCCCTCTTCCCACGTTATGTGGGGTCGGCACAACATGTTATCTTCTTCCATTTCCCTCTATCCTCTATCTATTACATTTATCTATATCTATGTTTTCTGAGAGTATGTAGGTACATAATTATGTATGTATTGTGTGTAAATTTATTAAATTTATAATTGTTTGTCACGCTCTGCGGCCTAAACTGTGAGAGTGACTCTAGGTACATATCAAAATTTAAAAAAAACAAAATGGTGGACTTTTGGCGCCAAATTAAATTAAATTACTTATGTGCTATTCCGGACTTTATGATATAAAAATTTCACTTATTTTTCGCGCGCGCTGAAAGCTACGCGTAAAAGTAAACTAACGCGTACAAAGCCGCGGGTAACAGATAGTAAATAAATAAATGTTACGCTAGTTACATCACAGTGTAACTGTATAATACAGGCTGCCCCTCACACCGAAACGTAACAAGGGGATACTGCACCAATTATGAAAAGCTATAAACCACTAACGAGTGTACGATTTCGGGGAAGTATCGTAACCCTGTGGTTGCTCCTTTTTAAACCTTTTTTACCCGACTGCGCAGGTTGGTTATGATTTTGGGGTGTACGTGAGTTCTTTTGGCGTTGGAGCCTATACGGCTGGAGATATTTTGATAAATTAGGTGTCGTTAGATTTGTCTGGATTATATAATTAGTGACTAAGTTAAGTTATACAAAATGACGAAAAAACTAATATGGCGGCTGTAAGAAAAAAATATTTTTGGTTTTATGACATCTTGGTTTCGTCATCACGTTTTCCTTCACTGGTCTATTTAGTCTATATTATCTCACTTTTATTTTTCCCACGCTAAAAACTAAGCCTTTAACAGAATTACAGATTTAAGGGGACAACGACACGTGAAATTTTGACTTCCCGTTGTCCCCGTCCCCGAATCCACTTTACGGGGACAGCGGGAAAGAATTTTTTCACGTCCCGCTGTCCCCATGAAAGGGACAGGGCGTGTGGGGACAACGGGAATAAACGTATACTTATATTATAAAGCTGAAAGGTTGTTTATTTGGTTGAACGCGTTAATCTCAAGAACTACTGGAGATTTAATAGAGTATTTATGTAGTACCTATGTACATAAGTCTACATGCTAATTATTTTTAAGTGTAAAAATACAAAAATGTACCTACTGTTTAAGTATATTCCTGACCTGTAAAATATTTTTACCAATAAAATACTTATGACTTATGACTTACTGGTTCGAATTGAAATATTATTGTATAGTGTTGTATAGTCTATTTATCGAGGAAAGCTATAGGCTAATAACATCACGCTACGACCGATAGGAACGGAGCATCAGAAAAAAATGTTGCAAAAACGGGAAATATCCGCGAGAGTTGGTTAGTTTAAAGATAAATTTTGAACTAAAAATGCTTCCCACTGACTCAAAGATGCCAAAAATAAAGAAGCAAATCCAATTTTAATTCTTCTAAATGCTATACGTGGTCAGCAATTAAAATGGAGCTGTAAACGTAATGGCCGACGCATCTTATTTGTTAACGAGGGAACAAATGGTTTAATTATACCCCATTGGCTGGAGTCTTGTTTGTACGAGTTTTTTAAATCTTTGACCTGTTTTGTAGTAAAAAGGTTGGCCTTGTTCAATAGTTTGACAGTTTAAATTTAGAATTGATTCGAAATTGGAACTACAGGTCCATGTTTTTTTTAAATCATTTACCTACTTTGTAGTAAAAAAGGTTGGTTCTGTTCAATAGTTTGTCAGTTTTAATATAAAATTGATTTGAAATTGGAACTACAGGTCCATGATTTTTTTGTCATTCCTTAAAATATTTAAAAAATCTCATAGATTATGCACAGATAATAAATAATATATGCCCAGAAAATAATAGATTATGCACATATTATAATTATTATCATACATAGATTATCACAGATTACGCATAGATTCTCACAGATTATTACTCTACTTATACATGTACCTATTTACCTCTACATGCGGTACAAGTACAAGTGGCCCCTCCACTTGTACTTGTACCGCATGTAGAGGTATCGTGCATTTTTAGACTGAATCATCTCTACCTTTTTAAACACAAGCTATTCATCAAAATACGTCCAGCCGTTGAGGCGAGATTGCGACAAATTTCTGCAAAGACTTTCGCATTTATAGTACCTACTACTGTGATTGTAGTAGGATCAATACTTACATTAGGTATCAGGAAGGAAGCCTACCATAGATATTCTAATCAGATTTTTGCTATTGAATTCGTGATTCCATGGTAAGGGAAAGATGACAGAGAGATGGAAAGTTAATCACAGTTCGATTTTTAAAGGCTTATAGGAAATGCCATAGGAAGTGAAAACCATAGACAGGTCACAGTAACTCTTCAGCTGTCGCTATAAACCGTAATTATACGGAATACGCCATTTATGGACAAGCTTATTTGTTTTTAATTCTAAAGAATGTAATGTTGTGCGTTTCCGGTCGAGAGATGATATTTAACTAGCTGATTAAGTACAGAAAAAATATACTTATTGCTTCTTGAGATTGATACACACGGGTGAATTAGATATTGTATTATTCATTTTAGATCTAAGTAATGGGAGATCTGACGAGAAATCTACTGAGCCGAGGGTTACTGTCGTGATCATCTCTCTCCCTCCCACTCCCTGTTTCTCTCTCTCTCTCTCATTTTAGATTTATTTTTACGTTTTATCATTTGTAGTCCTAATATCGTACCTACAAAGGTGAGAATGTAGTTTTTGTAAGGTTCAAAATCGCAATTTTTATATCGTCAAAATTAATCAAAACCCACTAAATGTAGCCCTAATATTCTTTGGAGTATATTGGGAACTAATGCAAAAGATTCTTATCTTTTTTTTAACAAAAGAATGGAGTTCTTTGAGAATAAGCCTATATTATTAATAAATACCTACTATAATAAATACCTACATGGTATGAATATAGTTTTTTTAAGGGCTCAATCATGTTCGCAATTTTTAGATCGTCAAATTTAACCAAAAACCAAAAATATAGTAACCTAGTATAAGCCCAGCCTATTATAATTCCTAGGGTAGTCCAATTATGGACAACCAATTATTTACAAACAATTATTTTTATTTGACGTGTGTTAGTGACAAAAATGTTGACCATTACCACATTACTTTGCCCTGCAATGGGACAATATTGGCTGAAAAATAAATAAGTAATAGGTAATACTACCTACTGGGTGAATAATATTACCCGCACTTTTAAGATTTCGAATGATAAATATTTTGATAGAGTATGTCTGTCTGTGTGTCCGTTGGTTCTTGTTCATTTCATTAGCGATCGTGAGCAGATATCATTATTGCGTGGCTCCTCATAGTACACTACAAAATTGTAGACAATACTGAAAAAGAAAATAAAAAAATGTAGACTATTAAAAAAAAACTTTATAAAATATTAGTATTGTAAATAACGTAAAAAATATGTCAGTGTGCCCGATTTGTCAAAATTGAAAGAACAAAAAAAGGCTAGCAAACCTTACGAGCGATTTATAAATTTTCAAAGGCGGAGTTTTAAATAATTGTTTTACTTTTGTACAAAAAGTAAGTTTTTTTTTAACACTTGTCTTGTGTGGGCGAACGTGCATTTGTCTACCACATAACACCCTCGAGTATCTGAGTAGTTAACGTCTAAGAGAAAATCTACTATGCAAATTGGGATGGGATTAGATAATATTATAATTGATAACAGTAGTGGTTGAATAAAAACTTCATTACAATTGACATACATTATTTTTAGGCGATAGGTAGAAGTTTCATGTGTCCATGATCAAGTTTTTGTCTACAACCGGCACGTTCTATAAATCATTTTAAATAGATTTATCTGTATTCTTAACGTATACTACATACAAAACACACTCGCCTTTAAAACATAAATAAATAATTACACGATTATGTTGAATGTACCTTAATCACCCGCTAATCACAGCCCTTCAGCACGTAAGTACTCTTAAACCTTGGGTTTCAGGAACCGCCGACCGCCACATTACGCTCGTAAATATAATTTTAACATCGCGTTTCCGCTTAAAACCAACCTCCGCACACAATAATTTCTGTTTTTTTTTTACTTTTTCTCAATCTGACCTACATATTTGAGATTCACAAAACTTTTACAGACTTAAAAAGTTAGATTTATACTAACACTAAAAGTAATATTTCTACTACAATAAACGGTCTATAACTTTATAACATTAAAACCAGTTTTTAACGGTCAACGCTATCTAAGAAATCAAGTTTTCGACGATACCGCGCCTTCCAAGTAATAACATAATGATGTGAGAGAGAAAGACGTTAAAGAGAGAAAGAGAGCATTTTTAACTGAACAGGAGTAACCCGGAAGAATACAAAAGTTCAGGAATCTGGTTGATAAATTGGGAAACATTACTAGCAATCGATTTTCGGTGACTGGAAACATAATTCTGATTGTGTTGCTCCGTCAGACTAGCTAAAATTTTATAACAAGTATACGATTTCATTTTGTTCACACAAAATCTAATCGCATAAACATCTCTTATTTTTTCTAAAATGACGATTTATTGACGTATTTGAGTTCATAAGTTTTTATACAATATTACACTTTATTTACCTTATCTAAAAAAATTTGAAATATGAATATAATAATAATAAATAAATAATGATGGACAATCCACACAGCATCATCTAGCCCCAAAGTAAGCTACTCAAAGCTTGTGTTATGGGTACTAGATAACTGATATATTTAATACATGGTATAGGTACATAGATAGATATTTTTTTTATTATACATACATACCCAGACCAACGGAACAAATTTCTGCAGATCGATTAAATATAGATAGATATAAAGATAGATTTGCACGAATTTTCAGTTATTTCAGTGAAACAACCGAATCACCACAGTTGCATAGGTAGGTAATAGATGCTATACTATATTTGAAGGTTATAGGTACTATACAATTCTATATTAATAATATAGCTTCTCGTGCTACTCTGTCATCCTCAATTATGCATTCTCTGAACGCGACAGTCGTCTTTCTAATGTCCCATCGGTAACTCAATAAGTACGTGCATCGATTAATCGAGCACTAGGGATGTGATTATCTAAACTTATTCAACAATCGAAGCAGAATTAAATCGAGTGTTATGGAATTTATATAAAAATATTTTAAAAGATCCTAAATATCGGTCTATTTAGCATGGACATACAAAAAATTGGTAATGTTTTTATTATTATGAGAAATGAGTATTAGATTATGAGAATTCCTTCGTATTGTAACGATTGAAAAGTATATTAATCTTAAGCTATGTTATCAATTTAATTAGCGCCTATAATTGCCATGCCATCGCCTCATGCTGTGTTATGTCCACGAAAACTATTTTTTATTTTATTTTAATACTGCTCCAATTATGGACCCTGTCCATATTTTTTTTGGAACGAAGTTCCTTATCGCGCGTTGTAAAAGGGAGCTAGACGGAAAAAATTCTCACGAAAAGTTGTCACGACACTCTTTGCTATAGTTGTAAGCCGGCGTGCGCGTGTTTCTCTGTCTGTCTCTCTCTCTCTCATAGAAAGCAAGGAAAGGAACTTCGTTCCATCCGGGTTCTCAAGTTTTTTTGTATCTACTAGCGGTTTATTTTAGATATTCGTATCATCATCATCATCTTGATCATCTTTCTGCCCTTTTCCCTCGTTATCTATGTGTGGTCGGCACAACATATGATCTTCTTCCATTTCCCTCCGTCATTCGTCATCTCAGTACTCACTCCTTTCTTACCCATGTCATCTTATAAGTTTAAAAAGTATGCTTTTATCATAAGCAAATAAATGCTTGTAAATTATAGTAGATAGGTAATAGATATTGTTGTCTCAAAACTAACGGAATCTATAGATTTTGCAAAAAAAAATATATCACTTCAAAAAAATTGCCAGTTTTAGCAAATTTTTTTGAAGTGATTAAATTTTTTTAGGACATCACTAAACGGAACATACTAAATAACCATGATGCAATGTTGGAAATAGCCAGCAATAGTTAAAATATTATTCTCTTAAAATTCACACAGCTTTAGTCCCTATAACTTAATCGTTTAGTGCTATATTCACGTGAACTTCAACGTAAGCTTATCTGATTAGATCAGAGCATGAATAAGTAGAAATAAATAGATCGTAGTCAATTTGCGTTTTAGAAATGTCAATTTAGCAAAACAGCTGGGATAGTAATAATGTATTATTTTGTTTAAATTAAACTTGCACTTCACGATAATAGGTACCTATAACTATTTTTAAAATATTGACTAAATTGTTATCCTACTAATATTATAAACGCGAAAGTTTGCAAGAATGTATGGATGTCTGGATGTCTAGATGTATGTTTGTTACTTTTTCGCTGAAACGGCTGAACGGATCTGAATGAAATTTGGCACAGGTTTAGATTATATTCTGGAATAGCACATAGGCTACTTTTTATCTCGGAAAAATGTACGGTTCTTGCTGGATAGATTTGTTTTTGTTTTTCAAAGTACTACGCGGGTGAAGCCGTGGGTTGAAGCTAGTAATTTATAAAGTTATTATAAAAAAACCCGCAGAAAAACTAAGCGTTTTTGCCCCAACTATGTTTTTAAACCATCGATCAGAATGACACTGGCCACTCGCAAAAATTATGACAGCTGGATGCATTCCAACCTTTTTTTCATAAACTTTTTGTTACAACTCGTGTTCGGAAATCGAATCTAAACATTTAAACGGCCAATTAAAATAGCAATTTGGCTTACAAGGGCCGCTGCTGACATCTCGTCAGAAACGCCTCCTTTAATTCCCTAAAATAACAGTTTTTGCTACAAGCATAGATCACTTTCAAACCCGTCTCGAGTTTCTAATTCTGTTTTCTCAAGATTTTTTTCATCTTTTGAAACACACACTTAGTGTTGAAGTAAAAAATGTTGTCTTAACAAATCAGTGGTTGCGCAATTGGTATTTATTTTCTGGTTCATTATAAACTGAATAACGCCTTTCATCATCATCATCCGGCTGATTAAACCCACTACAGACTGGACCTCGCTTTGTGTGATTGACCACGGTCCGCTGCTAGCTTCACTTAGGTCTAGAAGCCATTAACAAAAAAGCAATAAAAAGTTACGTCAAAAGTCGTGTAAAGCTGTCACTTGTAAAAAAAAATAACATCAGGACAAAAAAGATTGAGTTCTAAGAGGTTTTAGTTAAGCACAATTTTATAGAACGCCAAAATAAGGTTAGAGATAGCGCGCACGGGTTACTTTTGTAGCCGTGACTGTTTCGTCACTCTTATCAAGTCCGCGGTTATGTATGGAGATGCGCGCATGTTCCGACGTGACACTGGGTGACATCTCCATGCATAACTAAGAGTGACGAAACAGTCACGGCGACAAAAGTAACCCGTACGCGCTATCACTTAGCAACAGTTTTGTGAAGTTTTCACCTTTACAAAAATAAAGAACATCTGTATTGCGATTACGGAACTCTGATACAATCAACACTTGCCAAAACTGGCTCAAATTAATTGAATAAACACTCTTATGTCTTACCAAATAACTTGATTGCAATCAAAATGGATTAACATTGATTGTAAGTAGAGATCCATAATGGCCCAAGACAAAAACGATTTAGTTCAAAGAGGTTTTAATGAAGCACAATTTTAAATCTTTTAGAACGTGAAAAAAAAGTTAAAAGTCAAAAACCTATTTTGTTAGTCATCTATTTAAAACGGTTGCATTATTTTGCATTATTATTCTAATGGCATTGAACGAATTAGTTATGTTAAAATGCGTCTCTATGCCCCTCTTTGCATAGCTACACCCTACTTGACCACACAGCCTGTTCCTGTGATGTTTTGAATTGAATGCAAGTTTGTTTATTACTGGCGCGCGTTTTGAATATGGTATTGTTTACTTGAAACCATAGACTTGTTTTTTTTTTCTTTATCGTTCGTTCGGATTTTAATTTTATGGCCAGATTGACATTGTGGTTATAAAGTTGTATTGTTATAAATTTTGTGCGCTGGCGCTTATACCCATTGTTTTTAACATGAGTATTAGTTTAATCGTTTACATTGAAACATTTAAAAACCGTATGCATCAAAACTATTTAAAATATTCATGGTTTTTTGACGGTTTAGAGTGGTTAAAATATGGTCCTGACTAGTTGTAGAACTATTTCTATGGTAACTTACGCACTAGGTACCTAAGTACAAAGTCGTTCGTCATTTCTGTCTCGTAAAATGACGTAAATGAAGGTGGCTCCTGATTGCTTGGATTTGTATCAGAGATCGGACTAGTGCGTAAGCAATATCAGAAATTGGTCCGAGTTTTCTAGATCCATATTTTCACGAGTTTGGATCGGATTCGGATATTGCTTACGCACTAGTCCGATCTCTGATACAAATCCAAGCAATTCAGTAGCCTCCTTTTGGCATACGTCATTTTCCGAGACGGAAATGACGAATGAAGGAAAACTGATGTACCTAGTCTTTTTTTTACGTCATTTTCCGAGACGGAAATGACGAATGACGGAAAAAAATAAATGTACCTACCTACCTAGTGCGTAAGTTACCATAGAAATAGTTCAAACACCGTTTATTTGCGCATAATATTTTTCTCATAATATCCGAGTTACTTTTTTTAGGAATTAAAAATACCTAGGTACTTCACCAATTACCATCTCTGTCCATCATACATCTGTCCGTCATTGGTACGGCCTGTGCCAGTAATAGGCACGTAGGGAGTTTCCTGCGTGGTGTGGGTCCGATCAATATGCGCAAGCGACGCACTAATTAATGTTACATTGTTACTAGTACTTGGGCTGTATCTGATATTTTATTTCTAGCTTTAAGGCCCAGAATACTCGTCACACTATTCCTTACGTAAAAGTTACGAAAAAAGTGACATAGGTCCGTATAGCAACGCGGATCTCCGCGGAATCAGACATAGGACGAAGCGAAATACCCAAATGACAAGTAAGTAGAGTGCGGCATGATAATATGGCTGCTCTGAATTATATAACGAAAGCGACAATTTATTAAAAACATAAATTATGTTCAAGTAAATAGCTTATTTCAAAAAAAGGGCTGGGTTGATTTGTTTCAAATCAACTGATTTACATTCATGTGAAATAGAAATTCAAAATACCTAACTGTTCTGGATAAATTAGGGAATTTCTGAATTTTCAGAGGTGTTTTTGACATAATTTTTTACCAAGATTTTCTAACTAATTCGTGTTTTAGCTCCGGTTGATTTATCACTTATATCCTTGAGTATCGTGTAGTTCAATTTCAATGTAATCTATTAAGCAGTAATAGAATGATTAGGGTTGCAATACTTGCAATTTTCAAAATGCTGGGCCTTAAGCTTTAAGTACCTGGGGCGTCAGCTTAACTCTAAGCTTTACTTAGTTTGAGGCTAGATGGACCAATATTAATTTATTTATTTATGTATTTATTTATTCAGCATTTTAGAACAGTGATATGGTGGTACCTAATTATATTGTTCCGCGTAGTCTTTGTATTGAACAAAATAAGATTGTACGTATTTAAACTATTTGGTGGAAATAAAAAAAAATGAAATAAAATCATGGTGGTAATTCTGTCGTTCTGCAAACGAACATACGTTTTCAGAACGACAGAAACGAACATACGTTTGCAGAACGACAGAAACGAACATACGTTTGCAGAACGACAGAAACGAACATACGTTTGCAGAACGACAGAAACGAACATACGTTTGCAGAACGACAGAAACGAACATACGTTTGCAGAACGACAGAAACGAACATACGTTTGCAGAACGACAGAAACGAACATACGTTTGCAGAACGACAGAAACGAACATACGTTTGCAGAACGACAGAAACGAACATACGTTTGCAGAACGATAGAAACGAACATACGTTTGCAGAACGACAGAAACGAACATACGTTTGCAGAACGACAGAAACGAACATACGTTTGCAGAACGACAGAAACGAACATACGTTTGCAGAACGACAGAAACGAACATACGTTTGCAGAACGACAGAAACGAACATACATACGTTTGCAGAACGACAGAAACGAACATACGTTTGCAGAACGACAGAAACGAACATACATACGTTTGCAGAACGACAGAAACGAACATACGTTTGCAGAACGACAGAAACGAACATACATACGTTTGCAGAACGACAGAAACGAACATACGTTTGCAGAACGACAGAAACGAACATACGTTTGCAGAACGACAGAAACGAACATACGTTTGCAGAACGACAGAATTACCACCATTGCTCATTATATTCTTCAAATATTTTTCAAAAGAAAATTATGATGTCCATAATTGGGTAACATTTTACGACCTTAAGGTCGAAAGGGGTTCACTACACTACCAATTAATACTATTTCCACACTGTTTCTTTCACCATCGCTCACGATACGACTCGCCAGGCTTGAAGCAAGAGGCATTGAAATCCTACTAAAATTATAAACGCGAAAGTTTGTAAGATTGTATGGATGTAGGTAGATACTATGTAGGTAGGTACCTATGTTTGTTACTCTTTCACGCTGAAATGGCTGAGCGGATCTGGATGATACTTGGCACAGATGTAGATTATAGTCTGGAATAGCACATATGCTACTTTTATCCCGGAAAAATGTACGGTTCCCGCGGGATAGATTTGTTTTTGTTTTTCAAGGTACCACGCGGACGTAGCCGTGGGCGAAGCTAGTAAACAATAGTTCAAGGATTCGCGGAAGTTTATTTTAAGTTACTAAATTTAATGTATAACACATGACTAGTTTATAATTGAACATTTAACGATACATTTTTTATCAGACATCTTTATTGGTTTCATTTCAATGATCCTGATTTTATCTATAACCTATAAATTCATTTGTTTAAACAAAATGAATCCTATATCAATGTCTTTAAAGCCGATAGTTGTTGAAATAGTTGCATGGAATTTCTGGCGTTTCGGTATTGCTCTTTGGATACCGATTTTGATAGAGTGTTTGATGCATGATAAGTAGTTGGAACCTTGTGTGGCCAAAGTATGCCAATAAACTTTGGAGGCTAAAGTGTGAGGCAAAATTTTGACGTCATTCTTTCCTTTACAACTTGAAAATTTCCCACTGCTAGTAGGTAGGTACCTACAGACTTCTTCTTCTTCTTTTTGTCGTGTCACTACTTCATTTGAACCAGTGTAGTGAAAAAATTAAAGTGCCTACTATAAGTACCTACCTAAACATAGGAAACTAAGTATTTTTTCGGTCTGTTTGGACTGAAATTCATAAAGTAGGTAGGTACTAATCTCGTTTGGTACAAATCCCAAAATGAACTTTCCCAAAATGACTGATTTTAGAAAATGTCATATTTTACAAAAAAGTTTTAATACCTACCTACAAATATTAATTTATCAGATATTTGGTTCTATAATACAAGATTGCTTAGTTTTGGGCTAGATGGCGTTGTGTGAAATGTCCAACAATAAGTTTAATTACAAAATTAAAAAAATATCAAACCAATCGGAGCGTGGGGTAGGTACCTACCTACCTATACCTACTTAGGTGCTTTAAATTAAGCCTATTAGCCAACCACTCAATAACGTAAAATAAACTTGTTAAATAATTAATTTTAATCTTTCACAAAAATATACGACATCTTTCTCAAATTTAACGGCTGTTAAATTCACATAAGATTCAAGACAGCGTGAAAATTATTTGTCAAACAAACCAACGCCATATGGCTGCACTTTTTTTGATAAAATTAATTTTATATTAGCACACCCGTGAAAAGGGATCGACACTTCGATGTATCAGTTTCCACTTCATCTAAGCATCATTATCCTACACTCAAAATTATTTTACAATCTTATAAAATTGCTTAGGATACATTAGAAATAAAAAAAGGCCCGTAACTCGTCGCCGTAAGGCTTAAAGTTGAGTGACAGCGGTTTCAATATCTGTAAACCATCGACAAATAAATCAATAGAGTTCGACAATCGACAAAAGATCTGAAAAGGATGGCGCATGTGTGAAGAGATTTTTTTTATAACAAACGCGCAACTGCCTGCTTCCGAGAAGGTGTAAAGTGGTCCTTATTTTGTTATTTATTTTATTGTATTGTTAATAGGCATGCTACGGGAACGGCTGTCGAACTATTAAATGCTTATTTGGAAGTAAATAGAATATAATAGCCGTGAATAATCGCTGAATAGGCCGTGGCAATCAGCCGTCATTGTTGTCGCGCAGTCAGCTTGACTCTGACGTCTCTATTCAATGACAATGACAAACTTAATTATCAAACTGCTGTCACTTTCAAATAAAGAACGCTCAAGTTCATATCAACCTTTTTGGAAGCGAAATTTGAATTTATTGGTCGAATTTAATAACGATTTGAGTGTTGGCGCCTTCTGAGAACGTTAGAGATAATTTGTTGCGAATAAAATTTCTTTTGTGACTGTAAATCTTTTATGGTGGATATATTGTCAAATGATTTGTATATTATTGATGAAGTACGATATCTATTTTTTGCACACTTCAAAGAGCCAATAGAATTGAAGTTGTGTTGTTCACTTACAATAATACCTACCTACTTACAATAGTTGCTCAATAAATGCTAAGCAATTTATTTTTGATCTTTTTTTATCTAGATTCAACATTACACATGAGAGCATAATGGACCTTTACCTATAGATTTGTTTAGAGACACAAATAGGTATTTAAGTAACCTTAAGTTTTTCATTACGATTGTCAGTAATTTTCGATAATTCACTAAACACGGGTAAATATACTCCAAAGGCTGGCTTTGCAGCTCAGTTGGTAGTAGTTCTACCTTCTGCGCTGTAGGTTGTGGGTTCGATCCCCACCCAGTACAAACATTTGTGTGATGAACTCTGATGTTTGTTCTGTGTCTGGGTGTTATTATGTATTCTATGTATTATTTACAAAAAAATGTAAGTACCTATTTAATTAATCTATCAACTATCTGATTCCCATTGTACAAGCTTTGCTTAGTTTTGGGCTAGATGGAAATATGTAAAATGTCCACAAAAATTTTGTTTTTTATTTTTAAAGGTTTATTTTAGGAATAATTATTTTAGTTTTTTTTAAACAAAATGACTATGTCCTTGCCCAGAATACAATCTGTCTCCAGAATACTGTATAGTATAGTAGAATACTCCAGAATCCCAGTAGATAATGCACATTAAATTGTCTATGGAATACAACAAAATCACTCGCTTCCGATTGCAATATAATAAACTTTAAATAAACTGTTATTTGTTCGTTTAGTTCAATCTGCCATCTCCCCCATTTCTGGAAATTAACCCACTTACGGTACAATATCTACTTTATCCTCCCCTATACGACTGTACAGGGTGTTATTAAATAACTTAAAATAAAAAAATGGTATAACGGAATACTAACTACTGTGCAAAATGTGGGCATGTACCAAATGTCATGTTTGGACGTGCCTCTGACTACCCTCTTTAGGTATCCTCAAAGATCTAAGTAACTAGATATCTACCGAGCCCGGGGATTACAGTCGTGATCATATTTTTTTTTTTGTTTTTTTTTTTTTTAAATGGTTGGTTATTCACACGAAACTCACAAAAAACTCTCAAAAAGTTAATTATTCCCATCTGTCTTACTATTCTGTCCTCCTGGGGGGTTGGGAATAAAAAAGTTTGATCTGTCCCCATTTTTGCAACGGGGAGAACTACCAAAAATATACCTGGCCGATTCCAAACAATTTGATATTTTACCGTTATTTTAAAAACATTTTTATCTTGATTTTAGAACTCGTTTTTCAAGCTGATAGCATGAAGAGGCAATAAAAGATTGGTTAATAATAAGTTATTTCACAAATGGTACATTTAAAATTAACTAATATTTTACGAGATCACCAAAATTTCGTTGCGAACAAAGACGAATACTGAGAACAATTATGTAACCGTTGAGGAGAATCGTCCAACTACTTGATGTAGTCCGCGAGTAGATAGTATAACACCGGTATTCACAAACAATACTTGCCTCAGTAAACTAGCTTTACTATGCGAAATAAGGCATTTCTCGATTCTCATTGGCCGATCGCCACTCAAGTATTATCTATGGCTTTTGGGACCCTATGCGTCCGCGCAGACTGTGAGACTTTATAGTAATGTTTGTGAATACCGGTGTAAGTCAATTCACAACATAAAACGGACACCCTGTATACTAAAGCTCCGTTGCAGAGTAATTTATGTGGCGCGTGCGCTATTAATTTTGCAATTTGGATGTCACGGTCCAAATCTTTGCAATGGATGTTTATTTGTCGAGATAATTGTTTAGCTGTGGGAGCCGGGGACAGTCTTTCAAAGGTTGCGGGTTCAAATCCGTGTACATTTCACGTTTTTCACGATTTTTCACTAATATTAACAGGAGCTCATTTAACATGAATGAAATAAATAATAAATAAGTATTAGTGGACAGTTGAAACAACGCCATCTAGCCGTAAACTAAGCAAAGCTTTTACCTACTATCCATAGTAGACCAGTACCCCTAGTATGAGTTTTTGATTTACGAAAACTTTTTTCGAATAGTATCCTTTCATACATTTTCCTCCATCGCAAATGTTAAGGAACTAAAATAAGGTCGATAATATCGAAAATATTATGTAATCGGCAGTCCCAGCAATGATTTTTAAATCAAGTTTTCACGATATCGACTTTATTTTAGTTCCTTAAAATTTCCGATGGAGGTAAATGTATGAAAGGATACTATTCGAAAAAAGTTTTCGTTAACTATCAAAAACTCATACTAGGGGTACTGATAGCTGATATACAGTCGTGGTCAACTAATTAGGGACACTCTTTGGTTAAACCGAATTGTGAATTTATTTTTTATTTTCCAACGAGTCTAAACCATATTCCATATCTCTTACATGTAAGTATAATTAGTCATTTATGTGCCCGATTATACAAACAATAACAACTTCTTAAACATTAAACCTCTTTACAGTATAGCTGATAGATTATCGTAGTGCTATTTGTTCAAATAATGCTGGCTGGCCATTTAATTAGGGACACTGAGATATTGCGTTCTATTTTCAAAATTTGAATCTCAATACTTTTTTACTTCTTCTCTTATTGTTTCGTGGTAGTTTTGGCGGCAATCCCGATATTTATTTTAAGTTTTGAAAAATATTTTGAAGAAAAATGGGTAAAAATAAAAGTTGCGATCCAACACTACGAAAAATTATCATGAAGTTTGTTGTCGAGCATGGTTGGCCATACCGAAGGATAGCAGAACATTTAAATTGTTCAAAAACTATGGTATACAATGCAGTGCAACATGTCAGACGCAATAACACAGATTTAAATGTGCCCAGAACAAAAAGATCGAGAAAAACAACTCCGCAAGAAGATAGAATGATAGCCAGGTTAGCTAAGAAAGATCCGTTTCTAGGCTCTATTTTAATTAAACACGAAGTGTTTGGGACAGACGAAAGAGCTGGTGTCTCAGCTAGGACCGTTCGACGACGTCTGGTAGAAGCAGGGTTGTTCGGAAGAGTGGCTCGCAAAGTACCGTTGTTGAAGAAAGAACATAGAAATGCTCGTTTGGCGTTTGCACGTAAATATGGACATTGGACCTACGCCCAATGGCAACATGTATTATTCTCTGACGAGACCAAGGTTAATTTGATTTCTTCAGATGGAAGGCAATACGTACGGCGTCCAGTAAAAGCGGAAATGAATCCAAGATTCACAAAAAAGCAGGTGAAACATGGCGGTGGAAACATTAAAATGTGGGGTTCATTTTCTGGACGTGGAGTGGGACCTGTGAGGAAAGTTCAGGGTAACTTAGACCAACATCAATACAAGGCAATATTGGAGGAAACGATGCTTCCCTATGCTGAGGAGCATCTCCCTATTATATGGACGTTTCAGCATGATAACGACCCAAAACATACCGCCCGTTCAGTCAAGTCGTTTCTTACCAGTCAGTCAGTATCGGTGCTAGATTGGCCAGCAAATAGCCCGGACCTTAACCCAATCGAGCACCTTTGGCACGAAATCAAGAAAAAAGTAGCCACTTATCGTACCACAACTTTAGATGAACTTAATGAAGCTTTTTGTGAGGCATGGGCAAACATTCCTGTCGAAACATGCCAGAAACTGATAATGTCTATGCCACATCGGTGTCAAGCGGTAATTACTAACAAAGGTTTTGCTACTGGGTACTGATTTTACACGTAATAAAATGGAGCTGTTAAAGATATTATAATACTGCAGATTATTAGTTTTGTTTAACTCTATTTTTCATTATAGTTTACTGTCCTTAATTAAATGTCCAGCTACAGAATTATACCTTAAAATTGAATACATGTTCAACCTTTGATATTAAATACTTTTTTCTATTTATTTATTCTTTTATTTACAGCCATTTAAAGCATAATAATCGGACCAAATTATGCAAATAATAGTTACTGAGAAATCAATAGGGTTTTATATTTGTATGTACATAACCGGTTATTGTTCTTCACTATCTTGCATGTCCCTAATTAGTTGACCACGACTGTAGGTATAGATACTAATTATACTTTTTTTTGTAAATACTTATATAGAATACATAATAACATCCAAACACATAAACAAAAAATAAATAAATAAATATCATAATTTATTAGGTGATAGGCAGCCTGGCAGCCTGACGGAAAGCGAGGTCGTGGCCGGCCACGCAAGCGTTGGAGGGATGATCTCGATACCTTCGAGGGCAGATGGTGGGAGACCTCGAAGGATAGAGATGGTTGGCGTGATTTGGGGGAGACCTTTGCCCAGCAGTGGGACGATATAGGTTAGAAAAAAAAAAAAAATTAGGTGATATAGTTCTGATATACTTACTTAGGTACCTAAAAACTTACATTAAACTTTTTAATCACACGACTCTAAACTACTGAATAAATGTTTTAACTGTTTGTTGGCTGTGACTATAGTAAATTTCATTACCCTTTCAACCCTAAAAAGGGGTTAAAGAGGGGTAAAAGTTTGATGTCTATAATAGGAGACTTAGCACGGACTTGGTAATATCAATCTTTTTTTCGTCTCCTTGATTTTTTTCCCCTGTAAGTAAGTACCTATTTTAAAACGTAGTTTCGTGAACTATTAAAATTTGTGCTAAGCTCCAGAATGTCAAGTGGATCATCTAGTTATAAACAATAAAGAGGAAAACTTTGATTGTTTGTTTGTTTGTTTGTTTGTTTGTTTGTTTGAAATGAATAGGCTCCGAAACTACTGAACCGATTTGAAAAATTCTTTCACCAATGTGTAGAATGAACTTTCAGGATGAACATAGGCTATATTTTATGTAGGTACTTCGCGGGCGACGCCGCGTGCAGAAGCTAGTCTAGTTATAAACAATAAACAATTATAGAATAAACACGGCACATTTCTGGTGAACCATAGACAATAGAATGCCTGTTTGTGGTTATTGACAGGCCATTAAATAGCCGTGCGTCTATGGTCACAGCTATAATTTATAGGTGCTTCTCTGGGGTAATTAGCAGAACTCGAGTTTTGGGGTTTCTTTGAGTATTTCTGTGGGACGGATTGGGAAAATATTTTGGATTTTGTTAACAGAATGGAATTTTGGGGAATTGGGAATATAACTTTTTCTCATTATTTGGAGTTCACCAGGGCATTTTTTCAGACGGATAGGTACCATCTTGTGGAAACTTGCGGCTTACTAAACTTACAGCGAACAAGCTAAGCTGCCAAGACAAATCTCTCAAACTTATAATACAAATCATGAGCCGTTTGAATGATACGAGGAAATAACATTCCCCCTCTAAAAAGCTTATTTTATTCACCGAAAACTGTGACTAGAAAGCACTTTTATTCACTGTTTTGGTATTTGAATTTAGAACACATCAATATATATATTTGAACTCCATCTCAATGGTATACAAACTTCTTATTGAAATAACTCCTCGAACTTTGATTGGTTGACATTTTCGACAAGGAGTTAGTTTAGTTTCTTTTTATCGGAGTCATAGTATAAAGTATCGTATGCAACTCTTGAATAAAACTGATTTATATCGAGGGCCATGACACACGCGTTGCTCAGGATTCTAACACTTGAATCACTTGCTGCGCTCGTGATTCAATAATTATGAATCACGACCGTAAGAATCCTTCACTTGCTCGTGACTCTTCTATGGCCCTCGCTTTAAATCCGTCCTTTATTCACTAGTTGCATAATATACTATTTTTCATGTCTTTTGGTAGGTCGATAGCTTGTACTTGGGAAATGTTCTGGTCATTAATAGAAACCTGTCAAGTCCAACCCTGGCAGCCCCCGAGGCCGGCACAGCGGGGTGCCGGCACGTCTGGCTGCGCCCGCGCGTCAATCCAACAGCTTCAAACCCAGCTGCGATTCGTGGGAATCATTAAATTAATTGATATTTAGCTTTAATAGATTATCTGTATGAGGGTTGGAGTGATTAAATGTGATTTTTGTATGATTTGATATTAAGCCAATGGCAACTGATTACTAATCACTGTGCAAAATGTGGTCATGAGCCAAATATCATGTTTGGACGTGCCTCTAACTACCCCCTTTAGATATCCCCAAAGACCTAAAATAACTAGAGATGTGAGGTGATTATCTACCGAGCCTGGGGATTATAGTCGTGATCATGAATATACTCCCTCTGGCATGTTTGGTTTTCAAACAAACTTCAAATCTGGAAGGAATTCCCTGAAATTCAACCTCTAGTGCACCTTGGAGGTTGAATTTTGGCCTTTTTGGTGTTTTTTTTCACAATACACTCTATACCTCAAAAGATTCCTACAGCGTTGGTTACTAACTCAGTCAAA
The DNA here is from genome assembly GCA_963675405.1 of Cosmorhoe ocellata. NCBI lineage: Eukaryota > Metazoa > Arthropoda > Insecta > Lepidoptera > Geometridae > Cosmorhoe > Cosmorhoe ocellata. The sequence continues at coordinate 6,851,567 of OY776266.1, read as the reverse complement.
AGTATCAAAACAACGGTGCTAGTGTAGTAGGTACATAAAGAATAAAGTCGACCAAAGCAGAGTAAACGAACTAGTCAAACAAAGGTCTATACATTTAAATAATGTTTCATAAAAAACAGAATAATTCTTTAAAAAGCAACAAAACATAAATCAATGCGCAAGCGCCGTTTGAAACACGTTTAAAAAAGAAAAAAATGTAAAATTTGAGAAACACCCAAACGTCCAGATCAGTTATAAAGGCACGTACACACGGGTGCGTATCGCGTTACGCTTAATTTGAATAAGTTATAGTCGTTGTACATTGTGTGATGTCTCTATTATTTAGCGGTCGCCATATTGTGTAGAGCTCGAGAATATTTTTTAAAAGTACCAAAAAAAAATGATGAGAGCAAGTGGTGTAGACGTGTTTCGATTCTAAGGTCGTGGTATTGAGCATTATTCTCGTATTGAAACCCGGTCATGTACCAATAGATATTTTGTTCAAAAATATGTGCAAATTTACTTGATACAAAAAATATTTTATATTGCGGTAAGTAGGTACTTTTTTTAATATATCAAATAACATAAAACTAAATGTAATTGTAGAATGTAAATGCAAAGTTGCGATAATTAATGATCAGACTCAAAAAATCATGAGTAAATTGTATAAAAAAACTAATATACAAAATTATTTGTGAATTTAGATACCTCATTTCTATACTTAAAATACCTAATAACAAACAAAAATTCGCACCTAAGTAGTACCTACCTACTTATATTCTTAGCTATAATTTCTATAATGTTTAAACAAAAAGTAAGTGTTATGAACAGGAAATAACATTTTAATGATTTTAAGGTGCAGTCTAGCTTTATGGAGTTCAACTTAGGCTGGTCCAGAGAAGCTATGAGACGTGCTTGTGTCATAACGAGTGTCAAGTTACGTCTGTACGGCCATAGTCGTACCACATACCCATAAACCCACCATCTCTTATAAAACGGACACCGTTATATAACAGCATTTTTTCTTATCGCGTTACTTTTTTGCGTTATGTGGTTAGAGGATTAAATCACGCCTCACAAGCCTCTTTCGTACACTTGACACAAGTCTTCAAACTTTTTAGGTACTACGATGTACGCCATGCCTCACGATGTTTTCCGTCACCGTTTGAGAGTACTGGTAGTGCGCACATATTTTTTCTAACAGAAAAATTCATATCATTACTATCTAATATATGTACATCTAATATTATGATATTTTTAGCTCTAATCTTTTTGAGATATAAAACAAACAAAAACAAATATGATCACGACTGTAAGTAATCCCCAATATCTCCTCAGATCTCTAGTTACATCTTTGAGGATATCAGAAGAGGTTAGTCAGAAGTACGTCCAAACATGGTAATTGGCAAATGCCCACATTTTGTACAATAGTAGTTTTTGAGAAGTTAATGGTCTATAAACGTTCCGCGTTATACATTTTCATAAAAACTTTAAACCAAAGCTACACTTTTTATAGGTTGAATTTTTTAATTTCATTCATAGTGTTATATAATCCAAAATTTACTTAAATTTCACTTCAATAGGACCTCTGATTTAGGCTATGCGTTAATCTTTCAATAAGCCAGTAACTTAAAGAGTTTTACGTAACTTTTTTATTAATTTGTATATAAAAAAAGATCAATCCAATTTCACTATTAGCATCCGTCAAGTAACGGTAACAGTTTTTTAGGTAATCAAAGTTAAACCCGCGTAGGTGTACGTAGGCGTGTGTGGACGTAGCTTTATAAACGTCTTTATTATTTTACGATGACTTTTGTCAACTTAAATTGATTGTAATTTGATGTTCTTATTATTATTATATTATTATTATTATTTTATATTATTTTATTTTATTATTTAGAAATGAACAGGTCTCTCGTCCTAAATCAGCCGGCTCATCGATCCATAACAACTCAGGGGCCTTACCACGAAGTCTTCCAGAACTATTTCATTATAGAAACGTCACTACTTCCATACAATTTGCATAGGTCATGGTACGAAATAACAATGTAGGTAATACTAATTCGGTAACGTATTATGAATTCGTGGTTAGGCCACAGGTCTCTCGTCCTAAATCAGTCGATCCAGAACAACTCGGATCGACTGGTTTAGGTACCTAAAGTTATTGGGTTACAAAATTCATGTTGGCGTCTTGGAAACGCTTCTCTTTGGCAGTAATCCAGATCAGTAGATCGATCTTTAGTCTACAACATGGTTAAGATGTAAGTCAAAGTCACGTTATAAGAAGGGTGATGAATTTGAATGTGGATTTTCTGCGGTGTATTTGCCTGACAACTACGTCGCTCTGGTTTTTATATGTTTTCTCGTGTTATTTTGAGTTTTATTGCGTAATTTTGGTGGTTATTTTGCCAATAAAGCCCGGGTTCTTGACGCGAGTGTAAAGTATGTGAATTAGAGTGAATAGTTCTCGTCAAATTCCATCGGAGGAAATCCCGAAAATTTTCAACAAAACAGCCATCTTTTGTTTAAAATTGACTTGACTACTTGACTATGACTCTGTGACGTTGACAATACTTATAAATAAGTACACTTGACACTGGCAAAATTGTTCTCTAAGAGACAGATGCCATAATTGAAGAAGAAGAAGAAGAATTTGAATGTGGATGGGGTTTTTTTCCTGATGTTTTCGACTGTAAACTTATCGGTCTCTTTTTAATATTTTTTAGTAATTATGAGTTTTATTGTGTTAATTAGGTGGTTATTTATCAAAAAAATCCCTTTTTTTTAATTTAGAAAAAGAGTTCTTGATACGGATGTGAGATAAAAAAAAAAAAAAAAAAAAATATGATCACGACTGTAATCCCCGGGCTCGGTAGCTCCTCAGATCTTTAGTTACTTAGATCTTTGAGGATATCTAAAGGGGGTAGTCAGAGGCAAGTCCAAACATGACATTTGGTACATGCCCACATTTTGCACAGTAGTTAGTATTCCGTACGTGACAGGTTGCAAGCCCATCGCCGCATATAAGAATACTAACCTATGACACATACCTTCGAATTTTTGGTTCTAGGGTATGCCGGTTTCCTCACGATCAGGGATATTCCGGTTAAGGTTAACAACCGTAATGAATCGGTTGTTTAAAACTTTCAATTACGGTATACCGAAACTATAGGTTACCGAAACATTTCTGTTAACATTAACCGAAATAATAAAGGTTTTTATCTTAAGGTTTAAATTGGCGCATTTTCATCATGTACTGCGTGCAAGTAGCGCGGTAGGTAATATGAGTGCGAAGGAAAATAATGTCTCACTCGTCTTCTGTCGTGTTAAACCGTATTGTTTGAATTTGTGTTGTTTGTTACCTGTATTTACGGGTTGCGGTAATGTAGTTTGCGGGTATCGCCGTGTTTTTTTTAGCTAGTTACTGCCTACGATAACTATCCGCTTTTAGACAGATTCTTTCTTGCCAAAGCGGTGGCGAATGTATTATTCAGTTATTGTGAGCACCTTAGTGAGTTGTATTGAATACTACAAATTATTTATTCCATTTCAAAAAATTAGTGTTTTTTTTTAATGCCTCGCAAACAGTCAAACGCCGTTCACAGACATTTTGAATACCTATAACAAAAGTACAATCTGCAGTTTTTTTAGCATTTAATTTAAGGCTGCAGACTGCGAGCGTGGGAACTTCTGACACAACACCTACATTGATAATTTCTACTCACACAAATGCATCGCTCAGTATTGAATACACACACACCCTGGAAACGAATAAATCTACTTTCGATGTTTCGTACCAGTTACGCATCCATACGCGTTCGTCTTTGTGGGATGTTTATAAATGTCATAGAAAATACGCAAAGTATTAGTAGCATCGTGAAGCGCTCGAGCCCGCGGCGAGTTACCGGCGCGCGGGTAGCTCGTCACCGCGGCGGCAAAGGGTTGGGTCAGAGTGTATGCTTTTTGATATAATTTTAAACTATGTATTTCTTTTTATGGAAAAATTCAAGATAATTGTCAAGCCAATGTTCTGTGTGTTATGAGAAATGTGGATTTTATAGATGAAAAAACTAAGAATTAAAATCTAAGAATATTTAGTACAAACATGGAATAAAATATGTAGGTACAGATTACAACTAATTTAACTTTTTTACTCCGAAAGATTGAAAATAAAAAAAAATTATTTAGTTATTTAAAACATAAAATTTCGTAAAACCATTTTCAATCGCAATATAAGCGTGACTTATTAACCCCTTCAATATTTTCAGCTAATAATGAATTACCCTATAATATACTAGTAGTTCGCCCCGAACTGAGATCTTGCGCGCGATTTCCACAATCCTCATTGTATATTCACGCCCTGAAGTTTTTGGATACACTTTATGTACTAGGCATAGGTGCATATTTGCCATACTGCATAGGTGCCATGCTTACGAGTACGTAACCTAATAACAAACAAATATTTTATTATCCTACTTAAGTAGGTACTTATGCCCGTGCTAAGAAAATCTTGTTTTTTTTTATTTTCGTTAAGTAGGTATATTTAAAAACTATCCATCCTGGAATAAAAATTAAAACCATTTTGTAATGTACAAGTATACAATAAGTTAAGTTTTAGCATCCTGAGGGGAACTACTATCATCTACTAACTACCATCTAGTAACTACCATCCCACTAATAATTATTTTGTTAGATAATTATTAGTGGGATGGTAGTTACTACCATCCCACTAATAATTATCTAACAAAGAAAAGAAAAGGTTGAGTATAAAGATATTATGTATTATATTGCAAACCTAACTTTACCATGTACCTATTTACAATAAATTAAAAAAAATGTAACTTCTATCTATCTCTCTGAAATAGGTATAAAAATGTTACAATATAAATAAGTACCTACACTAGTTAGTGTTTGATAATTAATTCGTAAAAAAAATACGTAGTAAAAGTCACGTACCTAGTTCGTCGGGTTGCTGAATGCTGACGAATCGGACAAAATTTATTAGGACACAGCGTCCCAATTGACAGTTTTTATTTTCATATATTTGTTACTGTCGATTCGGACACCATTAAAAATAACTGCATTGTAAAGTCAGATAAATAACTTTTTTTTAAATTCATTGATTATAAATAAATAAATAAATAAATAATGCTGGACAGTTAACAACCTTCTTAGTCGATACAAATCCTACATCGTCTTAAAAAGGTTTCCTTTAATCGTATGAAAGCTATTTTAAGTGCCTTAATTTTTTTTCTTCGTCCTGTCCTAATTTTGTTCTTAATTCGGCCATATTGCTGATTTCTTTGGCATAAACTAATTCTTTTTAGTCATTTTTGGTTAGTTAACAAACAAATTAAGCTTAGGAATGATAAAATGGCCAAAATCTATTTTTTAATCAGGTAGCTAATTTTAAGAATTTTCCATCTTACCGTCTTTGAAAGCCAATTTTAGCCAAAGTAGCCTATTAAGTACTACTTTTTTTTAATGATTATGAAAGCTGAGAGTCTGGAGAATTTTTTAAACTTATTTAAAAACCATGAAATCACTTTTTAAGATTTTTAATTAAAAGTTGAAAATTTAAGTCATAACTCACCGAATGTAATTATTTGACTTTACACCAACATTTTCATAGTTTTCATCAAAGTCACGTAGCTGATTATTTTATGCATAAAAGAACAACTCATTAAAATTCAATAGCAAAAAAAAATCTCAAGAAAGTTTTCTACTTTTTTTGTAAGAATGTTTTAAGTTGTTCAAGTCGTAAATTTCCAAAAATTCGGAAAAAATTAATAACTCAAGAACTATAGAAAATCGCGGAACATACATGGGGGTGATTCGGGTACCCCAAAGGGTGTTCTATCTCTGGACTTTCGCTTGACACTACTTTTTGGGACACCCTGTATACATAGATAGATATATTTTTATTATACATAGAAAACACCCAGACCAACGGAACAAATTTCTGCAGATCGTACACAAATTTGTCCGTGGCGGGAATTGAACCCGCAACCTCTAGCGTTGCAGGCGAACTATCGCCCGCTATGCCACTGATATCCACCGGTCGTCCATATAAATATAAAGTGTTTATTACACTGAGAGAGCTGGTGGTGTAGAGAGCGCTGGTGGTGTAGTGGTAGCACCCCTGCCTCACGATCCGTAGGTCGTGGGTTCAAACCTGGTCGTGCATCAATGAGTTTTTCCATTCGAAAAATTTATGTGCGCAATGCCAGTGCTCTTAAACGGTGAAGGAAAACATCTTGAGGAAACCGGCATACCCTAGAACCAAAAATTCGAAGGTATGTGTCATAGGTTAGTATTCTTATAAGCGGCGATGGGCTTGCAACCTGTCACGTACGGAATACTAACTACTGTGCAAAATGTGGGCATGTACCAAATGTACCATGTTTGGACTTGCCTCTGACTAACCCCTTTAGATATCCTCAAAGATCTAAGTATCTAAAGATCTGAGGAGATATCTACCGAGCCCGGGGATTACAGTCGTGATCATATATATATATATATTTTTTTTGTTTATTACATAAAACATTGTGCCAAATGCTGTGTAAAATACTGTGATTGTTGTAGGTTAGGTTAGGTTATAATCAAATACCTAAATGATCATTATAGATCTTAGGTATACAAGATAATGAATCGACAATAAAAAAAAAACAAAAGTATTAGTTGGGATACTGTGTTCCAATAAATTTTGTACGAATCGTCCGCAACTCTGTGCGTCAACCTGCTTGATGAATACAAATCAGTAGTCACAAATTAGTATCCGACACTCGCGACCCACCCTTTGCCTAGTCCTAACAGACAAAAGAGCTCGGCGTGGAACTACAAACGGACGTGCGATCACCTTGGAGACTGAGACGGTACTGAATATTTTTGACGCGCCTATTCTATTATAAAGCATATTTTGGCAGGCGCTTGCTCCATACTAAAATGTATGGCGTCGGGGAACAATTTCTGCTCAAAAAATGAATAATGCTTAGGCTCAGATTAATACTTTTTGGTTTGAATTAGTAGAAAAAATTCACGGTAACTGTGTTGTTTAACATTTTGTCTCACGATTTGTCCAAAAATATTATAAAAATAACAACGATAATTTCATAAATACTCATCGGTCGATTTCGATGTTTTTAATCAATGTTGACGATTTTTTTTCTCAAAAATTAAGAATTATTTTAGAATAATCACGTGGTGTTAGTGTAGACTCATCTATTAAGAATTCGTATTATTAATTTGTGTCCTTCTATGAAGTGATTTCTTATGTTTATTTCTAAAACCGTAAGTGCATGTTTGCGCGTTTCTTAGGGACGCGGCTCTTAACACTTTCCGCTTGCTCAGTAGTAACCATCCAGTCATCAACTAAGTCGAAAAACATTCGCATAATATCGCACGCACTCAATTTCTACAAAGTATGTACCCTAATAATGCAACAAAAAATACAGTTTAAAAAAACCGAATTATTTCGGTATACCGTTTTATTCGGTAACAGTTATTATTTCGGTTAAAACCCAATGTAAAAGGGTTATCGTTTCAATCGCTTACCGTTTCTATCGGTAACCGTTTGAAACGGTTACCGTTATGAATAGGTTTTCCGATCCCTGCTCACGATGTTTTCCTTCACCGTTTAAGAGCACTGGCATTGCGCACATAAATTTTTCGAATGGAAAAACTCATTGGTGCACGACCAGGTTTGAACCCACGACCTACGGATCGTGAGGCATGGGTGCTACCACTACACCACCAGCGCTCTTGGATGTGAGATAAGTAGGTAGATATGTAGTACGAGTATATACGTAGTTGAGTAAATATTGATTTTCTATATCGTTTTCCAAAATAATGCAATGAGAGTGAATGAAGCAAAAAGGTATGTCAGGATCGTAGCCAGTAGAAATCTGTCTCTACCTACCCCGTCGGGAAACAAGCGTGATTTATGTATGTATGTATAATTATTTCTAAAAAATATCAACGAAAAATACAAACAAATTACATTAAATTTAAAAAATTAAAAACCCCCGACATAAATATTACCCGCCATTTTGTGGCAGCCATCTTAGACCGATTTCCATGAAACATAGCTAAGAACACTGCCGACTAATTCACCTTTCAAACAAAAAAAACAAATTCAAAATCGGTTCATGCGTTCGGGAGCTACGATGCCACAGACAGACACACACAGTCACGTCAAACTATATAACATACATACATACATACATAAAATCACGCCTGTTTCCCAACGGGGTAGGCAGAGACCACGGATCTCCACTTGCTACGATCCTGACATACTTCTTTTGCTTCATTCACTCTCATTACATTCTTCATACATGCGCGTCGGTTTAGGGTACTCTGGACCTGGCCTTTCTCTAGTACGTCCCCAATTTGATCGAGGTAACTATATAACACCCTGTCGTTTTGCGTCGGCGGTTAAAAATAATCTTTTATTAATCTAACTCACTAACAACAAAAACTCAAACTCAAATAATCTTTAATCAATAAAATCACAGGGATCATTTTGAATCGTCTTACATACTAGGTGAGTCTAGGTGCTAATTCCAGTCCTATCCCCAGTACGAGCAGAACTGACAAGAAACGTAGGTATAGTTGGCTCAACGAATTCAAGTCGAAGGCATTCGTGAAGTTAGCCGCAAGAGCTGAGAGCAAGTTTTTCGGGAGCAATTGGAGGTATGAGGAGGGGGGAAGGAACTGTACATGCGCAAACTCGCACCTGTGGCTAACTTCACGAATGCCTAGATCCGTTGGCTGACCTATACGTGTGTACGTGTGTAGTTCAAAAAAGGACACTTTTTTACACACCCTTTCACCACACTGGTTCAAGAGCGTCACGGTCAAAAATAACTCAACAATAAACAATAAAATTAACATAATATCTTTACTTACATAAACAAATATACATAACAAAAGGCAGACGCATCAAAAATGATAAATCTCACAAAATAGGCTTGCGTCATTCGGACAAACTTTATAGATCCACTTATGTAGATATCTTCATATTGTTGTCACAGGTATTTCTGCTCAGCTAGGTTACTACATAAAAATAAATTATACTGTAGGTCGATATTTTCGTACAGCGCCATCTAGCTCCAAACTAAGAAAAACTTGTCCTATCGGAAAAAAATGTATTAGAACATAATTTATTGTACACCAGCCTTTCAGCTCAGTTGGTTAGCTCTGCCTTCTGCGCTGTAGGTTGTTGGTTCGATCCCAAGGACAAATATTTTGTGTGATGAACACAGATGTTTGTTCTGTGTCTCTGGGTGTTATTATGTATTCTATGTAATGTATTTACAAGAAAAAGTATATAATTATTAAAGCAGTTATTTGGTTCCTATAGTACAGTCATGCTTAGTTTGGGGCTCAATGGCGTTGTGTAATATATAAAAAAATCGGCGAAGTGCGAATCGGACTCGCACACAAAGGGTTTCGTATTGTTATCTATGAAAACGGAAAAAAAACATGTTGTATGGGAGCCCCCTTTAATATTTATTTTATTGTGTTTTTTAGTATTTTTATAGCGGCAACAGAAATACATCATCTGTGAAAATTTCAAATGTCTATGGGTACCTACCTACGAGTTGGCAGCGGGTGACTTGAGGCGGCGGCGGACGACGTGTCGCGGCGACACTGCTGGTTTCTATGAATTTCTATGAAATGCGTCGCTAGATTTGTGTCGCTAACTATGGAGAGAATTTCATAGAAATACATAGAAACCAGTAGTGTCGCCGCGACACATCGACCGCCGCTGCCTCACGTCGCCCGCTGCCAACTTGTACCTTAACTATCACGGTTCATGAGATTCAGCCTGGCGACAGACGGACGGACAGCGGAGTCTTAGTAATAGGGTCCCGTTTTACCCTTTGGGTGCGGAACCTTGTACAAAGTGTACTAGCTGTTTTCAGCGCTATAACATGACATAAGGTAGCTCGCAGCTACCAACAATAGACGAGAGACATTACCCAGCGGGACCCACCTAGCTATGTTCCTCTATAGAAATGTCCCAGTAGGATGAATAAAACTGAATGGCATATTATTCTAATTCCGGAGGTTTTAGGAGTAATTGAAAACAGGTTGTAAATATTTGTCTCAAATGCAGAGGCCGTCAGAAAACGGCCGGTATTTTGTGTAGACTTAGATCAAATGTAGAAAACATTAAGTACGCAATCCATTATTATAAAGCAGTCTAAAATTACGAGTCTAAAAGTGTAAACCTAAACTCAACTGTTTCGCATGTATTTTTTTATAATGTATCTTTATTATTAAGGTATATTTCTATATTTCTGTGAAAAAATAATTATAATAAGCCTTACAGTTCGTTACTTTATTTCCTTTTCACGATATCTGAAGAGTATTTAAACGTGACAAGTAGAAAATGTGAAATAAAAAAACCTTACGTTATTTCGACAAGTACCTAGGTACCTACCTATATCAATTTATACTAAAAATTTCCTATCTCTATTTATTTATAAATTAACGAAAGAGACATACATACTTTTTCATTTCCAATATACGCAAAATCAGAAAGTGGGTATTTGACGAAGTCTGGTAAATTATTGGATTTTGAATCTTATGCCTTTGATATAAATTTAACATACTTTCTTTCATTTTTTTTGCCGCTTTGGCTGTATGAATAAAATAAAAATACATGCAACTTTGCCTATATTTTATCCCAATAGTTCAAGTTCTATTACCTAACTGTCAAATTTATTCATTCCAGGTAGGTAAGCCTTTTTTTACCTACTTTTTTTACTCAAACTTTTATTATTTGCAGTGACAATGCTCATAATAGGATAGTGTGGATTGGTGATGGTATTCAATGGATGTTTAATGATGTGTGAAATTTTATGAACTGGGTAAATTAATTGATTTTGTATGGTCTGCCGTTGAATTTGTATGGATGGGTGACTGTTTTGTGTCAACGATATTATAAGTGCAATAGAGATAATTAATAACTTAGGACGCGTTTAGATGGTTCAAAAATCTAATGCTTTCTCGTTTAACCCACTATTCTAATAGGTAGTCGAAAAATCTGAGTCACCGAAATAAACTTTTATGATAGGTATAATTATCAAAATGATACGTTCTTTTGACAATCGCATCGAATAAACAATCTGGATCATGTAATAGCGGCTTTAGTTTTCCTACGAGCACTAGAAAGTATCTACTAGCTATTCTAGATCACAGGCTATCTTTTTCGAATTTCATTCGAATCTGTCGATCCTTTTTGGCTATTTTGGATTACTGTAAAAGTTATTCATATTTATATTAGGTACATATTTCTGATGCAGGATAAAAAAGAAAAAAATCTGAGAGTTTAGGAGCTCTGGTATTGCGCACATAAATTTTTCGAATGTAAAGACCAGATTTGAGCCCACGACCTTCGGATGGTGCGGCAGGGGTGCTACCACTACACCATTAGCGTTCTCAAAATTAAATGTCATTTGAAAAAAAATATCAAAGGCCCCACAACATCGGCGCTAACGCATTCCCAAAGGCCCCATCACGAGACACATCAATAAGATTCTATTTAACACAGATCAATACAAAAACAACAATGGATCAATACACCATCTCAATATCAAAGCATCAATTTCACGACAAAACTCAACAATAGATTATAAACTTTAAAACGAAAAGGTCCTATATCGCAGTATATCCACACTAATATTATAAATGCGAAAGTAAGTCTATCTGTCTGTTATGCTTCCATGCTTAAACCGAACCGATTTGGATGGAAACAAATATAGACTAGAGCCATCGGCTATCTTTTATCGCGAAAAAATGGTTGTAGTGAAAATGGTGTAAAGTAAAAGATGAAACTTAAGTACAAAATAAGAATCATAAAAAAAAACTATTCTACACAGACAAAGTCGCGGGTAAAAACTAGTAATTCGTAACATAAAGCCTTTTTGCTTCTAAGCCACTTAAAATGCCCATTGCAAATTCATGTGCCCACATTGACAATAGAGTGAAATTGAAATCGACACTTCTAACAACAAAAGTCAAAGCGGTGGCTATGGGGTGAAAAAAATTTGACAGCTGTCATGGAAATAGTGGTTTGTATGTTCTTGTGGTAAGTGATACAAAATGTATTGTACATCTGCCCCATAGCATCTTCTTGACTGGCCTCACAGCTCAGTTGGTAGTAGCTCTGCCTTCTGCGCTGCAGGTTGTGGGTTCGATCCCCAGGACAAACATTTGTGTGATGAACGCAGATGTTTGTTCTGTGTCTAGGTGTTATTGTGTATTCTAGGTACCTATGTATTTACAAAAAAAAATGATTTAATTAATCTTTTAGCTATTTGGTTCCCATAGTGCTTGAGAGCGCTGGTGGTGTAGTGGTAGCAACCCTGCCTAACGATCCGAAGGTCGTGGTATCAAACCTGGTAGTGCACCATACAGTTCTTCAAAAAATGTATGTGCACAATGACAGTGCTCTTAAACGGTGAAGGAAAACATCGTGAGGAAACCTATAGGGTTTGCCCTAGAACCAAAAAAATCGAAGGTGTGTGTCATAGCTAATTATTCTTTTAAGCGGCGATGGGCTTGCAACCTGTCACGTGCGGAATTTGAATATAAAAATAGTATTGAAGTAGTGTTACTTTAAGATTGAAATGTGACGTTTCTGAAACATAATGGTTTGTAAGAGCTTGTGGTAAGGCCATAGGTCCGTTTGGCCTTTCAGCGTTATGATTTAACAAATATCCGTTCATTAAAACTTTCACATTTATAATATTAGGAGGATTAACTATTTACATAAATAAATAGCCTCGAATTTCGACTCTTTTCAATAATACTCGGTAACGATAATATAAATTACAAAATATATACGATGATAAAGGCACCACTTAAAATCTATCACACGGAATGTTTTCATTTAATCACCCTGTGACAGGGGGCGGCCAATTATTTTAGCCCTATTAAAGCCATTATCCACTAAATCGTTCGAGAACACAATTTCAACCAAAAGAGTGTCGAAATTGTGCAAAAATGTTGTCATCTTTACTTTTATACATTTAATACAATGTCAACCTGTCAATTTTTTTACTTTTAATACATAATGTAAAATCGTTTTGCAATTGACTGACTGGTTGAAGATTAGATCACAGTTTAAACTATAAGTTTATGGGGACAACTTTTAATTAAAAATTTTAATTATTTTTATTGAGTTCCGTTGTCCCCATTGAATGGGGCCGTCAATGGGGACAGCGGGAATACATTTATCTTAACTGAAACTTAAAGGTTTCTTGCTAGTTAGGGTCTAAAAAAGGAATTACCAAAATTCAACCCAGAGGGTTAAAGATAGAAAAACCGACGTATAACGAAAGTTTGACAGAAAATAACTACACTAGTTTTAACATCATAATTATTTGGTAATTTTACATTAACTCTAAGTACTTAGTTTAGTGGATCTCGCCCTAACGCTATGGTCTATCAGCAGCTTTACAATTTGAAATAGTTAAACCGAAGCATGGGATACGCTTGTAAAATACACAGAACAGCAAAAAAAGTTATTGGAAATAATTTTACGCCTATTCAGTGTCATTTAACGGCTTTTAGGGAATCCTGTGACAGACCGACATACTGTTTTTGCTTGTTATATATAGTTATCCGTGACTAATGCGTTTTCGTTAGTAATCTATGTCGAGCTGTTACGGATGATGTAAATGACTAATTGAGATCTCAGCGCCCCTTTTGAAGGGTGAGATAATACTGAACTAATATTATGGTTTAAATCTTATATGTTTTTAAAACTATTATTTTACTGACTAATTTATAAACAGCCTTAACTATAAGCGGGTCTTTCTACTCAACGGTTTCGTTATTGTTCTCTCTATCGTTATTTTATCTCGTAAAATATTAGTTAATTTTAAATGTCCCTTTGTGAAATAACTTATTAACCAATCTTTTATTGCTCCATCTTTATGCGAATAAAGTGGTTTTTAAAATGGTAAAATATGAAATTGAGTAGAAACGCTCTAGAAAGCTGAAATTTGAAAAGGGCCTAGGTATTTTTAAAATACAATTGTAACCAGCTACAATTTTAAAAGTTCATGTTTAGTAAAAATTACGATTTAAAAAATAATTTCATTATATTATTAAATAATACCTATAATGTCTGTACCTCTGCTTAAAATTCACTGTGACTCTATGGATTGGGTAGAAGGGAGAATATGTTTTTGGTTGAAAGGAGATCAATACCTATTGGGTAGAACAATCTTGGGTCGAAAGGAGAAGCAATCCAAATTTTTATAGTGGATAATTTACGAAATTGAAAAATTGTACGTACAACTCTACATATTTCTGTTCCATAAACATTTTCTTTTGACAGGCGACAGGTACTAGTTGTAACCAGTGTGCCTTTCATGCACTGGTTTCTTTAGTATCACTAGTCAGTTACATAAATTCTTCCATACGTTTTTCAAGTTGTAAATGTGAGAAAAAGTCGTTTAAAAAACCGCTATTGTGATAAAAACTCTTTAAAATTTCTAAGTATTGTAATAATGTAAGCCAAAAAACACTATCTCACGGTACGTTTAAACGAGTCCCATTTAACAAATCACCGTTCGTGCTTTATTATATTACTAGCAGTCACACGCGGCTTCGTCCGCAAAAATACATCAATTTATCATATTCATTATTACACCTTGGGTTACATTTTTGAAGTTTTAGTAGGGATCCCTACTTTTTCTAGTAATAAATATAACTTAATGTTACTTAGGGGTAATGTAGTTTTCTAATGGTGAAATATTTTTGAAATCTACGCAGTAGTTTTTGAGTTTATTCGTTCTTATTTTGCACTTTACTTTCATCCTTTATTTTCACCCCTTCAAAATTTCCTTCCCCTTCAAATAATCTATGTCCTTTCTCAAGCTCTAGTCTATTTTTGTACCAAATTTCTACAAACTCGATTCAGCGGCATAAGCGTGAAAGCGTAACAGACAGACAGAGTTACTTTCGCATAATATTATGCGTGACTTTATTACCAAGATATCACAGAAAAGACGGATTTATGTTACACCGGGCCGTGCTGTTTTGAACTTTATTTGTAAAGTAATTGAGCTGAATATCAATATTGAGATGATCTAGACAAAAAAGCGATGTCACTTTGTCTTATGTCACTGCCGAAAACGGGGAAAATGTATGGGAATGACATTTTTAATCTATAGTTACGTGATCATTTCCATACATTTTTGTAGTTTTCAACTCCCTAGCGATGTTTTATTATTACCTCCTCTTTAACCTCAGATGGGCCTCCTCACCACGAATTCATAATACATTACCGATTTAGTATTACATTGTTATTTCATACCATGACCTCTACAAATTGTATTTAAGTAGTGACGTTTCTATAATGGAATCGTTACAGAATCGTTCTGGAAAACTTCGTGGTAAGGCCCCTGACTGGGAGTGGTCCGGCTCCGAGCCGTCTACGGGATATATTTTACGTATCTTTATTATTTAACTAGCTTCCGCCTACGGCTTCGCCCGCGTGTTGAACATTGAAGAACAAAAACAAATTTATCCCCGGGAACCTTACATTTCTCCGGTATATGTAACCTATATACCTACCTACTATTCCAGACTATGATTATACCTATAGATGGATAGAGATATACTATATCTATCTCTGTGCCAAATTTCATCCAGATACGTTCAGCCGTTTCAGCGTGAAAGACTAACAAACATGAAAATGAAAATGAAAAAATGAAAATGAAAAAATATTTATTTCAGCATGCAAAAATACGTACTTAAACTTAAAATAGACACAAATGTTAAAATGCATTAAATTTGATGCTGCTAGATTTTTACAAGGTTTGAGCTTACAGCGGTCTTCACACTAGGCAAGCCTGTGTCGTAAAGACCTATGATACGATTTACATTATAAAAATTAAAAGTAACCTCAGTCAGCAGCAGGGGTTGAATTTTGACACATTATGTATAGATTGAATAGAATACTAAAAAAAATGTTTAAATCTTATTTATCTGACAGATCCCAAGTGGTCAAAATTGAAAATACTGTAAGTGGCAAGTTACCTATCACATATGGTGTCCCACAAGGGTCAATCCTGGGCCCGTTGCTTTTTCTCATATACATTAACAATATACACGAACTAGGATTACACGGTCATATATCTCTTTATGCCGATGATACATGTTTATTTTATTTTGGCAAATCAATACATGAAATTGTACGAAAAGCGCAGGAAGACTTAAATACTTTGCATAACTGGTTCCAATATAACCTATTAACAATAAATATATCAAAAACGTGCTATACTATTTTTAAAGCTAAAAATAAAATAATTTTACCTCATAAAACCTTAACAATAAATAATATAAATATCGAAGAGAAATGTAGTGAAAAATATTTAGGTCTTATTATGGATAGTGGCTTGACATGGAGTGTTCACATTGAAAAAATACGAGCTAAACTTTCGTCGCTTACAGGTTCGCTCCGACACATAACTCGATGCACTCCCCGTCAAACACGTTACACAATATATAATTCACTGGTTAAACCTCACCTACTATACCTAATTGAAATTTGGGGAAACGCAGCAAAATCCAAACTAGCTAATCTACAAATCCTACAAAATAAAATTGTTAAACTACTTTTTCACTACCACTACCATACATCAACGGAGTTTATTTATAAAGAAACAAAAATAATGACAATTTACCAAATGTACATATATAACACATGCATTTTAGTTCGTAAAATTTTAAGTAGCTCTCTTCATACTAACCTAGCATTTATAAAATCAAAGCAAATAATGAAACGCAGCACTCGTCGCGCAAGTTTCATTGTTTTGCCTAAAGTTAGAACTAACTACGGAAAGAAGATGTTTACTTTCGAAGGAGCACAACTTTATAACAATATACCCGCAAGTATAAAAAATGTTAGCTCATTTTGCGCATTTAAAAAAGCACTAGCAAAATTCGTCATAGAAAATAACTAAATACCTAATATATTTTTAGTGTCAGTTTGTGTACTTAGGTTTTTTACCTAGGTACACGGATTGACACGAATTATTTTATTGATTCGTGTATTGGACTATGCGCAAGATGAGTACCTACACCTACTCTTAACTTTAAAACCATAATTATCGAGCGATCAACTAAATTTGTACCACCTAAGCATTTTATCACTAAAGTTAATTAAGTATTCTCATTTAAGTGACTACTGTCTTTTTGAGAATAAATGTCTTTAAACCTTACTATAATAACAAAAATAAGACTAAAAGAGAAATCTTTATGTATAGGGATAACACATTTAAAAGTTTATAAAACAAAAAACATCCATACATACAAACTTTCACGTTTATAATTTTAGTAGGATTAGATGTTTTTTTATATTCATCTAAATTAAGCTTAATGATCATACAAACAAGCTCTAAATTCCCAGCTTGAGTAAAACTCGTCTCGGATCCGGCACGGTGTGAAATAAATCACCCTAAAAACGGGGTAATTGTTTAAAACCAGTTGTTGGAAATACAACAATAACTTCCAAAAAAAAAATACTTTATGAGTGGAGTTGCGTGGACGTTTTGAAAAAAATTAGCCAAAATTATAGCCAAATATTCCCGTTGTCCCCATAAGCCTGGGGATAACGGGAACACTGAGTAGAATACTTTTTTAATGCAACTGAATAAGTAAATGAACTAGTATTTATTACAAGGAATAAAAAAACCCGACTGATTGTAATTAAAAATCGATTTTTCAACCTATGTCATTGTTGTGATTCTGACGAATCTAACGACATCTCATTTGTCAAAATTCGCTCAGCCGTTTGGGCTACAGCGACATTCAAAGGAACTCGCATACATATAGTTCGCTCAACGAATCTAGGCATTCGTGAAGTTAGCCGCAAGAGCTGCGCAGTATCGTTTTTCGGGAGCAATTGGAGGTATGAGGGGGGGAAGGAACTGTACATACGCAAACTCGCACCTGTGGCTAACTTCACGAACGCCTAGATCCGTTGGATGACCTGGGGCCTTACCACGAATTCATAATACATTACCGAATTAGTATTACATTGTAATTTCGTACCATGACCTATGCAAATTGTATGGAAGTAGTGACGTTTCTATAATGGAATCGCTCTGGAAGACTTCGTGGTCAGGCCCCTGTACAAACATACTTACATACACCCCCCAAACGCAATACCCTCCTTCCCAGTCGGCTAATAAATAAATAGAATCATATAAGGAACTTTTTCTAATGTCGTCTGAAAATACGATATAATTTATTATCTATGTTTTTTCTTCTATATTTTCCTTTTGTTCGACGGTTAAAAGAAACTTGCATTTGATGATGAATTACATATAACTAAAAGCGGAACCCAATTGTTTAAACCAAAGTTTTTGTAAGTACCTACATACATAGAAAGCGTCACTAACTGGTAACCCCTTTAAGTTAAAACGTAAAACCGCTTTTTATTCCACTAATAGTGCTTTAACTCGTAAATGGCCGGTATTATTGAGATGGTGATAACGCGTAACGCGTTCCTCTTATTGTGGAACGAACACGTCAGTTCACGCAGGTTTATATGGCGCTGGGACTGAGGAACTAAATGAACGAATGAATGAAAAGTGACAATTTTTTTTTTTTTTTTTTTTTTTGCTAAATTATTCGCTCATTTGAGCAGGCTTATAGTCATAGACCTTACTGCCTAGTCTTGCGTAAATTAATTTCTTCCGTTTTCTATAATCTAACTTAATCTAATCTAACCTAACCGCCATTTTTTCTCACAATGTAACAATCTTCAAGTTTGTCATTTCATTATTTTTTACATTAGTTAGTTAACAAAACCTCATTCGTGGTAGTTAGCGACCTATTTGTCGAAGGGAGCTTGTTTTGAGATGATATGAAACGTCATTCAGAGATCGACCAGCGGATGTCTGGTGACATGATTTTGAGAAAATTATATATACCTACCTGCCTAATTGATCTATTGAAGAATATAAACGATTAACATTTTATATGGCCTACTTAATAGAAAAGTGCATGCGACGGAGATGCGAATGTTGAGATGGATGTGTCGAGTGACGAGAATGGATAAGATAAGGAATGAGCATATTAGAGGAAGTTTGAAAGTAGCGCCGGTGACAGAAAAAATGAAGAGTAATAGGTTGGCGTGGTATGGGCATGTTATGCGGCGGGAGGAAAGCCATGTCACAAGAAGGGTGATGGATTTGAATGTGGATGGATACAAGAGTAAAGGTAGACCCAAGAAAAGATGGATGGACTGTGTGAAAGAAGATATGTGTAAGAAGGGAGTGACTACTGAGATGACGGATGATAGGGGAGAGTGGAGGAGGAGAACCTGTTGTGCCGACCCCACCTAGTGGGATAAGGGCAGGAAGATGATGATGGCCTACTTAATAGAAAGGATAAATTTAAACACCAATGGCAATGGCGATAGAAATTACAAAATTTCTTACTAAGCTTTCGACTAAAGCTGAGATGCCTAAAGATGAGAAATTACTAATGACACCAGCATAATTCCAATACTATAGATTTGAATCGAAACACAACACAAGAATTTATTTTCTGATAGTTTTGAATGAAAAAGAGTTCAAGAGTACCCTAAACCGACGCATGTATAAAGAATGTAATGAGAGTGAATGAAGCGAAAGGTATGTCAAAGTGGAGATCCGTGATCTCTGCCTACCCCGTCGGGAATCAGGCGTGATTTCATGTATGCATTATATGTTTTTTTTTTAATGGTCACAATTAAGTAGGTAATTTGTTTTTTTTCTAGAATATGAGTATTACTATTAACTATGTGTGGAGAGTTACTTTGGCCTAATGTAACTAGTTAAACATTTCACCGCCATGTAAACCAGATCTAACGCGGAACTGGGGAATGCCAGTAGATATTGTCACACGCCACACAACAGCCACACGTTTCCATTGTACCCAGACAAATCGGTTACATCGAGTTACTTTGATCCGGCTACTTTGAGCAATTACTCTGATAGTAATTGGCAAAATAAATTAGTTACTGATAAACTTTCAGCTGATAGGTAATTGATTTGAAATTAAAATAAAAAACAAGTCAGAGGCACGTCCGAACATGACATTTGGCACAATATGCTCACATTTGGCACAGTAGTTAGTATTCCGTATGTGACAGGTTGCAATCCCATCGCCGCTTTTAAGAATACTAACCTATGACATACACCTTCGAATTTTTGGTCTAAGGCATGCCGCAGGCATTCCTCACGATATTTTTCTTTACTGTCTAAGAGCACTGGCATTGCGCACATACATTTTTCGAATAGAAAAAACCATTGGTGCACGACCAGGTTTGAACCCACGACCTTCGAATCGTGAAGCTGGGGTGCTAACACTACACCAACAGCGCTCTTACATCAGTTAACAATAGGTTAGAAAAGGAATGACGATAAAAACAGTCGTAACTCTATGGTTTAAATTAAAAGCTTTATTCACATAAATAAACAGTTCTATCTTACAGATAATCTATTGAAACAGTTGAGCTATCAAAAATAAAATTATCGTCTCGTGTCCAGCAATGGAAACGGTTTCAAAACGGTTCTTATCTAAACAGTTTGTATGCTGGTACGTGGTATGTTGAATTATGAGCAATAATGAGCAAACCAGATGACCTGACTGCCACAGTCCTGGGACATCACTCCACTCGTCCTATACGTCTACCATGAGTTGTCACATTTAGATCGGCTGACGTTACTACTGTAGTAATAGTACGTTACTAGGACATCTGTCAAAATTGTTACTCATGGTACCGAATTCTTAAGCAAATTAATGAGCGCAAACTACAGTCGCTGTAGTACGCTGTGACGTAGGATAGTTAGCTACGTGACGTTTTAGTACCCAACTATCCGCTAGAGGCGCTGTACAAGTTTTCATACATTTTTTTAACTACAGTCGCTAGCGAGTGTAGATTGTGAAAACTCATGGTAGACCTACAGACAAGTTTCATCAAATTCTAACTACATAATATTTCCCACGAACGACACAAATTTCGTCTTACTACTTTTTATTACACACTTTTATTCCCATTTCTGCACAAAACACTTGTTGTGCATTCGTGGGAATAGAAAAAATACATTTTCATATATTCACTGTTTAGCCAGTTGTTACCCGAGACTTAGTCCGCAAAAATCCATCAATATAACATATTAATTCTGAAATTATTAATATAAGTTTATTGGGAATTTTTTGAGTGCAAAAACAGGCGGTCACCCATCCAAAGAGTGACTGCGCGAAGCATTGCTTAACTAAACAATCCCCATACAAAATTGCAACCCCTCTTTCTGCCCCTTCAAGATTATTTTTCGAGACAAAATATAGAAATGTAGGAAATAAAATTTATGAACGAAATATTTTATGAGTATTAATGTTGATATTAAAATCAGTCTGTTTCTGAACGAAAGATTTCACACCACCGTTATGATATAAGTAAAAATTTAGAGGGGAAAGGGGGGCAAGTAGTACCTAAGGTGTTTTGAGAAATGTTTATTATTCAAATTGGGTTAATCACTTGTATAACTTGAATAAGTTGGAAGTTTAAACTTCTCAGAAATCACTTTTATTCTAACGTGTATCGCAGTAGTTTTATCTTTTGAATTGGGCAATAAGGATTGTGATGTAGTGATTGCGATAAAAGATATCTTAATATAATAAAACAAAGTCGGGTTTGTTCGAACACTTATAACTCTAGAACGGCTCGACCGATTTAAATGGTTTTTGATTTGTTGTATTTGTCTCCGTCCCAAATAGCAGAATAACTATTAAAAACATGGAAATTTATTTATTATTATTTATTTGAGGGAAAACAGCAGCACATACAAAAAATAAATAAATAGGAAAATAGAAACAGAAGCCTGTTAAAAGGTTTTCACGAGTAAGAAGAAATTATAATTGAATACTTAAGAAAAATTTAGATAAGTAGACAAAGATTTGAATTTGAAATGGAATACTTATAGGCTGTTTTTATTTGAATAGAAGCTATACACATCATACACCAAAATAATGATGAAGCTACGCGAAAATATGTATTGCAATTCTAATATAGTTTTGGTGGATTTTTTTCGCCATTTTTCCTTCACTTCTTATTCCCACTGCTTGAGTGTATTGTTAAATATTTAAAATTCTATTACAAGTTGTGGAGAACAGAAGAGGAAAAATGATTGGCCATATTATACGATATGACAGTTTCATCAAAAACATTATAGAAGGAAAAGTGGAAGGAAAGAGAGGAAGAGGAAGACCAAGGATAAGCTATATGAACCAAGTGAAAGAGAAGGTAGCTGTCATGTCGTATAAAGAGGTTAAGGAGGCTGCCCTGGAAAGAACTAAATGGAGAGAGATTCATCAGTTATGCCGACAAGAGTCAAACTCTTAAATTAAGAAGAAGAGTGTTTTGTCGGATTTTCTGCGGTGTATTTACCTGACAACTACGTCGCTCTGGTTTTTATATGTTTTCTCGTGTTATTTTGAGTTTTATTGCGTAATTTTGGTGGTTATTTTGCCAATAAAGCCCGGGTTCTTGACGCGAGTGTAAAGTATGTGAATTAGAGTGAATAGTTCTCTTCAAATTCCATCGGAGCAAATCCCGAAAATTTTCAACAAAACAGCCATCTTTTGTTTAAAATTGACTTGACAACTTGACTATGACTCTGTGACGTTGACAATACTTATAAATAAATACACTTGACACTGGCAAAATTGTTCTCTAAGAGACAGATGCCATAATTGAAGAAGAAGAAGAAGAGTGTATTGTCAAACTATTATATTATAGCTATCACTAGTCAACAACACACTTGCTATGCCGGTCGCGCACAATACTGTTGGCCACTAAACATGTGCGTGCACTGCATGCTATACTATAGTTTAACGGTAGCTTAGGTGTTGTGCACACGTTCGGAAATTGAGGCTTAGTCGTTCGACGAAAGCTTAGAATTAATTAATGTTGCCACACAAGTTGATCTGTTTATGGGTTTTCCTACATTTTAGACGTAGGTCTTTTATTTGCCTATATTTTTTTTATGGTAAATAAGTACGAGTAAATAGGCTGTATTAATATTGTTTTTGTATAAAAAAAAACATGATCACGACTGTACCTAATCCCAAGGCTCGGTAGATATCCGACCTTTAGTAACTTAGATCTTAGAAGATATCTAAAGAGAACAGTCAGAGGCACGCTCAAACATGATATTTGGTACATGCACACATTTTGCACAGTAGTTAGTATTCCGTAGCCAGTATTTTTTATGATAAAGAATAAAGTAGCTAGGCAAAATAAAAATAAAAAGAAAACAGTTGATTTTAGATAAAAAATATTTTTTTTATAATTACTAATAGTTCACTCACCAGTACTTCTTTCTCTTTTTTTAAAAAACAGTTGATTTTAGATAAAAAATATTTTTTTTATAATTACTAAGAGTTCACTCACTAGTACATCTTTTTTTATTTGTCAACAAAATCCAAAATAAACATTACAAAACTTTTGAAACATAATTTTATCATAATCATAAAGCCACATAATAGTCAAATATTTAAAAAGTCAGCAACTTAAAATTAAATCAAAATGCAAATTCTTTAAAAATTCCAATTCAGAAAAAAATGGCTTCCGTTTGAGACACTTATTTAAATTCAACTATGTAGCATCAATTGGTATGTTCAATTCAAATTACACATTTGTGTCCCAGCCTAACCACCATACATTTAAAACTTTATTGAACTGTCAATTTTATAGACCCCTGCCATTGGCTGACATGACAGTCAGCTCAAAAAACTCAAGTAACTACCTATTGTGTTCAAAAAAATCTACCAATAAAAGGCGCACTCGCATCCTGTTTAAGCCATTTTAAGCGTTTAAATGACTTAATTAAGTTAAACGAATGATTGTAAAATGTATTATGTATTTCGCTATGTAATTTGGACAATTCGCGCAAACCACATCATGCAAGAATTTCGTTCAAGTTATTTCGGTATAAAGTAGACACGGTTGAAATATTAATCACTTTAATTATAGCTTATGTGCTATTCTAGACTATAATCTATCTCTGTGCCAAATTTCATCCAGATCCGTTTAGCCGTTTTCGCATGAATGAGTAACAAATATTCATTTATCCATACATCTGTGCCTGAGAAGCATTAGGGTCAAAGTGATTTTTGCTACTTTTCAGGAGAGCCGAAAAACGTGTTTTTAAATCTTCATCTCTTAATATCTTTGAGTACATTAGCATTATACAATTTGTTATAATTCCATTGTGCAGCTGCATTATCTGGCTACATTTTGTATATTCAGAAATCATTATAGCTACTAAATAATAATATATAATTTAATATTTTCCTAAAAGTGGTACTACTTAGAGCCAAATGCCGCTAAAGATGAGGCCCCATGTGCAGATAGTTCCTTATGCTTGCGCGAAAATTAAAGAACCAAGGTGCCAACTAGCCCACATAGATCAATATGCCTCTTACTTACTCCAGATCATAGCAAATAATTGTGAGTGTTAGCTCCAAATGCTTCCAAGTCATATTAAATTACTGAAAAAAACTGGTTCTATGTAAAGTTTGACCCAATTAGATTAGATTAGATTAGAAAATAATTCTCTTAGAACATCATTTATCGCAAGAAAATATCAGCAAATTAGTTATGCCTTCTACGAGTATAGGTAGGTATTAGAAAAGTGAATACTTACAATAAGCGTCGTTAAGCAACACACCATGCGTTTTGCAAGTTAGTATAGGAGACATTCTATAAACAGCCCAAAGTGTTATAAAATAATATTGAAGGACTTTATTCTTATTTATTCTATTAATTTATATTATATTAATACTAAATCAGTCTTTGAGTTAAAATTTTTAATTCGACCATTTTTTTTACATGATTAATACCTTCAATTTGTGCTTTAATAAAATACATAAAAGTCTAAAAGCCTCACAAAATATTAAAAGAAAGTAATATGTACCTATGGATTATGCAACTCCTACCTAAGCCAAAAATGAAACAAAAAGACAAAAATAATATTTAAACTTAGTCCGAATTTGTTTAAATAATAGGTAGGTATATAATTGATTTTAATTTCTTTTTTATGATGTGTTTTTTAACGTTTTTGTTGTAATTTTTTTTCTATTACTTTCTATTTGTTTAACATAGCTTATAATATTCTCCGTTATTTCATAAGATTTGATTAAAAATTGATTTTATGAAGCATAGATAGAAGATTTTTTCAAATTAATTTATTATCGTGCTCAGAATAATATGCTAGATATAGAGGCTTTATTTTGAAAAACTGTCTCGATACGGCGATTCCCAATATGTTACTTACTTAATTTTGTAAAAAGTGTTGCTTTTGTAACAGCCGGTTACCACCAGCACGGCAGAAATCAAACCATGATCAAAACAAAATAAAACACCCGTTTCACTCACACCTGTATGCCACGTCTATGTCCATCCTTGTCTTGCTGCGCGAAACAGTTGCATTTGGCGCTAAGTGACAGTCAGTACGAGTTGTTTGAATTTTTTTTAGCTGCATAGGGAACTATGTAACATTAGAGCCAAATGCAATTACTGCTTTTAAAAACCTCACATACCTTAGACCCTTATGCATCAATGTAACTTTTAAATTATCCATATAATGTTCGCGTTAAATACACAGATCGATGCGTCTACGAATATCATACAAGAATCTGCAATAAAAAAAACGGAAAATTTCACTTTGACCCTAATGCTTCTCACCTACAGACATATAAACTTTCACGTTTATAATATTTTACTAAGTATACTTATTTATGTACCTAATTACTGTTTAATTTTTATTAAACTTTCAAAATTTAAAACTTTTAAATACATCTAACTTGTATCTAGTTTATTTTACAAGGCCCAATATACCAAGTTGTCCCTTAAGTAATGTTGCCTACTTATTATTGGAATTATTTTGAATTACATTATTTTGACATTGATTTTGAGATAAATGATTGATTCAGGCGTGACTTTGCGGAAATCCATTACAAATACTGAAAAGGACGGAAATGTCTAGTACTTTCCCGCTAAAACAACGTACGTTTTGTTTTAGCGGGAAAGTACTAGACATTTCCGTCCTTTTCAATATTGATTTTGAGATTTGTATTTGACATGAATACTATAGAAATAATGTCAAATACCAATCCGAAATCCAAAAACCACACATAGATAGAATTATAGAAATCGACCGTAAGTCGTAATCGTAAACCAAGAGATAGGATACTTAATTGTCATTTGATAATTCATATAGTAGTGTATTAATGCCATTGCTACTGAGAATTAAATAACAAAAATATACACCTTATCTTGTTTTATGATTCGAATAAAGACGTTAGACTTTTGTCACAGTAAAAAGCCGATCAGTAGAGATACTTTTTTAAATCTATATATATAAAAATATATATAAAATATATATATAAATATATGATCACGACTGTAATCCCCGGGCTCGGTAGATATCTCCTCAGATCTTTAGATACTTAGATCTTTGAGGATATCTAAAGGGGGTAGTCAGAGGCAAGTCCAAACATGACATTTGGTACATGCCCACATTTTGCACAGTAGTTAGTATTCCGTACGTGACAGGTTGCAAGCCCATCGCCGCTTATAAGAATACTAACCTATGACACATACCTTCGAATTTTTGGTTCTAGGGTATGCCGGTTTCCTCACGATGTTTTCCTTCACCGTTTAAGAGCACTGGCATTGCGCACATAAATTTATCGAATGGAAAAACTCATTGGTGCACGACCAGGTTTGAACCCACGACCTTCGGATCGTGAGGCAGGGGTGCTACCACTACACCAGCAGCGCTTTTTAAATCTAACCTAATAAATATCACTCTTATCGTGTCAATAGCTCTTTTAAACCAGCGTTAGGATTTATGTGCCTCACTTTTCTTGTGCAATTTAATGCTACTAATATTATAAACGTGAAAGTTTGTATTAGGTATATATCCTACTAATATTATAAACGCGAAAGATTGTGAGGATGACTGGATGTCTGGATGTCTGGATGTTTGTTACTCTTTCACGCTAAAACGGCTGAACGGATCTAAATGAAATTTGGCACAGAAACTCACTGCGGATTCAGCTTAGTGAGGTTCGAAATGTGTTTAGAGAATGAGCCTGCAGATATAGATTATAATAATAATAATAATGCTTGACAGTCCACACAGCATCATCTAGCCCCAAAGTAAGCTACTCAAAGCTTGTGTTATGGGTACTAGATAACTGATATATTTAATCTATACCTATATAACAGCTTAACCTGACTGACTGACTGATTGATCATCGCCGAGCCGAAACCGCTGAAGATAGAAAGCTGAAATTTGGAAGGTGGTTCCCTTTTATAACAAAATCACCCACTAAGGCGGGATTTTTGGAAATTCCACCTTTAAGGGGGTGAAAAAGGGTAAAAACGTTAGTATGAAACTTTTTAACGCGTGGAGCGATTTTCATGAAACTTTGATTGTAAACTGTAAATGCATAATGAATGGACACGTGTTTCAGAATTTTTCAATATAACCTTCAAAAAGGGGTCAAATGTGGGGTCAATTTTTGTATGGGAACTTTTTAACGGGTGGTGCGATTGGTGTGAAACTTTGTTTGTGTACTGTAAATGCAAAATAAATGGACACGTGTTTCAGGATTTTTCAATATAACCTTCATAAAGGGGTCAAATGGGGTGTCAAAGTTAGTATAGGATTTTTTGTTAGTGTGATTTGTTTGAAACTCAATCTATATCTATATAAGAGCTTAACCTGACTGACTGACTGATTGATCATCGCCGAGCCGAGACCGCTGAAGATAGAAAGCTGAAATTTGGAAGGTGGTTTCCTTTTATAACAAAATCACCCATTAAGGCGGGATTTTTGGAAATTCCACCTTTAAAGGGGTGAAAAAGGGTAAAAACGTTAGTATGAAACTTTTTAACGCGTGGAGCGATTTTCATGAAACTTTGATTGTAAACTGTAAATGCATAATGAATGGACACGTGTTTCAGAATTTTTCAATATAACCTTCAAAAAGGGGTCAAATGTGGGGTCAATTTTTGTATGGGAACTTTTTAACAGGTGGTGCGATTGGTGTGAAACTTTGTTTGTGTACTGTAAATGCAAAATAAATGGACACGTGTTTCAGGATTTTTCAATATAATCTTCATAAAGGGGTCAAATGGGGTGTCAAAGTTAGTATAGGATTTTTTGTTAGTGTGATTTGTTTGAAACTCAATTTAGATAATTTAAGTGAACGAAGTCGCGGGCGGGATAGCTAGTACCTATATAAGAGTTTAACCTGACTGACTGAATGAATGACTGACTGACTGACTGACTGACTGATTCATCATCGCCAAGCCGAAACCGCTGAAGCTAGGAAGCTGAAATTGGAAGGTGGTTTCCTTTTATAACAAAACCACCCACTAAGGCGGGATTTTTGGAAATTCCACCTCTAAGAGGGTGAAAAAGGGTGAAAACGTTAGTATGAAACTTTTTAACGCGTGGAGCGATTTTCATGAAACTTTGTTTGTGCACTGTAAATGCAAAATGAATGGACACGTGTTTCAGGATTTTTCAATATTCTTCAAAAGGGGGTCTAATGGGGAGGTCAATGTTTGTATGGAAACTTTTTAACGGGTGGTGCGATTGGTCTGAAACTTAATTTCATGTTTCAGGATTTTTCAATATAACTCTTAAAAAAGGGGGTCAAATGGGGGGGGTCATTGTTTGTATGGGAATTTTTTAACGGGTGGTGCGATTGGTCTGAAACTTTGTTTGCGTACTGTAGGTACTTAAATGCAAAACGAATGGACACGTCTTTCAGGATTTTTCATTATAACCTTCAAAAAAGAGTAAAATGGGGTGTCATAGTTAGTATGGGATTTTTATGAGTTGTGTGATGTGTTTGAAACTCAGCTTGGATACTTACTTTAAGTGAACGAAGTCGCGGGCGGGACAGCTAGTACATTACATAGATAGATATATTTTTATTATACATATAAAACACCCAGACCAACGGAACAATTTCTGCAAGTCGTACACAAATTTGTTCCGAGGCGGGAATCGAGCCCGCAACCTCTAGCGTCGCAGGCGGACTCTCGCCCGCTGCGCCACTGCGGTCGTCATATGATTATGGTATATAGATTATGGTCTGGAATAACACATAGGCTATATTTTATCCCGAAAAAATATACGGTTCCCGTGGGATAGCGATGTTTTTGTTTTTCAAGGTACCACGCGGGCGAAGCCGTGGGTGGAAGCTAGTGAACAATAAAACAAAAACAAACAAAACATTATTAAGGATTTATGGATGTTTGTTACTTTTTCACGCTAAAACGGCGGAACGGATCTGGAAGAAATTTCGCACAGAGATAGAATATAGTCTGGCACATAGGCTACTTTTTATCCCGGAAAAAAACACGGTTTTAGTGGGATAGATTTGTTTTTATTTTTCAGTGGCTAGTTATAAATATTTTTGGTAAATACACACATAGAATACCTACATAGTAACAACACAGAACATACATCTGCGTTCATCACACAAATATTTGTCCCGGGCGGGGATCGACCCTACTGTTTAATATGTATACTGTGTCTGGACAGTAGTCAGAGAAACGGCCACATACTGAGACTAAAATACTAAAAATTTTCAATTGATCGTAAACTTACTAAGAAATTGCCTAATAAAGACAATAATTTTCTTTGGTATTCCCTCTGAATGTGAATGGGAAATGGTTTGTTATTTTATTGTTATTACTAGTAGCTACCCTGTGACTTTGTTCACGTTGGTAGGTAACTAGGTACCTACATATTTCAAGTAGTCAAGTATTTTTACATATACTCCCCATACTACATAATGATGGATGGACTGTGTGAAAGACGATATGTGTAAGAAGGGAGTGACTACTGAGATGACGGATGATAGGGGAGAGTGGAGGAAGAGAACCTGTTGTGTCGACCCCACCTAGTGGGATAAGGGCAGGAAGATGATGATGATGACTACAAAAGCTCCGTTAATTTTAGTAGATTTTTTCGTTCTGGAATTTGGATGAAGAGTTCTTTTTATTTCATTAAATTAATTTATCTCACGATTTCTACGCGATGACATTTATATCATTGATTCAAAATCTAATCATTATTTATTCGACATTTTCAAATAATTATGCATAAATATTCTCCCTGTGTCTACCTTACAATTTGTTATAACTAGTCAAACTTAAAAGAGCAAATAATTAACTAAAGAATTTGAATCAAGTTGACTCAAGTAGATATTAATTTATAAAAGATACTACATACTAAAAATAAAAAAATATAACTACCTACACTAGTTTCTGCCGACGGTTTCGCCCGCGTCGTACCTTGATCCTGCGGGAACCGTACATTTTTCCAGACTATAATCTATATCTGTGCCAAATTTCATCCAGATCCGTTCAGCCGTTTCAGCGTGAAAGAGTAACAAACATAAGTACATCCAGACATCCATACTTCCATATAAAAATCTAAAAATATAACTACTTATTAATAATATCTATGATTTCACACGTAAAAAATGTATTAGGTCAGTAGGTCTACCATGAGTTTTCACAATCTACACTCGCTAGCGACTGTAGTTACAAAAATGTATGAAAAACTTGTACAGCGCCTCTAGCGGATAGTTGGGTACTAAAACCTCACGTAGCTAACTATCCTACGTCACAGCGTACTACAGCGACTGTAGTTTGCGCTCATTAATTTGCTTAGAATTTGGTACCATGAGTAACAGTTTTGACAGATGTCATAGTAACGTACTATTACTAGGTACTGTAGTAACGTCAGCCGATCTAAATGTGACAACTCATGGTAGACGTACAGAATGTGTCAGTAAATAAAAACTATTATGTCACTTTAACATAGATTTGGTCCCAAAAATGACCATAGACTCTTAAACGTCCATTAGTTAGCACGTTACAGTCATTAATTTTATTAAATGGATGCTGAGGTGACGCTAGCTCACCTTTTTGTGGTCAATGTGTATTTTGTGATTATAATCGTATTCTACTAATACTGTAAATGTGAAGGTTTGTTCGGTTGTTTGACATTCAATCATGTTGCAAAGCTGTACCTACGGATTTGGACAAATGTCTGTTTAATAATTTAAATTCTAAATGTCTATTTAAGATTTTCAATTCTAAATGTCTATTTAAGAATTTCAATTCTAAATGTCTATTTAATAATTTATATTCAAAATGTCTATTTAATTAAGCATTTAAATTCTAAAAGTCTATATAAGAACTTCAATTATAAATGTCTATTTAGAATTGAAATTTTTAAATAGAAATTTTTCACGCTAGTAATTTAATTAAGAAATATCTATTCTAAGAGTTTTACAAACTTCTTTTCTCATAGGCTTAGACCGGGACAAGTTTTGTAAAATTTTCTTTTAAACTAGCTACTATTTTTATCACGAGAGAAGCCGCGGGTACAAGTTAGTGCAAAACAAATTGCCATTCCGATAAAAGTATTAAAAATTAATGCGAAATCGATACTTATTAATGTTTTTATCCATAAATAATGTTAAATTGTCCACTTACGACTCGTTTGTGACTTTATTTTATAAACGCTTGTTTTCGATGGCTTCATGTTACAAAATAAGGTAAAGGTGTGTTCATCAAAATGTATTTTTATTTTGAATCGTAATGTATAGGCGACCAAGAAATTGCTTTACCACTTTTGATGACATCTCCCACTAACTTAATTATTCGCTAAGGATTACTATGACAGATTCTGACGTAGCAGTTATTAATCTGTCAAGCGAAAATAGCCCTTGATGTTTTGTACGTGCAAATGATATTCAGAGTGGTAAACCAATTTCTTGGTCACCTACTTATTTTTTACTAACAACCGCGCGTGACTCCGCTCGCGTGGTAGGTAC
Source organism: Cosmorhoe ocellata (assembly GCA_963675405.1). NCBI lineage: Eukaryota > Metazoa > Arthropoda > Insecta > Lepidoptera > Geometridae > Cosmorhoe > Cosmorhoe ocellata. Next base: position 6,819,632 of record OY776266.1, on the reverse strand, counting down.
CTACCCGTATAAAAAGTAGCCTATGTGTTATTCCGGTTTATAAACGCGTATTCTAAGTTTCATCCAGATCCTTTCAGTCGTTTTAGCGTGAAAAAGTAACTAATTTCCACACATCCTCACAAACTTTCACGTTTATAATATTAGTAGGCTTTTGTTCTAATTTTTTATTTTGATAAATACAAAAATATTTAGGCAATTTGTTGGTTTCTTTAATTTAAAGTTTTTGTAAATCGTTGAAATACTTTTAATTTTCATATAAGTAATACCTAGTTTTCACTTTTTTTATAATTTTGTGACTTTACCTTTACTATGGCGTTTCTGTGAAACGCTGTTTCATTAGAATGCACTAAATTCGATCAAAAGACATAAATGTCATGTTTAAAATATCAGGTGACATACACCGATATACGAAGTTAAGGGTATGTCCCGTTATAATGATATGAGATTATACTCGTACCACATTATTACTTAAGGTTTGCAGATTATAGGTACATTAAAAACCACAAATATAGAGAAATATAAGAATCAAATCATTCTATGTATAATATGTATGTATTTACAAAAAAAAAAAGTGTATCTATGTAGTTTATCAGTCATGCGGTTCCCATAATACAAGCTCTGCTTAGTTTGGGGCTACATGATGCTGAGTGTCCAGCATTATTTATTATTTATTTATTTATTTAAAGAGCGCTGGTGGTGTAGTGGTAGCACCCCTGCCTCACGATCCGAAGGTCGTGGGTTCAAACCTGGTCGTGCACCTATGAGTTTTTCCACTCGAAAAATTTATGTGCGCAATGCCAGTGCTCTTAAACGGTGAAGGAAAACATCGTGAGGAAACCGGCATACCCTAGAACCAAAAATTCGAAGGTATGTGTCATAGGTTAGTATTCTTATAAGCGGCGATGGGCTCGCAACCTGTCACGTACGGAATACTAACTACTGTGCAAAATGTGGGCATGTACCAAATGTCATGTTTGGACTTGCCTCTGACTACCCTCTTTAGATATCCTCAAAGATCTAAGTAACTAAAGATTTGAGGAGATATCTACCGATCCTGGGGATTCAGACAGTCGTGATCATATATTATTATTATTATTATTATTTATTTATTAATATTACCCAAATCAATTAAATAACTGATCGTTAATATTATGAGCGTATCACTTTAGAACGAAACAAATAATGAATAACATTATAAAAATGTTAACTTATAGTATTCTAAAAAAGGTTTACCTGGAAAAAAAATTAAAATTGGACATCAGATAAAAACAAAAATTGGTTTCTTCTAAGTAGGTATGTGTTGGTTTTTAAGACCGTAAAGCCAAATTGGATCGTAATAGAATATGAAAAAGAGGTTAAGTTTTTTGTTTGTTTGTAAGTAGGAGGTAATCAGTACCCCTAGTATGAGTTTTTGATAGTTAACGAAAACTTTTTTCGAATAGTATCCTTTCATACATTTACCTCCATCGGAAATTTTAAGGAACTAAAATAAAGTCGATATCGTGAAAACTTGATTTAAAAATCATCGCTGGGACTGCCATTACATAATATTTTCGATATTATCGACCTTATTTTAGTTCCTTAACATTTCCGATGGAGGAAAATGTATGAAAGGATACTATTCGAAAAAAGTTTTCGTAAATCAAAAACTCATACTAGGGGTACAGGTAAAAAGGGTAATCTACGAAAGTACATACTTCAAAAATTCTTTCATCAAAGCGTAGTATAAACTTTCAGGATGAACATAAGCTATATAAATACTATATAAGTAGTAGATAACTCGGATAAAGCCGCGGGCAGAAGCTATTCATTATAAATAAACATTTCAATAAGCACCATATCAATTTATTCGTAAGTCCTTGTCACAGTCAACTTTGTGAACAAAGTGAATCAACTCGCCCACTCGAGCCGAGTGAGATATTGATCCCCATTCTCTAAATACCGCCGATATCTCACGTCTTAATACGTCTTAAGGTGAGATAAATTAAATCACTAGACATTTACACAACGCCATCTAGCACCAAACTAAACAAAAACCTTGTGTTATAAAAACCAGTTAAATAAATGTTTATAATTTAAAAAAATGTATTAATCGATAGTAATAATTGTTTATTATAAACTTAAAAATTAGCTTTCGCCCAAGGCTTAGCCCTCGTGGTATCTTGAACAACAAAAATCAATCTATCCCACGGGAACCATACATTTTTCCGGGATAAAAAATAGTTTGTAAAACTAGTTCTACTTTAAAAAAAATGGATAGTCTTCAACGGATTAAAATTAGCTTAAGCTACTAATACGCAGAATCAGGCCCAATTTCATTTAGCAATATAGGTAATTATTGGAAATATTTGTCATATATTTCCTTCAATTTTTTGGTCAGCAAAGCCCACGCCCAACAGTGGGCAAAGTCAAGATGGCCCACAAGCTGTCAGACAATAAGTCTCATCCAATTATCATGTAAAACAAACTGAGAAAGGCGCGTTACAATGCACCTGCTATTTTTTCGTTTTCTCGCTTAGTATGGACACGGCTTAACATTTTTACTAAGTGTATTTTCTATTTAGATACAGGTGCTCTCAAACGGTGAAGGAAAACATCGGGAAGAATGTAGGCATATTGTAAAACGTAAAAATTCGAAAATTATCAACCGATTCAGATTACGACAAAGGTAAGCGCTAAATGGCAATGATTGAGCCAAAAAATAACCTCGAGAACGAATAGAGAGCTCGAGAGCGAATAAACTCGAGACAAGCTGCCGTAACCGTGTTTCAATAACGTGACAAACAGCGTGACAATTTTACAGATTTTCAAAAGACTTCCAAAATGTGGAAGTTTTTCGGTCACGGCAGAATGTCACAAGTGTGGACCCACGCAAATATGAGCCAAATCCTTACAAGCTGTTCGAGCAATAACAAAGTAATATAACTTTTATAACATGTACCGTGACCTATCGACTTTATTTCCTCAACGTTTGTGTTTAAATTGCCGTGTAACGTGTAGCTTATTGTGTTGCTTACGTATGTGAATTTTTGATGATTTTTTTTGGCAAAATTGACAAGCCCCGCCTATTACAGTACAATTTTCATGGTGTCATTTTTAGCCCAAAGAATGCTTTCATATATTTTCCGTTTACTGGTGAACGGACAAAACCAAAAAACAAAGCTATGACAAATATAAAGATGATTCCACACTAAGCTCGCGCCGTCAGACGTTTATATTAACCCGGGAATAAGTTATCACGGTTATCATAATCTAACAAAAGATCACAATAGAGTGTTACACCATCATCAATATATTACAGGGTCAGCGCGGGCGCAGCCGTCTTGATACTTGGAAATAACTAACGTCAAAGTAATGTTACCTACTCAATAATGGACGATTCTAATCAATTTGACATTTAAAATAATGATCACGACTGTAATCCCCAGGCTCGGTAGATAATCTCCTCAGATCTCTAGTTGCATAGATCTTTGAGGATATCTAAAGGGTAGTCAGAGGCACGCCCAAACATGATATTTGGCACATAACCACATTTTGCACAGTGATTAATATTCCGTACGTGACAGTTTGCAAGCACATCGCTGCTTTTTAGATATTTAATATTTAACCTAGATTTTTAGACCTAGTTTAAGCTCTGTACCTAGAATAAATCGTAGATATCGAAGCATAGGTACACTGACATTTTACTTGCATTTGAAATTACATTATTCTGAGAATAATTAATACCAGGAGTTGGTCGAATCCACTCTTGCTCATTCTATTCAATGGTTTCATCATTGTTCTCACTCTCGTCATTGTTCGCAACAAATAATTTTAGTTCTCTCATAAAATATTAGTTAATTTTAAATGTAACCTTCGTGAAATAACTTAGTATTAACCAATCTTTTATTGCTTGATATTCATACTATCAGCTTGAAAGACGAGCTTTAAAATCAAGGTTAAAAACAGTTTTTAAAATAACGGTAAAATATCAAATTGAGTACAATACCTCAGTAGGATTATGTTTGATAAGTAAAGTATGAAATTCACTTGAAATTAAAGTGTATTTTGATCCTTTCTTGAAACAATGATTATGATGAAGAGTAAAGTATCAAACCCAAATGTTCCACATTGCATCTTCAGAATCATGGAGGTGTGAGCGAGAATTACCGAAACAGCAGGGGCTCCGAGCCCCCCATCCCCCAGCCCCCACACCCCCTCCCCCAGTCTCCATTCTAAGAACGACTATCTCTCCATCTATCACAATCCTTACTCCTACTAATATTATAAACGCGAAAGTTTGTAAGAATGTATGGATGTATGTTTGTTACTCTTTCACGCTGAAAGGGCTGAACTGATCTGAATGAAATTTGGCACAGATATAGATTATAGTCTGGAAAAGCACATATGCTACTTTTTATCCCGGAAAAATGTACGGTTCTCGCGGGATAGATTTGTTTTTGTTTTTTAAGGTACCACGCGGGCGAAGCCGTGGGCGGAAGCTTGTACTTAATATTATAAATGCGATAGCTCAGTCTATATGTTACTTTTTCACGACTAAACGGCTGAACGGATCTTAATCAAATTTATCAGAGGATTTAGGAGATAATAATTATATTTGGGAGAAGGATCTACCTACGAAAAGGTACCGACATTTTGTCTCACAAAACCACAGAAATCTGAAATCAATAGTAATAAAGCTTGCAACCTGTCACGTACGGTATACCAACTACTGTGTAAAATGTGGGCATATACTTATGTTTGGACGTGCCTATGACTACTCTCTTTAGATATCCTCAAAGATCTAAGTAACTAGAGTTCTGAGGAGATATCTACCGAGCCTGGGGATTACAGTCGTGATCATATTTTCGAGCGACTGCATTACGTTGACTGATGGTCCCACCAAACAGTGGGACCACGAACCCATTAAATCGACACACTGTCCCACCAGTGGGTCAAATTAGTGGGACCACGAGTCGCGACCCTTCAAAAAGTTAATAAAATAAAAATACTTTCCTGTTTTATCACGTTTTCCTTCGCAGCTTGAGAGATTCAAAACGAGGAAAAAGAATTTTGAACTAAAAGCAGAAACCTTTTGAATGTACTGAGTATCTAAGTAAGTATTAAATCGCTCTCTGTACGTCTACCATGAGTTGTCACATTTAGATCGGCTGACGTTACTACAGTAATAGTACGTTACTATGACATCTGTCAAAATTGTTACTCATGGTGCCAATTCTAAGCAAATAATGAGCGCAAACTACAGTCGCTGTAGTACGCTGTGACGTGGATAGTTAGCTACGTGACGTTTTAGTACCCAACTATCCGCTAGAGGCGCTGTACAAGTTTTCATACATTTTTTTACTACAGTCGCTAGCGAGTGTAGATTGTGAAAACTCATGGTAGACCTACAGATTCCAATCACAACACACTTTACGTACCTCCGCCGCCGTACATCAGTAACTCGATACTTCGGGATGAGTCTTTTAGACAAATGTACAAAGATATATGTCACAGCCTGGGTTTTAGGGTTCCGTAAGTAAATAAGGAGCAGAGAATCCGTAAGAAGTGAGTTTCAGAAGACAATTCTGCAAATCCTACGCGTGGGATAAAGGCAGGAAAATGATAAAAAAATATAAATCAATCTATATCTATATAAGAGCTTAACCTGACTGACTGACTGACTGATTTATCATCGCCCAGCCGAAACCGCTGAAGCTAGAAAGCTGAAATTTGGAAGGTGGTTTCCTTTTATAACAAAACAACCCACTAAGGCAGGATTTTTGGAAATTCCACCACTAAGGGGGTGAAAAAGGGTGAAAACGTTTGTATGAAACTTTTTAACGCGTGGAGCGATTTTCATGAAACTTTGTTTGTGCACTGTAAATAAAAAATGAACAAACACGTGTTTCAGGATTTTTCAATATAACCTTCAAAATGGGGTCAAATGTGGGGTCAATTTTTGTATGGGAACTTTTTAACGGGTGGTGCGATTGGTCTGAAACTTTGTTTGTGTACTGTAAATGCAAAATGAGTGGACACGTGTTTCAGGATTTTTAAATATAACCTTCAAAAAGGGGTCAAATGTGGGGTCAATGTTTGTATGAGAACTTTTTAACGGGTGGTGCGATTTGTTTGAAATTCGGTTTATATACATACTTTAAGTGAACAAAGTCGCGAGCGGGACAGCTAGTGATAATATAAACTATGCTTAGGTATGTCGATGGGGATAACGAGAAGGAATTACTAGGAAGGTATAGATTTATTAGAGCGCTGGTGGTGTAGTGGTAGCACCCCTGCCTCACGATCCGAAGGTCGTGGGTTCAAACCTGGTCGTGCACCAATGAGTTTTTCCATTCGAAAAATTTATGTGCGCAATGCCAGTGCTCTTAAACGGTGAAGGAAAACATCGTGAGGAAACCGGCATACCCAAGAACTAAAAATTCGAAGGTATGTGTCATTGGTTAGTATTCTTATAAGCGGCGATGGGCTTGCAACCTGTCACGTACGGAATACTAACTATTGTGCAAAATGTGGGCATGTACCAAATGTCATGTTTGGACTTGTCTCTGACTACCCTCTTTAGATATCCTCAAAGATCTAAGAAACTAAAGATCTGAGGAGATATCTACCGAGCCCGGGGATTACAGTCGTGATCATAGTATAACTTCCCGTTATCCCCATAGCGGGAAAGGGTTAATAGGGCCAACGGGAAGGTTTTATTTATTTCCCATTGTCCCCATAATAAGGACAGCGCAATGGAGACAACGGGAATAATATTTGCAGTTTAGCATAGGCCTCCTCTAAACTCTTCCAAATTTCAAGTTTAAGAAAAATAATGTAAAACTAAGTTTTAAGATTATTAAATACTAGCTTCCGCTCGCGTCTTTGTTCGCGAGGTACCTACATAAAATATAGCCTATGTTACTCAGGAATAATGTAGAATTCTAACGGTGAAAGAATTTTCGAAATCGGACCAGTAGTTTTTGAGTTTATTCGTTACAAACAAAAATACAATAATACAAACCTTTCCTCTTTAAAATATTAGTATAGAAAGGCTTTTGAAATTGAAATTCGCAGTTTTATTTGATTCAGGTTTATATAGTTTTAATATTCTTACGGAACACTAACAATAAATACCTTAAGCACCTACAATCGAATATTCAAATAACACGCATGTTTTATTGCGCCCGCGCAGACCCAACAAGTGTTAGATTGAGTTATCCACATTCCTTTATATTACGGGCCACTGCCCACTAAACCACAAGGACAGTTGAGATTTAATAGCTCTGTACGTGAACGATGAGGGGACAGGTACCTAGTTACTTTTCAATTAATAAAAGTTATATATGACCCCCGTAAAAAGAGGGGGACAAATAGAACATAGACAAATAGAAAAGAGTCCCATCTGTCCCCCGAAAGAGGCAGGGCAGGGGAACAAATGGGATTAATCCACACACACATTGTGAGTTCAGTTTTTTTTTGCTTTTTCCCACTTCTGGGCTTACTGGGCAAAGGTCTTTATTCATTTTATAGTTTTAAGATCCTTAAATGTATTCTATTAATTATGAATAAAAAGTTAAAAACAAAAAAAATATGAAACAAAAAATGGGTGTCGTCGTATGTTAACCGACTTCAAAAAATGAGGAGGTTCTCAATTTGACTGTAAGTATGTTTTTTTGTTTTTTTATTTATTTATTTATTCCATGTAGGTACACAGATTCATACATTATAAAACTTAAAACTAATGGCATGTAAACAGGCGAGCTTAACCCTAAAAAGAGTTCTCTTCCAGCAAACCCTCTTACTCTAACCTTTTACTCTAAAAATTTAAATTCGTCTACTTAGCTCACCGTAAAGATTCTCGCACAAAATATGTCGCAAGTAAAATTTTTTTTTACAAACGCGTCGTTGCGTCTCTTCAGTGGATACTGGCCTTAACCCAAACATATTGTGGGAATTAAGTAAACAAATTATTTAATCCTCCATTTATATGAGCTTTATAAGCTCTATTCATTATAACTGGTGTTAAATAACGAGAGTATTAACTTATAGTTAACTTAAGTTGACATTGTGCTTGACAGTAGGTCTACCATGAGTTTTCACAATCTACACTCGCTAGCGACTGTAGTTAAAAAAAATTATGAAAACTTGTACAGTGCCTCTAGCGGATAGTTGGGTACTAAAACGTCACGTAGTTAACTATCCTACGTCACAGCGTACTACAGCGACTGTAGTTAGCGCTTCATTCATTTGCTTAGAACTTGGTACCATGAGCAGCAATTTTGACAGATGTCATAGTAACGTACTAAGTATTACTACTGTAGTAACGTCAGCTCTAAATGTGACAACTCATGGTAGACGTACTGTAGTACCTAAGACTAGTCTAACGCTTGCTGCTTTGCTTGTTGATTTACTCACAAACTTGAACTAACACACATACTTTTTGACTTTTGCACCTTATCTATGTCCTTAAAAAAGGTAAAATAAATAAATAAAAAACAAAAGTAAATTACAACCTCTGCCAGAGGTTGAAACACAAATATTTTTTGAAAGCATAACAATTTACAACGATTTTGCTGATTTCAAAAACTTAATTATCGTAATATTTAAATAAATAATTTTGTTACTTAATTTTCTGTAGATATCTCCTCAGATCTTTAGTTACTTAAATCTTTGAGGATACCTACAGAGGGAAGTCAGAGGTACGTCCAAACATGACTTTGGTACATGCCCATATTTTGCTCAGAGGTTATTTCCGTACGCCACAGGTTGCAAGCCCATCGCCGCTTATAAGAATACTTACTAAACCTATGACACACACCTTCAAATATTTGGTTCTAGGGTATGCCGGTTTCCTCACGATGTTTTCCTTCACCGTTTAAGAGCACGGCATTGCGCACATAATTTTTTCGAATGGAAAAACTCATTGGTGCACGACCAGAACCCACGACCTTCATCAGGCAGGGGTGCTACCACTACACCACCAGTGCTCAATAGATACGAGAATTCAATGTTAATAACAACATTACGATCGTGTTTCTTTAATATATTTGATTACACAAAAATGTCCATTTTGAATACATACCGTAAACAAACAGTCGAACTTTCGACCTCCCGTTCAGTGAAACTTTTATTTACAAAAAAACACCGAAACCGATATCTAATTATTTCCGAAAAAACATCAAACAGACATATTCCACACCGTTCCACACCGATGCAGTAAAATGTTTAACAACTATATAGGAAGTGTCCAAAGTTGTTGTAACACACATTAATTCACATCAAATGTGTTGGGGAAGCTGGGGAAATGTGTCAGGCGCGACTTTAAGTCGCGTGAGACTTGAAACTACTAGTAAGTAAGTAGTTTAGTATAGCTATTTAGTTAGATCCCAACTTTTCTATACATTATACGAGTAATCGTTTATCTTTGCGTTTGTGCACGCTCATCTCCGCAACGACTAAACCAAATCGAATGCAGTTTTTAGTTATGTATTAAGATAAGCTTGGATTCAAACTTAAGCGTTGTTTCATTGGAATCGGTCAACAAATAAAAAAGATATGGTAATTTTACTTATTTCTCGCGAGTGCTTGACGCTCTTCGCAAAAGTATCTAACGCGTATAAAGTCGCGGGTAGCAGCTTGAGGATAATTATATATAATCTGAATCTCGGAAACGGCTCGAACAATTTTCATGAAATTTAGTATGGTTTCGGGGGCAATAAATCGATCTAGCTAGGTTTCTTTTTAGAAAACGTTGTTTCCTTAAGAAAAACCAAGCAAAGCTCGGTCATCCGGGTACTATCGTAAAGTAGCGACCAAAAGTCTCGTCTCAACCTTCACTAATTGTCTAACCCTTCAGGTGTCGTGTCGCGTTACAAGTCAAATGATAATGACTCTATTGGAAAGATTTAAGATAAGGTACCTACTCTGAGATAGAGATAAGACTACTCTTACACAGATATTGAGGTAGTCATAAAAATTGTTGGGTCAATATTAACGATTTTGTTTACACTATAAACTTGGATTTGTGGGTAGTCAGTAAAAGTTGGTTTAAAGTTTCAATACCAATAAGCACTGGTGGTGTAGTAGCACCCCTGCCCCACGAATCAAAGGTCGTTGGTTCAAAACCAGACCTCCATTTAATAAATATTACAAATAGTAAAATATAATTAATTGTAACCGGCAACAATTCTACAAGTTTCTGTTTAATAAAATTTGGACGTGCCGTACGCAAAAAAAATGTTTTGTTTAAAATTCCCGGGATTCTTTCCGATTGATATAGAAAAGAACTACTTAGTCACTTTAGACCTCGGACTTTATTGAAAAAATATCTACCAAACTTACGCAATAAAACTCATACTAATATGACGAAAAAATACTTAAAAACTAGAGCAATAAAGTTTTCAGTCGAAGCATCGGAAAAAAAATCCCACCTAAACTCATCTAGCATGTAAGACGACCTCAGTGGCGCAGCGTGCGAGAGTCCGCCTGCGACGCTAGAGGTTGCGGATTCGATTCCCGCCTCGGAACAAATTTATGTACGATCTGTAGAAATTTGTTCCGTTGGTCTGGGTGTTTTTCTATGTATAATAAAAATATATACATATCTATCTATGTAATATAATGTATTAAATATATCAGTTATCTAGTACTTACCCATAACACAAGCTTTGAGTAGCTTACTTTGGGGCTAGATGATGCTGTGTGGATTGTCCAGCATTATTTATTTATTTATTTAAGACGAGTCAAAATAAAAATATTTAGAATTAAGAATTTTTACATGCGTGCATGCAGCATTTTCATACTAAACTGTCTACTACGCATTCACGACAGCGATTAGGTATTATATAGTTTTGAACCTATTTATAGGATTATTTTTTCTGATGCATTCGACTGTCTTTATCGCTCGTTTCTATTTTGTTTATACAAAACATCATCATCATCATCATCATCATCAGCCTATAGCAGTCCACTGCTGGACATAGACCTCCCCTAATGAGCGCCATTGCGCCCTGTCTTCAGCTCGACGCATCCAGCCTCCACCAGCAGCCTCTCGCAGATCGTCACTCCACCTAGCCGGAGGGCGTCCTACACTACGTTTGCCGAGCCGCGGTCTCCACTCGAGAACTCGTTTACCCCAACGGTTATCGGTTCTTCGACAGATATATACAAAACATGTCTCAAGAAAGACTCAAGACTCTTTTTTCAAACAAAAGTCTTTGACGATATGTTGTTATGCTGTATCAAAATGTTTGTACATGTAAATGGGGTACGAAGGACCACAAATCCTCACACAAATTATTGATTCACACTCCGAACCTTATTTATTTATACAAACTTATTTATTTATACGGGTCAAGAAACCCATTCACAAAATATTGGAACACAGTAATTTAGTTAACAATTACTCAGTGAGCCACAGATTAGCGCATAGTTGGGTAATGTTCAGCGACAGACAGACAGACAAATTTATAAGCAGGCGCTAACGAGATGTATGGCGGCGGGGCTTACATTAATAAAGCAATAAGTGAGCTTTTAACGCGTTTTTCGTTAACGAATCGAAAAAAAAAATGCTTAATAACAACTTCTTTAAAATAGTATAAAATTTATACGAAAAAATTGTGATGTCTGTACCTATTAAGTACTTTTTTTTTGATATTATTACTCTAAGAAATTAAAATAAATATAGAGATGAAAAAATTGATATAGTGATTGATTTGGGGAAATGGAAGAAGAAAAAGTGTTGTGCTGACCCCAGATAGCGTGAGAAAGGGACAGGAAGAAGAAGAAGAGTTGTCAAAAATTTATATATAACAAACTTGAATACCTTTACTTATTTTTCTCCAAAAACTTCATTAAAACAATAAAGTACACACTAATAATAAATAAGTACTGTGCAGGGTACTAACAACAGTAACCAACAATACAATAAATTCCAATTTCCACAATCAGTTACCATCTTATTCCCCTCGGCCGTCTAACGAACCTTAAAATAAGACAATTTAAACATTCAAACAAATAAACAAACCAAATAATGTGCAGGTGTGAATGAACATTGGCTGCTAGTGCGAAAGAGACGCAACTACAACGCTTGTGTAAAACGCACTAAGTGTAAGCGAGACCGCGGTTATTGGCTCTTAGAGTCACGATCACATGAAAAAACGATAGTAGAAACAGAAGTTTCACTCCAGGGCTCTTCCAATTTATGTTTGGATTCGTGCAAAGAAATTATATAATTAACTACTTAAAATGCATTTCTTTCATCCCATAAACATTAAATTTAGTCCTTATTTTTACCGATTCCACCTATTATATTTTATTTACTAATCTGTATGTTTCTGCCTAAAATATAGTTGTTTAATAAATGTTTTATTTAAAACAATATTGATATAATTAACAAGGTATTTACGTTGAAGGATGAATAAAATAATGTTTCATACTTAGTTTGTCGATATCAACTCGGGTTTATATTGAACCTAAAAACAAGCGAAGTAAAGCTTATATTTGCATTTCGAAAGGTATAATAAAGTGACACAGGTCTAACACGATCTTGTAAAATTGGTTTTGCTATAATCAGTAACATCTTTCGAAAACAATGTTCTATCTGATGAAAACTATTCGAAGGCTCGATTTATTTGTCTGTTCGATGTTTAGAGAGTTACAATAAAGTTTTATATCTTCTTTAGGGGATAAGTGAGATTTTTAACGTATTTTCTTGTTGATTTCATTTATTTTTAACACGTTTACAGCCAAGGCTCTTACCACAAGCTCTTTAGCAATATAGCTTTGATATATCGTACCAAAGCTTCAAAACTTAAAAATTTCTTGAAATTTGACGTTTCCGAATGTAGTAAGGCTACTGTAAGTTTTGAAAATAAGATACCCCGTTTTGTGTGATTTGATGACTCTTGTCGGATTTTAAATGTTAAACTAGTTTTTTTATACACTTGTTGGAATAATAACTGTATAATTTTGACAGTTGACAAGTTATTTCGTGATTTACTGCTTATAAAGTTCTCATGCAGTAGTTTACGGGCACATACCTTACTGAATACTTTAATAAAGTGTATCTCTGCTTCTCACCAAACGTTTATTATTTAATTATAAGGAAAAATGACTACATTTAAGGCTTTTACGACATCCTGTACACATAAAAGAGGTAACCAAAGCGTGGCGTTTCTGTGTCAAAAAGGCGTGTTCACAATAAAACTATCAGTAGATAGCAAGAACTTTTACAATAAATGAATAACATTCTATAACGTAATAAATATTTACTTCACTTTGTAATTATTATTATAACTGTGGTGAATTCCCACATAAAGAGTTAGGTAGGATTTTACCAACTTTTAGTTTAATAACCTACTAATATTATAAACGTGTAAGAATATATGGATGTAAGGATGTATGTTTGTTACTCTTTCAAGCTGAAACGGCTGAACTGATCTAGGTGAAATGTGGCACATATATAGATTATAGTCTGGAATAGCACATAGGCTACTTTTTATCCCGGCAAATGTACGGTTCCCGTGGGATAGATTTGTTTTTGTTTTCAAGGTAACATGCGGGTGAAGCCATGGGCGAAAGCTAGTTCTTTGTATAAAGTAAAGTCAGATGTAAGTAATACGTCAAGTTATTCTTATATTACTGACACTTATTCCGGGGATAATGACCAATTTAGTTCGTTCTAATCCTAGCTTATTATGTTCTTATACCTTTCCAACTTCAATCTTACGATCTTATCTCAGGTATTGTAACAAAATTACGCAATTTGCATCCGCGAAGTGGAACTATCTACACAAACCTTTATATTAAGCTTTATTGTATCATCTCAAAGGTGACAATCTGATTTTGTACACTACCTAAGAAGAAAGCCGTCAAAACTAACACTGGCTTATCAATACTGCACTTTATTCTCTAAGGTTTTGAGTTTATACTCGCGTGTCACGATTGTTACTTACGGTGTTCTTCATTAATTTGACGTAACTTAAGCGCAAATGTGTCACATGTGTTCTTTTGTATTATGAGGATCTTAATTTGTGTTTGTTAGTGATTTTATAAAAAGGATTTTACCTCGTACTTATATCGCGTTATGATGGTCGATTTGTAAAAACGCCTACGTTTACTGTTTTTGTGCTTAAATTAGGGTATTTTTCATTTTATTTCTTTAATAAACGAAAATAATAAGGTTATTTGCATTTTTGTATCATTTTATTACTCAAAATTATTTTTTACGGTTTATTTATACACTAGCTGTCCCGCCCGCGACTTCGTTCACTTAAAGTAGGTATCTAAACTGAGTTTCAAACAAATTACACTAATAAAAAAATCCCATAAATAACTTTGACACCCAATTTTACCCATTTTAGAAGGCTATTTTGAAATATCCAGGAATACGTTTCCATTTACTTTGCATTTAAAGTATCCAAACCAAAACTAAGACCAATCACAACCCTTTGAAAAGTAATTACCCATAAAAACATTGACCCCACATTTGACCCCTTTTTGAAGGTCATATTGAAAAATCCTGAAACACTTGTACATTCATTTTGTATTTACAGTAGGTACACAAAGTTTCAGACCAATCGCACCACCCGTCAAAAAAAATCCCATACAAACATTGACCCCTTTTTTAGAGTTATATTGAAAAATCCTGAAACATAAAACAAAGTTTCAGGCCAATCGCACCACCCGTTAAAAAAATCCCATACAAACATTGACCCCCTATTTAGAGTTATATTGAAAAATCCTTTAACATGAAATTAAGTTTCAGACCAATCGCACCACCCGTTGAAAAGTTCCCATACAAACATTGACCACCCCCCCCCCATTTGACCCCCTTTTTTAAGGTTTTATTGAAAAATCCTGAAACACGAAACAAAGTTTCCGACCAATCGCACCAGGTTAAAAAGATCCCATACAAACATTGACCCCACATTTGACCCCTTTTTGAAGGTTATATTGAAATATCCTGAAAAAAAGTGTCCGTTCATTTTGTATTTACAGTACATAAACAAAGTTTCAGACCAATCGCACCACCCGTTAAAAAGTTCACATACAAACATTGACCCCACATTTGACCCTTTTTTGAAGGTTATTTTGAAAAAACCTGAAACACGTGTCCATTCATTTTGCATTTACACTACACAAACAAAGTTTCAAGCCAATCGCACCACCCGTTAAAAAGTTCCCATACAAACATTGACCCCACATTTGACCCCTTTTTGAAGCTTATATTGAAAAATCCTGAAATACGTCTTCATTTATTTTGCATTTACAGTACACAAACAAAGTTTCAGGCTAATCGCATTACCCGTTAAAAAGTTCCCATACAAAAATTGACCCCACATTTGACCCCTTTTTGATGGTTATATTGAAAAATCCTGAAACACGTGTCCATTCATTTTGCGTTTCAGCGTGAAAGAGTAACAAACATACATCCATAAGTACATTCTTACAAACTTTCGCGTTTATAATATAAGTAGGATTAATAATGTAAAAACAAAACTCAGTGCAGACCTTAATGTTTTTCATTTCAAATGATATTATTCCTACATCAATAATAATGTTAAACGGTTTTATAACGCGAAACAAAGCGGGGTGCGCACGTTGCGAAAATTAATTTAAAAAACATTGAAATACGAGTGTTAGGCGACGTATGCAATAAAAGGTCTCGCAGTATCTGTCAGTTGCGACCTTTTTTACGAGGGACTGTTCCTTTTAGGGTTCCGTGCCCAAAGGGTAAAACGGGAACCTATATCTTAGTGATAGCGCGCACGAGGTACCTTTGTCGCCGTGACTGTTTTGTCACTCTTAGGTTTGTCATGTATGGAGATGTCACCCAGTGTCACGTCAGAACATGTGCGCATCTCCATACATAACCACGGACTTAATAAGTCACGGTGACAAAAGTAGATAAGATAAGATAAGATAAGATAATTTATTTGTAGCACACACACAGATGAACAGAGGGAAAGTAACGACACAACAACACAATATATCTGGAGGTTTTAAAACTAAACTAAACTAAGTAAAACTATACACATGACAAAGATGGACATTGGTCTTTCCCTATGCGTGCGGCTAAACAGGTCCAGCCTCAGCTTAATGTCGCTACCGGCAGAGGCCGGTACCGACGCTGGTTTTCAGTCTGAACCCTAACTAGGTGACGTCACGTTACGAATAACGGTCCACAGGTAAAATAAAAATATCAGTAAGAAAAATTCAGCAAATGGGAATATGGTATGTGCAAAATATAGTAGTAATAAAGTAGCCCGTGCGCGCTATCACTAAAACTCCGCTGTCCGTCCGTCTGTCTGTCCGTCTGTCACCAGGCTATATCTCATGAACCGTGATAGACAGTTGAAATTTTCACAGAATAAAATAAATATTTAAGAGGGCTCCCATACAACAAACGTGATTTTTTTGTCGTTTTATAGATAATGGTACGGAACCCTTAGTGCGCGAGTCCGACTCGCACTTGGCTGGTTTTACTTCATTTTTTTTAAACTTATATAAAAACCATTGTGCGACTGATTGATTGTTAATAACTGTTTTAGCGTTTAGACCTAGATAGCTTCAAGATTTAGATTTGCACTAACACTAGAATTTGTACGTGATCTCAAGAGTATTTAGAACTTAGGTTTTATAGGTTTTATTATGAAAGATAAATTTTATTTGGTTTTTACGTTATTCCAAAACCATCAAGAGTAGCAATTATTATATTTTATGACGATGGTAACAACTGGCTTGTTAGCCTTTTATTTTAATGGACGATCAGGTTTCATTCAACACTAAGGTTGTATTTATATTATTTGAAAATAACATAGGAAATATAATATAATAATAGTAAATGCACTTAGCGTTTTAATTAAGTATTATTTTTGACAATCCATAATAAAACAGATAATTAAGTATTTTATCAAAATAAGTTAAGAAAACGTGTTGTTCGTACTTTTTAAAAGTGATTTCATCAATAAACTCAATTCGTTTAACTTTTTAAGCAATTCGCTACTGGATATTATTTTAAGTTTAAAAAACTTAATATTATTATAACTAGCTATTACCCGCGACTTCGTACGCTTTAGATTACCTTTACGAATAGCGTTCAGTGGACGCGAAAAGTACCTAAGCTAAATAAGCATACCTTTTTTATTTGTCAACCAAGTGAAAGCCTAAGTTTTAACCTAAGCTTATCTCAATATATAAATGAAAACAGCATTCGATTTGTTTTAGCCGTTCTTGAGATTTGCGCGAACGAACGCACAGACAAACAGATAAAATGATAAACTGTTTTTTTTCTTTCAAAAACGTTTGTTTTAGGCTAAGTAGCATGTCCTCTTTACTCCTAGTACTTGGGTTAGGTTGGAATTGGCACCTAGATTCACTTAGCATGTACGACGTTTCAAAGTGATCCTTGTGATTTTATTGAATACTAGCTTCTGCACGCGGCGTCGCCCGCGAAGTACCTACATAAAATATAGCCTATGTTCATCCTGAAAGTTCATTCTACACATTGGTGAATTTTTCAAATCGGTCGAATAGAAGAATTTTTTTCGGATAGAAGAATTTTTCAAATCGGTTCAGTAGTTTCGGAGCCTATTCATTTCAAACAAACAAACAAACAAACAAACAAACAATCAAAGTTTTCCTCTTTATAATATTATTATTAGTATAGAAAATGTTTTTCTTTCTTTCTTTCTTTTTTTTTAGGTAGCACTAATTTTAAATTGAAAATATCAAAATTACAGATACAGCTTCTAATTGATTGTATTATATGTATAGGTAATATATAGGTAGTTAGATACTAATTTAAAATTCTACACAACCATTTTTAATAGTCCACAGATCATAAAACTTTGTAATTTGTTACTACCGAAAATTACACACTTAGGTACTCTACACCTTATTATAAATGCATTAAAATCTTTTACGCCACCTATTCCAGTGCCTAAAAAGTGTTAAGTGTTTCTAACGACTAATTAATAATTAAAGCCGTTTTTATTCACGCTTTATCGTAATTTCTTTTATGACCATGATTATATCAAATCGTAAAATATAATACACGAAAACTAAAAAACCAGAAATAAGCACACCGTCTACCAAAGCATAGCGTTGCGTAATATTTAAAATGAACCTGAAAGCTTTAAAACCGTTCAACATCCATTACTATGGCATCAATAAATAGAAGCAGCGTGGATACTGCGGTAACTATAAATGCAATAATTACAGATGTATGTAATGTAAGGGTTCAGTAGATAGTGTTCTTTAAATTCATGTTCCTCCATTTAAAATGCTATTATGGCAATTAAATTAGCATTTTCATACTTCTCGTTGAAATTAATAATAAGAACGGAGTAAACATTTTAAAATTGTGACAGAACGTATAATTATCGTTAATCAATTTCCATTATAATGGTAGTTACGAGCGAATTTATGCTTTAAGTGGTTCATAAGAAATGGATTTACGCGTTTTAAATAAAAAATGAATTAACACGTCGCCGCACGCACGTTTTATTATTATTAGGCATAAGCGCAGTAACTGCCCCCAAAAATATTTATACAATATTAATATGACAAGTGTTAAATATTAAAATTCGTTTCACACTTACTTTATTCTGAAATAGGTATCTGATTTTATTTAGTTACTTAACATATTTTTTATTATAAAATCATAATATATTGAATAACTTAAATATTTTATAAGTTAGTAACAAAAGGTTAGTATAGTTTTATTTTTAACATTTCAAATAAAATTTTATAAAATAGTTTGTCTTTAAGTCTCTAAACAAATATAAAAGATATCTCTAAAAAATTAACTTCTCATAAAATAAAGCACAAAGATTTTTCTAAAAAGACATGTAACAACAACCTCCAGTGATGGATTCTAATTAAAAACTCTTTAAATAAAGATAAGTTGTAAAATAAATAAGTTTTTCAAATTTGCCACTGCGTTCAGCCGAAAGGCACTTTAAATCTGGCTTCAATCTGAAAAAAATCTTTCATACATATACTTAAGATCCAATACGGTTTGTGCATAAAAAAAATAATCTCATAAGGTAAAAGGCTGGTTAGCAAATTTTGCCAAATGAAATTGAGTTGTAAAATACGGTTTATAAGGGTTAATATCGCTCGTGCATTTGCTGCGGAGTCATACAGTGTCTGTTTAGTCTCGTCGAGTGTTCGGCGGTAGTGTTATTTCTTCTGTGCCTTCGCCATTTACACTCGCTCAAACCCTTCGAAACTATATCTATCTTGTTCCCACTCATAAGAAACTTGTCAAGATGGGATGGTTGCTGTCTCTGTCTACCAATTTGCAGGCATGTTGTTAAGTTGCAATCAATTGCCATGCGCAAACAGACGCCTATGATATATCCCATTAACGGGGTCTTAAGTGAAAGGCGGTAATTGCAAACGCTGAGTTATAGGCGTTTTAAATTCTAGATGTCTGTTGAAATTGACGTTTAAATAAATTCGTGTCGTCAGTTATGTTGTTGGAATTTATTAAAATATTTAAACAATAAATCGATGACAAATCTTTTGTAAATAATAATAAGCTGCGTGTAGTTTATTGCCAATTCTTATTTCCACAGCAGTACTGAAAAACTTTCACATCATTCAAAGCAGAGATTGCAGACATCATTTTAGTACACTTATTTGTTTCATTTATCTCTACATCCGTTTTAAGCTAAATGTGATCAACACCAAAAACAGCCTTTTAAAATTAAAATATCTGATGTACAAAATCACTGGAGTTTTTATCAAAATTATTTAATTATTTTTATTTTTTACTAACGTCGTACATAATCATTGACCTCTAAAGTTCGAAGACAATGTGTCAAGTACACTAATGGAGCCTCTGAGGCCCACTTTAATCCTTTTACCACACTGGTTTAAAGCATGAGACAAGTATTCTTGTTCTTATCGAACAAGAATGATCACAACACTCATGTAAATAGCTAATCTATTTTTATAAATAAAAGTCGTGTTAGTTACACTATTTACAACTCATGAACGGCAAAACGGATTTGGCTGAAAATAGCTTTTAACCAGGAGACGGACATAAGATACTTACTTTTTATCCCGTTTGAAAAACATCAAAGAAAATACCAGTCATTACCTAACGTGGTACGAAGTTCGCTGGGATAGATAGTTTTTTTTAAATTAAACTAAAATTACGATATTGCATTTACGGTTTTATTCACAAGCAGCCACCAGTCAGGTAAACGTGAAGAAATTTACCGTGCATTAAATCTCTGAACAAACAACTTGTTTGCGCTTACACACACATGCACACTGCACACATGCAAGTCGTAATGTTTACGTACCAAGTATAAAGTTTCCACACAGTCAAAGCATTGTTAAAGGCAGGATAGTTTTAATGTCAATATTTTTTTGTATTTTAATAAAAGTTATTTTGATATTCAAACCTAAGTTTACTGAATGATAAGGTGAATAGTAAGAATTTCAATATTATCTACTTTATGTGAACAAAACTTAAAAAATATGGCGATAAAAAGGAAATTATAAGTATTAAACCTAACCATAACCTCAAAACTTATTTGAAAAAAAAACTTAGGTCACGCTTGTGTTTGAAAAAAAAGGGAATTCTACAATTTTTACCTAGGTTTAAAGAACTTTATTTCTCATAAAAACTTTACAGTTTACTTAGAATGAGATAAATTTAATTTTAAACAATAAATGTGTACTAAATCTAAGTTTAAGTAGGTAAATAACTCCTGAGCTTAAATGATTAATTATAACTATTGTGTTATAAGTATAATAATGTTATGTTTATTTATGTAATTTGTTTTGCTATTCTATTGAGCCTAATGTCATTATACTTAGTTATAGACAATTAATAAGAGACAGAGATAATAAGAAATTAATAACTGTTAAAACTATCACTTCTTTATCATCAAAAATTATTTAGAAAAATAACTTTTCACGCTTGCTTCATTTTTAAAATAAACTAATTCTATAATTTATCTAACGCCATAAAAACTTCTTGGGTAATTAGGATTACTTACTTAGTAACAGACAAATAGTAAGAGAGATAGAAAAAATATACTAAGTAATAAGTATAAAAAAAATTGTCGCTCCGTTGGAAATCGGCAGTTTTTGTTGCAAAAACATGGTAGATCGCTCCCTTTAACACCCACACACGCGCGCTGCGGCTGTGTGCGTGAGGATACCAACTCTATATCTGCCGGCGATCGTATTAGTGCAGCCTCTTCCAACGCTAATTAGCCTTAAGCTCCATCTAGAGATAGTTATTTGATATATCAAAACGTTTTGCTATTAAAATAGAGGAAAATACATTATAAGCTCATTCACAATGATTTACATAAATGAACTCATATCATCTTATGTTGTTTTATAATATATAGATTAAATACGATTAAAATAAACTTTCGCCGTATCGTCATTATAGACACTATGTTGTTTATAGCTAACTAGCTTCTGCACGCGGCGTCACCCGCGAAGTACCTACATAAAATATAGCCTATGTTCATCCTGAAAGTTCATTCTACACATTGGTGAAAGAATTTTTCAAATCGGTTCAGTAGTTTCGGAGCCTATTCATTTCAAACAAACAAACAATCAAAGTTTTCCTCTTTATAATATTACTAGCTTCTGCACGCGGCGTCGCCCGCGAAGTACCTACATAAAATATAGCCTATGTTCATCCTGAAAGTTCATTCTACACATTGGTGAAAGAATTTTTCAAATCGGTTCAGTAGTTTCGGAGCCTATTCATTTCAAACAAACAAACAAACAAACAAACAATCAAAGTTTTCCTCTTTATAATATTAGTATAGATTAGTAGCTAATAAATAAAGTAAAAGAATTCTTATTACTAAAGTGCCTTTATAAATGGTTTTATTTAAATAGAAATGTAAGTATTCTCATTACTACTGCTTTGTCAGTTTGACATTAAAAGTTACCAAAAAAAGGGTCCGATTTTTAAAGTTAATCTTAACTTAAGTCGCCGCAAATTACCGAAAGTTGATTTAAATCTACTTAAAGTGATTACTAACTGTAACTGTTAAAAGACTGCAAAGTTTGTAAAGAAGATTTTAGTTTTTATTTGAAATTTAGGTTTTTTTTACAACAAATTATCTGCGTAACGGTACAATCGACAAATAGGACTAAGGATAAAAAAATGACCTTGCTTAGGTTTTACTCGGGGTACCTTTTTACAAAACTATTGTAGTTACTTACAAATATAATTTGACTAATCAATCTATGCATTAGGAATGCTTCTTCTTCTTATTTTAAGAGTTTGACTCTTGTCAACATAACTGATGAATCTTTTGAAAGTGAAAGAATAATATTAATGATACCTACTTTAAATGTCTCAAAAATAAATTAAAAAAAAAACAAAATATCGCTTCTTATAAAAATACTAACCTTTATCACACTTTGGACTTTTTGGTTCTAGGGTATGCCGATTTCCTCACGATGTTTTCCTTCACCGTTTAAGAGCAGATACAGATACAAATAATATCAGATATATTATTTCTCTACATATCGTTTAAATCAAAAACACCTTGATAAACTCTAATACCCTAGGAATGAGGTAGTTATGGCTAATGACGCTACTCTGATGGGCGTGTTTGGGTGAAATTGGCCCAAAAATGGGGATTTAAACACCCACTTAACCCATCAGCGAGTGGTGAACGCTAAATAGGATTTTAACTCTTAGTGCGTTTCCATTGTCTTCCGATAATTGATGACTCTACTGACTTGACGGACGATATTTTGTTCCGATTTTTGACTCTTACTTGCTAATTCCAAGACACACTTTCTTATCGTGACTTGATAATATTTTGAGCCAGTATGGTAAAAAGAAGAACTTTTACTCCAAAGGCTCGTTTTTTGCATTTTCGGAATTGGGTTTATACGCTCAGCTCAGTCTGCGCGTTTTAAGTAATTTTTTTTTCCGTTTTTGCAACTTTTTTATTGATGATTCGAACCAGTAGTTCTTGAGATTAGCGCGTTCAACCAAACAAACAAACTCTACAGCTTAATAATATTAGTATAGGTACCTAGATAAGAATATCTACGTCGGTAAAATCTATATTTTTATGTATTCAAACCCTTAAACTTACAACACTATACGAACCAGACATTTTCCAAGTCTCTATAACCAGCGGTATTATAAATACGACTTTATAGGAATACATAATGTAAGTAGGACGAGATTTGTCCAAGCACTATTGTATTTTTAAGCAGACTAGACACTAGGCTGGACATAATAGACATTATTTTTAACCTGCACGATAAAGTATAGCAATGGAAACACACAAAGCATATCTACCCCATTTGTATAACATAATGCCAGCCCACTTATGAAGATGGTTTTGAAACCGAGCTTCGTTTAATACCAATTTATTACGTAATAGCCAACGTCCTTTGTTTTATTAAAATAAAAACTTTTTTCTCTTTTAATTTATTAAACAGATGTTTTCTTGCGGTTAGACAGATTGAACAAAGAAGTTTTTAAGTTACTTTTGAATTTAGACTTTTAAAATTATGTTGTCGCATGAAACGTTTCTGTTATCATCATCATGATCATATATTTTTCAACTAATGCGATCTGAACACATTATTATTAGTACGGGTACCTATCAGTTATCCCGTGCCCACGACAGTGTGTAAAGGTAAACCTGTCGAAACGTCGGTAAAATAGGTAAATAAAACGCGATAAATACCTACCCGTTTAACACGTTTTTGTCATCATGTTTTCATGTTAATCATGTTTTTGAGCCCACTGCTCGATTTTCTGCGATGCAATCGATTGTCAAACTAAATTATTATTAATATTAGCTCTAGTTTTTATATATTTTCTCGTGTTGTGTAATTTTGGTGGTTTTTTATTTTCAACTAGCTTCTGCACGCGGCGTCGCCCGCGAAGTACCTACACAAAATATAGCCTATGTTCATCCTGAAAGTTCATTCTACACATTGGTGAAAGAATTTTTCGAATCGGTTCAGTAGTTTCGGAGCCTATTCATTTCAAACAAACAAACAAACAAACAAACAAACAAACAATCAAAGTTTTCCTCTTTATAATATTAGTATAGATAAAGCCAGAGTTCTTGAGTGTAAAATATGTGGATTAAAGTGTTTATTAGTAAGTATAGTTTTTTGCTAAATCCATCGGAGGAAATCCCGAGAATTTTGATTAAACAGCCATCTTTTGTTTAAAATTGACTTGAGAATTTGACTCCTTTTGAGACAACACTACTAATTTAAACACTTGACATTGGCAAAGTTGATCACAGAAGACATGCCACAACAAATGTCCACCAATATTTATTTTTTATTTATATTTATATTTATTTTTTCACATGTTGTGCCGACCCCACATAACGTGGGAAAAGGGCAGGAAGATGATGATGATGATGATGATTTATTTTTTATTTAAAGTCGTTTTTTCGCATTGTTTTTCGTTACCGTTTTATGCCCTTTTAAGATTTTAATTGGACTTAATTAAAGGCAGTCTATTTCATTAAATGATAAGTATCCTTTAAGCTACTTATGATTTTTTTATAATTTATATTTCAAGTGCTCAAGGCCAAGGTAAAATCGTCAATATTGAAATTGTAGTACATAATCTAGGTAGATAATTTATTTCCTTATAAAAAAACACTGCCATAGGTAGATACTTACCTTGTTTAATAACGTCATTAAATTATAAATCATTTTCGTTCAATCAAAACATTTAATTTAATCCAACTTTTCGGCAGACATCAGACAAAATAAACTAAATTATATTTTCATACTCAAAAGTCTTAATACTGAGACGTAAAGTTCAAAATCTATCACATCGGGTGCTTTGATAACTTTGACAAATTAACGTTGACAAGTGTGACATGTGTCAAGTTTACTATTAATTATAATCAGTGCTCATTAAACTGACTGGAATGACGACCTTCGGAATTTATTTTGATGCATTTCAGATAATTTAGTTAATCTTTTGCGTGGTTGTAATTTAGCTACTTACCTAGTATAGACGATGTAACGATGCAAATAAACCACTAATTCAGTGGAATTTGAAAAAAAAAACATTACAAGATAATTAAAAAAATTGACAAAAATAACAAGATCACGCACGACTCTAATCCTCAGTAGATATCTCCTCAGATCTCGAGTTACTTAGATTATTCAAAGAAGATAGTCAGAGGCAAGTCCAAACATGATAATAAAAATTAATCTCTATTTCCTTTGGTCACGGCATCACCCGTGAACGGCTGGACCAATTTCGCTAATTCTTTTTTTATCGTATTGTTTTAAATTTCTTATGAAAAAAATAGTTATGTCAGGACATCGTCTGTTGGGTCAGCTAGTTGGCTCATACGAATTGGAAAAGCTTACCTTTCTCATTTTTAAATAACCTACCTACACTTAGTACTGTTATCAAATAAAACTAACAAAATAAATGTCAAAATTAGATCAAAACGCCACGATTAGATAACTGATTTCTTTATTACAAAACTAATTTACCAATACATTTCTTCTAAGCAATGCACGCAAAGTACTGTCAGCGATCCATAGATTTATAGATAAACACAAACAAACAAACGTATCTCCCTTCCATCCACGCTATAATAAACCTTACCGCTCATAAAATAGAAGTTATAAAACTGTAATGAAAAGTTGGTGAAAGTTTTTGAACGATAATTTGATTATAGTTATCTAGATGGAGCTGTCAATCGTTATTATGGAACCGTCACTTTGACAGTCGCTCGGCCAATGAGAGCGCGGTGTTCGAAATTTGAAATTCGAGCACGTTCTTAAACTTTAAAGACACTAGAAGATAAATATTTTAGAAATCACTCGTAAGTATTCGTAAATGTTCTAAGCAAAAATAACAAATTGTTTAATTTAAAAAAAACAGTAACTTCACTTACTGCTTTTGTTCTCATTTTATTTTTTTGTCAGATTTTTTGAGGTTAAATTTAATTAAATCAATGTAGTGCTTCGTCATCAAATAAAGCTTAGATTATTTAAAAAGCTTAACGTATTTTTTTTTTACTTAAATATGGTAACACAGGATAGTCATTTCTAACCATAATTTACCGCCTCTAAATTTTAAACCGCACCTTAAAATCTTTTTACATAAATTTCACAAAAAAGCTTAACGCAATTTATTTTCTTAATTCGGCAAAGCACCGCCTCACTTCAAGCGCGAAAAGTCAATAGCTAAAAGGATTAGCGCTAGTCCTAGCAGGTAGTGGGTTCGATTACCAGATGTGGTTCCGCGAAGCCATGGGTGGCATTTAACCGCATTATAGATTTTACAAACAAATTTGGAGATAAAAGTAGATTAGTTTTTTATGTTGGGAGTGTTGGTGGTTTAGTCAAGTTTTGCAAAAAAACTTTTTTTCATCTGAAAGATGGCTTAACGTTGATCTATAGATAACTTAACTGATCTAGATCACAATCATGGCAAAGCGACGCTTAGCATGAGTATATAAAATACTAGCTTCTGCACGCGGCGTCGCCCGCGAAATACATACATAAAATATAGCCTATGTTCAGCCTGAAAGTTCATTCTACACATTGGTGAAAGAATTTTTCAAATCGGTTCAGTAGTTTCGGAGCCTATTCATTTCAAACAAACAAACAAACAAACAATCAAATCTTTCCTCTTTATAATATTAGTATAGATAGACTATGGAATATTGTATTGTCTGCAAGTAAATTTCTGATAATATTTAAATACTACTTATTACTATAATACTATTATACTACTTATACTTAAGTACTTGAATTTACTTTTATTTATTTTTTTAGGTAGCTGTAAAAACCTACATTAACCAAGAAACTTAAGTAGGTATGATCTAAATGTACAAAATGGGAACTAGTCCCATAATATACCTACCTATAATAGGCTACCTAACTTTAGGTGGACCTCAACAAAATATAAATAAATTTAAAATCCATAAAAATCATCCTATCAGTCATAAGTTTTCTAAGAGTCATTTTTCTATAATATAGTAAAATGGATAATCTCTATGTTTAATAACTTTATATTTTTGCAAAAAAAAATTGATGTGAAATTTCGAAATATGATGAGATTATATTGATGAACCAACGCTTTGACTGAAATACGAAGTTTCAATAAAAATATTGATTCAAGTCATTTATTAGTTCTTTCAGGCCAGTGTAATGAAAGGAGTGCACCTCACAAGAGTATATCATTAAATTCCTTACAAAATTACCCAAAAATTCGTAAAATATCTTAACTGGGTTTATTTTAACGCTGTTTAGTTTAAACTAATCCCTTTACGAAACCTTTAAAACGGCTAAGGTGCTATAAAGGTGTTTTACACTAGGGATTAGTGAGCCTTCTGCTAATAGAATGATGAAAAAGTGTCTTAAACCGGCAATTTTGCTCATCAAAGTCTACTTTAGGAAGTATTTCTTAAGTCCTACTAATATTATAAACTAGCTTCCGCCCACAGCTTCGCCCGCGTGGTACCTTGAAAATCAAAAACCAAATTTCACCAAAATCCATTCAATAGTTTTTGCGTGAAGGAGTAACAAACATACATCCATACATACATTCTTACAAACTTTCGCGTTTATAATATTAGTAGGATATCTATCCTAACCATGAACGGACGAGAAAAGAGTCCATGCGGCGGAAATGCGAATGTTGAGATGGATGTGTGGAGTGACAAGGATGGATAAAATAAGGAAGTGGGACCACGAGTAATAGTGGTACAATCCCAGTGGGACCACGAGTCGCGCCCCGAATGAGTATATCAGAGGAAGTCTGAAAGTGGCACCGGTGACAGAAAAGATGAGGAGTAAAATGTTATCGTGGTATGGTCATGTTATGAGGAGGAGAGATGAATGTCATGTGACGAGGAGAGTGTTAGATATGAATGTGGATGGATACAAGGGTAGAGGTAGGACAAAGAAAAGATGGATGGACTGTGTGAAAGATGACATGGGTAAGAAAGGAGTGAGTACTGAGATGACAAATGATAGAGGGAAATGGAAGAAGATCACATGTTGTGCCGACCACACATAACGTGGGAAGAGGGCAGGAAGATGATGATCTATCCTATCCATAAATCGTTTGTAACAATCTTTAGATAGCTTCGTTTGTTTAAATAAATAATTATTTAACTATTGTTTTAGGATAGGGTAGAATAAAAACAAATTAAATGAGTAAAAACATATATTTCATATCACTCGTCTTTAAACTACGATCTTCATAACTCTACAGAAGAGATTCACTGGGTACAGTCGGGGAGGAAACTATTAGCCGAATATACACACTACACTTACGTTGTAATATGTTAAAGAGAAAGACTGAAAAAATGTTTTTTTTTTATAATAAATTAAATAAAAAAACCATTAAAAAAATTCCATGCCGTATGAATATAAACTTTGTAGTCCCATTTTATTTCAATATCTGTTACATTTCGAGAAAAAAGTACTATTAAGTATGTGAATTGATAAGTATACTTATCAGAAATAAAAAAGTATATCAACTTGAATGTTTGAAAACTACAGATATGGCTAAAAACAATATTACATCATTATAATTGTTATAATTTTTATTATATATTTATAAAGATAACTTTTTGCCCAACAGTGGATAGAATGGGGTTAAAAAAATAACAAAACAAAATATGCAAAGGATGTCATACAAGTTTCAGAGATGGTTGGGCCCAAAATGACAAAGTGCTGGCCAACAAAAAAAGTGTGGCCACATTTGGGAAGTCAGTCTGAATATTTTTCATTAGCGCACAAATTCTCTACAACCATTCCTTCAGTTGTTTTTTTAAGGTTAAATAAAAAACCATACATTTTATTAAAATAATATTTGTTGGACAGCACTTTTGCATTTTGGGCCCAAAATGGATACCTCCTTTTCAGTCCTTCTCTTTAAAAATCTCTAATAAAACTAACACAGATTATTTACAAGTTACTAAATTAAATCAGAATGTACATTATTTTAACTACTTTATTATAAATTTAATCAATTTTATTTATTATTCACATCAGTAGCCCACAGTTGAAGGAACATTTTTTTTATTATAGAAGAGAATTTACAATAACTCAATACTTACCCACATAATAATAATACATTATGTAAATAAGTACCTACCTCAAATTAAGTAGGTACTAGAAATAAATAAACTATGTACAGAAATTTAAAAAATCGAGTAATTTTTCACAAAAAAAATCATTTATTCTACTATTGACGTTACGTTTTCTTTTCTAACGTTTTCTACGAAAATCAAAATCTACTGATTGTGATAAAATTCAAAAGAAATAGTAGGTAAATACTTAATTATTTCCGTAACGAATCGCTTATTAACCAATTACATACACAAGTAGCAAATAAGTGTTCATATCAGTTCTACCATAGCCAAAAACAAGAGTCCACCAACACTTTAACCCATGATTATCATAACCGTTTGAAATATTTATAAATATCTGCCAAAACAAAGTTATGCTAAACAGTCGACAGACTCGGTTTTGTGTTGATACACACAATCACCTAAGAAAGTAGAATTGACACTTTAGTAAAACAATATTTTTTATATGTTGTTAATCTGTATTTGTTTAAAAAATCACATGGAAATTGGCAGGGTAAAAAATAGTTGACAGGTTTTTTTTTAAACAGGCTAATACTGAAATTATATATAGGTAAGCGCTCATTATTCTAAAGGAACATCTTAATAAACTACTTTTTGAGCGATTTTACAAACATTTTAAGTCATCAAATTAATCAATGTCAATACAGGGTGTTTCACTGAAGTCGAGATAAACTTCTCGGCTATATTTTGGAACAGCCTGTATTAAAATACTTATATTTAAGGTCGATGACACACTAGTATTGAAGAATTGAGTCTAATTCATTAAATTTCTAATTAAAACTTTAGATAATAATAACCAACGATTCACGCTATTAACTTGGAGCTTATGAGATTTCATTAAAAAACTAGCCGACCAAACAGACGATGCTTTAGAAAATATTAATAAAATTACTACAAATCTGAAATTTAAGTTTTTTCTGTATTTTACAGTTTTTCGGGTAACTTTTCTAATTTTCGGGTAACCCAATTTTTCTTTCCATCTTATAAGAACTACAATGAACATTTTAAATAAATAGACAATTTGGTCCAGCCGTTCTCAAGCCTCACAGTATTTTTTTTAATAGATAATAGTGGTTTGAAAGCACTATAGGAAATGCCTTGACATTTTGAATATTATATTTTTTTAGATATCTCTTACATATCATTTTATTTCTATAAACGTTAGCCATTATATTAAATAAATAAAGATTCAAAACATGATCTTTACCGAAAAATTAAAGAAAAACGATGAAAAAAAACCATAAATATAGTGTTGTGAAACGGCAAAGCGCTAACAAACGGACCCCACCTTATCTGCCTATTTTCCAGTCGTAAAACGGCAATCAATGATTTTGTAATTAAAACCTACATTAAGGATAGATCGTAAACGGACATGGCCGCTAATCGCGAACACGTAATCAATAATTAAAATCAATAATTAAACGACTTACAGTTAATTGAGCTGAAAATGGAATTTACCTTTTGATTATGAATTATGGCTATGTAGTTTTAGATTAATTTCCATAATTTCTTCGTCCTTTTCCATAATTATTTAATTAACGGAATTATAGCTGGAAACATTTACTTGTTACGAAATCATTGCGAAACTTTAGAAATATCGAATATAAAAAACAACATAGAAAACTGATATAATTCATTTAATTTTTCGTGTTTTACCGTGTTTCCCGGATAACGTTTCCGAATTATTTCCCTAAAAATCTCTTTCAGACAATTGAGGAAAAACGGACACCCTGTATAAGCTTGTTGGTGTTTCCAACTCAAAACAAATGTTCAATAAAATGCGTTTCGATATTGCAAGCTCTAAAGTTTGATATAAGTACAGCATTTCGTTTGTAAACAACATTATAATCTGAATTCATTGTAAGTTAAATCCGCAATAATATGGACCAACTGGAAAATTACATTACATTTCTCAATAACATGGGCTATAACAAAAAATCGTTGAAATCCAATCGATATACAGTGCTCGGCAGTTAATAATGCACGAGAGTACAATAGCACTCAACATAACAGTCATATCAGAACGATTCTTACAAAATTAACAAGGATCATACAAAAAAAGCGCTAGGCCCAGCGAGTTTCTTGTCAGTTCTTCTCGGACTGGGGATAGGACTGAAATTGGCACCTAGACTCACCTAGTATGTAAGACGATTCAAAATGATCCCTGGGATTTTATTGAAAATAAATATATATTTTTTTTCTCAACTGTGTTATAATAGTCTCACTATTCTTAGTATTAAACAGGTATTTAACGCGTTTAATTTACCTATTTTTCCCGACGTGTCGTCAGGTAACACACTGTCGTGGTCACGGGATGACTGAAATCGCGATAAATACCCGTTTAATTGTAATAGTAATGTGTTCATATCGAAATATTAATTAATTTTAAATGTATCCTTCGTGATAACTTATTACCAATCTTTTATTGCTACATCTTCATGCTATCAGCTTGAAAGACGAGCTCTAAAATCAAGGTTAAAAAAGTTTTTAAAAAACGGTAAAATATCAAATTGAGGTGAATCAACCCGCAGTGAAACCTAGCTTCGTATTCCAACGCGGATGGCTGTGAGCCGCGGTGTGTGGCAAAAAAGTGCGGGTTAAAATGCCGTGCACTGTAAGAATCGAGTAAGTCGATTCAAACGAGAACTCGATAGTCGTAATCGTAAATCATAAGAACAAAAGACGGAAAAAGGAAATACAAATTAGCCTTATAATCGCTTATTAAAACGGGTTAAACTTGATTTAAGTGTAGAGTAGGTGCCCATACAAATACTTCAAGGGTTTGACATTTAATGATTTATCCTACTAATATTGTAAACGCGAAAGTTTGTAAGAATGTATGTTTGTTACTCTTTCAGGCTGAACGGATCTGTATGAATTTTTACACAGAGATAAATTATAGTCTGGAATAGCATATATGCTACTTTTTATCTCGGAAAATGTACGGTTCCTGCGGGTGAAGCCGTTGGCGGAAGCTAATTTAAAATATAGATAACTTTACCAATGTAAAAACTATACGTGGTTCGAAGGACCAACAATATTACAAAAACAAAGGTACTTACTAAGATTAAGAAAATCGTGTTAGTACAAACAATGATTATCCCACCAATATTAAAAAAAAATCGTATGTTTGTCCGTATATCTGTAGTAGATGACCGGATTTGTATGAAATTTGTTGTGAATGTAAATTTTACCCTGAACTAACACATACCTACGTTATATTATTTTTTTCTCCCGGAAAAGAATAAGGGAAAGTTTTATCGTAATTATAAAGAAATAATAACCGCGAGTGAGTCCGCGGGGCACAGCTAGTAAACCAATAAAAGTAAATCAAATAATGATTAGATCAGGTTATTGTATTAGGTCTGTAATTTATCTCCCTATCGAGTCCAGCATCCAACATCATTTATTAACTTCCTAACGCGTGAAGGAGTGTACAAACAACCAATGATCTTATCTTAAACGAACGCACGTAGACAAATAGCTACGAACAATCGTCAGGTCAAAAAAATAAAAAAAAACAATTTGGTACGAGCAATAACGAAACGCGATTAAAGTCAAGATAGTAACCAAACGCATCTCTTAATAATACACTGCGGTTGTACTGTCTCGCTCTAACACGCGAGAAGAGTATATTCCGACTCGTTCTGTTGACAGGTCGTTTAGAAAACCACAACCTATCAGCGTTTCAAATCTAAACGTCTAATTATACCCACATCACTTGAACGCATCAAAAAGGGCCATTTTTAATTAATTTAGGCCCGAAAACTATTATAATGTGACCAATTTTGTTATCTAATTAGCCGTGACGCGCTAACAAGCCGCCATTTTGGAATTTAACCGTAATGGCTGTTTCGAATTTGGAATTGAGATAAATCATAACTAATTTAATAAAGGAACGCCTTACGAATGCGTGGGTTGTTTTAAATGGTAGCCTTTAGCATGTTTTGTAATCTTAACAAGGTACCATAGAGAGTGTTCAATAAATAATTGGAACGGCGCGATGAAAACTGCCTTTTGACAAAGCTAAGCTTGTTTCAATATAGACCTACTTCGTATTATTTTTACCTTAATAATAAGTAGGTATTTAAGGTGTATGTATGTGAGTGTCTTTGACTGTCTCTGTATCTCACTTCACTTCTTTATGTTCTTTGTGTTCTTTTCTAAATCCATCCGAGGAAATCCGAGAACTTTGAACAAAACCGCCATTTTTATTTAAATTGACCTGACAATTTGACTGATTTTATGACATTGACAATACTACTAATTTAAACATTTGACATTAGCGAAATTGTTCTCAAAAAAGACAAATGCCATAAACGAAGAAATCAAAATGATTGTATCCTACTTAGTCACTGTATCAAACGGCTGGACTGAATTTGACAAATGCGGTGTCGAAAAATGTTTTCCTTTACAGTTTAAGAGCACTGGTATTGCGCATAGAATTTTTCGAATAGAAAAACCCATTGGTGCACCACCAGGTTTGATCCCACGACCTTCGGATCGTGAGGCAGTGGTACACTACAAGCGATATTATGAATCATTGGTTATTAAATTCCTAAATTCACTTTCTCCCAGAGACAACGCCAAAATCATAAATTAATAAACTCTACCTTACATTAATATTTACACTTTTACACAAAAATGTCAAAACTTTTACACAACTGTCAAAATATGTGCACAACTGTCAAAGTTACGTTTCATTTTCACTCTCACTTAGTTCGTCCATGTCCATATCTATTAGTTCTTCGTCTTCTTCTTCATAAGAGTTGTTGAATTGACTTCCGTCGTCGGGTTTCGAGGAAGAGCTTGATTTGACTCCGGTTTTGGCTTCTTCTTCTTGCTGCATTCTTTTGTGTTTCGTTCTTCTGTTTTGGAACCACACTTTCACCTGTGAACAAATAAAAAAATTTTAGGCTACTAGTACAAAATGATCCAAAAACAATCTTTTTACTTTCCAAGATATTATGGACAATTCTCTTCTACAGTTGTATTATTGCTGTAGTATGTATAAATAAAGTGAATGGGGACTTCGCCGTTCACATAAAATCTATTTACTAACTACCCTTTCAACTGTTTAGGTACCTATCTTCACGGTAAATTTCACGACAAAGGGTTACGTACCGGAAGAAGCCAATAAAAAAACTATTCTCCACCCCTCTAACAATATTTCACGCTATTGAAAGAAAAATCCGGCGAGTTTCCGCCGAAAATCACGGCGGCCATTTTGCGAGACGATCTATCACGTGGTTAATGGCGCGAAAAATGTATTCATAGAGCTTCGAGTCACTATTGTTAACTAGCTTAGCCCGCGGTTTCAGTTGCGTGGAATCAAAGGTATTTGTAACACATTGCTTTAGAAACTCTAGAATCGTTGGTGGCTATTCATGAGTGTAATTATATGATAAATACTAGCCGTCCCGCTCGCGACTTCGTTCACATAAAATATCTAAGTCTAATATAAAGTTTCAGACCAATCGCACCACCTGTTAAAAAAGTCCCATACAAACATTGACCCCCCATTTGACCCCTTTTTAAGAGTTATATTGAAAAATCCTGAAACAGGTGTCCATTCATTTTGCATTTACAGTACACGAACAAAGTTTCAGACCAATCGCGACACCCATTTAAAAGTTCCCATACAATCATTGACCCCATATCTGACCCCTTTTTGAAGGTTATTTTGAAAAATCCTGAAACACGTATTCATTTATTTTGCATTTAAAGTACACAAACAAAATTTCAGACCAATCACACCTTCCGTTAAAAAGTTCCCATACAAACATTGACCCCACATTTGACCCCTTTTCGAAGATTTTATTGAAAAATCCTGAAACACGTGTTCATTCATTTTGCATTTACGGTGAAATTGAAATTGAAATTGAAATTTGAAATTGAAATTGAAAAATATTTATTCAGTACAATCACAAGGATCACTTTGAAACGTCTTACATGCTAGGTGAATCTATGTGCCAATTCCAACCTAACCCAAGTACGAGAAGAACAGGCAAGAAACTCGTCTCGGTCCTAGCGTTTTTTTGTATGATCCTTCTTACAAAAAAATGTAATCAAGATTATCTAATAATAATAACATAAAAAACAGAACATAAATGGACAAGATGAAGATGTACAGGCGAGACGATCGAGGTGCACGCAGTCTGCAGGACATCATCACCGTCCTCAAGGTGACCGACCCAGACGACGTGCCTGCGTTCGTCGCCCGGAACCTGCATCGTGTGCCGCCGCTGGACTTCGACCACGTTGACTGTACTAGTTTACTCAAGGACATCAAGGCGTTGAAGTCTACGGTAGCACAGATGCAGCTGAAAATGGATGCTGCTCAAAATACCATCGCCGACCTGCGCAGTGAAGTTGCTTCACTGCGAAATGCGGCGTCGGTATGTCGGTCACCCGACCCGGTGGCATCTAATGTCAACGTTCGTCGCGGTGCGCAGTTGAATGCGTCGGCATGCAGTTTTATGTCGACGTCAGCATCGCCCGTGGCAGCTGAGCTCCCGGCTGGCGGCGCGCGCGCCCCCGCCCCCGCGCCTGCGCCCGCGCCCGCTGCCCCCGCCGCTCGTGTCGTCCGCGTCACCGAGCCGTCACGTGTCACGTCGACCCCGCAACGTGATTACGCCGCCGTCGCCGCGACTCAACCCGCGCGACCACCTCGCAAGGGGAGGAAGCGAAGAGGCCTCGAAATTACTCGTGGTGCTTCGCTTTCGGGTCCTGGGAAGGGCCAATGCGACAAGGAGGGTTTCGTACTCGTCGAAAGGAAGAAGAGGAAACCTACTTGTCGCAATCAGTGCGGGACTGCCGCACCGAACGCACTAGGGCAGCTGTGCCCGCTACGTGCCGAAGTACCGACCACGCAACTCTACGTGTCGCGTGTCCACTACACCGTGACCGCCGAGGACGTGGTGAAGTACCTGAGGCAGAAGACCGGCTTCTGCTTGAGAGTCGAGAAATTGGTGTCTCGCCGTAACGTGAACTTCGGTTCGTTTATGGTGAGAGTGCCGACGGATCGTCTCTCAACGTTTATGGACAGCGGGTTTTGGCCGAAAGGTGTCGTTTACAGAAAGTTCATAGGACGTCTGTCAAACGACACCGCGCGTGCGTCATCGGAGCGATGACATGAATACATTTATAGGTTTTTATATATATGTTAGTCTCTAAGGTATTTATAATATGGGTCCTAGTTAAGTTACTTTTTGTACACTTTTCTTGTTACCTGAAATAAAAGTTATTATTATTATTATTATTATTATTATAAATACATAAAACAAAAGGACAGCGTTTACATTGCAAATTGGTTAGCTGTCGGAGGGCGGAGCGACATCGGGCCATGAGTTCCTATCATCAATATATTCATTTATATTATAATATGCTTTCTTTAAGAGATTATTTTTAATGAAGGCTTTGAATTTTCTAACAGGAAGTTTAGTTGCATTTATAGGAAGTTTATTATAGAAACGTATCACGTTCCCCATAAATGACCCGTTCACTTTTTGTAACCGAAACTTAGGGATTAATAATTTATGTTTGTTCCTAGTATTGATTCCATGTACATCGCAGTTTTTCTGAAGTCTATCCCTATTCTTATGAGCGTACAGTAAATTTTCGTATATATATTGTGCCGCTACTGTGAGAATATTAATTTCTTTAAATTTTTCTTTTAAAGAGTCCCTCGGTTTCATTTTGTAAATGGCACGAATTGCCCTTTTTTGTAATACGAATACTGATTGAATATCCGCAGCTTTTCCCCAGAGAATTATACCATATGACATAACACTATGGAAGTAACTAAAATAAACTAATCTAGCTGTAGCTTCATCCGTAAGCCACCGTATCGTACGAACTGCATATGCAGCGGAACTAAGCCTACCAGAAAGTTTATCGATTTGTGGTCCCCATTGCAGTTTGGCATCAATATTGATACCAAGGAAAACCGTAGAATCAACAAGATTCATTGCTTCCCCATTAATTTTAATATTAGTTGGCCTATGCACTACGTTGGGCAAAGTGAATTTAATACATTTTGTTTTGTTAGCATTCAGCAGAAGATTATTTACAGTGAACCAGTTCAGAATCAATGATAGTGACTCATTTACGTAGTCACAACTCGAATTGGTTCTGTCAACTTTAAAAACTAATGAAGTATCGTCAGCAAATAAAACTATGTCACAAATATCTTTTACAACAAATGGGAGATCATTAACGTACACTAGAAATAAAAAAGGACCCAGTATCGATCCCTGCGGTACCCCTATCTCAATAGTTGAACCTGAAGACCTTTCCCCGCCAACGTCTACTTTTTGGACTCTATTCGATAGATAAGACTGTATAAGGTCTAAGGCCTGGTTTTGGACGCCGTAATACTTTAACTTTGAAATTAAGTTTGCATGACTCACGCAGTCGAAGGCTTTAGACAGATCACAGAATACACCGATTGCATCCTGCGACTTCTCCCACGCATCAAATATATGTTTCATTAAAGCTATACCTGCATCTGTTGTTGATCGACCTTTGGTAAATCCGTACTGATTACTATGAAGTAGTCCGTTAACGTTGAAGTGAGATAATAGCTGATTAAGAATTATTTTTTCAAAGATTTTACTTAGCGCGGGCAATATCGATATTGGTCTATAATTAGCGGGATCTCTTTCGCTTCCAGATTTGAACAAAGGAATGAGTTTACTATGTTTCATAAGGTCGGGAAAAACTCCTTCGTCAACGCACCTATTAAAAATATAAGCTAAACAAGGAGCAACATCTAAAATTATAGTACTTAACACCTTTGTAGACATTCCCGATAGATCTTCCGTATTTTTTATATTAAGTAATTTGAATGCTTTTACAATACTAGCTGCGTTTATATATGTAAAGTTAAACACACGTTCACATTTAGCAACATTAGATTCTAATAAAGTAAACGCATTAGAGACTGAAGAGTTTAACGATTGTGTCACAACTTTAGGTATATTCGAGAAAAAATTATCGAAAGCGTCTGCAACTTCCTGTTCTTTTGTTATAATTGTGTCATTTATTTTTAAACTTATTTGGTTATTGCGAGATTTCGATTTACCTGTTTCATTATTAATTAATTTCCACGTTGCTTTTATTTTGTTTGATGAATTTTCTATTTTATTTCTTATATGTAAAGATTTCGCTGCATGACAAACTTTTTTAAATATTTTTGAATAATTTTTAACGTGCGAAGTAAACGCTAAATCGTGTAGCACTGATTTCTTAGCAGCGTATAGATCATACAACTTATTTCTACTTTTATAAATACCCGGTGTAGCCCAGTCAGCAAACTTAACACTATTATTAACTTTGCATGTCTTAAGCTTGAATATTTCCGAATGTTCTTTGCTTACCAAGTTAAACAAAATGGTGAAAAGGTCATCAGGATCATCGACGCATGGTATAAGGGACATTTTCTGTTCAATATTGGTTTGAAACTTCCTGATGCGGCTCTCTGTAATTGGTCGGTAGGTAAAGTTCTGAGCCTCATCTGCGAAACTACACGTGAAGATGGCGCTGTGACCGTAATGGTCAGAGCTAAAATGATTAAC
The DNA here is from genome assembly GCA_963675405.1 of Cosmorhoe ocellata. NCBI lineage: Eukaryota > Metazoa > Arthropoda > Insecta > Lepidoptera > Geometridae > Cosmorhoe > Cosmorhoe ocellata. The sequence goes on along the minus strand of OY776266.1, from coordinate 6,780,943 downwards.
CACAAACTTATGTACTGGAGTGCAACTGCAATAAATATTATCTAAACAAGTGGCGGAAGTTAGGGTTACCCTTGTTGGTTCATTGAAAAGAGGAATTAAATTAAAACATTTAAATAAGTTTAGAAGTCTGTCTGAAAAATGATGAACCGGAATATCTACATTAAAATCACCGCAAACTATTATCGACTTATTACATACAAATATTTTGTGCAATACTTCTTCCATAGTGGATTCATACAAGGCGAAGTCTGCGTCGGGGGGACGGTAAACGCTCACAACGACATGTCGCTCCAGCTCTACACACGACAGTTCAATAACTCTCTCAACGGTGAGATTAACTACGTCTTTGCGCTCCCTGTGTTTAATGTTATTTTTTACAATAATTAAAGAGCCACCACGTATGGCGTTCCTACGTTTATAACAGCTAGCAATTTTATAATTGTCATAAAATGGAAGTAACTCTGATTGACCTATCCAGTGTTCTGTTATACACATGATATCTACATTAAAACTCTTTAAAAACAATTCACATTCTAATATTTTGCTGGGAAGGCCTTGCATGTTTTGGTGGACTATATGTAAACTGCATGGCTTTCCCTTTGTCGGCAAATTTAGTTTAAATGCTGGTCAGTTGTCCGTTGTCCATTGTCACCCTCATTAGTACTAATACTAACTACGGGGTCGTCGGTAAACTGTGTTATACTACTTATAACAGGATCAAAAATATTGAATGCTAACAATTTAGCAATTATCAACTTATTATACCTACTCAAGTACAAAGTACCTTTTGTCAAAACAAAATTACTAATAAAATTATTAGTATCTAAATACAAAACGTCACTATGACGACATGTCAAATTATACATGATTAGGTTAAGATTATAAATGTTCAGATTTTCTTTCCTACCTAATGAATTTGCATATGGAAATGGTGCACAAACAAAGTTTCATGAAAATCGCTCCACGCGTTAAAAAGTTTCATACTAACGTTTTCATCCTTTTTCACCCCCTTACAGGTGGAATTTCCAAAAATCCCGCCTTAGTGGGTGGTTTTGTTATAAAAGGAAGCTACCTTCCAAATTTCAGCTTTCTATCTTCAGCGGTTTCGGCTCGGCGATGATCAATCAGTCAGTCAGTCAGTCAGTCAGTCAGTCAGTCAGGTTAAGCTCTTATATAGATATAGATTGGTGGACATTTCACACAATGTTGTCTAGCCCCAAACTAAGCAAAGCTTGGTACTATGGGAACGAGATCACTGATAGACTAATTATATAGTTTTTTTTTGTAAAAAAAATACATATCTACATAGAATACATAATAATACCCAGACACAGAACAAACATCTGTGTTCATCACACAAATGTCAGTCCTGGGTGGGGATCGAACCCACAAACGCCAGCGCAGGAGGCAGAGCTACTACCAACTAAGCTGTGAGGGCGGTAATTTTTTATCAATTGTTAATTATATAAGTAATAAAAATAATTAAATAAATAAATAAATATTAATGTGGTTTCAACAATAGTCTATTATTTATCAGATAAGTATACATTTCGTGGTGATATTTTTAGAATGCGATACCTATGCGATATAAAATATCAATATTTACAAATCAATTCTGTATATTGTTTGTAAGTAGGTATAAAATTGCATGCAATAATTTTTATGACTCATAAAACTTATCAGAATTCCATCAAAAAGCCAATACATCAGTTTAGCTATCAATTCTACAAGTTAGTTATATGGCAACACCGTGAAATTACACTATATCGATTTATGGCAACATTGCTAACAACTTATTATTTTATTGCGTCAAAATTGATGGAAAATATGCAAAAATTTACTTATAATAGTTTTCTTCATTTTTTTGCACTGGTGGTGTAGTGGTAGCATAATTTAAGGTCGTAGGTTCGAACCTGGCCAACTTATACAAAATTCAGCCAAAAGACATAACACGACACGGCGTAACGTGGTACGATACAAAACCAAGGTATCAAAGAATGTCGTGTCGTGAAAATGTATGTGTCCCCCTGAATTCATCGTAAAAACTCGTGACACGATTATCGTGTCGTACTAAGATACGACATCGTCAAACTCTACGGCGCCCATCGTATACTTCTAGCTAAACTGACGTGATTTTATCGTGAGTTTTACGAGGGACGCCGTATATTACCACGATACGATATCGTTTCGAGTATACGAGTCGTGGGTTCAAACCTGGTCGTGCACCAATGAGTTTTTCCATTCGAAAAATTATGTGCGCAATTCCAGTGCTTATAAACGGTGAAGGAAAACATCGTGAGTAAACCGGCATACCGTAGTACCAAAAATTCGAAGGTATGTGTCATAGGTTAGTGTTCTTATAAGCGGCGATGGGCATGCAACCTGTCACGTACGGAATACAAACTACTGTGCAAAATGTGGGCATGTACCAAATGTCATGTTTGGACCTTCCTCTGACTACCCCCTTTAGATATCCTCAAAGATATAAGAAACTAAAGATCTGAGGAAGATACATATCTACCGAGCCCGGGGATGACAGTCGTGATCATATTATTATTTTTTATTATTTTACGATATCGTTTGACTTCTTGATGTTGCATCGTGCACGTTACAATACCGTGTCGTGTCTATATGTTAGCCCTTACGGTTTCTCCGTACAATGTCATTTTAAACTCATAAACGCGTTTCCACCATCTTTTGAAATGTTATAGCAGTAATTATTGTCCTTTAAACTCTTTGAAAATTCAAAGGTAAACCCTATAGTTAAAGGTCATAAATCAAGGCGTAAGCTCTATTGTGAAAGCAGTAAAGACCATAATTGCGTGATAAGTGGCGCTTTTGTTAATATAGTGTAAATACTGTTGATGCACAGAGTAATCATAAGATAGAGTGCTCCCTGTTCAACCCATGATTATTCTACCTATTTTTCCCTCTTCTACCCAAAACATATGCCCAGTTCCACTACAGTGCCCTAAGCGCACTAAAAATAACAAACAAAATTATGATCACGACTGTAATCTCTAGGTTAGGTAGCCATCTGAAATCTCTACTTAATTTAAGTATAAACTCTGCGCCAAATTATACAATAAATTTCTGAGACCTCATAGAGCTACTTAAATAATCAGTTGTTTTATTTTGTTTTATTCAGAACCTAGAACCCAGATAACCACCACTTCTCCAAGCTATCCATAGATCTAAAGAGGGGGTAGTCAGAGGCAAAAATATTACACGTTTCTACACAAGACTACAATTTATTTTATGAGATGATTTCAAATTTGTGTCGCTAAATTGTCATCTTATTTTGTCGAGATTATAAATCTTATTTCTCAGTGAGATTTATCTCACTCTGAACATAAGGTTCTTAAGTGCTTCGGTGCTATAGAAAGATTTATTAGATTATTTTAAATATAAAGAATTTTGTAATTTTTTTTATATATATTGCTTTGCATTCATAGTTTAGCTCGCTCCATAGCTTGATGGCTATATCCAAGTCTGGATAATTATATAAGCAAGTCAGTTCATGCTGTTCATACAGTTCATACTTTAACTGGTGCTATAGCTAAATTAATAACTCTGCTAAAGCCCGTTTCACACATAGGTGCCTAATGACTGGCTTCAATTGCAGTTAGTACAGAAGAGATTTAACGACCCGATTTATGTAATAAGATACCAAGTACGGTATACATAACAATTTATATAACTTATTTGAATAAACAAAACATTTATTTGCAGTAATATAATTGAGCTATCTAAGGTCGTTACAAACGATCTATGGATAGCTCAACTGATCCAGATGTTCTAGATGACTGTCTATCTTAATACCAAATTTCATCGAAATCAGTTCAGTATTGTATATACAGTCGTGGTCAACTAATTAGGGACACTCTTTGGTTAAACCGAATTGTGAATTTATTTTTTATTTTCCAACGAGTCTAAACCATATTCCATATCTCTTACATGTAAGTATAATTAGTCATTTATGTGCCCGATTATACAAACAATAACAACTTCTTAAACATTAAACCTCTTTACAGTATAGCTGATAGATTATCGTAGTGCTATTTGTTCAAATAATGCTGGCTGGCCATTTAATTAGGGACACTGAGATATTGCGTTCTATTTTCAAAATTTGAATCTCAATACTTTTTTACTTCTTCTCTTATTGTTTCGTGGTAGTTTTGGCGGCAATCCCGATATTTATTTTAAGTTTTGAAAAATATTTTGAAGAAAAATGGGTAAAAATAAAAGTTGCGATCCAACACTACGAAAAATTATCATGAAGTTTGTTGTCGAGCATGGTTGGCCATACCGAAGGATAGCAGAACATTTAAATTGTTCAAAAACTATGGTATACAATGCAGTGCAACATGTCAGACACAATAACACAGATTTAAATGTGCCCAGAACAAAAAGATCGAGAAAAACAACTCCGCAAGAAGATAGAATGATAGCCAGGTTAGCTAAGAAAGATCCGTTTCTAGGCTCTATTTTAATTAAACACGAAGTGTTTGGGACAGACGAAAGAGCTGGTGTCTCAGCTAGGACCGTTCGACGACGTCTGGTAGAAGCAGGGTTGTTCGGAAGAGTGGCTCGCAAAGTACCGTTGTTGAAGAAAGAACATAGAAATGCTCGTTTGGCGTTTGCACGTAAATATGGACATTGGACCTACGCCCAATGGCAACATGTATTATTCTCTGACGAGACCAAGGTTAATTTGATTTCTTCAGATGGAAGGCAATACGTACGGCGTCCAGTAAAAGCGGAAATGAATCCAAGATTCACAAAAAAGCAGGTGAAACATGGCGGTGGAAACATTAAAATGTGGGGTTCATTTTCTGGACGTGGAGTGGGACCTGTGAGGAAAGTTCAGGGTAACTTAGACCAACATCAATACAAGGCAATATTGGAGGAAACGATGCTTCCCTATGCTGAGGAGCATCTCCCTATTATATGGACGTTTCAGCATGATAACGACCCAAAACATACCGCCCGTTCAGTCAAGTCGTTTCTTACCAGTCAGTCAGTATCGGTGCTAGATTGGCCAGCAAATAGCCCGGACCTTAACCCAATCGAGCACCTTTGGCACGAAATCAAGAAAAAAGTAGCCACTTATCGTACCACAACTTTAGATGAACTTAATGAAGCTTTTTGTGAGGCATGGGCAAACATTCCTGTCGAAACATGCCAGAAACTGATAATGTCTATGCCACATCGGTGTCAAGCGGTAATTACTAACAAAGGTTTTGCTACTGGGTACTGATTTTACACGTAATAAAATGGAGCTGTTAAAGATATTATAATACTGCAGATTATTAGTTTTGTTTAACTCTATTTTTCATTATAGTTTACTGTCCTTAATTAAATGTCCAGCTACAGAATTATACCTTAAAATTGAATACATGTTCAACCTTTGATATTAAATACTTTTTTCTATTTATTTATTCTTTTATTTACAGCCATTTAAAGCATAATAATCGGACCAAATTATGCAAATAATAGTTACTGAGAAATCAATAGGGTTTTATATTTGTATGTACATAACCGGTTATTGTTCTTCACTATCTTGCATGTCCCTAATTAGTTGACCACGACTGTATATCGTGATTGCGTAACACAAAGAGCTACTTTCACATTTATAATATTAGTAAGTTATTTATAAGATATTAATTGAAGATATTTCTTGACGACCTCATTGGCGCAGCGGGCGAGTGTCCGCCTGCGACGCTAGAGGTTGCGGGTTCGATTCCCGCCGCGGAACAAATTTGTGTAAGATCTGCAGAAATTTGTTCCGTTGGTCTGGGTGTTTTATATGTATAATAAAAAATATCTATTTAAGTATTATAATGTATTAAATATATCAGTTATCTAGTACCCATAACACAAGCTTTGAGTAGCTTACTTTGGGGCTAGATGATGCTGTGTGGATTGTGCAGCATTATTTGTGCAGCATTATTTAATTTATTTACTTGATTATCTTTATAAAATTTTATTGCTTAATAAACGCAATGAGAGAGGTTAGAAAATTTAAGAACATTATTATTAGTATTAAACGGGTATTATCGGTACGGGTAGTCATCTCGTGACCACGACAGTGTAAACCTGGCGAAACGTCGGGAAAAATAGGTAAACAAAACGCGTTAAATACCTGTTTCATACTAATAATAATAGAAAATTTGCCTAAATTTTTTTTTTGAATGATATCTCCTGTTCGAAGTCAGTACGTCTACCATGAGTTTGTCACATTTAGATCAGCTGACGCTACTACAGTAGTAATAGTACGTTACTATGAAATCTGTCAAAATTGTTACTCATGGTACCAAATTCTAAGCAAATTAATGAGCGCAAACTACAGTCGCTACAGTCTACTGTAGTACGCTGTGACGTAGGATAGTTAGCTACGTCAGGTTTTAGTACCCAACTATCCGCTGTAGGCAAGTTTTCATACATTTTTTTAACTACAGTCGCTAGAGAGTGTAGATTGTGAAAACTCATGGTAAAAACTATTACCAAGGGTCATTTCATGGTCACTGACACGCTACATTACCTAAATACATCGACATCAAATATCAATCACGATGTTTCTAACTACGCTTGTTGTAGCTAATGGTGCGGAAAGGAGGGGATGGGGGGTGGAATGGGGATGTTTTATAAAAGTACCCCACAAATAAAAGCTTTTCTTATGTGCTCTATCATTATACAAATCTCGTAACTAAAAGACTCGCGAAACTTTATCTGCACGTTTTAAGTAATATATTTTTTCTCGTTTTTGCAACATTTTATATTGATTCTCCGCTCCTATTGGTCGTAGCGTAATGTTCTGTAGCCTATAGTTTTCCTCGATAAATGGACTAGACAACTCAATTAATAATAATTCAATTCGAGCCGGTAGTTCCATGAAAGTTTGTATGAGAGTCCGTCAATTTCGAACGCGGATGAAGTCGAGGGCAAAAGCTAGTCCTACTAATATTATAAACGCGAAAGTTTGTAAGAATGTATGAATGTGTTGATGTAGGGATGTCTGGATGTATGTTTGTTACTCTTTCACGCTGAAACTGCTGAAATTGGCACAGATTTAGATTATAGTCTGGAATAGCACATAGGCTACTTTTTATCCTGGAAAAATGTAAGGTTCCCGCGGGATAGATTTGTTTTTCAAGGTATCACGCGGGCGAAGCCGCGGGCGAAAGCTCGTAAATTATAATTACACAATAGTAAAACCACACTGAATGTGGGTTAGACTGTTATTACAACTGACTAGGTTATCGCCATCAAATTGGTAGCAATTTGTCCGTTGCCCCCAGAGACAAATACGCTTAACCCTATGATGAATGCATTCTAACCCCGTGACTGCTGAATGGGCCTAAGGGACCCGACGGTTACATTACCTACATCTTGTATGACAGGCAATTTAATGCTCTTTGGACCCTTGTGTTGGTAAAGTTTTAGTTCAATAAAAATAAATTAACATTATGTGGCTTGATCCCTTTTATTGCCATGATTACTTTTATAATATAAGTGGTTAAAAAAATAGATAAATATAGCAGTCTCAAAAAAATACAGTAAAATATACATTTAAATCTAATAGTAAGTAATACATATAGAAAAGTCTCTCCCGTCTCTTTTAAGTTTAAATCTCTTAAATAACTGCTTCTAAAAAACTAATAGAACGTTAAATTAAACCTACAGAAAGCTTGGCACTAGTTTTGATAGTTTTCGGTTTTCGTTTCGTTTCTTTCCATGTCTGCAGCGCCTCTAGCGGGACTTTGTGCAAGTAAAACGAAATAAAGTTTCACTATCAAAACCGTAGTAAGCCTGCAGTATCTGCATCATCAAAACAACAAATGATCTAACTCCACATCCCAATTATCTCCGACACAAAGCATTTAAAGTGGAAGCTCAGTCCATTAAACACTTATCACATTCTAATGCAAATGTAATTCAACAACAATAAAACTTGATTCGCTGGGACATACATCTGCTCATAAAGAACCAATTTAAAATGAACTGTGGCAGTTAAACTCGCGATACGCAAAAAGGGTCTAACCCCACTGGCGTATAAATATCGTAACTCCCCGCAAATAAAGGGAGCCTAGCGTCATGACACCCGCGCTTAATAAGTAGGGCGCTATTCATGCCCCAAAATGCGATTAAGCACTTATCTATGCGAGTGTACTCTGCGGATTACCGACAGAGATAGACATACAAAAAACCACAGGTTAGAAAGAGATGGTAGTAACAAGGGGAGACACACAATTAAGGGGTAGCGTGAATTGGGGCAAATTTTAAACGGATACCTATTTATCTGTATATTACATTATTGTTGCCATTAACGCGGGAAAGAGACAGCTATACTAGTATTACGCGACAAATTGGGGTTGTTAGGTTATGTCCCCCTTTTAAAAGCGAGACGGGGATAGGGTTGCGACGAGTGTGAAAGAGATGGTAGATTACGAAAGCTCAATTGGTTTAATAAGACGCTTTGTCCGGTATAATTGGTTGAGTAATTTATTGTGGTAGGTTGTATGTAACTGATTGATGTTTGCTTTAGAAAATTATCGGGTAGCCATTTTGTGTTTCTCAAGTAATAAATAGTTAAGTGGGCAGGTTTTTACTGGCGTAATTAGATGCTAATGGTTTTATGATAACAGAGTATAAAAATAAATTACGTTAAAGTAAGTAATTGCTACTTACCAGGCTATGCTCCCAACGGATCACTCTACAACTTATTTCTAATTGATCACACTATGACTCGTTGGTTCGTTTATCCCAACGAATCACACTACATTTTTTCTAATGGTCACACTATTACCAGTAGGTTCTTTTCCTCAACTGTTACTCGTTGAGACTTTTTCCTAACGCAACACAATTTTGCTGTGGTGTCGTGAATACTAATATGTATTACTAGCTTCCTCTCGCGACTTTGCTCGCGAGGTACCTACATAAAATAGAGTCTATGTTACTCAGGGGTAATGTAGCATTCTAACGGTGAAAGAATTTTTTAAATCGGACCAGTAGTTTTTGAGTTTATTCGTTACAAACAAAAATACAAAAATACAAAACTTTCCTCTTTATATTATTAGTATGGAAGTATAGATAAACGCGAAAGTTTGTAAGAATGTATAGATATATTATTTTTGTTATTCTAAAAACGGTGAATAAATTTCTAATAAATTTGGCAAAGAGATAGATTATAATCTGGAATAGCATATAGGTTCGTTTTTATTCCGGAAAAACGTACGGTTCCCGTGGCATAGATTTGTATTAGTTTTTCAAGGTACCACGCAGGCGAAGCCGTGGGCGGAAGCTAGTTCGGAATATTATTTAGAAATACCTTAATTAAAATCAAAACAAACAAAAACTATCTACAACCCCAGTTTTATAGATATTATTTTGTAGAGAAACTCATAGAAAAGACTTAAACGCGCTCTTTTGACTAATTATCTTGTTTATAATCTTGTTTATGTTTTCTTGTGTCTTCGAGAGCGCTGGTGGTGTAGTGGTGGCACCCCTGCCTCACGATCCGAAGGTCGTGGGTTCAAACCTGGTCATGCACAAATGAGTTTTTCCATTCGAAAAATGTATGTGCGCTGTGCCAGTGCTCTTAAAGTGAGGGAAAACATCGTGAGGAAACCGGCATACCTTAGAACCAAAAATTCGAAGGTGTGTGTCATAGATTAGTATTCTTATAAGCGGCGATGGGCTTGCAACCTGTCACGTATGGAATACTAACTATTGTGAAAGTGTGGGCATGTACCAAATGTCATGTTTGGACGTGCCTCTGACTACCCTCTTTAGATACCCTCAAAGATCTAAGTAACAAGAGATCTGAGGAGATATCTACCGAGCCTGGGGATTACAGTCGTGATCATATTTAGTTTTATTTTTATTTTAGAAGTATTTAACACATGCCCATATATTACACAGTACCTAATTAGTATTCCGTAGGTACGTGACAAGTTGCAAGCCTATCGCCGGGAAATATCATAGTAATTTTTGATATTTCGTACCATGACCTATAAAAATTGTATTGAAGTAGTGTTACTTCGAGCTTGAAATGTGACGGTTCTGAAACATGATAGTTTGTAAGACCCCCGTCTTCTATGCATCGATGATTTCTTTACCTATTAAATAACGGAACCCTTAAAATGCGGAAATAGAAATGATTCGCTGCTTCTTATGTACTTTAGATTCGGTATTCACTAGTTTATTATGTCGACTGTACTTAGATACTTCCGGTCGCTATGTACGACTGCATTTTGATTATAAGTGTACTTATGGTTCTCACGTCCGGTGACCTTTATGTCGTTGTCGTAAGGTTCAAAATGCAATAGTGTATCATAGTGTTTTCGTGAAATAACTAGAGTTTATTGACCTTTAATTTTTTTTATGAGACCAAAAACAAAGATGATTTGAAGTCCTTCATCTTTAAGGATACTAAAGGGGGGTAGTCAGTGACACGTCCGGTGACCTTCATGTCGTCGTCGTAAGGTTCAAAATGCAATAGTGTATTATAATGTTTTCGTGAAATAACTAGAGTTTATTGACCTTTAGATTTTGGTATGAGATCTAAAACAAACATGATTTTAAGTCCTTCATCTTTAAGGATACTAAAGGGGAGTAGTCAGTGACACGTCTTAAAATTAAAGACGCATTATCCAAATTTTGTACCTATAGTAGTTAATGTCATTGCTTATTACTCCTAAGAGCAGTGATTAACTTGCAACCTGTCACGAACCTACAAAATACTAACTATTGTGCAAAACGTGGGCATCTAAAGTTATGTTTGGATATGCCTCAGACTACCACCATTTAGATATCCTCAAAGATCTAAGTAACTTGAGATTTGATATGTTAACCAAGCCTGGGGATTACAGTCGTGGTCATGTTATTTTTACCCGGCTGCGAAGAAGGAGGGTTATGTGCTTGGGGTGTATTGTAAATATGTATGTGAGTTTTTTGGCTTTCGTCGTAGCCCAAACGGCTGGACAGATTTGGACAATTGAGTGTCGTTAGCTTCGTCTGAATTACAAAATTGGCATAGGTTATTATTATATAATGTCAAAAAATCCAATATGGCTACTCTAAAAAGCTATTTTCAACGCGTGATACCTTGAACTACAAAAACATCTATCCCGCGGAAACCGTTAATTTTTCCGGGATAAAAGTAGCCTATGTGCTATTCCAGACTATAACAAAGTAACAAAAGTAACAAACATACATCCATACATTCTTACAATCTTTCGCGTTTATAATATTATTAGGATTAGGATTTAATTAAGTACCTTCACTTTGTTGAGTATCAAATGAGTGGTAAACTTTCAGTCGGTTTTTTTTTCAAATTTTTCCTTGTATACTATTTATAAACATTTAGGCTATCTATTTAGCATCTTAAAACTTACATTATCTTATCAATATTACCTAACACCCCTTTTATGCAAATCCCCCCTGCTCAAATATTTGGCTAGCCAGCACGCATGCGCGGAGAGGCGGTGCCAGCCACCCTTGCGACAAGGGTGACAGGGGGTGACGGGGGGTGGAAGGGTGAAGGGGTGACAGCTATAATCTTTATGATGTATTGACAGAAAGGATTTACGCTTGTGTAAAATTGAGAGAAAATCAAATTTTCTAAGATTGTTACTTTGCCTTCTTAGCTTCGATTTAACCAAATTGTATAGCACCATCCCTAGAATAAATCGTAGTTAAGACTGAACTGACATTTTTTTTGCATTCCATTATTCTGAGAATATAAACAGAACTTTCTTTTCGTATAACTATTCTCAGAACAATTTAACGTCAAATGCAAGTATTATTTCAATGTTTAGACGTGCCTCTGACTACCTATTAATTATTCTCAAAGATCTACGTCACTAGAGAATTGAGATGTCTACGAAAATAAATATGATCACGACTGTAGTCCCCAGGCTTGGTAGATATCTCCTCAGATCTCTGGTTACTTAGATCTTTGAGGATATAGGTATATTTTTAAACTTACGCGATCTGAACACATTATTATTAGTATTAAACGGGTATTTATCGCGTATTTGAGGATATCTAAAGAGGGTAGTCAGAGGCACGTCCATTATATTTGGCAAATGACCACATTCTGCACAGTAATTAGTATTCCGTACGTGACAGGTTGCAAGCCCATCGCTGCTTATAGGAATACTAATCTATGACACACACTTTAAAATTTTTGGTTTTAGGGCATGCCGGTTTCCTCACGATGTTTTTCTTCACCATTTGTCCACGAAACGGGGATAAAGTAGCTACCTAATTATTATTTATTTACGTAGCTACAGTAAGCAATATTTTACCAAGCTCATTCAGCACTTTTGCAATAAGTAAGTATAAGAAAAGTCTGGTATCTTTAAAGCCCTTTGAAATACGGTGTTGCGTGTTCTTTAAAAAGTATTTTTGTGAAAAGGTTCGAGTGAAAAGATCTTTATCTACCCTCAAGGTCGGTTTCCACATAGCTTTTGAGTAACTCGTCATAATGATAAAGACGTATTTTGAAATATAAAATACCTATACAAATACTTATTGAAAAAATGTTCGTTAACTCGGCACCACGCAAACAATAACGAAAAACACATGGCACGTATTACAATTAAAAAATGATTTTTTAACTCGACTTTTTAGGATTCCGTTAACCAAAGGGAAAAACGGCACCCTATAACTAAGACTCCGCTGTCCGTCCGTCTGTCTGTCTGTCACCAGGCTGTATCGCATGAACCGTGATAGTAAGATAGTTGAAATTGTCACAGATGATGTATTTCTGTTACCGCTATAACAACAAATATTAAAAAACAGGATAAAATAAATATTCAAGGGCCATACAACAATGACAAATAATGTCTATAACGTCTATTAATTTATTACGTACTTACCTCTAAAAAAATTGCGATATATCTGCGTTAACTGAGTAGGTACCTACCTACCTTAATTTAATAATAATAAATAATAATAATAAATAATGCTGGACACTATCACACAGCATCATGTAGCCCCAAACTAAGCGGAGCTTGTATTATGGGAACCACATGACTGATAAACTACATAGATATACTTTTTTTTTGTAAATATTTGAACGACTACTTATAACTTATTTTGTAAATATTCTATGATTCTCATGTAAGCGATATTTATATCTTTTTGAGAATAAATGATTATTAAACTGATACAACAAACGTTTTTTTTTTCAATTTTTTTGACGTTTTTATAGATCTACGGAACTCTTCGTGCGCGAGTGCGACTCGCGCTTGGCCGGTTTTTTATAAATTTTCTTTTCCAATAATCGAATTATGTACGGTAAACATTTTATCTTAATGGCCGCGCTACACGGGCCAGCTGGGCAATTTATTTAATAATATAAAATTACGTGTATCGATTCTTTAACCTGTTCGTTTGGTTGTCGACGGGTTTGTGGGGAAAAAGGAAAAACGGACGTGAATGACGTGAATACGTGTTTTTTAACAATAACTATCAATACTTACGCAAAAAAATACACACAAGCTATTAAATTAAAAATTTAAAAAACCCCCGACATGAAAAACAAAGTTGTTCGTCATTTTGTGGTGGCGGCCATCTTGGTTTTGAAATTTGTCTTTGTTTGGTGTATAGTAAGTGTTCTACTACTGAAGCCCTTATATAGAGTGAGTTGTGAAAAAATATATAATCCGTCATGTAAACTGTATTTTTTTTATTGTTACCTTACTTGTTTTATTGTTAGTACCTGGGTGACCGAGCTTTGCTCGTTTTTTTTTATTGGTAAACGACGTTTTCTAAAAATGAAACCTAGCTAGATCGATTTATCGCCCCCGAAACCCTCTGCATACTAAATTTCATGAAAATCGCTGGAGCCGTTTCCGAGATTCCAATTATATACATATATATGTATATATAATATATATACAAGAATTGCTCGTTTAAAGGTATAAGATTAGTTCTCTTCTTTTTCAAACCTATTATATCCCACTGCTTTAAAAAACTCAGTTTTTTGTAAATTATGTTGTTTTTTTTTTGTAATTTTTATTATGTATAAAAAATTTGGTTAAAAACACAGTCAAAAGAGTAATCTCTTGATGTTGATAAATTAAAAAAAACAATTAAGAACATATTTTTAATATTTACTTACTTTTTTATAAGTAAAGTTTCTTTTTTACTTCTTTTTATTTAAAAATAATTATTTTTCGTTTTTTTTTTTGACGTATTCACGTCAAAAAAAAAGAAAGATGGTTAACATCGAGATTGTTAGGCAGATGCTTTAAATGGAGCGGAGGATGTGTGAAGAGTGCTTGTGTAATCATTTCCAACGTAATTGTTTCGAAATTGATGCCTAATTGCAAATTTTGATGGCGTTTTCACATAATGATAGTACTGAGAGATGATTTTATTATTTATCGTACCACTAAAGGTTGCTTGGTTTTACTGAAGTATCTGGCGGAGCTTTGCTCGGTTTTTTTGGGGTAACGACGTTTTCTAAATATGAAACCTAGCTAAATCGATTTATCACAAATTTTATGAAAATCGTTGTAGCTCGTTCTAATATAACTATATTATACTTCTATAGTAACTAGAAGCTGTTAGTATCGGAATTACGCAAATTAATCACAGCACAGGTGTTCATTAGAATTAGTGATACACGAAAGGAATAAAAAGAACTAGTGTGACGAAAGGAAACATTATTGTAGTAGGTAAATAAGTCATTTTAACTAATCTTTTTATTGGAAAAAACGGAAAATCGAAGTTTTTTATATCATCATCTTCCTGTCCTTATCCCACGTTATGTGGGGTCGGCACAAAATGTGATCTTCTTCCATTTCCCTCTGTCATTCGTCATCTCAGTACTCACTCCTTTCTTACCCATGTCATCTTTCACACAGTCAATCCATCTTTTCTTAAGCCTACCTCTACCTCTGTGTCCAGTTTTTTATATATCTACTAATACATATTATAAAGAGGAAAAGTTTGAGAGCTTGGTTTCCATTGAACAGGTTCCGAAACTACTGGACCGATTTGAAAAATTCTTTCACCAATGTGTAGAATGAACTTTCAGGATGAACTTAGGCTATATTTTATGTAGGTACTTCGCGGGCGACGCTGCGAGCGGAAGCTAGTAATTTATAAACGCATTGGTTCATTCTTTTTAACACTAAGGGTGAATTCGACCAAATTGGTTTATCACTATCCTCAAAATAAATCGTAGTTATTGAAGAGTCAACTGAAATTTTACATGCATTTAACAAATTCAAATTAAAATTCAGTTTATTAAACTCAAAATAACATAACAGATAATTATCCAATGCGTTATTATAGAAGAACAGATAAAATATAAATTTATTTATTATTATTATGTATTATTTATAATTTTTTGACATTACATTATCCTGAGAATAGTTATATAGATAAAGATAAAGATAATACTTTATTTGTAGCTGTATAAAGTTAGTCAAATGCACCATAAATTGTTTATATATTTATGTAAAAACCACTTAATGTATAAAAATACGATTCAATTTCCTACGGAGCAACATCTAAATTATTTTTCGCTTTGAACAGCAAAAACTACTCGGTGCTTCATTAAACTGTGATAAATTAGATTCAAGTGGATACAGTAAGCGTGGTGTCCACATGCGATTGAGATAATGCATGTTTTTAGGCATAAAATATAATGTATCATAGTGTATAATATAATAATTATGATTTAATAGGCATGTTTACGTATTATGTAGGTATAAAATAATGATTATCAAGGCATATTTACGTATTATGTTCTGTATAAATAAATAATGCTGGTTAATCCGAAGTCTTTGACTGTCGAAATTTCAATAGTTATGAATTCATGCAAAAATCATTGCTCTATATTCGGACAGAGAATTAAAAAAATCCTGTAGGTAGGTATGTCAAATTATGTCAAAAATATTTTTAAATTTTTAGGGGCTTACTTTACCAATTTGTAGTTACTCAATTTACCGCATATCTCCAGCAAAGATTGCATTAACATTAAATAATAAAAAAAGATTTCTAGTAAATTTTATGTGGCTTCTTCTGCTTCTTTCCGTGTCCTTGATTCTTTTTGACCAGTGTGGTGAAAGGATTCTGGTGTGCCTTAGAGGCTTCTTTGCTCCACCAGAGGCCAACTTGTTTGGTGCATAGTATACCAAGCTGTAGTTTATCTAACTATAACAGGGGCCCTACCACAAGCTCTTACAAACCATCATGTTTTAGAAACGTCACATTTCAAGCTCGAAGTAACACTACTTCAATACAACTTTATAGGTACGAAATAAATAGATAAATATTGGTGAACATTTCACAAAACGCTATACAGCCACAAACTAAACAAAGCTTGTAATATGGGAACTAACACTTTTTATTTTATACTTATTTATAAAATACATACATACTACATAATAACACCTAGACACAGAACTAACATCTGCATTCATCACTCAAATGTTTGTCCTGGTCCTTATCAAAGTTATATTATTTTGATATCGCGTGAAGAGCTAGTGGTAAGACCCCTGGTATGTGCAACGAGAGCGCCTGCTGATACGCCGCGTACTGTATCTCAAGGCTCATTACCTGCCAATTTTGTATGTTAATACGCGGTAATTGTACCCAGTATAATGTTTATAAAAAATATATATTTTCTTACTTCATTGTTGCATGCTCATTAGATGCACCTTATTTCCTATCGTATAGCGATTTCTTAATTAATTTCTGTTTTGCTGGTTTAAATAGATATTTAAACATAGCATTTTTATTATTTAAAAAAATATAAAAGTTTTTACGACTGTTTTTCTTATAATTAAGGTATAGTACATTTTTCCCAAAAAGACATAGAATCTCACTTACCTTAGAACATGGATTCACTTTAAGAAGTCGTTCGAATTGCAATGTAATTCTCAGGTTCATTCCCATTTTAGAAAGAAAGACAAATATTCGTTTTGTTTAGAAAACGGAAATATGATATTAAAAACTCTTAAAATCTTAATTGTACAGATATATTTTTTTTTCATTTTAATTATAACAAAAAAGATAAAAATAAGCCTTTCTGCTATTCCTAGACTAGCTCTATCTCTGTGCCAGATTTCATGTGGATCCATTAAAACATCCATACATCCATACATACAAACTTAATATTAGTAGGATTTTTCCCATAACTTAGTTCAGTAAATTGCAGTGGCAGTTAAGAAATAGATGCCCATATAAAGTACGTTTTCTAATAAACTACTAATAACGTACATTTAGTTATAAATATGTTGTTTATGGCTTTGGCTAGTTTGCTCGTGAAGTTGTAAGAATGTTCTAGCCATTTCTGGAAGCAGTGTGTAATCTTAGTTCTATATGTCTATGAAAAATTACTTGCAAGTTTAAAAAGGTCGTTCAGTAATGAGGTGCGATTTGCAATAAAAAGTTTGTCAAACCCATTTTTGTCTGTGGCGGATTTTTAGCGTTGGAACCTTACCTACCACGAATTCATAAAACATTATAGAATATTACATTGATAATTCGTACCATGAACTCTAAAATGTAAGATCAAAAATTAGTAATGCTGAAACCAGCAGTTTTAATGATGGCGACATGACTGATCTAGTAGAAAGGGCAAGTAAGGCCCCTTTCTTCTCAATGGTTTCGTCATTGTTCTCACTTTCTTCATTGTTCGCAACAAACTGTTTTGTTTACCTCGTAATTAGTTAATTTTAAATGTACCCTTCGTGAAATAAGTTATTATCTTTTGTTACTGCATCTTCATGGCATGAAAGACAGGCTCTAAGATCAATATTTTAAAGTTTTTAAAATAACAGTTAAATACAAACTCCCTACTACAAGCTCTTCGGGCAATTTATAAGTAATGTAACTTTGATATTTCGTACCGTGATCTATAAAAATTGAAGTATTGTTACTTCAAGCTTATAATTTGACGTTTCTGAAACATGAAGGCATGTGGTAAAATCTCTGAAGTATAGAATTAAAATTTGAAATTAGAACGGCGTTTTCATTATTTTGTTTTTAAATAAAAGAGGTTCAATAGTTCATTGTACACTTTAAGGTAATTACTTTTTTTGTTTTTGGTAGTATCAACTCGTAATTTGTTGAAATTGGAAATTATTCTTTTTTAATTATACAGATCTTATTTTTTACCGAGTTCTGTTGGAAAATCAGCAAAAATAATTAGCGTAGTATTGAGTATACATTACTAACGTTATTATCTACTTAATTCATTATTTTTAGCCTAGAATAGTATCATTACATTACTGATTGCTGTAATAGTGATTGTTGATTAGTGCCGCGCATTAGTCTAAATAACAGCTAATTGCTATAAAAAACGCATTTGTTAGAAACTAGGTTGATTTTAGCAATCGACCACACCCGAGTGCATTGCTATAATCCTGTAGAGTCACCAAAAAAGTCGTTATAGTATAGTTATATATAATCACGACTGTAATCCCCAGGCTCGGTAGATATCTCCTCAGATCTCTGACTTAGATCTTTGAGGATATCTAAAGAGGAGGTCAGAGGCATGTCCGAACATGACATGAATAAATAAATAAATAAATAATGCTGGACAATCCACACAGCATCATCTAGCCCCCAAGTAAGCTACTCTAAGCTACTACTACATGGCACATAAATATGCTTATATTTTGCACAGTAGTTTGTATTCCGTACATGGCAGGTTACAAGCCCATCGCCGCTATATGAATGCCTAAAAAAACTGGACTGGACGTTACTGAAAATAGATTTTTATGACTGCCATGTTGGATTTTTTGATATTTTTTATAGCTTGGGTCTTTTTTGTGATGCAGTCTTTTGTAACTAAGACTATCTAAACGGGGGTAGTCAGAGGCACGGCCAAACATTACTTGTCACATGCACACTAATGTCAAACGCATGTAAAATATCAGTTTTCTCTTTGGTAAATTAAATTCTTAAGTAGGTACCTACGATTTCAGTAAGTATATCTTTTATAGGTTTGGTCAAATATGCCTTAAGTCAATATTATGTGTACAACGCTGTTTTTGCTGACTGTACCACATACATAGCACGCTTCACGCCTAATGAGCCGTCATTCAGTTTTTCAGTTAGTCCGTTCGTTTCGTGCAATTAGATACAATCCGTTTAGCGTGATTTTACACAACAATTATTGACGCTCCTTGGAATATATTTTAGAATATCGCAACATAACATAACATGGTAGAGGTAGATCAGTCTAAAAATGCACGCCCCTCCAATGTATTTGCTACTCTATTTCCTCTACATACGGTACAAGTACAAGTGGAGGGGCGTGCATTTTTAGATTGAATCATCTCTACCAACATTTTGGTAAGTGGGTATATGTCCACTTTTAAAAATAAATTTATTTAATTATTCATTATTTAATTTCCTCGGTAGACATCTCCTCAGATCTCTAGCTACTTAGATCTTTGAGTATATTTAACGAGGGTAGTCAGAGGCACGTCCAAACAACATTTGGCACATGCCCACATTTTGCACAGTATTCCGAACGTGACAGAAAAAACAATAATACGAAGGGCGTTCAAGCCAGAATAATAAATATAAATAAATTATGACCTAGTGACCTTAAAATTCAACCCAAAAACCTAATTTCGTCTTATCAATAAGATAATACTTCAATACCTACCTAATTAGGTATTTAAATATCTAATCTAATATGTTGCCGACAAACTCACATTTTGACCCCAAAATTAAATTATTTATCTTCGCTTTACTTTACGTTACCATTCCTCGTGGTAATACCACCAGGGTTTTACCCACATCTAAAACATGTTTGGGTATAGGCAGTCTTATCGTAAAGGAATCTCTACCAGACAATCTTTGGATGGAAAGGACTGAATTGATACGCGAATTGATTTATGAATCGAATTACCTTTATTATTTCCCCGATTGTGTTACCCGACTGCGAAGAAGGATTATGTTTTAAAGGTGTATGTAGTATGCGAGTTCTTTCGCTGCAGCTCAAGTGGCTAGACCAATTTTGGCAAATGAATCGTTGGAATCGTCTGAATTTGAAGATTGATATAGGCATGTCAAAAAATACCAATATGGCGGCTGTAAAAATATAAGTATTTTCAATCTTTTAATTTTTTGGTTAATTTTAACAATAATGTAAGTAGTTACCTACCTAGTAATAAATATGGAAATACAAGTTATCAATTTATCTATTAATAATAACTTTTGAACGAGCAATTCTTGTATCAGTAGGTCTACCATGAGATTTCACAATCTACACTCGCTAGCGACTGTAGTTAAAAAAATGTATGAAAAATTTGTACAGCGCCTCTAGCGGATAGTTGGGTACTAAAACCTCACGTAGCTAACTATCCTACGTCACAGCGTACTACAGCGACTGTAGTTTGCGCTTCATTCATTTGCTTAGAATTTGGTACCATGACTACCTAACGTACTATTACTACTGTAGTAACGTCAGCCAATCTAAATGTGACAACTCATGGTAGACGTACAGTACACACTAGCTTCCGACTTCGACATTGAAAAACAAAAACAAATCTATCCCGCGGGAACCGTAAATTTTTCCGGGATAAAATGTAGCCTATGTGCTATTCCAGACTATAATCCACTCGTATTATCTGTGCTGGTTTCAGCGTGAAAGATGAACAAACATACATCCAGCATTCTTACAAACTTTCACGTTTATAATATTAGTAGGAAGTATTTATATGAGAGCGCTGGTGGTGCAGTGGTAGCACCCCGGCCTCACGATCCGAAGGTCGTGGGTTCAAACCTGGCCGTGCACCAATGAGTTTTTCCATTCGAACAATTTATGTGCGCAATGCCAGTGCTCTTAAACGGTGAAGGAAAACATCGTGAGGAAACCGGCATACCCTAGAACCAAAAATTCGAAGGTGTGTGTCATAGGTTAGTATTCTTATAAGCGGCGATGGGCTTGCAACCTGTCACGTACGGAATACTAACTACTTTGCAAAATGTGGGCATGTACCAAATGTCATGTTTGGACGTACCTCTGACTACCTCCTTTAGATATCCTCAAAGATCTAAGTAACTTAAGATCTGAGGAAGATATCTACCGAGCCCGGGGATTACAGTCGTGATCATATTTATGTTTTTTTATTTATATGAAGTAGGAATTTGAATTTATTTTGACGGTTCTAGCTTTTGATGAAAGATTACCATACCTGAGTCTCAGTCAGGCTAAGGACCTGAGCCAGCTGCTTCCTCTCCGCGCCCACCACGTAGTGGTTCTTCTCGAACGCGTGCTCCAGCTTCAGGAGTTGAGATGGTGAGAAGGCGGTTCTGATCCTCTTCGGTTTCCGGAACGGCTGGAGTAGAAATCCTGGGATGTCAGGCCCTGAAAGGAAAAAATCTTATTAAAATTACTCTTCTTCATTATCTGGATTAGAAAGAAAAAGAAAGAAAAATGTTTATTTGCAACACACAAGAAGTTAAAAACAGAAAAAATACATAAAACAAATACATAAAAGATGTTGCAAAACGGACCCTAACTCAGCGTATGCTGGATGTAAACAACCAGCGCTGGTCTTCCGTTAGGGCCGTTTTGAGACCGGAACATACTTATTATTAGGGAGCGGACTAATAAACAAAATTAATTAATTGAGCTATGTAAAGATAGTTTGTAACGGCCAAAAAAACAAAGCTTCAACGGGGAATAGTGAACAAAAATTTCACTAATCCCCGTATAAGCCAACGTATTAACAGCTAGACCGATTTGGCATTTTATATGTAATATATGTATTTTATAAATATTATTATGTAACAGTTTATTTGGGTACGCTGTTTAAAAGAGATGGAAAACATGATGACGATATTGAAAGGAGAGTGAATGCTGGAAATAGTGTGAATGGGGCACTTCACACATTTATGAGCAGTCGGATCGTGTCCAAAAAGGCACGACTGGCTGTGCACGGTGGAGTGTTAGTGCCAACATTGATGTATGGTAGCGAAAGTTGGGTATGGCAGAAGAAGCATCAGAGTAGAATAAATACAGTGGAAATGAGAGCTTTGAGAAGTATGTGTGGTTTAACTTTGAATGATAGAGTGAAGAACAGTGTGATAAGAGAACGTTGTGGAGTGAAAGAAGACGTAGTGATGAAAATTGAGAAGGGTATGCTAAGATGGTTTGGGCATGTAGAAAGGATGGATGAAAGGAGATTGACGAAACAGTTGTATAAGGAGAGTGTGAATGGGACAGTTGGAAGGGGAAGACCTCGGCGTACGTACCTCGATCAAATTGGGGACGTTTTAGAGAAAGGCCAGGTCCAGAGTACCCTAAACCGACGCGCATGTATGAAGAATGTAATGAGAGTAAATGAAGCAAAAGAAGTATGTCAGGATCGTAGCAAGTGGAGATCCGTGGTCTCTGCCTACCCCGTCGGGAAACAGGCGTGATTTTATGTATGTATGTATGTATGTACAGTCTGAAAAAAAATTTTATGAAACGAAAATTTTTTTAAATCTTTCAAATAACGGATAAGTTTTTGAAAAACTGAAACTGTGCAATCAAATTACATTTTAACGAACATAATATTTATATAAATTATATAATCAAACAACAAGTAAAATCTTCCTGCCCATTTCCCTCTATCATTCGTCATCTCAGTACTCACTCCTTTCTTACCCATGTCATCTTCCACACAGTCCATCCATCTTTTCTTTGTCCTACTTCTACCCCTGTATCCATTCAAATTCATATCTAACACTATCCTCGTCACATGACATTTATCTCTTCTCATAACATGCCCATACCACGCTAACCTATTACTCCTCATCTTTTCTGTCACCGGCTGCACTTTCAGACTTCCTGTACTATATACTCTTTCCTTATTTTATCAGTCTTATTAAGTAATCCATAACCACCAAACTTATTATTAAATAATTAAACCCAGTACTGTAACAGGTTTACAATCGCACTGACTGTAACTAGACACATTATGATAGTCATTAGTGGTAATGGCCGTATGTAACAAAGAAATTCAGTTTTCGCACAAAAACTTGCCACATTAGCAAAAAACTCTACACACCTAGAAAAATACTTCCATATTACCAACTGCTTCTGAATTATTCATTTTTAGGGTGTCCATAAAATAGATGTTGAATAGGATAATTCAATATTAGAAGCTGAAGAGTTTGTTTGGTTAAACGCGCTATCTCAGAAACTGTTGGTTTGAATTGAAATATTATTGTTGTGTTGTAAAGTCAATTTATTGAGGAATGCTTAGGCTATATAACATCACGCTACGACCGATAGGAACTGAGCATCAATGAAAAATATTGCAGAAACGGGAAAATATATATTACTCAAAACGCATATCCATAAATGAAATAGTGTGTCACTATGTAAGTTTAGCAGGTATTCCTATAAACGGAGATGGGCTTGCAACCTGTCATGCACGGACGACTAACATTACTGTAAATAATGGGTACATTAAATACGGTCAATGACTTGAACTCTGTTTTATATCCATAATTTGTTACATATTTTTTCGTCTTAATAAAAATAAAGTTATATTTCTGTTCAGATAAAAGTGTTTTATCAGTACGTCGATTCTGTAAAATTCAAACATCAACTCGCATCTCACATCACTATTCACTCTCACTTCGCATATGACGCTTTTTATTTGGCACTTTGAAACGGGTTCGAGTGCGAAGCGAACGTCGAAGTGACTTGGGAATTACCGTATAGAATGCCACTTCTTACGTCATCTCATACTTAATCTGTCAAAATCTCCCCGTCAATTTAGTTCAGCTCGCTGACACGCTCGCAAGAGTGGCGCTAGTGTAAATTCGAATAATCAACCGAGTTTTTAGAATGCCAATCAAGAAACTCATAGCGGATTCAGATTCGAAGTTTAGAATGAGGTCTTACAGAATCACACAGCTGGTCACCCTATTCACTACTGAACGATGGCGTACAATACACGTCAATTAAAGAACAATGGACGTAAATGATATACCTACAAGTCTAGATCTAGACAGCTTATTATAGTACTAAAAACGTCTAGAGACTAGCCGGCTGGTACACGACAGATGTGGGTTTGATACCCGCCGAGGAACGAATGCATTGAAAACAATATACTATTATTTTGCACTGAGTTAGCATAATACATTGATAAACGTAAATAATCAAATTAATCATTAATTTTTATGAATCCCAGGATCAGAGCTAAGTGTCTATGGATCGTTTGTTACGATCCTTAGATTGCTCTACATTTTCACATAAGTTACACTATTTACTTATACTTAATATGTAATTGCATTATGTAAATTTAGCAAATTTTTATTTATAATTATCATTCTCATAATACATTGTTTTAGGTAAATAACCAAATTAATCATTAATTTATGAATCCCAGGATCAGAGCTGTCTCTATGGATCGTTTGTTACGATCCTTAGATTGCTCTACATTTTCACATAAGTTACACTATTTACTTATAATTTATAATTGCATAAGTATATTATGATTCTATAAATAAAGATATTAAATTGACAACCTCAATACTTTGCAGCTATTTCAAGTTATTTAAAAAAAATACCAAACGCAGTAACCTTTCCACGGCGTATTAAAATTAAATTAAACAAAGATTACCTCTAAACGTCCGTTCGAGCCTCTACGTCATCCATCAACCACTTATGTTGTACCCTGTAATATTATCTGTGGTTTCGAGAAATATGAAGTAATGAAGTACAAATTAAGGGGTCCGTGTTATAAATTGTGTTCGTTTGCGTTGGAGGTTGACTTTTATAGGATGCGAATAAGTTAAGAACCTTACTCACAGTTTATAAATCCATACTCCATTCATGCTAATAATATAAATACGAAAGAAACTGTGATGAAAGAAAAAAATAAAATATTTATTTATGAAAACTAAAAATTTAGGTACTATATCGCGGATACCAAAATGTATGTTAAAATGTATGTAAATTTAGCAAATATGTACTTTTAAACTTACGCGATCTGAACACATTATTATTAGTATTAGACTACCCGTGACCACGACAGCGTGCAAACCTGTCGAAACGTCGGGAACATATAAGGTAATTTAAACGCGATAAATACCCGTCTAATACTAATAATAATTTAGCAAATGTATGTTAAAATGTATGTGAATGTAGGTAAAAGCAAAGAGGTAGATTGTATGTTGCACTGACAATACGGTATACTAACATTAAAACAATTTGATGTTACAACTGAAAGCAAGTTGTATCCCTACATCCATACTTTGAAATTATTAACTCACAAGAAACTCAGATCTAAATGTCAAACAATTTTGTACTAAACTTCAACCAGCTTTGCAAATTAGACTCTATTACCAAACAATAAGGTTAAAATTTATGTAAAGTGGGGAGTGATTCGCGCAGTAACCTTGCAGCGACGTCCTGACGTTTACTAATGACGTTATAATTGCACATTCGGTTTTAAGTCGAGACCACACTCGGTGTTGCCAACGAGGACAACGCTTTTCTACAATCGGCCGTAAATAAATAAGCATTTGTGTGAACTTTATTAATGCTTAGGTACTTATTATATGACCGGACAAAACTTGGTTTACTATTCAAATAATATTATAAAGAGAAAAGGTTTGTATTTTTTTTTTTGTTTGTAACGAAATAACTCAAAAACTACTGGACCGATTTCAAAAGTTCCTTCACCATTAGAATGCTACATTATCCCTGAGTAACATAGGCTATATTTTATATTTAAAAAAAATAGAGATACTTTTGCACTGATTTTTTACTTTTGTAATGAAAGAATTTGACCAATTTCTGATATAACTATTTTTTTAACTATAATTCTCAGAATAATGTAATGTCAAATGCAAGTCAAATGTCAGTTTATTCTTCGATAACTAGGTACGAGTTATTCTGGGGTTAGTGTTTAAACTAATTAGGTCGAAGCTAAGCTAAGTAAGTACTTACCTATAATAAATACTAATTATAAGTTAGGTACCTACTATCCGCATTCCGGGGTCTACGGCCTCTACAAATTTTGATAATCTAATGATCATGTTTTATGATAATTTTTATTGTTTAACTCATAATAACATAATTATTTTGCGTGTAAAGTAATTTGTTGAGTCTATTATCGGCTGTAGTTTCGCATAACCAAATTTTTATAAAAACTCAAAAAAACACGAGAAAAAAATATAAAAACAAGAGTCTCAGTACAAAACATCAAAAAAATCCTCAGGTAAGTATATCAAAGTAGCTAGGCACACTTATAAAAACACTATTTGAACTAAATAGTTTACATAAAGGATAAAATCACATTATAGGCAACTAATTGCGTGATATAAGCAACTAATTGCATTATAACGACAATTTAATATTGCCTGTGACAGCAAATGTTGGGTTCGCGTGATAGGACGACGCGAAATTACAACACTTAGTACTTAGTGTTTAATAGTAATTATAGCTAGCAGTGGATGTGTGGCATAAGCTACTACTTAATATAAAATTAGTCCGCTTAAACTATTACACAGATACCTATAGTGTCTGTACCTACTGCTTAAAATTCACTGTGACTCACATTTATGGATTGGGTAGAAAGGAGAATATGTTTTTGGTTGAAAGGAGATAAATAACTATTGGGTAGAACAATCTTGGGTCGAACGGAGAAGCACTCTAAAGCGAGTAAAGCTAGCGATAAATAGAAAAAAAGAAAAAAAAAAAGCTTATTGTAAGTATAAAATTAAAATCATGTAACCTACCTAATGTTTTAGTTTTTCAAAAACGGCATTATCTAACAATAAAACCGTTTGAATACTTTGTTCCTATCGGCTTATTCCCAAAGTACTCCACGTTTTGTTCCCAAAGTACTCCAAGAAATATTCTCAAACTACTCCACAAACAAAATATTGTTTTTTTAGTTAAATTCGACTCCACCCCACTGGTGTCCAAAAATAATTATCTCATACATTCGTTCTCAAACTCCTCCAAACATTTAATATTAGTCATCAGTAATGTAAATAATACTGATTTATTTCGCATTTTACTCCACAAGGTAACTGACGTACAGTCAGCTTAAGAAATACATATTTTAATAGTACAATAAACAGATTTTTCTTCTCTTATTATAGCGATAACCGCCTATAACGTCATAAAATGCCTTACCTAAACCTAAATGAATGAAGATTTAAAATAAAATACAGTACTTAACTGATTTAAAAAAAAAATATTAATCTAATCAACATCAAGAAAAAGAAGAAGAAGATCAACATAAGTACACATTTTCAAAAATAGACGGTAGAATAAAAAAAACAATATACCTACCTACTTAATTATGAGAAACCAAAATTTAGAAGTTTACCATAAATATTGATAGAAAAAAAACCATGACGTATTAACAGAAGAGTGTTTTTTTAAAAGCTTAGAAACTTTAAATTGAAATAAAAAAAACGCTATGAATAAAGCCAACTGGATGTATAAATTAATAACGTTTTTCTCTGTTTTATTTCAGTTTAAAGTTCTTCGCCTCTAAAAAACACCCGTTATTATAACTTACCCGTAAAAATCAGTCTCTTCAGCTATGCATTATGCTAATGCGAGACATATTAGGTCTTAGAATATATTCAGAAATAAAAAAATAAAATAAATAAATAAATATGATCACGACTGTTATCCCCAGGCTCGGTAGATATCTCCTCAGATCTTTAGTTACTTAGACCTTTGAGGATATCTAAAGGGGGTAGTCAGAGGCAAGTCCAAACATGACATTTGGTACATGCCCACATTTTGCACAGTAGTTAGTATTCCGTAGGTGACAGGCTGCAAGCCCATCGCCGCTTATAAAAATACTAACCTATGACATATACCTACCTTCGAATTTTTTGTTCTAGGGGTATGCCGGTTTCCTCACGATGTTTTCCTTCACCGTTTAAGAGCACTGGCATTGCGCACATAATTTTTTCGAATAGAAAAACTCATTGGTGCACGACCATGTTTGAACCCACGACCTTCGGCAGGGGTGCTACCACTACACCACCAGCGCTCTTATTATCAGAAATTAAATCATTTGTAATTTGGTATTTGCTTGTAACATTAACATACCTAGGTGTAAACAAAACTTATCTCTTTTGCTACCCTTTTTTTTCTAAATAATAATGCATTAAAAGTATGTACCTAAGTGATATTGAAGTGATATTACAATTTACTTTATTTACCGCAGACGTAAACGTTCAAAATTCCTAATTTGAAGAAAACTTTTGCCAGCATACCTAATTTTATTACAGAAATACTGTGACAGACTGTACTAATAACATTATTTTGTTTCGATGTTTTGAATGGAGTAGTCTTGAAACTTAAACGCACTATTTTTATTTTACCTTTTTTTAATAATAATTCTTTGGAGTAGATTGGGAACTAATGTTCGAGATTCTTATCTTTTTTGAACAAAAGAATGGAGTACTTTGGGAATAAGCCTTCCTATCTACCTACATATCTACTTACTTATTTAACCGTTTATAATAAATTGTTCAAAAAATATCTTAATTAGGGTAATTCGACCAAACTACACTTTAGTTTGCACTATCCCCGGAATAAATCTAAGTTAACTGTAGAGTAAACTGTCGTTTTACTTGCATTTGACATTACATTAATCTGAGAATAGTTATAAGTACCAGAATTTAGTCAAATTTCATTTAGAAGAATAAGTTTAGTAATTATTTTAAATATTTGTAATAATATTTTATGGTATTAAAAAGTTGGTAAAAGTACCTACTTAAGTAGGTACTTATTCAATTGAAATAATACTCATAAGTCAGAATAGGTATGGGATTTAGATTTGACATTTTCATTATAGAATCAAAAGCATTTTATATTTATTTAATTACATTTTTGTCATAATAAACTTGTTTTTTATAATTTTCACAAAAACATTTTTATCACTTAGATAACCTGCCTATAAAGTGTCATCAAAATCGTAAAAAATTAGTTTTACGATCGACTTTTTATTGATATTCTAAGAACCATTTTGTGAAAATAAAAAAAAAGATAACCCACGATCAAACAACTTTGAACCGTAATCTCTGTGCAACAAAGTAGAGTTTGTTTGTTACTACGCCCAAATAGTTCAGTAATTAAGATATTCCAAAGAGGTCAATCATGAATTCGAATAAATACTTAGATAGGTACTTTTTATCTATGGCTAATAACTCATCATAATAAGCGCATGTCATCTATACTAATATCATAAAGAGGAAAACTTTGATTGTTTGTTTGAAATGAATAGGCTCCGAAACTACTGAACCGATTTGAAAAATTCTTTCACCAATGTGTAGAATGAACTTTCAGGATGAACATAGGCTATATTTTATGTAGGTACTTCGCGGGCGACGCCGCGTGCAGAAGCTAGTTTAAAATAATTTCGTATTATCATCTAAACTATTTAATAGGTACCTACCTACCTCATTAAAAATCTTACGTTAAAAACAGTGTCAATACGTATAACTGACTCAGCTGCAGGTTTCCTCACGATGTTTTCCTTCACCGTTTGAGAGGACTGGTAATTTGACGACCTCAGTGGCGCAGCGGGCGAGAGTCCGCCTGCGACGCAAGAGGTTGCGGGTTCGATTCCCGCCGCGGAACAAATTTGTGTACGATCTGCAGAAATTTGTTCCGTTGGTCTGGGTCTGGTTTTCTAGTATAATAAAACAATATCTATCTATGTACATAATATGTATCAAATATATCAGTTATCTAGTACCCATAATACAAGCTTTGAGTAGCTTACTTTGGGGCTAGATGATGCTGTGTGGACTGTCCAGCATTTTTTTTTTTTTTTAATTACAGCACCAAATTTTTCAAATAGAAATACGTATAAAGTTCACGGATTTGAACCCACGATCGGAACGATACTACTACTAGAGCGCCATAGTGCTCTAAGGTAGCTGGGCTATTCTACTCAAATGTTTCATTATTCTCACTATTCGTCATTGTTCGCAACAAACAATTTTATTTATCCCGTAAAATATAAGTTGATTTTAAATGTGCCCTTCGTGAAATGATTTATTATTAATCAACCTTTGATTGCTCCATTTTCATGCTATCAACTTGAAAAACGAGTTCTAAAATCAAAGTTACAAAGTTTTTAAAAATAACGGTAAAATATCAAATTAAATAGAATCGCCCAGATATGTAGGTAATTAAATAAAATACGGCTTTATTTTCTGCAATCTATTAGCACTGTCCACTATTAATAAGTAAGACTCAGTTTCACTGCAACAATTTGACAAGATAATCTCTTCATAAGTCACTTCTCGAACAATAACTCACTTTAATTAATCATTTATTTTTTTATTATTTTAGAACACTCGACATCGTAAATCATATTGATCCCATCACTAGTGAATTCCAGAGTTGCCAATAAAAATATTTCTCGTATGCAATAATTATAATTGTATATATCTACCTACGAATAACGATAAATATAATTAGGTACCTACCTACTTACTTTAATATTTAAGTAGGTAGGTATGTAGGTGCCTAAGATACTAGTATCTGAACGCATATTGCTAGACTCTACAATTAATATTCTATAGTTTTGCAGTGAATA
This sequence comes from Cosmorhoe ocellata, assembly GCA_963675405.1. Classification (NCBI taxonomy): domain Eukaryota; kingdom Metazoa; phylum Arthropoda; class Insecta; order Lepidoptera; family Geometridae; genus Cosmorhoe; species Cosmorhoe ocellata. The sequence continues at coordinate 6,750,368 of OY776266.1, read as the reverse complement.
ACAGAATAGTAAATAATACGTACCTATATGATATAACTATGAGCAAAACTCATTTCTATTATCGCTACAAAAAAGTTCATTATGCTCTGAAACCGGCTCGAAAGTAGCCCAAGCTTGACATAAGTCAGCTGAGCTGTCACGTGTGGTGTAGTCGCCATATTTTTCCTCTAGACCCAGTGCTACCAACATACCAACCTTATTAATGACTGCCTTTATGCCCCACTCGCCCGAATACAAAGTATGCTCAAATTACCATCCAATTATGAGCCATTCAATCCTTTTAGTGGAAAATATTTCAAAAAAATAAGCGAACAATCGCTGGTAATTAAGAAAAAAGAGCGGAACGAAATATTTGAATGAGCAGTGCTACCAACATACAGTCACGCTGGCTAGTGACGCGAATTTATCGATTAAACGGTGATCGACACATTGGCAGTCACTCAGCGATTTGAAAAGAAAAACTGACGTATATTTTAAAGCATTGATTATACTGCTACCGTAAAATTATGTGGCTACTTATTACCTAGATGATTTAACATACCTAATGTTTAGAATTCATTAATCTTTTTGTTAAAGAAATCGTAATTCGCAAAATCACTGAACATTGTTTCTAAATAGAGACAATGTTGAAAAAAAATGACATGACAAATGAAAAAATAGACCATACGAGTAATCTATTGTATCTGAATAGAATTTTTGTAATTTTATAAGTTAGTAGGTACTTATGTTAGTCTGTGAAGTATGTACTTATAAAACTAAATATTTATTGAAATAAAGATATTTTAATAGTATCTATAATTTCACTCTAACTTGAACAAATTGTCAAAATTCTAATTCATCGATAACTGAACATCACTACCAATCAAAATGTCAACCAACAATGGCGTCGGCTGATAACCGCGGGCGTTCGACCCCACTCCGTCACACAAAGGTTCATTGTCAAACGATTATAACTTCTGAAAAAAAAATTGGTGCGACCGACGAACACCATTCTACCACTTTTTTTTTAACGCGCGAAAAGCCAGTTTAATTAAAATTGGGTTCTTTGTAACGGGTCTATAAAAATAATATTGTTGATAAATAGGGGTGGCACTCAATTGAAATTGGATAAGGGATGTATGATACTTCTGGTCTTCGAAGGGCGCAATATTAGATTTTTTTGTTGATTTATATAATGGTGCGAATTACAGTTTTGAGGGGTGACGCTTCCGTTACAGAAGCAATTTTGAGTTATTGTTACATAAAATATATACCTAGTTTACTTTGTGTTAAATAAGTTACCAGAACATGTTTAAAAACTACTGGCAGTAAAGAATGTTCTACCGAAACCAAATCAGATAAAAAAGTTATGATTTGACATTGACAGATAAACAAGATGTCCGCCCGTTCTACCTAAAACCGTTTTACATTCAAACGTAAATAAATCAAGTAGTAAAAAGTGAATTATCTTTGTAATTATATTATTATACATTTAATTACAGCTAATATGTATGATAGCTACATTGTAAAGTGTCACAGGCTATCACAGCTTCATGCATTATACGTAATTACGAAACAAGGTCTTCAAAAGTCGTTGATAATACTTTGAAATAACTATTTTATTGCACTGTTATTAAGATATGATAAGATTTTTTCTTAATTAAACGTAATGAAGATGAAAAGTTAATTGGCTTGGAAATAACAAACAAAAAATAATATTGTAAGAAACTTATATTTTTTAAATAGCTCTACTGAAAATTTTTTACATCCAACAATGGCAAATCAAGGAGGTTATGGTACTTATAGGATTAGAATAACCTCACCTAAGCCATCTTAGAAAAGAAACCGAAAAATATGATTTTCAATAACGGCTCTATATTTTTTGTCGAAGATTATAGCCCTTCTAAATACATACACAAACGAATTGGTAAATTTGACAAAAAATAACTACTTATTACTTACTTACAATAAATCATCTCAGAAACAAACAAGCTCTTAATTTCAAATCTCATTTAAAATTCGAACGGGCCGCTTTTTTCTTTGAAAATATTCAAAAAAGGATTTTACTTTGCAGGCCGGATTATAAGTTTAGTTTTTTTTTACTTTCCTTAACACGCTTGTGGCAAAGATCCTTTGGCTTTAAGTATTTTGAGATAACGAGTTCTTTCTTTATCATAATGGTGCCGTGTTTTAGATAAGCTACCACGTTTTTTTGTAGCGCACTATATTCTGTCAACGGTCGTCTTTAACACGCGATGACACGATGTTTATCTCAGAAATCGTTTAATGATTTTAAGCGAGCATTGAAGCACAGATTTACTGGTCTATTTTTGTCTCTGGAAATTATTTATGGTTATATTTTACTGCTAATGGGATATAGAAACTTTTTTGAGTTCTGATAAGTGATAGATAATGCAGTTGAGTGATGAATTATGTAGGTTAAGTAACTATTTATATCGATGGGTTAATAGGTAGGTACTAATGTTTCGTGATGATATTTCAATGTGCTACGGGACTATTAAAACTTTTAAGATTATTTTTAGTAGGTATAGGTTATCGACCTTTTATCTAGATACTTAATAATAACTCTAATAAACGCAACCCAACGAAAAAAGACATTTGAAATAATTGCAAACTCTTTACATGGCAATACTTTTAAGGCCATAGATTTTATAATTTATGAATGAAATTTTATATATTTTTATATTGTCCTAGACACTATATTTTGACTGTGTCTAAATAAATAATTATACAGTATTAGTTTGTACCTGCCTATTTAATATTAACTTTCAGGGTTGCCGTGATATTTTTTAATTTGCCGCCATTTTTAAATCTTCTTCTTTCTTTATCAAGACTTATTTTAAAAGTCAGCAACATTCATCTACTCTATCAACTGCCACAAAGTAGCTATCGCGCAGAAACAGTAAACAGTTGTTTATTATATAATTAGATAAACATAAATTGACGTGCAACCATCTTGCAAAGTGCATAGATCAAAACATAAACTCAATTAGGTAAACTGGCAGATAAAGACGTGATCGATGTAAAATTGATGTTTGTCAATATGAAATACGCTAGGTATGATATATTTATGAATTTAATGGTAATATTACCATAATCGTTTTAAAATAATCCACCTCCTATTTATCGTGTTTTCTGTCAACTATTTCCAAGTGGTTTGGCTACATCTATACCTCGTAGGTACTCTATACCTACTAATATTTTAAAGAGGAAAGTTATGTATTTTTGTTTGTAACGAATAAACTTAAAAACTACTGCTCCGATTTAAAAAATTCTTTCACCAGTAGAATGCTACATTATCCCTGAGTAACATAGGCTATATTTTATGTAGGTACCTCGCGAGCAAAGCCGCGAGAGGAAGCTAGTCTATAATAAAATTGTTGGTGGTAAAAATTAAAGAATCCAACAGTGGGCGCAAAGGGGCTGAATGATGATGATGATGATAAAAAAAACGTGGGGTAGATTCTACTCAATTTGATATTTTACTGTTATTGTAAAAACTTGTATAACCTTGATTTTAGAGCGCGTCTTTCAAGCTGATAGCAAAGACGGGAGCAACAAAAAAATTGGTTAATAATAAGTTATTTCACGAAGGGTACCTTACCTACATTAAAATTAAATCATATTTTACGAGATAAATAAAACTATTTGGGGCGAACAATGACGAAAATGAGAATAATTACGAAACCGTTGAGTAGAAATGCCCAGCGTCGGTCAAAACAATGCTTCGGCAAATTATTGAGAAATATCGTATTCAATCAATATTGGGGTTGACTTTTCGCAGTCAAAATTGGTTTTAATCGGTTACGATTTATGACATAAAACAAAAATGGTGAATGGCCCTACCACAAGCTCTTAGGGTAATATCAAAGTAATATAACTTTGATATTTCGTACCATGACACATACAAATTGTATTGAAGTAGTGTTACTTCAAGTTTGAAACTTAACGTTTCTGAAACATTATCGTTTGTAAGAGCTTGTGATAAGGCCATAGGACTTGCATATCTAGTCATTAACGAGTGATATGATTTGTAGGTCGTAAAATACTAAATTAAATTCACCAATTTCATGCCATAACATTAAATGATCATCATGCATTGATTTACGAGAGAAATCATTTGCATAATATATTCATTCCGAGCTAATAAACGCGTTTGTAGACTATTAATTGGATTTTGCTCAGCTCTCTATACTTCCTAATCATTCTGCCGACAGTAGCCTATTGACATTGATTAAAAATATGTAAAATTACAATTTCACTTATTAATATTTTTAAATTAATAATCCAATGTGTCTAAATTCCCATTCCTATCAAGAATATCCAAAATAGTTCATAGCCTTATTTAAGCTTAACTTTTTTTTAATTATTTTCTCACGGTGTTATTCTGACAGTTAAACTGTCACTTTACCTCGATTCATAGATCTATCGACCTGTCATATGACACGTTCAAATTCCATCGGAGGAAATTCCGAAAATTTTCAACAAAACAGCCATCTTTTGTTTAAAATTGACTTGACAACTTGACTATGACTCTGTGACGTTGACAATACTTATAAATAAATACACTTGACACTGGCAAAATTGTTCTCTATGAGACAGATGCCATAATTGAAGAAGAAGAAGAAGACACGAATTTGTCGTGTCTTTCCGTCTTTTATTTACAACTTAATCACCGACAGATTTACGAGATTTTACGCCTTTGGACACGAATCGAATGTTACACCAAATACTGATAATATCTATTTTTTTAACTTCGGCTTAAGTTATGAAGTTTAACAAAGGGTTAGAAAAGGCTCTTTAGATTATTTATTATTAGACTTAGACGCATTTAAAAACTGGCATAATTAATGATGAAAAGATAAGAAAAAATATTTTAGTAGGTAAGTAACAAAAATTTTTTTCACTAAATTTATACGTAGACGATAATGTAACAATTATTGACTATGACTCTGTGACGTTGACAATTTTAAATAAAAATACACTTGACACTGGCAAAATTGTTCTCTAAGAGACAGATGCCATAATTGAATCAGAAGAAGATGCTAAGTTACAAAGAGTCTTTTAAATCACTAGATGTGATGGCTTACCTCCTGGAAATCTATGTGGAAATATCCTCCCGTGCCGGTTAATGAGCCACGGGTAGAGTTGGTAGGACTCCCGTGGCACCGGTGCGGCGGGATGCGGCGGCGGATGGGGAGGTAACGGCGCTCCAAACCCTTGCTGCTGGTGAGCGATGGCCGCCGCCAGGGCCGCTCCTTGGAAATGCGCCAGGAACTGATGATGGTGGCTCTGCGCATCTAAATACGGATGCCTCTTCATCTCAGGGGGAAAGACAGCCGGTAACGCGCTGGGTCGCAGCAGCGGCCGCGGCGACGGACTCCTGGGAGAAGCCACCGGCGACGGCGAGCCGGGGCTGGCCAGCGGCGGCGAGGCATGCTTCGACCTTTCAGAGCCAACTATACTGTCTATACTGAATCCGATCTTCGGCTTCGATGGCACCGCCACGACAGGGGTCGGTGCGAGAGGCATCATGCTTTCGCGCACTGTCCGTCACAATCCGAATCAGAAGCACATGTCACACATCACAATCCATCATGACGCGAACGCGCGATACGTACGCCAAGGCGGCGCGCGGCCGAATGAGGATTCCGCTCTCGACGACGCCCGTCGACGAAACCGAAAAAAACAACTAACATGGACTCCCAACTTGCGATTGGCCGGAGTTTCCCGATGGGTGTCGCCGAGGCTCCGAACTAAGTTGTTTATTTGAATATCCGTGATCCAATTGGTGGAGAGACGTGCGAAGGTGTTATTTGAATTTCGAACGCTTTCCGAATGGGCGGTTCGAGTTTGGAACTCGTGATTCAGCCGGCTGGATGGCGTATTATGAGATTCGTTCCGGGGAAAGAGACAGGTGGAGCTTTTGAATTTAGCTGGTTATGATTCAATTTGGCGTTGATGGGTTGGTGGCGAGTGTCCGCTTGTTCGTTTTGGGATGTCGCCGCGCTCGGTGCACGCCGTAATACTTTTTAATTAACTCGGATGCTTTATTAGCTTAATGTCGCGAGATAAACGCGAGTTAGCGGCTCTTTGTTTTCCCGCGGAAATTGACTTTGAACAAAATGGCGGCGAGTAGTGTTGCGCTAATTTATAGGTTAATAATTTTACCGTTAAAATAATACGTTGTGCGTTGAGGCGAGTTTTGTGTGTAATGTCGCAAAATTAAAATTTAATTAAACACGATAGATTTTGAATTTCACGCAAATTTGACGCCATCATAAACTAAACTGTGTTTGGTAAATAGTTTGATTTTTTAATTAAAATTGTTATTAATTTTTGTACTAGTGCAATAACAGAGTTAATTGAAATTTGTTTAGTTAAGATTGCATAGTACATATTACCTATAGGTAGTTAGATATGCCCAGTAGCTACTTTAGGCAAAGATTTAAATCGTAGATATGCCCGTACCGTACTGAGACCGCGCCGTTTTGTCGCCACACGAAATGAGATAGTTCGCTCATTTGGCACACCAAATATTTTCAATTTCAGGGTAAAAGAGGAATAAGTAGGTAGGTACCTACCTAAGTATATTTTTTTACGAAAGATAGTGCAATATAATTGCACAATAAATCGTAAAATAACTGTTTGGTTAATTTTATACTAATCATTAGTGTGCGTGCATCGGCATTTTGTTAACACACACAAGTAAAAACAGTGCCACAGTTTTTGGCGTCCGGGCATATCTACGATTTAAATCTTTGGTAGGTAACTAACTACCTATAACTGACGTGCTATCTCTTTAGGAGATTAATAAGTAGGTACTTATTTTGAGAAAGAATCCATATTTTTTTTTGAATCCTCACATGCCTAAATACTTTCATAGATAAAAAATATCTAGTAAGTTAGGTACCTACTAATATCCCGCTACTCAATTCTCTAACGAGCTAAACACTCTGCAAACGCACGCACCACCCACCCGCTTGCATTTTAATTTTTGGGCGGACAGATGGTCTTAAGATAGACGGATAAGGGAGAGTGGAGGAAGAGAACGTGTTGTGTCGACCCCACCAGTGGGATAAGGGTAGGGAGATAATTATGGTCGTCTAGAAATTATCAGGAACAATAGGTCTACTATGAGTTTTCACAATCTAGGTACACTCGCTAGCGACTGTAGTAAAAATGTACCTACCTATGAAAACTTGTACAGCGCCTCTAGCGGATAGTAGGGTACTAACGTCACGCAGTTAACTAAGTATTCTACGTCACAGCGTACTACAGCGACTGTAGTTTGCGCTTCATTAATTTGCTTAGAATTTGGTACCATGAGTAACAATTTCGACAGATGTCATAGTAACGTAGGTACTATTACTACTGTAGTAACGTCAGCCGATCTAAATGTGACAACTCATGGTAGACGTACCTACTGTTCGGCTCAAGATTTGACACTATCTTCAAACTTTTCAGGATTTACAACATCATGCTGGTTTCTTCTCGATGTTTTCCATCACCAATTAAGAGTATCTCACTGGTGAGGTGTACATAGCTACAATAATTTTCAAATGGAATAATCTAAAACCCATTGGTGCACGATCGGGTTCGAACCCACGATCTAAGGATTGGAAGGTAAGCTCGAAGCTATGTTGGTGTATCAGGCCTTAGAATTCTTAGCAGATTACAGAGAACAATCGTATTATCACGCCTGTTTACAGGGTCACAGTGACGCAAGAACGGCTGGCTCATTCATTAGCAAGTTACTAGTAATATTTCATGAAATTACGTCAGCCACTTTGCAATTTGCATCGTCTAAACGTAACTTGGTGTCTATAGATTTAGTTTTCAATCAGAAAACCAGCCTAAAATATTTATTAGGCATTATTTAACATAAGTAGTCTTAATTCATAATGTCAATGGCATAACATAATATCTAGAAATTGCAATGATTCGTGTTAGGTATTTGTTTTTTGTTAAGTAGCCTCATTTTTCTCTCCATAGAAATTTCCGATTTAACCGATATCAAAGAGGAAAGATTTATATTTTAGCTTGTTGTAACGAATAAGTAAACTAAAAATATACCTATTGGTCCGATTTAAAACATCCTATCACCATTAAAATGCTACAATATAGAGTAAACATATTGATGGATTTTTTTTATTCGCGGGTAACAGCTGTTGACATAAGTTGACAGTGATCTAGCTATTCTTTCCAGTCTGTGGCATGGTGTGTTAACAAACGTGAGTACATTTGAATGGTTGAACGCTGCTCGGGTAGCTAATCCGTAGTTACAGGAGTACGTTGTCTATGATTACAGTAAGTGCTATGTAGCGGTTTAAGTTGTTCTGTGACCTTACCTAGCCTTTGGTTTTATTATCTAGGTAAAGTGAGATGTTCTAGGTATAAACTTAAGGCCCTAGGTATTTGGTTGGTAGCTTGGTAGAGTCAAGGCAAGTCTATTTATTTTGAACTTTATCTACATTTAATGAGATTGGTGGTGATTTTGTTGTTACGTCAAGCTAGCTAAAATCCTTTTAATATTATAAACGCGAAAGTTTGTAGAATGTATGGATGTATGTTTGTTACTCTTTCACAAAAAAACTATTCAATGGATTTTGATGAAATTTGGCACAGATATAGATTATAGTCTGTAATAGCACATAGGCTACTTTTTATCCTGGAAAAAGGTACGGTTCCCGTGAGATAGATTTATTTTTGTTTTTCAAGATACCACACGGGCGAAGCCGCGGGAAGCTAGTTTATTATAAAATTACTTACTTATATCGATTTTATTTTGTCTAACTACAAGTTTATTTAAATTAAAGTAATATAAATGCCAGTTCTTGCTAACTAAACGTGCGATTGACGTATTTTTACCATATTTTTAGTAGCCATGTACCTACCTAGGTAAATTGGAAATGGAAGAAGATCACAATGTTGTGCCTACCCCACATAGGTAACGTGGGAATAGGGCAGGAAGATAATGATGAGTATATTGCCGCAAAGTCACAGTCAAATTGGAAAATTAAATACCATTAGGTACCAATTACAATTAATTTACTTACAATTTAGTTTCAATTGCAGAATAAACCAGCGCATATTCTATGCAATTATAGAACAAAAGTCATCCCGTCATCCCGTGACCACGACAGTGAGTAAACCTGTTGAATCGTCGGGAAAAATGTATAAAGTCAACTTTACTATATTTTAAAACTGTCAATTATTTTTTACTAGCTTCTGCCCGCGGCTTTGCCCGCGTGAAAAACAAAAACAATCTATCCCATGGGAACAGTACATTTTTTCGGGATAAAATGTAGCCTATGTGTTATTCCAGACCATAATGTATATCAGTGCCAAATTTCATTCAGATCCGTTCAGCCGTTTTAGCGTGAAGAAGTAACAAACATACATCCATCCATCCATCCATATATTCTTACAAACTTTCACGTTTATAATATTAGTAGGATTATGTCCATTACTTAGGTATTTGGAACTAGTGCGGTGAAAGGCTAATGTGCGCCTCAGACTGAGGCTTTAGGCACCTTTCGTACACTAGGTTAGTTTTCGTGTACCTAATGAAATAAGAAAGTTTTTCAGGAAATTTTAGCTAGTTTAGGGAAACGAGAATTCTTCTTCTTCTTCCTCTTCCTGCCCTTTTCCCACGCTGTGGGATCGGCACAACACGTTTTTTCCTTCCATTTTCCTCTATCATCCGTCATTTCAGTACTCACTCCTTTCTTACCCATGTCATCTTTCACACAGTCCATATCATCTTTTATTTGGCCCTACCCTGTATCCATCCACATTCATAAGTACTTACCTACCTATCTCAGAATACTTTCTGTATTCTGAGGTACCTATCTACCTAACACTCTCCTCGTCACATGACATTCATCTCTTCTCATAACATGCCCATACCACGCTAACCTATTAGGTACCTACTCCTCATTTTTTATTTTTTCTCCATGTTTACCATCTACAATGTCCTTGCACTAATTCTTAAGATGTTAAAATAATATATGTAGGTATCTAATATTTCGGCGTGGATGTTATAATAAATATATTTTTATTTATATATCTAATATTTCGTGGTTCGTAGGTATTTTATAAAATTTTTAGCTATTCCGACATAAACATCAAAATCACCACCTCCACCTACATAAGCTTAGCTTTCAAAAGAGTTTTTTAACCCCTGGCTATAGTATCCCTGGATATGGTAACCTATATTTCGAAAAATAGGTAGTAAGTAGGTACCTACCGCATGTAATGGACTCCAAAACAGTCATTTTACTGCTTATTACCATTACTGAGTTAAAACTGTTCTGAATTATATTGCTTTAGGGATGCGACAGTTATTGACTGTCGATGAAAGTTTTTAAACGACTTAAAAAAAGGAGTTATCATTTCACCATTTTTTTTTTATCGTGGTTGTGTGTATGTTTCTTGATAACTCCTCCGGTATTTGACCCATTTTGATGATTCTTTGACTGCTGTAGGTATCTAGGTACCTACCTATAGATAATAATCCCGCGGTGGTCCCGCATACACTTGATTCACGTGAGATAGGTACCTAATTACTTTTTCTTTAAAACTGATAAGACAACATCAGTTTTTTTTTGCCGTAAGTATTTTCACAGTGAAAGATTATTTTGCTTTTTCATATACTTAGGTACATATAGCACTGTAATAATATTGAGATTAAGATTGTTTCTATTATCTACACTTAATTATGATAAAGCGCTAAAATTATTTTTTTTTGTTTGTAGGTATGTAGGAAGTAGGTACCTAATCCGAAAGTACCTACCCGACCAATTTCTTGAATTCTTTCACCAATGTTTAGAGTTAACTTTTAGGATGAACATAGACGCTGTGTACCTTCCTATATGTATTTTATTTAGGTACCACGCGGGTGAAATCGGCGGAAGCTCGTTTAGTATAAAATATAAAAAAGTACCTTCCTATTGCATTTACTTTATTTTTTTCCCTATCGTACCTCTAGTTCTTTCAAATAATGCATTAGTAATTTAGTACCTACTCGTAGGTAAACAAGTTTATAAATTCTAAACTACTGACTTTGTAACACATCGCCTTCAGCCATCATTAACCTACAGGTAAATTCATATGCTATAGTTAACCTATAAAATAAATAAAAATAATAATAAATAGTGCTGGACAGTCCACACAGCATCATCTAGTCCCAAAGTAAGCTACTCAAAGCTTGTGTTATGGGTACTAGATAACTGATATATTTAATACATTATATTATACATACAAAATAATAAATCGATATCGATACAATCGCATCACTAGCGGAATCAATCATAAAGTGTCGTTGAGCAAACAATGGGTGGAGCGACGCGGGCGGTCGACGCATTAGCGGAGCGCCCTTGCGGGAATCATTGTTCGTACGTTCCTTTTGATTTATAAAGCAAAGAGGAAGTTTGGAAGTAGCGGAAGACAGAATAGTTGAGAATAGGTAGGTAAGCTAGGTAATAGGTGTGTTATGAGAAGGGATGAATGTCATAATGAGAAGAGATTTGGGTTTGCTCTTATTTATAAAGCATGTTAGTACCTATATGTTATATTTTATCTGTTCCTCTTTAACGCATTGGATAATTATTATCTGTTATGTTATTCTGAGTTTAATAAACTGAATTTGAATTTGATTTTGAAAGCAGAGTGGAAGTTTGGAAGTAGCGGAAGACATAATAGTACTTAGTAAGATAAGCTTGGTATACCTAGGTGTTATGAAAAGGGATGAATGTCATAATGAGAAGAGATTTTGGTATGAACTGATTTATAAAGCAAGAGAGGAAGTTTGGAAGTACCTAAGCAGCATTGGAGACAGAATAAAGGTAGGTTACTTAGATACCTGTTGAGAATAGTGTTAGATTCTACCTTCTTAACTCTGTTGTAATTCAAACATTTTTAAAAATGTAATAGGTACCTACTTTTGAATTGTAGCATGGGCATTTTATGAGAAGAGAGGAATGTCATCTACATATGTGACGAGAAGAGATTTGGGTAGGTAGGTATGAACCTTAAATTAAGCTTAATTTTACGGTGACATTTTAAATGATGATTATTCTCACTAAAATTAGCTCTCATCCAAAATACAAAATCTGCATCTTGGTTTGAATTCCTTAAAATATTATTTTAGTAGAGTACCTACCTACCTCTACCTAACTTAGATAAGATTTAGGTTGGTTTTTTTATATAAGTTGGTAATATTAACCCACAGAAAAATAAAATAACGGTGATAATTTAAGAAAATTGAGCGTTATCCTAAAAAAAGTGATGGGAAATTACAATTTTTATCGATATCGATAAAAATCGAAATAAGAGCGCGCAGCCATTTTGTTAACATGACGTTTACGAGCTCGCGTTTAAAGGCCTCGTCACACCACGCCGAGATTAATTTAATATTTTGTAATTGCTATTTAACTTCCGTTGGTTTAACGAGAAAATGGTTTTGTTTTGTTTAACGAGCTTTGTTTGACTACCTTGTTGTTTGGAAAAGAACACTGTAAGAACAATGTAAGAATATTGTTACATTGAACTCTATTTAGAGACTATTTGACAGCACTTGTAGTCTATGGTAGTGGCCCCGCCGTCGTGGGTTCGAAGCCAAGTATCAATATTTTTTTTTTTGATGAAAAAATTAGGTGTGTGTTCTCAAACCTTAACGTTCGAAGACCTTAGGTATGTGTAAGTGCACGAAAAAAGTCTCTGAGGCGCACATTAATCCTTTCATCACACTGGTTCGAAAGAATTAGTAACACGATAATGCGAAAGTAACTATGTGTCTTACGCAATCACGCCTAAACTACTGAACCGATTTTGATGAAATTTGGTACAAAAACAGGCTAGACCTTGAGGAAGGACATAGGTTGTCCCGAAAAAATTACAGCTCCCGTAGGATAGATATGTTTTTGTTTTTTAAGTTAACATGCGGGTGAAGCCGTTGACGCAAGCTAGTATAACATAAAATATAGCCTATGTTACTCAGGGATAATGTAGCATTCTAATGGTAAAAGAATTTTAATTAAGGTTAATTCGTTACAAACAAAAATACAAAAAAAAACTCTTATCGATTATTTATAAATACTTATAACCTTTTTTCAAAATTCAAACTAAGATTAAAAAAGTAGAAAAATTCAAACTAGGAAAATAAGTTACGAAATATAAGATCACTACCTACCTTCATCATCTACATACCTTGTGATCTTATTTTTCCTAACCTAGTTGCCTTTTTACGTTCAACCTAAAAACTAAGTAGGTAGGTACGAAACACACCGAAGCCTCATTAACTCCTCCCCAAGGCAACATAAAACGTGCCCGTTCTGTTTGTTAATTCCTTTAATTACAACCCAAACGGTCAATTATTTACAAAAATAAATAAACAACGCCACATTTCGAGTTGTAAGTTGTAACTAGTTATTCATAATTACTTTAACTAAGACGTTACTTACGCGCTGAAAGTGGCCACTTATTATAGATCTCTTAGCTAGGACGTTGATGGATTAGGCGAATAGGGATGGGCTTGCATATAGCCGGTGGAAGTTATCGATAGTTTTATAGAAGTATAAAAAAATACTCATGAAAATCGGACTAGGTACCTACTCTGTTAAAAAGGTATGCATAAAAAAATAATACACCTACCTATATTCAGTGATCTGTTATAGTTAACTAAAGCCATATTCGCGTCGACTTGAGAACCTCCTTCGTTTTTTTCGTTGGTTAAAAAGAGCACTGGGGCTATTCGGACAACATCAAAGTAATGTAACTTTAATACTTATTTCGTACCATAACCTATACTAAAAAAATATTGAAGTATTGTTATTTCAAGCTTAAAACTTAACATTTCTGAAACACGATGGTTTGTAAGAGCTTGTGGTAAGGATCCTGGTGATGTATCGATAGCTCTCCTGCCGGCCGACCCGAATGTCGTGGGAAATTTTTTCATTCGAGAAACTGTGTGCGTAAGTTAGCAGTGATAGGTTTGCCACCTATCACTTTTTTTTTTTTTTTTTTTTTTCCCTAACCTATTTTGTCCCACTGCTGGGCAAAGGTCTCCCCCAAACCCCTCCAGTCGTCCCTGTTCTTGGCTGCATCCCACCAGTCTTTCGTAAAGTCCCACCTCTCACTTACGGAGTAATAAATGATAACAGCATATATTTTTTAAAAGAAAAAATTCTTATTGATACGTATAATACATTGATGTATATACACAAGTTATTTCCAGTACATAGGGCTGTGCACAATTGGTAGGACCTTTTACGACTTTTATTCCAATCTATTTTCCCAACCCTAACTTCGTATTTGTATTTTTTTAATGGCCGCCTCCGGCTAACGTCCCAGGCCGTTCGGCTATACCATATAATTAGCCGGTTATAAAAAACTAGGTAATTAATTGTGTTTTCTTTGTGGGCACGACTGATGCCTGTGTGTTAGATTGATATTTATTGTTGACATTTCGTGCGGTGTCTTACCTACCTTACCTAGGTAGGTACACTAAGGTAATCTAATCGTCTTGTAATTCTTTATTATAGGTACACAGTAAAGTATTTAGACTTTTTAAACTTCCGTGATTTGATGACATAATTATAATTGAATAACGGGTATTCGAAACGTCGGGAATAAAAACAAAATAGGTACGTGATAAATACCCGTTATTCAATTATAATTAAAGTATTTAGAGTCATTGAAAAAAATCAATCTCAATTTCATATTTCACCGTTATTTTAAAAATGTTTCTAACCTTGATTTTAGAGCTTGTCTTTCAAGCTGACAGAATGAAGATGGAGCAATAAAAGATTGGTCGTTAATAAGTTATTTCACGAAAGGCATAATAATTAAAATTAACTACCTAATATTTTATTATGAGCAAACCAAAATTGTTTGTTGCGAATAATGACGAAAGTGCGAACAATTCCGAAACCGTTGAGTATCTAGATTGGTTAAAAGAGGTAGGTAAAAAAAGGTACCCCTACCTAGATTATTATAATTAGGTTCATACTTAACTTAGGTACTTACTTGTTAATTTTAGGCTCTATGTGTAAGCCTTTAAGTGCGGCTACATTAACACAATAACCCAGATAATATGTATTAAACATACTGAAAATTACCTCAGAGACAAGACCGAAAACTGATACTGCTCTTATGAATTTAGGTTTATATACTGCAATTGGTAGGTAGATATGGGTAAAACTTTCATTGGTATCAATATTGTGAATGTAAAAAGTTTGACTTTTTGATATGGTCGATACAACAAAATGACTCGTGTTTTTGTCGTGTTATTTCGATTCTAACTTTTTATCTCGCCGCTCATAGGTACCTAGGTACCTACCTACCAACAGAACAATGAAACAGTTAACGGATCGCCACCACCTACCTACACCAATACAAACCCACCGTTTATTTCATGAGGTTACAAAAATGGCGTGCGTGTTGGTCATTTAAACCATTAGCAGTTCAAACATAGCTCTAAACTACGGCTCAACTTGGTATAGATTCCGTTTACCAAGCTAATTATTGCTTTATCGATGGTGCGTGCGTAAGAGATTTCAAATTTCAAAATGGCTATACCGAATGGTTGCCCGCCATAGTGATCTAGTGATGGGACTATTCCAAAGTACAGAAACATCGATAGTCGATGTCGATGGATTTGGATCTGTAGGTAGGTACTTTGGTGAACGTCTTTCCGTCTTACGACGTACACATAATTTAATTTACCAATCAATGGTATGGTAATTTTGATATGGTTTCATATTTTATGGTAGATAAGTATGTAACCTACCTACAAATTCTCCTTACTATTGTCTAAAGAAATTAGGGCCATCTTCAATAATTTTATTGTATGTACCGACTTGGTACCGACATAATAAAAACATTTTATTTCAGAACAGATAACTACATTAACTTGTGAAAAAACAGTGCGCTAGCTTGCCACAAAATCTTTGTCTATGGCATCTGACTATAGTGAATAATTTTGCCCAGTGTCATGTCAAGTGCATTTTTATTAAGTTGTCAATGACACAGAGAAGAAACAACTTGATATTTCAATAAATTGACATTGCTATCTGACAATGACATTGATAAAAATCACAGACGTACTAGGGATACTACGTATATAAAAATCAAAATACACATAACTTTTTTCAGCCAAGACAGATGCAAGACACTTGACAGTTGACACTGACAAAGTTGATGGGTAATCTAAAAAAAACTGCGTGAAGAAATATTCCGAATTCCGGGAATTCACGATTTTTAAATTAAATAGTGTAATTCTGGTGAAAATAATGACTTTATCTTATAAAAACAAGCGTGCCTGAATTTAATATAAATGTACAGAGGATTCAGTTTAATGGGTTACCGTATAAGTGGATCAAAATGCCTTTTAATCTGTTTACTGCTAACTTTAATCATGGGATGCTATTTGGCGTCTTTACCTATACAAAACGGTGAGTTAAATACTGGTTAATACTTCTAAAACCTACACTTTATTTAAATCTGCCATGCTTTAACAAAATAGTATGTTTTCTTATACAATAAACACTGACAAAATGTTTTTCTATTTTTCAGAAAAAAAGGCATTACCTAGTCACAACCGCCACGAAATCGCTTCCAAAGAAACAGCCAAAAAGCGCCTCGCTATTCTAGTGCCATTCCGAGACAGATTTGAAGAGCTACTTGAATTTGTACCCCATATGTTCAACTTTCTGGGCAAACAAAACATACCTTTCCACATTTTTGTGGTTCAACAAAAAGATAGCCACCGTTTCAATCGAGCCTCGTTAATAAACGTCGGATATTTATATACAAAACAGGAGTATGACTACCTCGCTATGCATGATGTTGACTTACTACCTATGAACGATGATTTAAAATATAACTACCCGTCAACTGGTCCGTTTCATATATCCTCTCCCCAGACACACCCTAAATACCATTATGACACATTCATTGGTGGTATATTGCTGGTGAAAAAGGAACATTATCAGCTGGTGAATGGCATGTCCAATAACTACTGGGGTTGGGGATTGGAAGATGACGAGTTTTATGTAAGACTGAAGGATGCCGGACTGAAAGTTACCCGACCAAGTAATATTACAACTGGGACAGAGAATACCTTCAAGTAAGTATTAGATCTTATCATCGAAGGATTTTATCATGTCATCATTATTTATCTAACTGATAAACAAATACATCAAATAATATTCTTATCACAACTAGAGTTAACTATACTTTGCAATGATAATAATAATAAATCTATACTTGGAATTTGGAAGATGTCATGGTGATAAGGAGAGTGTTGGTATGAATGTGGATGGATACAGGGGTAGAGGTAGGACAAAGAAAAGATGTATTTAGACTGTGTAAAAGATGACATGGGTAAGAAAGGAGTGAGTAGGTACTAAGATGACGAATGAAAGAGGGAAATTGAAGAAGATAATGTTGTGCCGACCCCACATAACATGGGAAAAGGGCAGGAAAATGATGATGATTTGGAATTTGGATGATGTTTTTTCCTACATACCTACTAATGACTTGATTTATACTAAATAATGAATAATGCTGGACAATCCACACAGCATCATCTAGCCCCAAAGTAAGCTACTCAAAGCTTGTGTTATGTACTAGATGACTGATATATTTAATATATTATATACATAGATAGATATTTTTTTATTATACATAGAAAACACCCAGACCAACAGAACAAATTTCTGCAGATCGTACACAAATTTGTTCCGCGGCGGGAATCGAACCCGCAACCTCTTGCGTCGCAGGCGGACTCTGGCCCGCTGCGCCACAGAGGTTGTCTCTATACTATACACGTTAATACACACTAAATATTATTGCAGAGTCAGGATAATGATTATAATAAACTTCTTGGTACTTAGAAGTAGCTAAGTAACTAAGAACTTGATAAAATTTAAGCAAAACTTCATATTATCCTTTCAGACACATTCACGACAAGACATATAGAAGACGCGACATGCGTAAATGTTTCAACCAACGCGAGGTCACCCGTCGCCGCGATCGACGTACGGGGCTCCATGACGTCCAGTACAAGATATGGGGCTCCCATAAAATGACAGTAGATGATCTGCCATTTACAGTCATCAACGTAGAACTAATGTGTAACAAAAGTGTAACGCCATGGTGTCAATGTCCGGATGTCAAACCTCCAGTTAAATTAAGTAATCAAAATGGTAGGAAGTAAATAGTTAATTTGTTTTTCATTTTAAATGAAATGTACATAGCAAGAATAATTATAGATATTGTGAAATCTAGATGTTTGAGAATGGGTTTCCAATGAGTTACACTCATCACATCACTTACTGGGCCTTACCACAATTTTTTTGGGCAATATCAATGTAATATAACTTTGATATTACTTACCATGACATCAAATTACTTCAAGTTTGAAACTGATGTTTCTGAAACATAATAGTTTGTAAGAGCTTGTGGTATAGCCCCTGTTAAGAGTTTTAAAGAAACAATAATTATTATTAATATTATCAAAAAAAATTAAAATATATCCATGTTTGGTTTTCTAGATAATTTAATTTTTAAGCATAACTTATCCAATTGTTTGATGCCATGTGAACTTATTGATCTTTGAATGAACAATTTTTTTTAATTATTTTTACATTATACAGTGGCACAGAAGTAATAACCATATTGGTTTAAAAATTATACCAAAACGGTCATTACTTTCGCGCCCCCCAGTACATACTTGCTCAAATATTTTTTAATGTTAGAAAATTAGACTATCTTAAGTCTACCAATGTACTCATATATTCATACACTGTATATATACAACTCCAGAGTATGTCTTAATAAAGACAGTTTTCTGTGTGCGGTTCAGTAATTTTGATTCTAAGTTGCGATGGGCTTGCAACCTGTCACGTACGGAATACTATCTACTATACAAAATGTGAGCATGTGCCAAATATCATGTGTTTGGACGTGCCTCTGACTACCCTCTTTATATATCCTCAAAGATCTGTGGAGATGTCTACAGAGCCTTGAGACAAGATCATGTTTTTTTTTACTGCACATATAGAATAGTACCTAAATTGTGACTGAAATATTGATTATTTTAAGACTAATGAGATTATTTTATCTAATTGATAAAAGGCAGTTAATAAAACAAAAAATATAAATAAATAGAACATTTTATTTACCTGAATAAAAGTGTGATTAATAACAGTATTATATTTTATGACCAAGCCAAAATAGAGGTAACTTGAATATTACAATATAAATTGTGTAAATTGAAATAAACATTATTATTCACATAATAATATCTACATTTAAGCTACAAACAAAATAATTATATCTATGGAACATTAACAATTCTGAAGCTTAAGATAGCTAAAATATAAAAACATTTACTACACATAAATACTTAATAATAAGCTGTAAGTACATATCAGATATGTATCACTAATAAATGCTACACAATAGGTACTTTTGGTAAACATGAAATTTTAAATCCAAAATCCAAATTTCTAAAATTTGAGTTGTAATTTTTAATATAATAATATATAACATATATTTTTTAATATAACATAAAAAAGTCATATAATCGATTGAATATCGTTGCATATCTATTGATTTTTTAAATAATTTTGAGCGATGTAGGTAACTAAAAGTATATTAAGGAAATGAGGTAAAAATAGCAAAGATTTAAAATAATGCAATCCTGCATGCACTAGCTAAGGGTAGTAAGTACAAAAAAGCTAACTATCCACTACAGATAAGTAACATCGGCCTAATATTCCACATCTGAATCAAACACCACTCAGCATACAACTTTTAAAAGATTATAATTTTCTAGGAGCCTGATATAAAAATATTAATGTAGGTACCTAGTCACAGGAAGACTAAAAAAATATTCAAGTAAAAAATGAACCTTAAAAATTAGAAGTGGGCTTTTCTACTCAATTTGATATTATACTGTTTGCTCGTCTTTCAAGCTGATAGCATGAAGAGCAATAAAAGATTGGTTGATAATAAGTTATTTCGCAAAGTAGGTACTTACATAATATTTAAAATTAACTAATATTTTACGAGATAACCAAAATTGTTTGATGCGAACAATGACGACAGCGTTAGCGAGTAGATAGCCAAGTAGGTAGTACTTAGTACCAACATAATTAAATCGAGTACTGAAATCACATTTTATTTAAACTACTTAGTTAGGCAAGACGATTCAGCATATTTTAATGGACTTTCACAAATACCTTAACTGTAGTTACCTTTTAAATATCCTGTTAGTTTTTATCAATACTAGTTTATTTCACATATAAAACACTTTTTACTCTGACTGTCCAGTAGCCAGTCAGTAGCCAGTCAGGTAGCCAGTGTACAAACTGCCCCAAAATTTTTGTAATTTGCATAACAAAAGAGTGTACGAACTGCCTACAACTCTTATTTGATGGGCACTGGTGGAAATTCGGTTGTTTTGCAGACTAACTTAAAAAATGCTACTACAGGTACGATCTTATTTGGCTTACTATAAAGACCAAATTAGCGAAACATTTTTGAATGACAGTTTTAAAATGATCTAAAATTGATTTAGAATTGTAATTTAAAATGTTTACGCTAATTTAGTATTTGACTTGAACAAAATAAGGTCGTGTTTAGTTCAGCATTTTTTTCGAGTTCTTTAGTCGCGGAACAACAGAATCACCACCACTATGTCAAAAGTTCAATTAAACTACCAGTTAAGGAATTAATGAACATCTCAGTTATATGCATAAAAACAGGCTTTTTATTTTGGTAAAGGTAAGCTTTCTAGAAGCTCTTGCATTAGGCCCTAAGCTATGAAAATGTCCCTTTTCCCTTTTCATTTTCCACAGAAAGATATGTTACCTAGGTATACTTACATATTTTTAGTACTCGTACGCTACATGACCGCTGTAAAATGACAATTATTTTATGTTTTTTTAACAAAATGACGGTTTTCCAATTTTCTACCAGAAGATTGAAGGTTTTTTTCTAGCTCAAAAAACGAACAAAAGATATATAAAGTAGGCAAGGGCGGATCCAGGGGGGGTCATGGGGGTCATGACTCCCCCTGGGCTGGGTCCAGGACCTAGGTGGACCACAAATTAAAATTATATAATAAGGATTTTATCTTTTTGTGACTTGACCACGACTATGTGACCCCCCCCCCTGGCACCAAAGCTGGATCCGCTCTTGAAAGTAGGTTTAACTTTAAAATAAGAGACGTATTGATCACATACCCTTAAAACGTTGTCCTATCTAAAGAAAAATAACTTTTTATAGACTTGAAATGTCCACCTTTGACAATGACATAACGTATCTTTAGACAAGTTGGTTTCTAATGATTTATATCTAACAAGTCTCACGGTTATTTGTTCAGCGTTTTTTTCCCGTCGAGTCACACTAACACTCCCAACGAGTAACAGTTTTTTAAGGTTGAAAATGTCTACCTTTTTACATGCGGGTTAGAGGGATATTTTCATATTCGGCTATCGTGAGACCACTGGTTGCATAATGCGCATATATGGCAAGAGAAATTCTAAAACTTCCGTATAAATATGACATCCAAAAATATACCTTCTTCAATTACCATTTACGTTCACTTTGACACTTCAAATACTTTGCGAAAGGGGTATTAATACTTATTATTCCGATACATAAATATACGCTTATTCCGCTCTAAATCTAATATTCGAAACTTTAAGCTAAAAGCTGTCTTCATTTATTGATATTAAAATAACGAAGATAGGCTTGCGCGTTTCTACTCAATTTGATATTTTACTTTAAACACTTTTTTAACCTTGATTTTAGAGCTCATCTTTCAAGCTGATAGCATGAAGATGGAGCAATAAAAGATTGGTTGATAATAAGTTATTTTACGAGAACCAAATTGTTTGTTGCAAACAATTTGGTTCTCAACAAAACCGTTGAGTAGAATGGCCGACCTATCAAACTAGAGACTTTTTGTTTAGTAGCCTCACGATAGCCATTACCAATTCTAAATCTAACGTATTAAGAACTAGATTGGTTCCTCCAGCGACCACTTGCTTGGAATGTCTATTGACTAAAATATTGTGGTTGATATTTCAATACAAAATGGCGGCTCCATAGTCAAATAAACAACTTTATAAAAGTTGATTTAGATGATTAAGAGAAAAATAACTGAATAACTCGACGTTTTATTTTTCTAAATGACATTTAAATTTAATGACAGCTAAATTATTTTGTCGTCCGCGTGGAATAGTTACTTTATTCAGTATTTTTTTAGGATTTTTTAATCCTCTCATGCATTTTTTCGCGATAAAAGGTAGCCTATACCTTTCTTAAGCGCTTCACACACAGCAGCTATATAGCTAGTACATTATTCGACGATTACATGATGATTTCTATGGAAAGATGTAATAAGATGTATCGTGCTATAATGTACTATCTTTACATTATAGCTGCTGTGTGTGAAGCCCTTCAGCTGGTTTAGCTGGTCTATCTTTGTACCAAATTTCATCAAAAGTTCAGCGGTTCAAGCGTGAAAGAGCTTTCTTTCACGTGAAAAAACTTTCGTATTTATAATATTACTATGGATTTTTATTGAAATATCAACCGCAATGCCCGTGTTTGTTATAATGCGCGTACCGTCGACTACACGGGTTCTGCGTCGGCGCCCGCGCAACACATCAGCTACAACGCGCAACCGCCGCCTCCCTACACACAGAACAATGTAAACAAACGGTTAGAAACAAAATAGGATGCAGGATAAACAAGACAGTAAAAGCATAGACAAAAAAGAAATGTCCAAACCAGGATAAAAAATGTAGGAGGGGAAAACGCCAAAATGTTTTTGAAAATTTTCATAATCTTGGTGGGGATTATGACAATAAACCCAATTTGTTTATGTAGAATTGAGATAAATGATCACTTCATTTATAAAATCTATGGTCATTATTTTTCTTTTTTGTCTGTAATGAATAGGTAAGTGTAGCGTCACATTAAACCAACCAAAGCGTTTAAGCATCTATTTCTATTCATAATTAATTTATGTATTTCGAAACATACAAAAAATACCACAAAATAATGGTATCTAGTGATTCTGTTGCATTTTTTTATATTTATTTGACATGGACAGCAAATGTAAATTTAATTTTTAAGTTTAATGCAACAGATTTTATGCAATATTTAGATTAAAATGTTTCGCTACACTATACCTAAAATACAATCAGGCTAAATGGGGCAACATCAAAATATAACTGATAGTGTTGTTGATTCTATTATAATTAATATCTCATAAGTCAAACTAATAAAACTGTAAAGTTTTGTGTTGCCAATAGGGTTAAACAATTTAAGCAACAGAAAACAAATGGTTTTTTTTTTCAGAAAGGCCTAAAGAACTAGAAACCAGGTAAAAAAAAAACTATTAGGTCAAAGAACATAGAATCAACACCAGTAAAACTTAATTCATAATTCATTGTACCGGGTCCCATTGGCCGGGAATTTAAACTTTATTTTCATGACTATAAAGCTGAATATGGCCCAGAAACGGGAATTTAAACTTTATTTTTATATCATAAAGCTGAATATTAGTGATGCAACAGATATCTGTTTCCGTTTCCGCAACTGCGGAAGTTCCGCATGCTTTTTGACATCCGTTTCTGCTTCTGTTTCCGCAACTTTTTTAACGGAAATAAAAACGGAAGTTTACGACGGTTGACGGCGCTGGTGCACGGGCGGCGGCGCGGCGCGTGTTTGGCGGTGAAGCGCCCGCGCGGACTTTCGTTACTTGTCGCTACTTGTTTGTTTACCCACGTACTTTTTAGTTCACGTCCCGCCCAGTGATATGAATGTAAGCGGCTAAGATTTTCTGTTGTTGTTTGTTTTAGTAAGAGCTGGTCTTATAATATGCGATGAACAAATTATTAGGTGCAAAAGCGGCTAAACTACTCTTCATATAATATAACTTACCTACCGCAACTTAACTATGAATATTAGGTTAACTATTACTCGTAGTTCGCCCCAAACCGAGATATTACACGCGCGATGCCAGCGATCCCACAATCCTCATTTGTATTCACGTCCTGATGTTTTTGGACACTCTTTATTTACATAATGTAGGTTCTTAACAAAAAATAATACTTAATTGATTATCCTACCTAGATAGGTAGGTACTTATAAAGGTACTAAAAAAATAGAAGGGCCTTGAAAAACGTGGCAAAAATATGATTACACGCACTCACACATTGATATTCTAACTTTCACTATAGCCCACCTCAACATGATCTCTGTCTTACCGTGTACTGAGTACAGCGGCGGGTCAAGATTCACTAGAGCATACAATGTTGTCTCTTTTACTCCCAAGTAAAAACTGAACATTCGTTCTCTTTCAATCAAAATGGCACGATATTGTTTGAATGGGACAAGTATAATAATCACGAAAAAACGAAATTATGTTAAAAAATCGAGTAATTTACCTATGGGATGTTACACCATTAGCTTTGTTGGTGTTCCTTGAGTTATTATTGGTACACTTTTTGAATGCACAGGATGGCATTTTATGACTTTTTTCATAGAAATCCTTCCGATGCAGTACTGTCCGCGTCTGCTAGTCGACTAATTCGAATGATGTGAGCTCACTCCTTTCAATGTGAACGCAATTCAGAGGGAACCGAGTATTGTAAGGCCCTTCTATTTTTTTAGTTCGGTGTATCCGTGCTATAAGATGTTATCGGTTTTCCTTATTTTCAAAGATTTAAATCATATTTTTTTTACTTTTTACGTTATATTTCATAAACTATACATCCTAGAATAAAAATTAAAACTATTTTGGAATGTTCGAGTAAAGATATTTCATTTGATACCACACTCAATCATTATGTATCAGCCGTTAGTGTCCCACTGCTGGGTAAAAAGTTTTTTTTCGTCATGGAACCCTGTAGGTACCTTTACAACCTCTTCACCGATCAAGCTCATATGCTTTCCAGCAAATCTACATAGAAGAATCTCTAGACCTTCAAAGTTTCATGCTGATTGGATTAACGGTGCTTTAACAAACAGCCAAATCGCCCTACTTGCCACTGAAATTTAAGTTTTTTTTCATATTATTTACACTTCCGTTTCCGCATCCGTTTCCGTTTCCGCTTCCGCTAAAATTTACTTTTGACATCTGCTTCTGTTTCTGCTTCCGCTAAGACACTTCCGTTGCATCACTACTGAATATGGCCCAGAGACGGATAACGCCCGGTGATCTAAATAGCGATATTAATTTTAATCGCCTTTAACATAAAGTTTAAATTTGCGAGGCTCAGCTGAGTATCGGCAAGGTAGGTATAGGCGACCAAGAAATCATCAATCATTTGCACGTACAAAACATCAAGGGCTATTTTCGCTTGACAGATTAATAACTGCTACGTCAGAATCTGTCATAGTAATCCTTAGCAAATAGTTATGTTACTGGGAGATGTCAACAAAAGTGGTAAACCAATTTCTTGGTCGCCTATACAAGAGTACATGCTTACATGAGTACATGCAAGACTATGAACTAGAAGATAATTTAGAAATCTAAATCAAACACATGACAATATCAATTATTAGCAATCAAAAAATATAGCAAAAAAAGTAATAGGTAAATTTGTTAACTTATTAAGTAGGGGTAACATTTTCTATTAAGAATTTCTAAACAAAATATATCAACCTTTTCTAAATAATTACCTAATAAATTCAACTTCAAATTTTTAAATAAAGTAAAGTAGGTATGTATTTCAAAAAACAATGTAAAAACTAAAACATTCTATTATAATAAATAATACTGCTAAGATCTGCTATGAATAAGACAATTCTAAAGGTACTCTTAATAATAGCATCAGTTTAAATACATAATTATGTTACTCAAATAAATTTATTTCATTTGGACTAGCTGTGTTCCACGGTTTCACCCGTAGTTTTCGTTCCCTTCGGTGTATTACGTAATAAAAGTAGTCTAGATAATAATCTACACTTATACCAAATTTCATCTAAATCCATTTAGCTGTTTGAGCGTGAATAACAGACTAACATACCAATAGTTGCATTTCTAATTATGTATTAGTGTTATGTTTAACACAAATTTTTACATTTTTTGTAAATTTGGCACACTCACTTAAGGTGGATTTGACTAACTTTTAGTAAAATTGTTCTCGGATTATGTCATATGCAAGTAAAATGTCAGTTTACTCTTGGTTAACTCAGATTTATTCTGGGGATAGTGCTTTAGCTAGTTTGGTCGAATCCGCCCTTACACAGGTTACTTAAAAATAGGTAAATAACTAGGCACAAAAGATAAGATCTAGAAAAAGTTAGATTAGGACACTTTCCAAATTTTAAGTCTCTCAAATTTTGAACACAGAAAATTCAAAGTAGCCTTTGTTAACACACTAGTTATTTCCCCATCATTGGTCACATTACGGACTCCCAAAGATTATACAATTTGACAAAACAATGAGGTGACCAAGACAAAACCAGTGTGGCCATAATTGTGTTACTTACACAAACCGTCCAATATCTATTTTGTATGAAAAGGTACAAAATTGCTCGTTTGCAAAATATTAAAGCAATTATTTTATTATTTTATTCATAGGTTTAGAGGTACATTAAAGCAGTTTTTTTATGTAAAGCTCTCTCTCCACCGACGGATTACGGGCTAGTAACCAACCAATTTGACAGTAAATGTCATTTAAGATAAATGATCATGTCATTTTGAAACTGATATCAATAAGTATTTTTCTACTTCTGTTTATTCTTTCTTATTGTTTGTTATAGAGTATTTGTAGAATAAATTATTCTATTACCATCTGCAGTAGAATTTTCCGTAGATTTTTGCATACAATCCTTAAAGGTTGAATTTCGATAATTTCTTCTCTCTATTCCTCCAAATTTTAGGTTTCTAAGTATTATGGTTTAAGCTGGGCGTTAGTTATATTAATAACGACTTATGATTTATATTGGCTATGTTTTATCAGTCGGTGAAAGAGATGCATTAATAAGTTAAGTTCTATAACTAACTAGGAAGGTTGCAAATATTAAAGTTATAGTACAAAATGGGTTACTACAATTTGAACAAGTATATAAGTATTTAAAATTGGTATAAAATGTTGTATAGGTAAATACTAAACGGTATATTCAATATTGGAAGATACTTAGATTAATACTAAAGGTCACCGTCCACAGCACCTCAACGTGCCCAAATAATACTGCGTTTCTAGTCTAAATATACGACAACCATTTGGCTTAGAAAGTTCTTAGAATGTTTTTATACAAAATGCCTAGACAGATCTAGAATTTAAAGTAATTTAAGGCTTGGTATTCCAGCAGAGGCCACGCTTTAATGAATTTTAAAATCATCTGAGACATGGAAAAAAGCGTTTAGAATTCTGAAAAAAGTATTATATATTATTTAAGGCAGTCAGTTACAAAATCTAATGAACTTCACTAGCTAAAAAAAGTCCCAAAGTTACCCCCTTTTGTATTTGTTTTTCAATATTATGACTGAACTACTGACATTTTTCATATTTTTTATGTACTAAACTAAAGAATAGGATTATATCTGAAGGAATTCGCAGAGTTTGGCTTGATAAAATTATTTTCATAATCAGTATGTTTAAATAACTACAAAATATATAAGCGGTGGTTTGGCGGCCCGGAACAGCGCCTAATGTCTACTACTGCTGGAATACCTGACCTTAACGATCGGCCGACGACACAAAGTCTAAAGGTACGAGTTGGCAGCGGACGACATGAGGCAGCATGGACGACGCAGCGACACTACTGGTTTCTATGTATTTCTATGAAAATGTGTGTGCCACAGTTGCCGCACACGCTCACCTGCGGCGTCACGGAAGACCAGCGCAATAGCAGCACTAGACGCTAGCGCTACTATAGCATACAGCTGAGTGAAGACCCTTTTTGCTGTCATAATTAATTTTAGTTAATATTAAGTTTCTCTTATGTTCTGTTTTTGTGACTCAAAATGAACTTATTTGATTGTTTGATTGATTGATTGAAAATCCCTACGTAGCGACACGCAGCTAGCGACGCGTCGAGACGCCAGTGTCGCCCGCGAATCATCAGTCAGACTTGTTTCACGGAGCACTCGGAACCAACTGGATGAACCGTCTGCAGTCGGTTTCGAAATCATGACTGCAGCGACAGGACGTAATGACGTGTCGTGGCGACATGAAGCGACGACACGTCGTCCGCTGCTGCCTCATGTCGTCCGCTGCCAACTCGTACCTACACCTTCGAAGCTGAGACTTTAACAGTCTCAGCTTCTGAGGTGTACTTAAATCTGATTTTAAAGGCGACTTAATATAAAGATCTACACCCATTGTGTCGTTCATAACCAAATGAGAGATTATAAAATAGGAGCACTAGTTTATCGATACGAGACAACGGCAATTTTTATAACAATTACTTTAACAATTGACACTTAAAATTCAACATCTACATTTAAAAGCCGATACATAAAGGGCCTGTCTCTACCAATAACAAATTAAAGCTGAGATAATTCAAATATTTAACAAAATGTCTACATAAGTTTTTTTTTTTTTAACACGAGTAATATATCTGTGTTTTATTAGTATTAGACGGGTATTTATCGCGTTCAAATACTAATAATAATGTGTTCAGATCGCGTAAGTTTAAAAATATATATCTGTATTTGTTTGAATTGCTTAACGCGTCTTTCCTTATTGTTTTTCCTTACTTTTGTAATTGTTATGTAGGTAGGTAGGTACTTGTTGTATTGCAAATTGAATAAACTTTATTTGAATTTGTGTTCGTATACCTACTTACCTACCTACCTACTGGCGCCATTCACAGCATTATTTTAAGTTCTTGATGTAGGTAGGTACCTATTTTGTACGTAAAATAATACGATCGAATTACCAAATTTATTTTTTGTACCTTTAACATAACAATAGTTGTTCATTCGCGACGCCATGTTACGAGACGACGGCACGGGAATAATTAATTTATTATTGCAGAATTTTATTTAGTTCATCTACCGGTTGGTGAGATAGGCCCGAAATGAATGTAGGTAGTACCTATTGTACTTACCAATCTACAATTTTTGAAACGATTGAAAGTCTTCATAATAAATTCATTCTTTCACTACCTCACTAATACTGTGCATTTACATAACATTAAATTGAATTAAGGAAAAAAACGTTATTTAATTATTAAAATAGGTAACGCATCTCAGACGATTAAACCATAGGACAATACTTCTGACTGTTTCCTTAAACCATTCTATTTAGGAATAACTACCTACTTCTAAACTGCATAATTAATCTGAAGTCCAACTCATAAAAGTATTGTTTTAAAATGGTTTTTAAACCCCCGACGCAAAAAAGACGGCGTGTTAAAAGTTTCACATGTCTGTCTGTGTGTCTTTGGCATCTATGATAAATTTCAATTCCAAGATGGCCGACGCAACAAGATAACGGGCAAAATTTGTGACGGGGGTTTTTTAAATTTTATTTAACTTGTAACAATTTGAATTGTCATCACTTCGACATAGCACTTTTTTGCCCTAATCACATACCTACATTAAAAGCGTTTTGAGGTACGAATATTGCAATTGGATTGCTAGAATCTAAATTAATATAAAATATAATAATTTACTATACCTACAATGAATGCAATCCTACAGATCTCTCTCTAGATTCAACTTAATACTGATTATTTTCATGTCCCACGTTTCAATCGTCCTAGGAGATTCAAACCTAGACAATAGCCTCGGTATCACTTATAACATGAATACCATGCTTTGTCAAAATCAACCGAACAATATCGTTGCAACTGCGCGTCCGGTAATTCTTACTCTCTTTATCTTTCATCTTTATACTCTTCATTTTATCGCATAACTTGCTAACCTCAGATTTACTCTTTTTTATTTCTTCCGGGCGCAGTTTTCTGATAGTCGACGAGCAGCGTTTTTTGATTGGTTCATCGATCACTTGTTCCACGTTCCCTTCAGAAACGCGGCGTCTATACAGTTCATAGTCAATGTCATCTTTACGTAGATAGCTATCTAAGGAGCAGTACGTACTTTCATTAAAACTTACCTTATCATCTTGAATGACGTGTTTTGTACCATCACTGATGATTTTAACCGCTTTCCCTGGCACGTAAGATGGCGACACTTTATCTATGTACGCCATTTTGGGCTTTATACCGTCGGCGATAGGGCTGATGGAATCTGTGTGTGTTGGTAGGAGAAAGTTGGTCTTTCGAGCTTTTTTTATGGTCACTGTTTCGTCGGTTATTGTAGGTTTGTCTCTGATGTTGATGAGGATGTTTTTATATGTGGTTTCTTCAGGCGAGGTCATGCTGACGTCTTGAGGCGACCTCTTGCCGTAAGATAGTATATCGTGTATAGAGTACTCACTGTTTCCAGGGTAAGCGTGGGAGAGAGATTTTTCGTTATTCACTGCACAATATATTGGTAAGTTAGAATTTAATAAGTAAACTTAAAAACTACCTGATAATATTGCAACAAGACCAAATGAGTTGAGTCAGACTACTAAACATACAGACAAATATCTATCACTTGTTATACAGGGTTATAGATATCTAATCAATAACCTTGAAAAGGCGACTTGGGTAAATCAAGACTAACAACTTTTAATTTGTTCTACGATTTTTTCTAATTCAATGATTTTTTTCCTATACAAAAAAATAAATAGGCAAATTTCTAGTTCTAATCTTCTTAGCTCTTTCTTGGCGGTCACTCGGTACATGCTGTGTGTGTAGCACACTCGGCCGAGCGATTGCGTAAAAGTCGTAGCACTCAGCGTGACTCAGCTGACTGCGCATACGTCAGAATCGAATAAATGAAACATAGGTAGGTATTTACAAGACATAGAGCTAACAATTGATAGAAATTCTCACAAAAACAAAAAAAAAAAAAACTTGAGATGTATTACGTTTTGGCAAAAGTCATAGAACAAAAGTTGTTAGTCTTGATTTACCCAAGTCGCCTTTAAGAGGTTATTGATTAGATACCTATAACCCTGTATATAACTTTGTATTTGCGCGGTGGTGCACGGGTCAGTAATTCTTAACTGTTCTCCAAATTATTCCTACCTGTTGTCCGAATGACTCCTACCAGTCCGAGTAAGCCCTCCTATTTGCCCAAAGTAATTATCAACTGTCTATAACATTCCTACATTTAGCCAAATTACTCCTACTCGTTGCCCAAACGAATCCTACTTGCCCAAGTGAATCCTACCGAGTAAATTTATGACTCACGTATGCAGATGTGGCGAGTACAGTCTGTGGCTCCGTATGTAGGACAGCACAGAGTCTTCCGTGAGGTACTTGGCACTCTCGCCCCTCCGGACCAGCCGGCGGATAACTGTCGAACTGACCTCATTGGCAATGTAGTTTGTGACTAGGAGGACGTTGTTCTGAAAGACACCGTCGGTACAAGATATTAAAGTCTATTTTCTAACAACTATGCGGAAAAATCTGATAATAAGTTTATGAGTTCAGTACGTCTACCATGCGTTGTCACATTTAGATCGGCTAACGTTACTACAGTAGTAATAGTACGTAACTATGACATCCGTCAAAATTGTTACTCATGGTACCAAATTCTAAGCAAATGAATGAAGCGCAAACTACAGTCGCTGTAGTACGCTGTGACGTAGGATAGTTAACTACGTGACGTTTTAGTACAAAACTATCCGCTTGAGGCGCTGTACAAGTTTTCATACATTTTTTTAACTACAGTCGCTAGCGAGCGTTGATTGTGAAAACTCATGGTAGACCTACTGACAGCGCACATAAATATTTCCAACAGCAAAATTGGTTCACGACTGAATTCGAACCTAAGACCTAGGAAGGCGGGCTCACTACCACTAAACCAACAGTGCCCTTAGTTGAAATGGCCACATACCCTATGCTTGTACAGCATGTCCGATTCGTATATGAACCGGCCAGGGTCGCTGCCTGCTCGCGACACCACCACTAAGCCATGTCTGCCCACTATTGTCTCTAACTGGAAGAATAATTATATTAGAAAGTTCAGGAATGACTTTGCGGATATCCATTATAAAAAATTGAATCAGAAGATAAAAATCTAGTATTTTTTCACAAAATCTTATTCATTCATAGCCTGTTAGCCACCTTAGCCGGCCGTCATATTCATTTATACAACTCGACATTTTCGTTATTTTATTTAATTATTGTAATTCCCTGGGCTTGGTGGACACTTATCAGATTTTTTGAGAGAAATATCTAAACAGGGTTGTCAGAGAGACTGAGCGGCGATTGGCTTGCATCCTGTCACGTACCGAATACTAACTACTGCCAAATAAAAGTTTGCAAAAATCTAGTGTTTATTGCATAAAAATACACCCAAACACATTACTCTCTTTCTTCAAACATATTACTCTCTTTCTACAAACATATTACTCTCTTTCTTCAAACATATTACTCTCTTTCTTCAAACACATTACTCTCTTTCTTCAGAGACAGGTAAAAATCCTTACATCCTCATCAGACCAGAGTCCAGGTGTAGCAAATGATTCCAGCAGATCAGCACCGCACAGCAGTTTCACTGTCACTCCTGACTCCTGGTTTCCATTCAGCCTCTCGATGATGTTGTCCGGTTCATCCAGGTTATTCACGTTCAGGATGTCATCAGGGAGCCAAGATGGCGGCTCTGACGGGGTGTAGGATGATGATGAGCGTATATGCTCATTAAGTGTCTCCTGAAAGTCAGTCATCTTATCTCATCTTATCATAATATTATTATCTTATATATATCTATGTATATAATGTAGGAGCGCTGGTGGTGTAGTGGTAGCACCCCTGCCTCACGATCCGAAGGTCGTGGGTTCAAACCTGGTCGTGCACCAATGAGTTTATCCATTCGAAAAATTTATGTGCGCAATGCCAGTGCTCTTAAACGGTGAAGGAAAACATCGTGAGGAAACCGGCATACCCTAGAACCAAAAATTCGAAGGTATGTGTCATAGGTTAGTATTCTTATAAGCGGCGATGGGCTTGCAACCTGTCACGTACGGAATACTAACTAGGTACTGTGCAAAATGTGGGCATGTACCAAATGTCATGTTTGGACTTGCCTCTGACTACCCCCTTTAGATATCCTCAAAAGATCTAAGGAGTAACCAAAGATCTGAGGAGATATCTACCGAGCCCGGGGATTACAGTCGTGATCATATTTTTTTTTTTTTATATAATGTAAGTATTAAATATATCAGTTTTCTAGTACCCATAACACAAGCTTGTGCAATGTGGATTGTCCAGCATTATTTATTTATTTATTTATTGTGTCATTGGTTCGAACCAGTGCAGCGGTGGGATTAAAGTGTGCTTGGACACTCCTTTCGTGCACTTCCCAAGCAACACGTAACGGCCCGTTCACACATGTCTCCGTTATACTGTTCCGTTTTATCGTGTACGTTTTTTTTTGGTGATGGCGTATGTAGTTGTATGAGCGACTTCACACATGGCACAGTATTCTGTATAAGTACAGTAAAAAATATCGTTCCGTAAAAAAATTACATTCCGTTTTGTCATCGAATACTGGACGACGGAACAGTAAAAATATACGGATACGTAGAATTTTAACGGATAGATACTGTAGATCCACCCTTGTAGAATAGCGGCGGTATACTGCAAGTTTTCTGTTCACACATCGCATCCAGTAATGACGGATCCGTTGAACGTTATACGGTGCCTATGTGTGAACAGAGCATAAATTTATGACGTATCCGTTAAAAAACGTACCAGTAAAACGGACTGCCATGTGTGAACGGGCCGTAAGCCAGATAATAGCAAAATTAAGCACCAATTGGCAATTTATAGCTTAATTACATTGTTAAAAAAGCTGACGTGATGACGTTATCTTGAATAATGAATTCTTTAAACTTTAATCACACTAAAAGCTTGATATCTTCTGTTTTGGTGTATCTGTATGTTCTGGTTCGAAGTGCTTCGAACTATTTTTATGTTCCTGGTTGTAAGGGCTTTGTCACAATGGTTTTCTTTATCATTTGAGAGGACTGGTCTCGCTGTCTGTCTGTCCCTATGTACGCTTAGATCTTACAAGTACGCAAAGGATTTGGATGCGGTTTTAATAGACAGTCATTCAAGAGGAAGGTTTTAGTATATGATTTGTCAAGTCTTTGAATACGTTGGCTAAAATATAATGATAATTGTTGGAGGTGTCGGAAAAAAATAAGTTGTCTTCGCCACGCGGGCGAAGCCGCGGGCACCAGCTTGTATTTCATAAACAGAAAATTCCATTAGTACCCAACAGGGTTCAAACACACAACTGAAATTGAAATTGAAAAATATTTTATTCAGTACAATCACAAGGATCACTTTGAAACGTCTTACATGCTAGGTGAATCTATGTGCCAATTCCAACCTAACCCAAGTACGAGAAGAACAGGCAAGAAACTCGTCTCGCTCAACCTCACGACCGAAAGGCAGGGCACCACTAAACCACCAGTGCTTCTCACAGTCGGAAGATGGTTGATGATGCTGGTAGTTACCTGATGGTACTGCATAGATATCCTGGTCCTCGTCCACCCCGACTGCTGCGTCTCCCACTCGGAGACCTTGATCCAGCTTGATGTGCGTAGAGCACACTTCAGCATTGCTATCCTGAAATGATATTTAGTAGTATTCCTGCCTTTATAGTCAATAGTCAATAGTCAATAATCATTTATCCTACTAATATTATAAACGCGAAAGTTTGTAAGAATGTATGGATGGATGGATGTCAGAATGTCATGGATGTATGTTTGTTACTCTTTCACGCTAAAACGGCTGAACGGATCTGAATGAAATTTGGCACAGATATAGATTATGGTCTGGAATAACACATAGGCTCCATTTTATCCACGAAAAATGAACGGTACCCGTGGGATAGAATTTTTTTGTTATTCTCGGTACCACGCGGGCGAAGCCGTGGGCGGAAGCTAGTTCAGTAATATCACAGGGATCATTTTGAATCGTCTTACAATACATGCTAGGTGAGCTAGGTGAGCTAGGTGCCAATTCCAGTCCTATCCCCAGTCCGAGAAGAACTGACAAGAAACTCGCTAGCGCTTTTCTTGTATTATGATCCTTGTTAACATTGTTAGGGACACCTAGCAGAGTTGGAGCTGATTCGTCCCAAGCTTTTTTGTCATCTAAGTATGTTATGTGGGGTTGGCATTGTATTAGAAAACATTTATTTTATGCCATGTCATTTTAACACATGATCACAACAGTAATCCACAGGCTCGGTAGATATCTCTTCAGAGCTATAGTGACTTAGATCTTTGAGGATATCTAAAGAGGGTAGTCAGAGGCATGTCCGAATATATAATAAATGTAGGCTTCCTTTTTAGGATCGCCATAGCCACATTTTTTTCAATTTTATTTAATTAAAAATCTAATACCTTTAAATGAGCAATTCTTGTTTATATAATTATGTGTATATATATAATCTGAATCTCAGAAACACCAATGATTTTCATGAAATTTAGTATGCAGGGGGTTTCAGGCAGGGATATTCCGGTTAAGGTTAACCACCGTAATGAATCGGTTGTTTAACACTTTCAATTACGGTATACCGAAACTATAGGTTACCGAAACATTTCTGTTAACATTAACCGAAATAATAAAGGTTTTTATCTTAAGGTTTAAATTTGCGCATTTTCATCATGTACTGCGTGCAAGTAGCGCGGTAGGTAATATGAGTGCGAAGGAAAATAATGTCTCACTCATCTTCTGTCGTGTTAAACCGTATTGTTTGAATTTGTGTTGAGAGATGGGCGCTTACCTGGTTTTGAGGTTCAACTAATTATATATGCTTTAACTTGTTAGTTTTTATTCCTGTTTGTTTTTTGGGGCTAGATGGTGCTGTGTAAAAATGTCCGCCACTATTTATTTATTATTTTATTTGTTTTTTTTAGTGTTTCGATGTTCTCTGGTGTAAAATAATGTAATTATCAGTATAATTTGGTTGGATTATATTTATTTAAGTATTATATTTATTGATTTCGTTATGCTGTGCAATTATTATATATATATATATTATATATATGGTTTTTTAGATTGTTTATAATGACATAGTGCGTATACTTATATATTTTTAATCTTTCTGAAAATAAAAAAAGCCTTTAAGTATGTAAAAACATAAAAACGACAGATTACAATATAAAGGCTTTTGTTATTTTTAGAACAATTATATAATAAAAAAATATATAAGTGTATTATGTACTATGTCTTTTAAAAAAATACTCGGCTTATTTTGAAGTAAGTACGGTGTAAGTTTACATGACTGAAAAGATAATTAATGTTCTATTTACACAATATACACTCGCGGGCTTTAAACTGGAATCGCTTCATCAAGACAATTTTTTACAATTTCTGGTCAATGAACTAGGGATTGTGGTAAGTATATCATTTTTTTTTAGCTATCAAAATCTTTGTCGTAGGACGTGCCTTGCCTACATAGTATTGACCGACGACGGTTCATATTCTGGTTATGTCCGAGAACTGGACTCGACTCCATTGCTCCATATAATCAAGTGATCGCGAGCAAACTGAAGCCGGACTTGTAGGTGGGCTGGAGACAATTTAGTTCCCATGGCTGGCCTTTTTGGGGTTAATTTCACTTCTTTGTGTTTTCGTCTGACTGTCCACTCGCTCACAGCTCTCCCTCTAACTTCTCTTAGCTGCTATTGGACGTCGACGCCGGTCAGGTGTCTTTTTCGGAGTGAAGTGGTGACAATAAATCGACCATCTCTTGGCGTATTGCATAGCCATCGTCCAGATTCTGGTCTCCGGACTAAATTCCTGATCTCCCTGAATCTCTTGTGCACCTTGGAGACACTGGACTGGCTTGGGTGAAGCTGTCGAGCGATACTACGCTGAGACAACCCTTGCTGAATTAGGCTGACGATTAGAGCGGCTTCTGTGGTTGTGGTTTCCATTTTTCTTAAGTTCAACTATTCCCAGTAAAGTAAAACATTGGACTGATGACCAATTTTCATAAAAGCTCACTATTTATAGGATTTCAGGACTTCCAAACAGTTGGTGATTTGTTTAATAAAAAAATTGATTTTTTTCTTTTTACGTTCCATGATACAAGGTGAATGCTTATTGGTTATGATATTCAAAATTTTCTTCCTCCTTGCGTCGTGTTCCTCAATGCTGAGGGTCGTGACCTCCCTTCTGCATCACCTTCTCTTTAATAATTATCCTCCATCTGTTTCTGTCTTCGGCGATGTGGAGGGCGTTGGTTGTGAACTGAAATATCAAGCGCGGTTCGGATTTGGTCCGACCAATGTAATGGACTGCGTCCACGAGGCCTTTTCCCGTCTACTTTGCCGATCACAAAGAGCTTTTCGAGGTTGTCACCGTCTTTTCTTGCAATGTGACCGAAATATTCGAGAACTCTGCGCAGACACTCAGTGGACGGACAGTCGCGAGGAGATATTGAGTTCTCGCAATATAGAGACGTTAGTCCGAAATGCTGTCCAAGGGATACGGAGCATCCTTCTCCAACACCACATCTCAAAAGCGTCAATGCGTTTGCGGTCTGCAGCTTCCAGAGTCCAAGTCTCAGCGCCATACGAAAAGATCGAGAAGACTAGAGTCCGTACAAGTCTAATAATAATAAATAATAATAATTGTCCACTGTTTCTAGGTCCAAATCGCCAGTGAGTTCTAACTTTCCAGATCTGTCTACCACCATAACTTTAGTTTTGGACCTGTTTATGCAAAGTCCCATCTTCTCGCTAATTCGCTCCATTCGGTTTAGAAGAGTAATCATCCCCGACTCATTTGCTGCAAGAAGAGTAGTGTCATCAGCGTAGCGCAGGTTGGTGATTTTTACACCACCAACTGTGATACCTCCCTCTCAATTCTCGCAAGTCTGTCTCATTATGTACTCTCCATAGGCGTTGAACAGAATGGGCGATAAAATGCAACCTTGGCGTAGGTACTCCTTGGTGAAATTTAAAGGGTTTAGAAGTTACTTTATCAACTCTTACGACTCCCTGGCTTAAGTCATACAAGGTGCGAAGTAGAGCGATAAGATGCATTGGTACTCCAAGTTTTTGTAGGACCTTCCATACAACCCCAGTTGACACAGTCGAAAGCTTTGCTGTAGTCGACGAAACACATTATCACTGGCAAATCAAACTCGTATGCCTTCTCAACGATCTGCCTGACATTGAGAATCTGCTCCCGAGTGCCCTTGCCCTTCATGAAACCGGCTTGCTCCTGCGGGATTTGCCAATCCAAGTATCCAGGATGCGATTGTTGATAATATGGAGCGAGATTTTGCTGGCGTGTGAGATGAGGGACAAGGTTTGATAATTACCGCAGCTCTTAGTTGACCATTTCTTGTGCAGCGGTAGAATTACGGACTCCGTCCAGTCTTCCAGCCAATTACCGTTTTGCCAGATGTGTGAGCAGATATTGGTTATCGTCACACCCAAATGACCCATAGCTTTAAGCACCTCTGCTGTTATTTGGTCGCTTCCTGGCGCCTTCTCTTTCTTGAGAGACTATAGAGCAGTAGCTATTTCGGAACGAAGAATCATGGGTTCCAGTTCTAGCTCCTTCCAGTTCGGTTAAAAAAGGGATCAGTATATAACTGCTCACAGTAGGCACGCCATCTCTCGGCTAGAATTTAATAGCTAATAAAATATTCTTTCAAATGATATACGACAATCATTGTTCATTGGACAGAAATTGTACAAAATTGTCTTGATGAAGCGATTCCAGTTTAAAGCCCGCGAGTGTATGTTTTCTAAATGACTTTTATGTTGGTTTTATTTGATAAA
This sequence comes from Cosmorhoe ocellata, assembly GCA_963675405.1. Taxonomy (NCBI): domain Eukaryota; kingdom Metazoa; phylum Arthropoda; class Insecta; order Lepidoptera; family Geometridae; genus Cosmorhoe; species Cosmorhoe ocellata. Next base: position 6,711,507 of record OY776266.1, on the reverse strand, counting down.
AACATCTTTTACTCATAGTTTAGGTTTTCCTATATAATATTAAGGCTGCCCTACTTACTAAGTATTTTTAAAAGTAATTAGGTTTTTTATTTTCATTGAAAAATATACGTTGAATTTTTACCCGGTATAAATAAAAAATACCCGGTATAAATGGGTATTTTTTAATTTTTACCTATTTTACCCTTTCCTTCCTATTTATCCCTCCCGAATTTTTACCCACCCGCCCATCTCTTTGTTACCTGTATTTGCGGGTTGCGGTAATGTAGTTTGCGGGTATCGCCGTGTTGTTTTTACGCTAACTACCCGCTTTTAGACAGATTATTTCTTGCCAAAGCGGTGGCGAATGTATTATTCAGTTATTGTGAGTCAGTTGTATTGAATACTACAAATTATTTATTCCATTGCTAAAATTGTTTTGAAAATTTAAATTAGACGATAATGTAAAAAAATGGTTACCCCTTTCCGTCGGTGACTGTACCTACCTATTTTATTTTAGTATAACATTTACCTTCTGTAATACGTTCCGTCCGACACACTTCAAGCAAATTTATTCAATTGTTTTATTACTATAACTACTAAAACAGTTTGGTTTGCTAATAATGTATGTAGGTAGGAGGTAGGTGTAGTTACCTACTTAAATACTAGTAATTAGTATAGTAGTTGAGTTACTACTCACTAGTAGTAGTAGTAGGTACTAATACCTAGTAGTACTACTGTAGGTACTACCTACTAGGTATTATTATACCCTCTATTACTATTATAAAAGAAAATCACAAATCACAATTTAAAAAATATTAAAGTCGCACTCACACTGCATTAATTTAACACTTTCCGCTTGCTCAGTAGTATCCCTCCAGTCATCAACTAAGTCGAAAAACATTCGCATACCTAATATCGCACGCACTCAATTTCTACAAAGTATTTGTACCCTAATAATGCAACAAAAAATACAGTTTAAAAAAACCGAATTATTTCGGTATACCGTTTTATTCGGTAACAGTTATTATTTCGATTAAAACCCAATGTAAAAGGGTTATCGTTACAATCGCTTACCGTTTCTATCGGTAACCGTTTGAAACGGTTACCGTTATGAATAGGTTTTCCGATCCCTGGTTTCAGGGTCAATAAATCAATCAAGTTAGGTTTCAATTTTAAAAAACTTAGTTTACCAAAAAAAAACTGAGCAAAGCTACTAACATCATCCAGGTACTTTATTTTTATTCAACACACACGGGCAAAATTAAAATAGATAATATACAAAATAGTGGTTACCTGTGGGGTGCGGCAACAAGATCTTTTTTCCCGTACGCATCGTGCACTGGCGACACAATGCCACCCACCACACTACCGAGGCCGAGGGAGTTGATGTAGTCCCTGGCAATTTCTAAAAAAAAAATAAAGATTTTTATATTTATTTATTGAAAGTATCTTGTTAGTTACTTAAATAAGCTTGTATAAAGTATTTACCTATTAAGTTTTTTATTTTGTTAAGTTAATTTTTAAATAATTACATATTAAGTAGGTATGTTAGTTTATATTTATATATTTTCTGCTCCTCTCGCATTGGATAAAATTATCTGACTAAATTTGAATTTGACTGGCATATTTATTTTACAAAGACGGCAATGCACGTGAGCGTATGAGAACTTACAATACTAAGTAAATGGTGTGTATTGTTTGCTTGAAATGACTATTTAAATTATGAGAAATGAAAGAAGGAATGTAGATAATTTTCAAAGCCAAGGGCACGCACCGAACATTCGCAGATGCATGTAAGTTGGCGGGCTGAAACTGCCGCATGCCATCAGCACGATCTTCCCCTGCGACATTCTTGCTCAGTTTGCGTAATTCACTTTTTGATTCAGTTGAGTTTATTGCGTATTTTCGCATTAATCACATCACAACAAATAACTAGAGCACACTTTACGATCGATATTACGAAGGCTATACGACTAATTTAGAAATATTCTATTCTTTTTAGATTACCAACAGTGCTTGTTGAATATTTCATTTGGTCGCGTAGCGTAGATGAACTTTGTTGCTTGACAGGCGGATACTAGGTACCCGTACCCTCAACCTCAATCTGCAAATACTTCAATAAAATCAGTAGGTATTCAGGCATTAGATGGAGATAGAACATATACTCCCACTAATACAAAACAGAGAGAGAAGCTGTCGCTTGAGAAGATATTCTACAGCTCTGGACCAAGTGAACTTCTGTGCCAATGTCACCTTGATGACTGACAGCAACTGTCGAGCCAACCAAAAACAAAAACAGCTGATCGATTGCAGCAACGTGATTAAATTTATCAAGGACGTTCTATCTACTCTACTGACGTAGAACTGGACTGGGTACTTATACTAAGGTTACTAAGTATAACGTCCTTGGATTATATTGATCACTACGTCTGTAGATAGATCGTCTTTGATTGATCATTTTTTAATTTTTTATAACTGTTTACATTGAAGTAATCTCAAAAGAGACAGTTGACAACTTGACATATTTAAAGAAGAAGAAGAAGAGTAAAGTGAGTGGTGGCCTTCGTTTTGTTGAATTTGAATATTCTACGATTTGCTAGTTTTCTGTGTAAATAAGTAGGTATTGTATTTCAATTTACATGAAACTGGTGATAGGTTTTGAAAGACCAAAATAAACAGTATCATACCGTAATTTATAGGTACTTAATCTAATCATCTTCTATTAAACCTAGATACAACTTTGATGGCATTTTGTTTGAAACCAATATTTATTTTTACCTTTCAGAACACTAATGCAGAAACCGGTACTTTTATTATAATTACCTCCAAAATGAGAGTAACAATACGGCTTTTGTCCTCTGTGGTACAACGGCGACCTTTTTACGTAACTACTCCTATATTCTACGTAAATGCGGGTAAGATTAAGATTACTATCTAATGTAAACAAAGATTCTAAACTAGCGGAAATCAACGCAACTTTGCTCCCGTAATGTTTTTAAGCCAGTTTACATTATTCAAGTCTTTATGGAAGTGCTTTAGTTGAAAAGTGTAAACGCTACTTGCTGTACAGACCTACCTACTTTCAACTGGAATCAAAGAGGAATTGTTTATTATATTCTTTCAATTTACACCCTTCCCGCACCCCTCTACACTCAAATTAGAATCTGCCCTTCAATATGTGTAAGGGAGTGACTACTGAGATGACGGATGATAGGGGAGAGTGGAGGAAGAGGACCTGTTGTGCCGACCCCACCAAGTGGGATAAGGGCAGGAAGATGACGGTAGAATCTGCCCTTCAAATTTCAGCTTTCCAGGTTCAGTAGTTTTGACTCAGCGATGTTGAATCAAATAATGAAATACTAGGCTATGTCTACCGGTTATGATGTACTTAGCCCTATTAATAAATAATAATAATAAATAATGCTGGACACTATCACACAGCATCATGTAGCCCCAAACTAAGCAGAGCTTGTATTATGGTAACCACATGACTGATAAACTACATAGATAAATTTTTTTTTGTAAATACATACATATTATACATAGAAAACACCCAGACCTAAGACAAATATCTGCAAATAATGCAAACATTTGTCCCGCGGCGGGAATCGAACCCGCAACCTTCTGCGTTTAAGGCGGACCTTAGCCCGCTGTGCCAGAGGCCGTCTATTAAAAGCCTCATAATATCATCTGGTTTCAGCTCCACATTTAGGCCACCTCTACACTGCACTTGTAGCCGATGCTATCCAGAGGTTCGAGAAACTTACCAACCCCGACTGCAACATCATATTCAGTACAGGTATATCAACACCAGCCTATGAAACTCAGACTTGGGTTCAGCTCTCAGCTGGAATGTTCACTTAAATTCACCTAGAATTTATTTATTTATTCACACTCAATATGCCTCATCCGGGTCCGGCCCGCGACTGACCTAGATGAGGCTAGCAGCGGACCGTGGACATGGCATATGCAAAGAGAGGCCTATACCCAGCAGTGGGTGAAGTCAGGCTGTGGATGATGATAAAGATGATGATTATGACACTCAATATAACATAACGGTTTGCTAAGCTAATGCGTTATATTGGAACATAGTTTAAAATTATATGCCAAAAACTAAAGTAATTTTTAAAATTACTTTGAACAATAAATCATTTTAAAAATATGATCAAAACTGTAATCCCCGGGCTCGGTAGATATCTTCCTCAAATCTTATGTTACTTAGATCATTGAGGATATCTAAAGAGGGTAGTCAGAGGCCCGTCCAAACGTGACATTTGGTACATGCCCACATTTTACACAGTAGTTAAATCATTTGAAGTATGAGAAATACCTATAGAATAAAAAGTACCTAAGTATATTAACTACCTAAAAACATCTCAAAATAAAAAAAAGACTACTCATTAAAATAAATACCTATGTACAAAATCTCTAAAAATATATGTAAAAATAAAAATAGAATCATCATTCTCCTGCCCTTATCCCACGCTAAGTGGGGTCGGCACAACATGTTTTCCTCTTCCACTCACTCCTATCATTCGTCAAATCTGAATCGCACCCGTCCCTGATGCGACAACCCTTGTCCACTTCCCACAAGCGCCGGGTGCTGCGCCTGCGCGTCGCCTGGGGGTAAAAATAAAAATAGAATGACGTTTTAAAATGATTGTTGTGATGTTATAGGTACAAATTAGGTAGGTTACCTACTAGGAGCTCCACTAGTTTTGATAATACTTTTGTCTCTTTCAGGCACAGATGAACATGGTACAAAGATACAGCAGGCCGCTGCCAAAGCTAACCTCTCCCTCCCACAATACTGTACAAACATATCCAATGAGTACCAGAGCCTATTCAAGGAATTCAATGTTGGATATACAGATTTTATTCGCACCACTGAAGAACGACATAAGAAAGCGGTTAAACATTTCTGGGTATGTCTGTTTTACTCAACGGTCAATATAATTAATTAATAATGCGGCGATGGGCTTGCAACCTGTCACGTACGGAATAGTAACTACTGTGCAAAATATGGGCACATGCCAAAATGGTCGTGTTCTGACTATCCTCTAGATGTCCTCAAAGATCTAAGTCACTAGAGGTCTGTAGGTCTACCATGAGTTTTCACAATCTACACTCGCTAGCGACTGTAGTTAAAAAAATGTATGAAAACTTGCCTACAGCGCCTCTAGCGGATAGTTGGGTACTAAAACCTCACGTAGCTAACTATCCTACGTCACAGCGTACTACAGCGACTGTAGTTTGCGCTCATTAATTTGCTTAGAATTTGGTACCATGAGTAACAGTTTTGACAGATGTCATAGTAACGTACTATTACTACTATAGTAACGTCAGCCGATCTAAATGTGACAACTCATGGTAGACGTACTGAGGAGATATCCACCGAGCCTGGGGATTACAGTCGTAATCATGTAATTAACTTACCTTATACTCGTAATGCATTTGTGCGTTTGTGGTTGCGTTATTTTCGTATATCTAATGTCATACAAATTAAAAAATAACTAGCTTCCGTCCGCGGCTTCGCCCGCGTGGTACCTTGAAACAAAACCAAATCTATCCCGCGGGAACCATAAATTTATCCGGGACGAAAAGTAGCCTATGTGCTATTCCAAACTATAATCTATATCTGTGCCAAATTTCATTCAGATCCGTTCAGCCGTTTCAGCGAGAAAGAGTAACAAACATACATCCATACATCCACGCATCCATACATACATACAAATTTTCGCGTATATATTATTAGTAAGAAGTAAGATCATCATCTTCCTGCCCTTATCCCACGTTATGTGGGGTCGGCACAACATGTGATCTTCTTCCATTTCCCTCCGTCATTCGTCATCTCAGTACTCACTCCTTTCTTACCCATGTCATCTTTCACACAGTCCATCCATCTTTTCTTTGGCCTACCTCTACCCCTGTATCCATCTACATTCATACCTAACACTCTCCTTGTAAGAAGTAAGATAATAAGAATAAATACTATAGGTGGTTTCCGACTACAGTTTTTCTTGTTTATTTCAGAAAAAGCTAGTTAAGGAAGATTACATTTACAAAGCGAACTATGCCGGTTGGTACAGTGTTAATGATGAGTCCTTCGTGCCGGAGACGCACACCAGGGAGGAAGTTATAGACGGGCAGAGAGTAAGTTAGGAAGTGTGTGTAAGGGAGAAGGGTGTTAAAGGTTCATAGGAACCTTACAAGAAAAATGAAAAAGCGAATCTGTTCAGCTATTCACGCGTGATGCCGTGACCAAGGGAAATAGGGATTCATTTTTATATAATAGACTATTCACTCTTCACTATTTCACGGGAACTGTACATTTTTCCGATAAAAAGCAGGCTATGTGCTATTCCAGACCATAATCTATATCTGTGCCAAATTTCATCCAGATCTGTCCAGCCGTTTCAGCGTGAAAGAGTAACAAACATACATCCACACATTCTTACAAACTTTCGCGTTTATAATATTAGTAGGATATATAACATTCATCATCATATTATTATATAAAGTACTAGCATCCGCCTGCGGCTTCCCCCGCGTAGTACCTCGTTAAATTTTAGCCTATGTGCTACTTGTTGCTCAGACTGGTTTTCGCAATCAGGCCGCGATTTGGCCCATTTTGCGTGACCCTATGTGCTATTCCAGACTATAATCTATATCTACGCCAAATTTCATCCAAATTTCAGCGGTTTCAGCGTGATAACAAACATGCCAACAAACTTTTACATTTATTATATTAGTAAAAAGTAACTTTATACATGTAAACGGTTGACAGGTGCAAGTGTCGACTGAGACGGGCCACCGCGTGGACTGGACAGAGGAAACCAACTACATGTTCCGACTGAGCGCTTTTAAGACGCATCTTCAGGAATGGCTGAAAACTGGTAACTGATAAGATAACTTTATTTACATACTAGCTTCCGCCCACGGCTTCGCCCGCGTGGTACCTTGAAAAACAAATACAAATATATCCCGCGGGAACCTTACATTTTTCCGGGATAAAAAGTAGCCTATGTGCTATTCAAGACTAATCTATATCTGTGCCTAATTTCATCCAGATCCGTTCAGCCGTTTCAGCGTGAAAGAGTAACAAACACACATCCATACATTCACACATTCTTACAAAGTTTCGCGTTTATAATATTAGTAGGATAAATAAAACATGATCACGGCTGTAATCCCCAGGCTTGGTAGATATATCCCCAGACCGCATTGATCTTTTGAAGATATCTAAAAAGGGTAGTCAGCGGCACGTCCAAACATGACATTTGGCACATGCCCACATTTTGCACAGTAGTTAGTATTCCGCACGCGACAGGTAGCCATCGCCACTTATAAGAATACTAACCTGTGACACATACCTTCGTTTTTTGGTTCTAGGTTTTTATTTTTAAACTAGCTTCCGCTCGCGGCGTCGCCCGCGAAGTACCTACTTACATAAAATATAGCCTATGTTTATCCTGAAAGTTTATTCTACACATTGGTGAAAGAATTTTTCAAATCGGTTCAGTAGTTTCGGAGCCTATTCGTTTCAAACAAACAAACAAACAAACAAACAATCAAAGTTTTCCTCTTTATAATATTAGTATAGATAAATATTGATGGTCATTTCACACAACGCCATCTAGCCCCAAGCTAAGCAAAGCATGTTATATGGGAACTAAATAGCTGATAGACTAATTATATTTTTTAGTAAATAATTATGTATGTACATAGAACTATAACACAGGACTATAACTATACTATACTATAACTATGGATACAGGGGTAGAGGTAGGCCAAAGAAAAGATGGATGCACTGTGTGAAAGATGACATGGGTAAGAAAGGAGTGAGTACTGAGATGACGAATGACAGAGGGAAATGGAAGAAGATCACATGTTGTGCCGACCCCACATAACGTGGGATAAGGGCAGGAAGATGATGATGATGATGATAGAACTATAACATACGGATAAAAATTAAATATTTCTAAAATATTGTAATTTTATTTCAGACGGTGTAATAACTCCTAGCAAATTCCAAAAGCAGTTACAGGATATGCTGGAGAATGAGGTGTACTTCCCAGACATCTCTGTCAGTCGGCCGTCGTCCAGAGTGCACTGGGCAATAAAGGTATATATATTGACCGCACATAGAAAATAAATGATTGATTCAGGCGTGACTTTGCGGAAATTCATTACAAATACTGAAAAAGTACTAGATATTTCCGTCCTTTTCAGTATTTCCCACATAGAATTCACACCAACAGTATAGTAGACTAGCTTCCAGGTACCTTGATAAACAAAAACAAATCTATCCCACGTGCATTTTTCCGGGATAAAAAGTAGCCTATAATCTATAGATGTGTTGAATGTCATCCGTTCAGACTTTTCAGCGTGAAAGAGTAACAAACATACATCCAGACATCCATACATTAATAAAAACTTTCGCGTTTATAATATTAGTAGGATTAAGACAAGTATATCCTACTAATATTACAAACGTGACAGTTGGTATGTATAGATGTTTGTTAGTCAATCACGCTGAAACGGCTGAACGGATCTGGATGATATTTGGCAGTGCCACAGAGATAGATTATAGCCTGGAATAGCACATAGGCTACTTTTTATCTTGGAAAAGTTTACGGTTCCCGTGTGATAGTTTTTTTTTGTTTTTCAAGGCCTTACGCGGGCGAATCCGTGGGCGGAAGCTAGTAATATTATAAAGAGGAAGGTTTTGTATTTTTGTTTGTAACGAATAAACTCAAAAACTACTGGTCCGATTTCAAAAATTATTTTACCATTAGAATGCTACATTATCCCTGAGTAACATAGGCTATACTTTATGTAGGAAACTTGCGAGCAAAGCCGCGAGCGGAAGCTTGTATAGTATAAAATTACTTTCAGGTGCCAGACGACGAAGAACAAAGCATATACGTGTGGCTCGACGCGCTCATTAACTACCTGAGCGCAGTCGGGTACCCGGACGAGGATGCCATGCGCGCGCGCAGCCGGGCGTGGCCCGCGGACGTGCAAGTCGTGGGCAAGGACATACTCAAGTTAGTTAACTAAGTAACTAGGCCCCTCGTTCTCACTGCGCACTCTGGGCAAACGAAAGAAATAGATTCAGCGGCCTTACTACGAATTCATAATGCATTACCGAATTATTATTACATTTTTATTGCGTACCATGACCTATGCAAATTGTATGGAAGTAGTGTTACATTACATCGTTACGGAATCGTTCTGGAAGACTTCGTGGTAAGGCCCCAGGTGTTAATCTGCGGAAATCCATTGCAAAATATAAGGATGAAAATATTCGGTAACAATTCTACTAATACTCGTATATACTATAAAATATAATAAATAAATGTTTATGTCAGGTTCCACGGCATCTACTGGCCGGCGTTCCTGATGGCCGTGCGGCGCCCGCCCCCGCGCCGCCTGCTGGTCCACTCGCACTGGACGGTGGAGGGCGTGAAGATGTCCAAGTCGCTGGGCAACGTGGTCAGTCCGCGGGACACGCCGGCCTCGCCCGCCGCGCTCAGATACTTGCTGCTGAGGGAAGCTACCATGCATGCTGACGCCAGTGAGTATACCCGCGCCGCCTGCTGGTCCACTCGCACTGGACGGTGGAGGGCGTGAAGATGTCCAAGTCGCTGGGCAACGTGGTCAGTCCGCGGGACACGCCCGCCTCGCCCGCCGCGCTCAGATACTTGCTGCTGAGGGAAGCTACCATGCATGCTGACGCCAGTGAGTATACCCGCGCCGCCTGCTGGTCCACTCGCACTGGACGGTGGAGGGCGTGAAGATGTCCAAGTCGCTGGGCAACGTGGTCAGTCCGCGGGACACGCCCGCCTCGCCCGCCGCGCTCAGATACTTGCTGCTGAGGGAAGCTACCATGCATGCTGACGCCAGTGAGTATACCCGCGCCGCCTGCTGGTCCACTCGCACTGGACGGTGGAGGGCGTGAAGATGTCCAAGTCGCTGGGCAACGTGGTCAGTCCGCGGGACACGCCGGCCTCGCCCGCCGCGCTCAGATACTTGCTGCTGAGGGAAGCTACCATGCATGCTGACGCCAGTGAGTATACCCGCGCTACGATGCCACAGACAGACACACAGACACACAGACACTGACAGACACCCTCGCCCGCCGCGCTCAGATACTTGCTGCTGAGGGAAGCTACCATGCATGCTGACGCCAGTATGTTACCTTTAAAAAAATTAAACGAAAATCGGTTCATCCGTTTGGGAGCTACGATGCCGCAGACAGACACACAGATACACAGACACACAGACACACAGACACACATACACTAACAGACACCCTCGTTCGCCGCGCTCAGATACTTGCTGCTGAGGGAAGCTACCGTGCATGCTGATGCCAGTGAGTATGTTGCCTTAGTTTAAAAAAAGGGTAGTCAGAGGCACGTCCAATCATTTGTCACATGCCCACATTTTGTATAGTAGTTAGTATTTGGTACATGACAGGTTGCTAGCCCATTGCAGCTTAAAATAATACTAACTGACACAGACCTTTTAAAAAACTTTTTTTTTAAGTCTTTTTGTTCCGGCTCTCCGAAACGGGTCGACCGATTTTGACAGGACTTTCATTAATTTTAGACTTTGAGCGCGGAAAAAAAACCAGCTGTTTCATACATTTTCGCCAAGCAGGTATTGAATTTTTATATAAAACTGCTGGTTTTTTTTTGCGCTCAGTGTTGGTTTCTTAGGAAAGTTGTTTATATTGATGGGTACTTTAACCCCCTGAAGTTTTCGGAAGTAGTCTGGTAGCACCCTGTATACATCATCATCATCTTCCTGCCCTTATCCCACTAGGTGGGGTCGACACAACAGGTTCTTTTCCTCCACTCTCCCCTATCATCCGTCATCTCAGTATACACTCCCTTCTTACACATATCGTCTTTCACACAGTCCATCCATCTTTTCTTAGGTCTACCTCTACGAGCGCTGGTGGTGTAGGAGCGCTGGTGGTGTAGTGGTAGCACCCCTGCCTCACGATCCGAAGGTCGTGGGTTCAAACCTGGTCGTGCACCAATGAGTTTTTCCATTCGAAAAATTTATGTGCGCAATGCCAGTACTCTTAAACGGTGAAGGAAAACATCGTGAAGAAACCGGCATACCCTAGAACCAAAAATTCGAAGGTATGTGTCATAGGTTAGTATTCTTATAAGCGGCGATGGGCTTGCAACCTGTCACGTATGGAATACTAACTACTATGCAAAATGTGGGCATGTATCAAATGTCATGTTTGGACTTGCCTCTGACTACCCCCTTTAAATATCCACAAAGATCTAAGTAACTAAAGATCTGAGGAGATATCTACCGAGCCTGGGGATTACAGTCGTGGTCATGTGTGTGTGTGTCTACCTCTATTTATTTATCAAATCAAATCAAATCAAATCAAATAAGTTTATTTTGCGTCACAAAAACAGAACATAATAGAAACTTAATATTAACTAAAATTAATTATGACAGCAAAAAGGGTCGTCACTCAGCTGTATGCTATAGTAGCGCTAGCGTCTAGTGCTGCTATAGCGCTGGTCTTCCGTGACGCCGCAGGTGAGCGCGTGCGGCAACTGTGGTACACACATCGTGTATCACCAACATAGTGTACACCAAAACTAGCTTAGAGATACCTTAAAAAAAACATGTCAAGTCTCACTCTACTCTTGTATACTCGTAGGTTTAAAACTATAATGATTCCTGTATCGTGCAGATTACAGCGAAACAAAGCTGATCAACACCGCGAACTCCGAGCTGGCCGACACCCTGGGTAACCTGGCGAGCCGGTGCTGCGGCGCCGCGCTCAACCCGCGCGGCGAGTTCCCCGCGCTGCACTTCCCCGAGCTAGCGGCCGCCAGCCGCCGGCGGCAAGCCGGGGGGCTGCTGGACAGCGTGGAGCGGCTGCCAGGTGACCACCACACTAACATACATTTCGACTTCGACTTCTTTTTATGGCCCCGCTTGCTTCTCGCAACGATTCTGCCGGTGTCAGTTAGGTGTGTGGTAATCTTCAAAAATAACAATACGATAATACTCGACTTGGTGCTCTAACTTAACAGCATCTTATGTATGAGGTGTCAAATAACGAGTAACGTGTTCGATACGATAGTAACGAGTCCAAGACTGAAGGTAGGCGCTGGATGCGGCAAGCTGAAGACAGGGCGCCATGGCGCTCATTAGGGGAGCCCTATGTCCAGCAGCGAACTAGTATAGGCTAATGATGATGATTTGTATATCCACTACGCCGTTTCTAACGACTTGGGCCTCACCACAAATTCATAATACATTACCGAATTAATATTAAGTACATTGTTATTTCGTACCATGACATATGCAAATTGTATTGAAGTATTGTTACTTCAAGTTTGAAACTTTGGACCTTTCTGAAACATGATGGTTTGTAAAAGCTTGTGTTAAGGTTCCTAGTGTCAGGATGTCCACTACAGCCCTCACAATATTGTCTGACCATCGAAATTGAAATTGAAATTGAAAAATATTTATTCAGTACAATCACAAGGATCACTTTGAAACGTCTTACATGCTAGGTGAATCTATGTGCCAATTCCTACCTAGCCCAAGTACGAGAAGAACAGGCAAGAAACTCGTCTCGGTCCTAGCGCTTTTTTGTATGATCCTTCATCGGTTACGTAAACAAAATTTTACTTTCAGAAATCTGCCACAAATATTACACCGAGTACCAGTTCTACAAAGTGGTGGATGCGGTGGTGGCAACACTGCACGTTGCCAATCTCTTCTTCGAGACCGCCAAGCCGTGGGAGCTGAAGAAGAAACCAGAATGCCAGAAGGAACTGGACGTTATACTTCACATAACAATGGAGACATTAAGAATAAGCGGCATAATTCTACAGCCGATTATTCCTGATCTGTGCGAAAAACTTCTAGATAAACTACAGATACCGAAAGATTGTAGATCATGGCAACATTGCGAGACGCCATCTTGGAAAATGGACGGTGTCATTTATGAAACTAAGAATCTACAAAGTGGAAAGTTTGTGCTGTTTCAAAGAATTTATAAGGATAAGGTTGATGTGCAAAAGATTGTTAAAGATAAGAAAGATGCTCAGAAAGTTAAGAAGAAAGTTACTGCTAATATTTAAGTGATGGTGTTGCCATTTGTGAATAATAGATTAGTTAATGTTGCCATAATATTTTGTTACAGTTGCTCATAATGTATAAAGTATATGTTATAAAATCTCTATAAATTATTGTCATATCATTAGTTCTTTCAAACCATTGTATCAAAAGGATTTAAATGATTATTCAAACGTGTCTGGTTAGAATTCATTAAGGCCCAGCATTTTGATAATTGCAAGTATTGCAACCCTAATCATTCTATTACCGCTTAATAGATTACATTGAAATTGAACTACACGATACTCAAGGATATAAGTGATAAATCAACCGGAGCTAAAACACGAATTAGTTAGAAAACCTTGATTAAAAATGATGTCAAAGACACCTCTGAAAATTCAGAAATTCCCAAATTTATCCAAAACAGTAAGGTATTTTGAATTTCTATTTCACATGAATGTAAATCAGTTAATTTGAAACAAATCAACCCAGCCCTTTTTTTGAAATAAGCTATTTACTTGAACATATTTATGTTTTTAATAAATTGTCGCTTTCGTTATGTAATTCAGAGCAGCTATATTATCATGCCACAATCTACTTATTTGTCATTTGGGTATTTCGCTTCGTGCTATGTCTGATTCCGAGGAGATCCGCGTTGCTATACGGACCTATGTCACTTTTTGTAACTTCTACGTAAGGAATAGTGTGACGAGTATTCTGGGCCTTAAATTATTATAACTTGTTCTTGTCACATACTTGGTGGGAAAATTTACGGGTTTAATATGGTAGTAATCAAAGTGATTTTATGTTTGTTAAATTGCATTTGTAAGTATCAAAGAATAGTTTAAAGTAGTTTGAAATAATTCATTCAATGACCGATTTTTTAAAGTATATGTATATTAATTGTATAGTATAAATTATGACTATTAAAGATGGTGCTATATTTTTGTGTATGCTTTCTTATAAAACATTGCTTCAAATTTTGATTGGATTTTTAACTATAAGAAATGTATTACAATACAATACAATACAATACAATACATCTTTATTGTAAAACATAAAACAAACAATAACAAAGAAAAAAAAATAAGTATAGGCACAGAAAAAATAAATATGAATTACAATGGGCGGCCTTATCGCTAAAAGCGATCTCTTCCAGGCAACCTTTGGATGGACAGGACATATTTGAAAGATAAGGACAGTAGAATTTAATAAGTTATTCGAAGAATATGCATTGAACCACCTACCAATCTGATAAACTACTAATCTGAATATAAGTACATACCTACTTACAATAAATATTAATAAACATACAAAAATATTAAGTATTAAGTATCAATGTGGCATAAATTCGCTAGTGGCTTAATTTGTTTCAAGTAACTTACGCTAGAAAACCTATTCGAACATAATAAAAATAAATATTTATTTCGTTACCAAAGTTATTATATCTTATACCTTTAAACGAGCAATTCTTGTATATATATATATATTTTCTGAATCTCGGAAACGGCTCCAACAATTTTCATGAAATTTAGTATGTAGGGGGCTTCGGCGGCAATAAATCGATCTAGCTAGGTTTCATTTTTAGAAAACGTCGTTTACTAATAAAAAAACCGAGCAAAGCTCGGTCATCCAGGTACTTATAGTAAGACTAAAATTAAATCTAAATAATCTAGTATTTATTCCAAAATTTAAAAAATCCGCCAACGTAAAAATGGATTTTTACAGCAGCCATATTGATTTTTTGATATTTTGTATAACTTATGTCACTCTTATGATCCAGAGGAATCCAACGAGACCTTGCCTGTCAAAATCTGTTCAGCCGTTTGGGCTACAGCGACAGCCAAAGGAACTCGCATACATATAATTATTAATTATACACCCCAAACACATTACCCTTCTTCGCAGTCGGGTAAAATTGAAAACAAAAATAGCTTCCACCCAGCAAAATTAAATGCTCTGGCAAGTCTTCACACTTTAAAAAGAAACAACAAATTCTATATCAGAGTCAATTTATTTATGAATACGCTTAGAAACAATAATATTTGCATCAAAATACTGTAAACAACTAACAGTATCCAAGCTATTACTAACTAGAAGCTAGATACAGCGCACGCTGCGGTAACTAACCGCAGTGCACATGAAACAGTTGCTTTTAACGGTAAGACCGTACGTGTTATTATTCTGTAGGTACATTTTTAAGATTTCAGGGGCCTTAGTACGGGTTATGATAGTTTTCGAAACTGTATTTCGTTTCGTTTTCTTCCATAGACCTGTAAAAACTAAACAATGACCTCTTGTGTCCACCTCGGTGCCCAATAAATAAATAAATATCGGTGGAGAATTCACACAACGCTATCCAGCCCCAAACTTAGCAAAACTATGGGAACCAGATAGCTGATAGATTAATCATATACTTTTTTTTTGTAAATATATAGAATACATAACACCCAGACACAGACATCTGCTTTCATTACACAAATGTTTGGCATGGGTGGGTATCGAACCCACAACCTGCAGCGCAGAAAGCAGAGCAACTACCAACTGAGCTGTGAGGCCAATCAAGTAATTGTGAGTAAACATTTCTGTTTCGCATTTTAGGTAAATATTACAGAAATAATCCCCAGACGTGGTAGAAATCTCAGATCTCTAGTTACTTAGATCTTTGAGGATATCTTAGGGGTAGTCAGATGTTCGTCCAAACATTTGGCACATGCCCGTATTTTGCACAATTGTAATTATGTCTCAGAATTTGTGTAATTTCAAACATTATTATTTTAATGACAAATATTTCATGTGCACCTTAAAACAACAAGCTCCACTATAACTCAAATCATACAAGCAATTCCAGACCTTATTCAGGCAGTAATAGTATCTATAACTGCTTGCAGATTTCGAGGCAAAGTGTAGCTTCTATACACAATTTATTAATATAATATCTTCAAAACGCAGCGTGTGTAAACAAGTCATACGAAATTCGTATTTAATTTGAAACACAATTAAGACCGTTTAGGCTTTATCCTGACGGTCAGTGATAGTCAATGACGGTCAGTCAATGAACTTCTTTTAGTAAAATGCGAATAAATCGTCGCAATGTTGCAATTTTAGTCTCATCAGTAAAAACCTGTTCTAGCGTACAATGTAGGTAAGTAGGTTATAATTACAAAATGATTGTAGCTGATCCTCAAAATATTTTGTAAAGTTATAGAAAGTAAAGTTTTTCTAAGATAATTTACACAGCGAAATAATTAACTCACAAGACACTGTAATGAGAATAAAATAAATATTTTCAATATTTTTCTATAAAAGCCATATTCTTACAAGTATTTTCAGATAAATTATTTATCCAATTATGTAGATATCGACAGAGTATCCCGGTTAACATACTAGTTATGTATACAAGTACGTATGTATCGGTCAGTGCTATACCAACCGCACGACGACCACTACGCACCGACCGACATCATAACTGACCGTCAGAATAAATACGCCCTAACCTTGATATAGAGAGAAATTGTGTAACATTTGATTTTGAACTGTATTTCGCAGTATCTTTAATTCACTTTCGTATGACTCGCCCACCCATAACTACAGTCAAAAATGCATCAAATGAGTATGATACAGGTAATATAAATAATAATAAATATTATAAATTCATACAAAATTGAGTGACACATACAAATTTTCATAAATGCTCAGATAACAATGTCTCAATTGATAAATTTTACACTTTGCTATTTTTTAACTAGGGTCAGGCTACATACTTTCGTACGCTTCAGCAATACTGGTTGCCGACTAGAAACAAAGGTACCATTTTTAATCGAGACATTCCAATCACTCCTTACACCCATTGTCTGTACATTTGAGCTTCAAGGACATTATGTTATTGAATTGTTTCATTTGAAGTTCATTCATTCATTCATTCATTCTACAGTTCTATTTTATTTTTATTTGTCTAAATAACAATCCATTGCCACACGACGCCAATAACTAGCCTAGCGAGGAAAATAAAAAAAGTCTGATGCCTCTGACGACTGCAATGGAAATTTTAGCGATTGGAATCTGGAATGAATGAATGAACGAATGGAAAGGACATTTTATTCACAACTTGGTATTTGTGCGAAAACACAGTTACACAGGTCACAGACTAAAAACTGCTTTCATAATAAAGAACAGTTAAAAAAACATCAAAAATTGTGATTTTATCAAATCTAAATGCCGACGTATATTAAACACAGCGACACTAACAACATGACGTTTGAGGTTAGGCTTCAAAATATTTAAATACAGTAAAAGGTACATACACATCAAAATGTAATACTTACATCTAATAATTTGTAAGTATTTCTGGCAAATCCACAAATGCCTATTCAATGCCCAACATATCTGGCAACATGCTGAGATTACAATATCCGTTCAAAAACAATACATAAATGAGCAAATTTTAACCCGTGTCGTACTAACTATTCGCTAAGCACGTGCCCAACATGTCGGGGCGTGAATAGGTTCCTTACAAACACCAACCTAATTTGTGCGATAACTATTTCACGTGAGAAAATTGTATTTATTCCGATTTAAATTAAAAAAAATATCCCTCATCTCTGTCCCATTAACAAGGACATGGCATATTTTAGCTAAAATCATTTGTATAAGTACCTAAGTGCAGTATTCCTTATACCTCTAAAGCTAACTTTTAACAGTGCATAAATGTTGGCGATCCCTTTCACATCAGTCTATTAGAAAAGAACGGCATTAGTTTTGCTGTCACTAACAATAATAACATTATTTCGAGAATACTGCACGCACGTGTCGACCTATGTGGTAATTTTACACAGATAATACCTAAATATTGGCGGTAAACTTCAAAGACCGACTCAATCATTCACTCACCACAGACATATAATGGGTAACATAGATTATAAAGTATTCGTTCCATAATTATTGCTCGATTCTAAAATAGTATATAACATAATCCGATTATCCTAAATCGTGACATTTTTGTGAAGAAAAATATCATTTCGATATAAAAATATATGATTTGTTGCGTTTGAAAATGTAAATAGATTTATTGGTAAAAATGCATTAACTATTAAATGATTATCAAATGAAGCCGAAGTACAAATAACTATTTAACTAGCTCAATATATATCTGTACAGTCACCGATATAAATATACTTTCTGTTACAATTAGTTGCATATTTCTACTGTTGACTGTACATACTATTTAGGACATTATTCTTACTGCGAGTGACTTAAAAGCATCATTATTTCCACTATATAATCTGTAAAAATCTCAGAAGTGCAAACCAAGGCCGTAGGCAGGGGGGTTGGGGGTGGGGTTCAACCTTCAACCCCCAACCCCCCCTGAAACTGAAATGTCTATAAATCACAAGCTACTCAATACTCGTCAGTATTTAAATATTCTTTAAGCTTATTTTAGAATAAAGTTGTTTGGGGTGAAATTGAATTCTTAGGAAATGAAATTGAATTTTCAAGTGGATTCCAGGCTACGGCCTTGGCTATTCTCGTTAGTATTTAAGTATACTTTAAGCTTATTTTAGAATAAAGTTGTTTGGGGTGAAATTGAATTCTTAGGAAATGAAATTGAAATTTCAAGTGAACTCTTTTAACAATTGAATTCCCCGAGTGAATTCTTGGCAACGGCCTTGGTTATTTTATCACACTTTTTTATAAGATCTCCACTTAAGAATACCGTTATGAAAAAAAAAAAAATATTATTTGGAAGTATAATAATGCTTGAGCTAAATGCAAAATCATAAAATATCCAGTCACGACAAGCTGGAGGGCAAACGTAGTAATTTTTAACGTATTTACCAAAGCCAAATGCTCTTAAACGGTGAAGGAAAACATCGTGAGGAAACCGGCATGCTCTAGAACCAAAAATTCAAAGGTATCGTAGGTTGGTATTCTTATAAGCAGCGATGGCCTTGCAACCTGACCAGTACGGAATACTAACTACTACAGTGGATATCTAAAGGGGGTAGTCAGAGGCACGTCCAAACATGACATTTTACACTGTAATTAGTATTCAGTACGACAGGCAGCAAGGCCATCGCCTGTTATAAGAATACTAACCTATGGCACACCTTCGAATTTTTGGTTCTAGGGTATGCCGGTTTCCTCACGATGTTTTTCTTCACCGTTTATTTGGCCTTGGTAAATACGTTTAGTTACCGCTATTGACCCCGTGGCTACTTTATGCATAACGCTTCCCACGTTTTTGATTCTTAAAACGTTATGGCTAGTGTTATGCATGAACTAGCAATTAAATTATTATATGTGTACCTTACTCTACAATTGTTCATGTTACAGACTGATTCAATTGAAATTTACGTATTGTTACGTTAGCCGACTTGCTTGCAAAAGTTGTTATGCGTTAGGACTTTATTGTAACACCACTTAGAAGGATGATAATCGTTTTTGGGAATCGGAAGGGCCGCATTACGTATTAATATTTTGCTGTTTTCAATATTTCCTGAGTTTTAATAGTAATAAGATTAGCGGAAATGTAATTTTACAACATCCTACTAATATTATAAACGCGATAGTTTGTCAGAATGTCTGGATGTATGTTTGTTACTCTTTCACGCTGAAACGGCTGAACGGATCTGGATGAAATTTGGCACAAATATAGATTATACTCTGGAATAGCACATAGGCTACTATTTATCCCGGAAAAATGTACGGTTCCCGCGGGATAGATTAGTTTTTGTTTTTCAAGGTAGCCCACGGGCAAATACTTGGGCGGAAACTAGTTTCTAATATGAATCAAAAAACAAATTTTACAAGCAAGTTTACATTCCCATTAAAAGTTCTAAGCCAAACTATCCAACAGGTACAACAAGAAATGCATCGTAGTCCTACGTATACAGGGTTCAAAATCACTTGACCACAAATTAAATAACACTTATCGACCTTAGAATAAACGAAATTTGATTCAACAGCTCGATGGCATGTGGTTTGCTTTGCCGTTTGTAAACTAGTCTTTATTCAAACGTGATAGAATCTAAATTACGATACGCGAATTTGTCTAATAGATAGAATTTAGATTCAATATGATCTTATGGGAAATTTTACGGAATTTTCGACAAAAATTCAAAGGAAATTAACACAAAAACCAATATTTTTAACCGCAAAGGGTTATTAAAAGTTTTGCATTAAAAATGCGTAGGTATCTAATGTTTTAATAATGGATTATTTATTTATGATTGACACATAAGACTTTCTTAGCGTGTCGCAATATTGAAAATACTTAAGAACTTGAATATCGTGTTACAAAATCTTGTGAACCAGTGTGGTGAAAAGATGTACGAATCAGATAACGGCATAATTATGTCAATGACAACATAATGTTGAAGACATATCTTAAGTCAATGGCATAAGAAAATAAGAATATAAGAGACGCTTTCCCGTGTAACGATTCTGGATTTAAATTCACTCTTATTCCACTTTTAACCGACTTCAAAACAAAATGAGGTTCTCAATTCGACTACTTTTTAGCTTAAACAATCCCACGTCGGTACATCAGTAGGTCTACCATGAGTTTTCACAATCTACACTCGCTAGCGACTGTAGTAAAAAAAAGTATGAAAACTTGTACAGCGCCTCCAGCGGATAGTTGGGTACTAAAACGTCACGTAGTTAACTATCCTACGTCACAGCGTACTACAACGACTGTAGTTTGCGCTGAGAGTTTGGTACCATGAGTAACAATTTCGACAGATGTCATAGTAACGTAATTACTACTGTAGTAACGTCAGCCGATCTGAATGTGACAACTCATGGTAGACGTGCTGTAGAGACAAGTAAACGAACAGTGTAACTCGCAAACCACAATACCATACAGTGACGTCACACAGGCTCGCCGCGTGTCCGTCAGCTGTGCGCGGGCGCAGGCGCGGGGGGCGCGGGGGCGGCGGGCGAGCCGGGCGCGGAGGGCAGCAGGTGCTCCGGCACGGGGATGGGGCGCAGCCGCGGGGGGACCTTCTTCTGAGGGCATAGCACCTGGGATACATAGATTACTATTTAAGTACAGTCTATACACCGTGAAATTTTAATGGTTGTTTTCCCGCGGCAGAACAACTCGCCATAAGGAGTACTTTCGAAACATAGATTAAAAGTAAAAAAATAAAGATGTTTTTGTTTTAAAATTATTTAAAAAATATTCATCAACTCGAAAACTTGAACGATAGTAACATTATACGTAATATGTAGGTACTATTCGAATCGCACGCACCACCCGGCCGCGTTCGCGTAGGTATCGGCATGAATTACTATTGGTTCGTGGTCGCTTTCGAATTAAATTTTTACAACGGTATCTGTATTTTTTGTTTCTAATATTTAATTTGTCTATACAACGATTGTATTACCATTTCGCTGCGGGAAAACCACCATTAAAATTTCACGATGTATAATATAAGGAATGACTAATTATCAGAGGAAGTCTGAAAGTGGCACCGGTGACAGAAAAGATGAGGAGTAATAGGTTAAACGGGTATTACACTACACGGTATTCAGGGCCCGGTAGTAAGGGAGCCTAACGCCTAGCCTCTATGCCTTACGCCCTAACTCTTATTACACCACTCTTATTTAGGGTAAGGGTCTCTGAATTCAGGGTAATGTAATAAGTACTTTAGGGTGGTATGGGCATGTTATGAGGAGAGATGAATATCATGTGATGAGGAGAGTGTTAGGTATGAATGTGGATGGATCTAGGGGTAGAGGTAGGCCAAAGAAAAGATGGATGGACTGTGTGAAAGATGACATGGGTAAAGGCGGAAACATACGTGTCGTGGCGTGTCGTAATCGCCACGACACGTAAAGCACTTATTACACTACACGGTATTCAGGGCCCGGTAGTAAGGGAGCCTAACTCCTAGCCTCTACGCCTTACGCCCTAACTCTTATTACACCACTCTTATTTAGGGTAAGGGTCCCTGAATTCAGGGTAGTGTAATAAACGCTTAAGTTTGTTTCCGCCTTAAGGTGCTCCCACACTGCTGTTACAAAATGTTTATAAACATTTTTGAACACTAAAACATTTACTAAC